>OY288283.1:47569075-48769075 GCA_958450335.1 Hibiscus tridactylites
TCAAACATCTTCTCGATGTTCTCTTCCGGATCCATCTTGAAGTTCTCATACTTTAAGGTGATGAGCCCAATCTTGGTCTCCTTAACTTCATCGGCTCCCTCGTATGTGACTTCGAGCTTGTCCTATACCTTCTTGGCACTCTCACAAGAAGACATCTTCTCATAGATGGTTGGGCCTAATGCACAAAAGAGGATGTGCAAGGCTTTGCAATTTAGCTCCATCTTCTTGCGATCGTAGGCACTCCACTCCGCTTTGCTTCGTTGAGGCACGAACGAACCATCTTCAGTTATGTCCCATAGTTTGTAGTCTCTTGACTTTATGAAAAACTTCATCTTGGTCTTCCAATGGGCATCGTAGGTTCCGTCGAAGAAAGGCAGTTTGTTGATGGATTGCGCCATTTGAGCCAGTTGGTGAAATAATGATCGAGCTTGCCGGATCTTCTCAATAGGATGTTAATCCTTTTCGATTGAGCCAAGCTCTGATACCAATTGTTGAGTTTTAAGGTGCTCGATTCCTTCAACCGATCTTGCTCACCAAGTGGTGGAGAGGTGGAATTTTGGGTGGATGTGGTGTGGAAGCTAAAAGATAGATGACACAATGATTTTAGAGTGGTTCAACCTTCTAACCAAGGTCTACATCCACTACCTTAGCTTCCCACTAAGGATTTCCAATCAATTGATTATTGATTCGTCATCTTTTCTAGGCTTAGGAGGAAACCCTTATACACTGATCAAGCTTTCTACCCAAAACCTTGATCAAACCCTCTTTACAAAAGAGAAAAGATAAGAAAACTTAAATCACTCTAATAGGTGATTGTTTGCACAAATAAGCTCTCACCCAAAACCTAAAACACTTGAGAAAATTTGACAATTTTGGCTCACTAGTGTTTGTCTATACAAGGAATTGACAATTTAAGTACAAAGACACTTTTTGATCATTTGTTGATTGACAATTGAAGCATTTTTTATATCTTGATGCTTGGAGGTCCCTTTTATACTCATTGCTAAGTTTATAGCCGTTACTAGCCGTCGGGGTTGAATTGGAGCCGTTGAGGACTTTATTTCCCACCATAAATGCAGTTCTGTTGCTACCCGTATCGAAATGCACGAACCCGTTTCGATACGCTCTTCAAGTGGAAAGAGCCGATGCAGTCTGATGAGCATCCGTATTGAAACGCCATGAGCCGTATCAAAATGCCCGTATCGAAACGCTAGGCACCGTATCGAAACGCTCTGCATTTAAATGTTAGTTGGAAATAGCCATTGGGGTTTATGACCGTTGTGGTCTATGCCACGTAAGCGTATCGAAACGGAATAGCCCGTATCGAAACGCTGGGAAAAATACACATCTAGAAAACCCGTTTCGAAACACGTATCAAAACATTTTGACACTGGAAGACCCCGTATCGAAACGCCTAAGGGTGTTTCGATACACCTGGACAGTTTTGTTAAGTTTAGCTTTGAAAACATGTAAAAACCTTTAAAAACATCCCCTAAACATAGTTTCAAGTTATTTGGACTTTGGAATAGTTTTGAATTCTTTTTAAATTAGTCTAAACTATTTATCAATTATTATATCAAAACATTAGTTCTACAGAGATGAATTGAAAGTGAGGGTGATTCTGTACATTGTTGGTGTCTTTCTATGTACAACTTTGGATACGATGACCTTAACAGAAAATTTTAAGTTATTGTACTCTAATGGGTTGAAGGGAAAACTAAATTGGTGTACGTTTGCCTATGATAGGTTAATTGATGGTATATTGAAACATAATTCTAGTGAAGATCAAACATACATGATCGGGTGCATAGCAATATTTGAGGTAAGATGGTAGTAAATTGATGTGTTGTGCTAGTAGTCCAAATTTTAGCATGGTTTGAGTTTGAATAGTAATGTTGTTTATAATTTGGAATGCGGGTAAGATTGTATGATTATTGGAGAGGAGTGCCCACCATAGGAACTTGGGCTGCAGAACACATAGCTCGTTGTTACCTCCTCAAAAGTACTGATTTTTATGTCTATTTTACAGTATCTTTGCTTGTCTTTGAGCACATTTAGATGCATTTAATTTTTAATTGCATGTATTTATATAAAGAGTTTTGAATCTGGCTATGCCAGTGTTAAGGGTGGTTTGTTCGCATGATTGCAGGCACGGTAGAGCAGATTAGCGTAGGATGAGAACAATGAGAATGTCAGTAGTTGTTGGCAACAAAGAATCGAAAATTGCCGAAGCATCGGTTGGCAGAGAATAGATGTTTGATGCTAGGTCGAGTGGATGGTGAACTAATGGTGACTAGGGGTGTAAACGAGCCGAGATCGAGTAGGGTTGAGCTTGACTCACCTCGTTAAGATTTCGAGTTGAGTTTGAGCTTGAGTAATTTTAAACGACCCTGAGAAATCTGAGCTCAACTCGACTCGTTAAGAACTCAAGTCGAGTTCGAGCTCAATCGAGTCAAGTGTTGACCAATATTTGACCGTTTCGGACTTGAGTAGCTCGCCATCTGTCACGTCTCATTTAAAGCCCTATCAAGAAAAAAAACTTTGATAGACAAGTTGTGTAAACTCAAGTTTGTTATTTTTAGGGTTTAGGGTTTAGTCTTTAGGTTTTAGATTTTAGGGTTTGAGACTTATGTTTAGGGTTTATATTTTAAGGATTTAAGGGTAGTAATTTAGATTTTAAATTATAAGAAAATAAAAAAATAGTATATTATATTTTTGAGTAGCTCTCGAGTTTTTTGAGTCGAGTATTAAGTAGCTCGGCTCGGCTCGTTAAGAACTTGAGTCGAGTTCGAGCTCGAGTCGAGTCCAATCGAGTCGAGCGAGCTTTGACTGAGTCGAGCTCGAGTAGCTTGCGATCTATCTCGTCTCATTTACAACCCTAATGATGACGTCAGCCCTATGATTCAAACGAGGGATAAAATGATCAGATCTCTTATCCTCGAGCGTTTAAATTCAAATCCAAAGCTTATCCTAGTTCATTCTCGTGCGCCTATTTAAAGGAACTCAAGCAAACACTTGATAGGAGATCGATAATCAGATTTAGAAGGCTACACCAAGGAGACGTGGTTCGACCAAGCTTGACTAAGCCTGAATTTTGAAGGTCTTCATCGAGAGACCCCCTTCTCACCCATTCTCTTCGTTTAAGTTGTTTTTTATTTTTATTTAAGATGATGATGTTGAGATACAATTATGGTTTTTGGTTGGAAGCCCTCACCATGAACTAATTTAATAGTTGGTGAGGGATGTTTGCGTTGAACGCTATTTTCATGTTTATCTTTTAATAATCGGAAATATGATGGCATTATTTTTCCTATCTGGCATGATCTTGACTGTTTTCACAAATACAATGCCAAGCGAGAGCTGACTTTTTTGGCTTATTGAACCTTAATATCTTAACCGACTTAGGGAACAACGAACTAATGCTAGATACTAAGGCGAGATGTTTCGAGAGAAGATGTTCAAGTAGATGAACTAGCTTCGGGAGTGAAATCTACCCCTTAGGAGCAAAATATTAGGACTTAATCAAGATATATTAAAAGTTGGCATGTCATGAATAGCATGAAAACCAGGCATCCCTTTCCAACACCCGTCATACATTTTAAAACTCTCATTGCCAATGCTGTTGTCTTTTACTTCTTTCTTTTCAACTTTCTTCCAAAACAAACTTCCAAACAAACAAATAAAATTTTCTTTGGCAAGTAAAACGAGTACGCAATTAAACTCTTGGCCAATCCTTGTGGGATCGATAACTCAACTTATTGTTGTATTACTTGGAAGACCGTTTATACTTGCATGCAAAAGACTCTTACTTGGAATTGTTTATTCATTACCAACGCACTTCTACCCATTTTTCCAAGCACTCTCATGAGTCCAACAAGTTTTTGGCGCTATTGTCGGGGATTGCAACGAAGTTTTATTGTTTTTGTTTTATTTTACTTATCTGTTTTGTTTGGTGTATGACCATGAGCCATCCTATGGACTATCAGCCATTTGACCCTAAAATTGAACGAACTTACCACAAATTGAAGAATAAAATTAGAGAGATGGCTCAAAACGGTAACGGAGGAGTAGAAGGTGTCCCATAGAATCAAGGGAATCCTGCCACACCTGTAGTGGATGAAGCCATAGAGAGACCAATACGAGAGCACTCGGGACCAAACATTGATAACCTAATGCCATGAGTGATTGGTGCCGAGGTAAATTGTTTGCGCGTGTGGTGTACTATAACTGATACGCAAATATGGTGCAAGTATACACGTCGAGCAAGTAATACAATGATAAGTGAGTATCGTCTTCACATGGATTGGAGGTGTTTCGAGGTGAGTTTAAGCACACAAGTGTCACGAAATGTAAATAGAGAATGTTATGGCAAATCAAGACAAAGCGATAAATGTTTAGCAAATAAAGATAAAAGATAGTGTGTTGAAATCAACACACTTAACAGGTCCTCTTACGTATGTGAAACTCACTTGGGAATGAGTGGCTGGGTTGCCTGGTTAACATATGTCTTAGCTCTCAACTAGGGTTTACTTCTCTAACTTACTCTATGCTCGGTAGGATTTACTAAGGTTGCTCCTCAACTATCTCTAGCAAGGAACCTGGGAGTAGGAAATGCTACAGAAATACCTCTCAGCGTAAACTCTATCACTCCCCTTACCCATAAAGTTCTATCCTTTTTAGTTGTTGAAACCCATCACTTATCTCTAAGGTGTATTAAAGTCGTGCCTCTTAGTATCCAACTCCATTGTCTATGAAGGTCAAAGATAGCTCTCTCAACCACTAACCTCAACTCACACCTAAGGAAAGGCCAACTCTCGAAGGCTCTTACAACCCTAAGCATTTAACAACATACACAAAGCATAGATAGAAGCAAGAGATAAATAAACATGCATTAAAGAAAGTAAAACATGGATTATCCAAACATCCCAAGCCACCTAAAATCAGTTCATGGCTGGGCAAATAACATCCAAAGTATCTTCGTTTGTACAACCCATTTTCTAGATATAAAAGAAATGCTAAAGCAACAAAAAGGGAAGAAGAAACTCCCGATCCGCGATGGACTGCAACGCCACAAACCGCCCTAGGCTTGCTGCCTCTCTCAAGGTCAGCAAGGTCAAACCCTTGGAGCTTCAACGATGGAGGACATTAAGTGGAGAAAGAAGAAGAAAGGAAAAGAGCCACCTTTGCTTTCTCTCCCTAGCCTTTTGTCACCTTTTTCACGCTCTTCTTTTAATGAGGGTCTCATGTCCTTTATATAGTGGGGGCTCCTAGGGTTTTTTTCCCTAATATTCTTTGACGTCCTGAGAATATTTCCTATGCATGTGGGGTACAATCAGACAAAAAAGGGGGCTCGCACATGTGGGCTCTCGACGTGTGCACATTACTTTGTATTTTTCTGCGCCAGAATTGTTTTCCAACTTGCTGTAGCATTTTTCTTCCTTGCCCTGCTTCACACCAGCTTCAATCTGCACACCACAACACCAGCACATACCCTTCAAGAAGCATCTAATCTCGTGTAATTAAGCCAAACCACCAACAAGCAAAGATGTATGCAACTATATGCTCTAAATGCACATATATAGTATGGAATGACCTTAAGAATAAACAAATACTTAAGTAAAAAGGTGTAAAATATAAGCATTTTGGCAAGTCATCACACCCCCAAACTTAAGTTATTTCTTGTCCTCAAGCAATGAATAGAGAGAAACAGACAAAATGTTGTGGCAAATTTTTAGCTCAAGGTAGATGCTATGGCAAAATTCTGGCCCTCAGAAAAGAAAGGCTTTAATACTTAAGACATAATTGAGATTTTAAGAATGATTCCCTAGGGTAAGATCCTTTGTTAGTGTATGTGTAATTGCATGCAACTTAAGCTTAACAGAGTTAGAAAAAAATTCTTAATAGAACTCAAGTTCATCCTAGTGTTTGAACTATTTTAGCACAAAATTTTACTCCTATAAGTGAACTAGTTTTTTTATAGGGGTTTCAGCTCATCACGTCTACCATCCCTCACTCTAGATGAGCAGGGAGCATACCTCTCATCCCCGAGCTAGTAGGTAGAGTCATCCCGTGACAACTTTCATTCACTCATTTGATGTTGCTGCCATTTATTTAATCTTGATTTCAAGGCAATGCAACAAAAAGTGGAGTGTCCCTCTAAAATATACCGTAGCATTTGTTCACAATTTGATATATTCTATTAAGCACAAGGGAGATTAACTAAGCCTTTACTGCTTCATTTTTCTTTATATAAGATCAGTAAAGTTCAATTCACAAGGATAAGCATAAGTTCTAAAACAATCTCTAACAATCTTAAACTTAAGGAGCATACAATCGTGCAACAAAACAAAGATCAAGCCTCAAACCCTAGAGTTAATTCTACCAATCTCAATAGTCATACATGTCAATCTATAGCCATAAAAATGTTCATCATCGGGCATCATTAATTTATTCATACAACTATCATAGAGCTAAACAAAATGACATAGCATAATTGTTGTTTCTACCTATTAATGAAATGCAAATGAATAACTAAAGAGCACTAACACCCCCAAACTTAAAGATTGCAGCGTCCTCAACGCAAAAAAAATGAAATGAAATTAATCTAAATGCAATGCAAGATGTAGAAGTAGCTTACTTCTTCGTGGTGGCGGTCTTTGTGGCTTTGTGCTTGATGCTGGAGGACTTGAATGAGGCGATAGGAGGGTCAGCCTCGTCCTGCTCTGGTGAAGGGGTCTGTTCTGGCTCGGCTAGAGTTCCTTGAATCGTGGAGCTTGTGTCGGACTCGTTCTCCTCAACTGGTGTGCTCCAACCTCTGTCGGCAGTGCGTTTGCTTCTTGTCCTCGTAGACAGGGTAGTGCTTGAGGTTTGTGCAGGTGATTGTGCAAGGATAGAGTGTGTGCACTCGCCATCTTCTGATTCAAATGTCACAAGGTTGACAGGCTCAACGAACGGCTCCTTTGCTAGGGCAGCTTTGGTAGGTTTTGTTGTTCTCTTTCTCTTCTTGAATAGTGGGCTTGTTGTAGCATATACCTCATCCACAATAATTTTCCCCGCGTCAATGGACCGACCATTAAGAATAGAATGAAGGATGAGGAGCCTTGGAATATTCACCGTTGTCGTGTGAGAATTTGGCATGTGCCTTTCCTTGACAAAATGGATCTAAAGATTTGCCTCTGGCTTGAGTCGTGCACGCTCCACTGCTTTTTTGTATGCATCCAAGTTGGTGCCTTCAAAGCATAGGTCTTCCAACACTTCCTTAACAATTTTTGGGTTGGCATTTTCGGCGAAAGGTGTGTAGTGGTCCTCAGAGTTTTTTAGGCCAAAGAACTTGTTGATCTTGGCTGCAATGAACTTGATTTGATCTCCACGCACGTACACGCCGGATTGTGTAGGACTGGTAAGATGGGCATAGAACTCTTGAACAATAGGTATGCAAAAGTTGTTATGGTGAGGAATGAAGGTAGCCCATTTTTGGTTTGCGACGACATCCAAGATATCCTAATCTCACCCTGGTTCCCCTTAAGTTGGGAACTTGAATCCTTGTTATGGTAGCAATTCCCGGTCTTACAGACTTTGGAATCACTCCTTTGCCTTGTCGTCTAAAATCTTCTTTATGAGCACGGGCTTGGGTTGGCTGCTCCCAGACGCACCTTCTACTCGCTTGCAACGCATCATTGTTAGGCAAAAGAGAGGGTGAAGATGAATGATATGGGAGAAAAGGTTTGGTTAGGGTTTTTGAGTTTTGAGCGGGTTGGAGAAGATGAAGTGAGGGGTCTTTTGGTTTTCCTAGTGTCGATGTGATGAGGGAGGGAGTAATGATGAGGGTGATGGGAGTTAAGAGGAGGTAACTGACATGATTTGAAAGAGAGAGAGTTTTGGGGGGGTTTTGGGTGGCGTGTGTGTAAGGTAAGGACAAATGGGTAATAAATGAAAAGGTGAAAAGTAAGAAAGAGAAAATACCTATGTAATAATTGCTAGGGTTTTCTTTAAATGAAAAGGTGAAAGGGTAATTTAATTCCCCCTCTTTTAACCTTTTGAGCCGAATTCATCTTATGTTGGAAAAAGCTTAATTTTCCATTCCTTATATCCTTATAAAACAAAAGCCTGATATGTCGTTGCACCCTGACTTGCCACATGCATCCTGGGGTGTTCAGATGAAAACAAACAAACCTGACCTTAAAGCATAATGGAACAAACGGACAAATGGGATTAAAAACCTAGAGTACGAAATAAAAATAAAGATTAAACTACATTATTTATGAACATAAAAACATAAAAATGTTGTAGCAAAATAGAAAATAGAAGGAGCTGGTGTGCTCCAACCTCTGCCGGCAGTGCATTTGCTTCTCGTCCTCGTAGACGGGGTAGTGATTGGGGTTTGTGCAAGTGATTGTGCTGGGATAGAGTGTGTGCGCTTGCCATCTTCTGATTCAAATGTCACAAGGTTGGCAGGCTCAACTGGCGGCTTCTTTGCTAGGGCAGCTTTGGTAGGTTTTGTTGTTCTCTTTCTCTTCTTGGGTAGTGGGCTTGATGTAGCATCTGTGTCCTGGTTCTGTGAGGAAGTTTGGGTCTAAGTAGGGCTCTTGTTAGAGACTGGTGTCTTCTGGGTAGTGGGAGGAGGTTCTTTCGCGTGTGCCTTTAGTGATTCCGGAAAGGCTGGGAAGTCGATACTGATATGCGGTAGGATTTCTTTGAAATAGTTGTTCATGACAATATCTCTCTTATTGACATACCTATAGGAAGCAGTCTGGTCCTCTCTCATCTTGTCCATGTCCTTTCGGATACGATTGGTGGAGGCAACCAATGCAGCAATTCTTCCTGCAGCAAATGTTTTCGCTCCTCCAGCCAGTGTCTCTGCTGGAGCATCTTCATCGAATCCTTTGATAGAGGGGACCATTTCAGGTGTAATAGGACATTTCCCTAAGTTCTTCGCATCAGCAATGGGGTCTTCAAATACTCCTTTCTCTCGACATAGGGTTGTGATGAGGTTTGGAAAGATGAGTGGACTAGATTTCCTCTTCAAACATGCATATACCTCATCCACAATAATTTTCCCCGCGTCAATGGACCGACCATTAAGAATAGAATGAAGGATGAGGAGCCTTGGAATATTCACCATTGTCGTGTGAGAAGTTGGCATGCGCTTTTTCTTGACAAAATGAATCTAAAGATTTGCCTCTGGCTTGAGTCGTGCATGCTCCACTGCTTTTTTTGATGCGTCCAAGTTGGTGCCTTCAAAGCATAGGTCTTCCAACACTTCCTTAACAGTTTGTGGGTCGGCATTTTCGGCGAAAGGTGTGTGGTTGTCCTATGAGTTTTTTAGGCCAAAGAACTTGATGATCTTGGCTGCAATGAACTTGATTTGATCTCCACACACGTACACGCCGGATTGTGTAGGACTGGTAAGATGGGCATAGAACTCTTGAACAATAAGTATGCAAAAGTTGTTAGGGTGAGGAATGAAGATAGCCCATTTTTGGTTTGCGACGACATCCAAGATATCCTTATCAACCCTGTTTCCCCTTCAGTTGGGAACTTGAATCCTTGTTATGGTAGCAATTCCCGGTCTTACAGACTTTGGAATCGCTCCTTTGCCTTGTCGTCTAAAAACTTATTTATGAGCACAGGCTTGGGTTGGCGTCTGCGAGACGCACCTTCTACTCGCTTGCAACGCATCATTGTTAGGCAAAAAAGAAGGGTGAAGATGAATGATATGGGAGAAAAGGTTTGGTTAGGGTTTTTGAGTTTTTAGCGGGTTGGAGAAGATGAAGTGAGGGGTCTTTTGGTTTTCCTAGTGTCGATGTGATGAGGGAGGGAGTGATGATAAGGGTGTTGGGAGTTAAGAGGAGGTAACTGACATGATTTGAAAGAGAGAGAGTTTGGGGGGGTTTGGGCGGCGTGTGTGTAAGGTAAGGACAAATGGGTATTAAATGAAAATGTGAAAAGTAAGAAAGAGAAAATACCTATGTAATAATTGCTAGGGTTTTCTTTAAATGAAAAGGTGAAAGGGTAATTTAATTCCCCCTATTTTTGCCCTTTTTGAGCCGAATTCATCTTATGTTGGAAAAGCTTAATTTTCCATTCCTTATATCCTTATAAAACAAAAGCCTGATATGTCGTTGCACCCTGACTTGCCACATGCAACCCTGGGGTGCTCAGATGAAAACAAACAAACCTGACCTTAAAGCATAATGGAACAAAAGGACAAATGGGATTAAAAACCTAGAGTACGAAATAAAAATAAAGATTAAACTACATTATTTATAAACATAAAAACATAAAAATGCTGTAGCAAAATAGAAAATAGAAGGAGCTGGTGTGCTCCAACCTCTGCCGGCAGTGCGTTTGCTTCTCGTCCTCGTAGACGGGGTAGTGCTTGGGGTTTGTGCAGGTGATTGGGCTGGGATAGAGTGTGTGCGCTTGCCATCTTCTGATTCAAATATCACAAGGTTGACAGGCTCAACTGACGGCTTCTTTGCTAGGGCAGCTTTGGTAGGTTTTGTTGTTCTCTTTCTCTTCTTGGGTAGTGGGCTTGCTGTAGCATCTGTGTCCTAGTTCTGTGAGGAAGGCTGGGTCTAAGTAGGGCTCTTGTTAGAGACTGGTGTCTTCTGGGTAGTGAGAGGAGGTTCCTTCGCGTGTGCCTTTAGTGATTCCGAAAAGGCTGGGAAGTCGATACTGATATGCGGTAGGATTTCTTTGAAATAGTTGTTCATGACAATATCTCTCTCGTTGACATACCCATAGGAAGCAGTCTGGTCCTCTCTCATCTTGTCCATGTCCTTTCGGAGACGATTGGTGGAGGCAACCAATGTAGCAATTATTGATGCAGCAAATGTTTTCGCTCCTCCAGCCAGTGTCTCTGCTGGAGCATCTTCATCGAATCCTTTGATAGAGGGGGCCATTTCAGGTGTAATAGGATATTTCCCTGAGTTCTTCGCATCAGCAATGAGGTCTTCAAATACTCATTTCTCTCGACATAGGGCTGTGATGAGGTTTGGAAAGATGAGTGGACTAGATTTCCTCTTCAAACATGCATATACCTCATCCACAATAATTTTCCCCACGTCAATGGACCGACCATTAAGAATAGAATGAAGGATGAGGAGCCTTGGAATATTCACCGTTGTCGTGTGAGAAGTTGGCATGCGCCTTTTCTTGACAAAATGGAACTAAAGATTTGCCTCTGGCTTGAGTCGTGCACGCTCCACTACTTTTTTTGATGCGTCCAAGTTGGTGCCTTCAAAGCATAGGTCTTCCAACACTTCCTTAATAGTTTGTGGGTCGGCATTTTTGGCGAAAGATGTGTGGTTGTCCTCTGAGTTTTTTAGGCCAAAGAACTTGTTGATCTTGGCTGCAATGAACTTGATTTGATCTCCATGCACGTGCACGCCGAATTGTGTAGGACTGGTAAGATGGGCATAAAACTCTTGAACAATAGGTATGCAAAAGTTGTTAGGGTGAGGAAAGAAGATAGCCTATTTTTGGTTTGCGACGACATCCAAGATATCCTTATCAACTCTGGTTCCCCTTCAGTTGGGAACTTGAATCCTTGTTATGGTAGCAATTCCCAGTCTTGCAGACTTTGGAATCGCTCCTTTGCCTTGACGTCTAAAAACTTATTTATGAGCACGGGCTTGGGTTGGCTGCTGCTAGACGCACCTTCTACTCGCTTGCAATGCATCATTGTTAGGCAAAAAAGAGGGTGAAGATGAATGATATGGGAGAAAAGGTTTGGTTAGGGTTTTTGAGTTTTGAGCGGGTTGGAGAAGATGAAGTGAGGGGTCTTTTGGTTTTCCTAGTGTCGATGTGATGATGGAGGGAGTGGTGATGAAGGTGTTGGGAGTTAAGAGGAGGTAACTGACATGATTTGAAAGAGAGAGTTTTGGGGGGGGGGGGGTTTGGGCGGCGTGTGTGTAAGGTAAGGACAAAGGGGTAGTAAATGAAAATGTGAAAAGTAAGAAAGAGAAAATACATATTTTATAATTGCTAGGGTTTTCTTTAAATGAAAAGGTGAAAGGGTAATTTAATTCCCCCTCTTTTTGCCCTTTTTGAGCCGAATTCATCTTATGTTGGAAAAGCTTAATTTTCCATTCCTTATATCCTTATAAAACAAAAGCCTGATATGTCGTTGCACCCTGACCTGCCACATGCGTCCCTGGGGTGCTTAGATGAAAACAAACAAACCTGACCTTAAAGCATAATGGAACAAAAGGACAAATGAGATTAAAAACATAGAGTACGAAATAAAAATAAAGATTAAACTACATTATTTATGAACATAAAAACATAAAAATGTCGTAGCAATATAGAAAATAGAAGGAGATGGTTCAAACTCTTAAGCATCATAGAGGATGAAGGATGACTTATCGCGCAGGACTGGGCCTCCATTGTAAAGCTTCATACGTTTTCCATTGACCTTGAATACCGTATCATCATCAAGCTTCTTAATGTCCACCACACCATGGGCATAGACCTTGTGAACTTGGAAAGGACCTCGTCGTTGATCAAGAGATGCTCCTATTTCGTAGTCACTTGCGTCGCACATCAACTCAAAAGGTGAGCTCCAATCAGGTGGAACAACAATAGGTGCTAAGGTAAGTTTCTCCTTCATTTCTTCGAAAGCGCTGAAGCATTTTTCATCGAATATGAATGGCTGATTTTACTGTAGCAAATTACATGGTGGCTTGGAGATCTAGGAGAAGTCCTTGATGAACCGTCTATAGAAGCCATCATGGCCTAAGAAACTCATAATGCTCTTCACATTTGATCGATGAATGGGAGAGGGAAGTGGTCATTCTTGGTTTCTTTGTTGAGCTTGCTATAGTCCATTCAAATCCTTCATTCCGTTACAGTCCTTGTTGGCAATAATTCATTCTCATCGTTACTCACCACGGTGATGCCTCCCTTCTTATGCACACATTGGACTAGACTAACCCACGAGCTGTTTGATATGGGATAGACTACACCAGCGTCAAGCCACTTGATTATCTCCTTCATCACCACCTTCTTCATGATGGGGTTGAGCCTTCTTTGGGGTTCAATAGAATTGCTGTGACAATCATCAAGCAAAATTTTGTGCATGCAAATAGTAGGGCTTATCCCCTTTAAGTCAGCCATAGTCCAACCTATAGCTCTTTTATGTTGCGACAACATATTTATTAAACTAGACTCTTGTTTAGGTGTAAAACTAGATGAGATTATCACAAGCAAAGTTTCATTACTACCCAAATAAGCATATTTAAGATGAGATGGCAAGGGCTTTAACTCTAAAGTTGGAGCATGCTCAAGTGAAGGCTTAGGAGGAATAAGTTCTGAAAAATCAAGAGGTTCAAAGTGCGTACCTGGTTTGGCTTCGAGCGGGCTCGATTGCTCCACCCCTTCTGATAATTCCTTGAATTCCTCATATTCGGTCTCATAGTCCTCCTCATTGACTTCATCTTGGATCTGCTCATATTCATCCATTTCTAAGAAATTGCTGCAGTAAAAGTCTGCAATCTCCCTTTTGGATGTAGTATCCATGTACTGACACTCTTCATATTCATCCATATATTTGAAAGTGTTGAAGACATTGATTGTCACCTCTTGATCAACCACCCTCATGGTAAACTCACCCTTTTCACAGTCTATCAGAATTCTACCGATTGCTAGAAATGTCCGCCCCAAAATAATGGGTGCGTTATCATTCTCTTCACAATCAATAATTAGGAAGTCGACTGGAAAGATGAACCTATCCACCTTCACCACTACATCTTCTATTCTTCCTTTCAACCGTACATGAGATCAGTCGGCCAATTGCAAGATAACCGTAGTTGGACTTACATCTTATATGTCGAGCTTCATGAAGACTAACTTTGGCATGAGATTTACACTGGATCCAAGGTCGCACAAGGCTTTTCCCACATAGTTATCACCTATTGAACACGGTATAATAAAGCTGCCTAGATCCTGTCTCTTAGGAGGCTATTTGCTTCACACAGAATATCATTCACTTGCTGCAGCAACTTTTGCATACCGCTCAACATTTCTTTTCTTGGTGTCGATGTCCTTGAGAAACTTAGCATAAGTGGGCATTTGATCAACAGCTTCTAAGAACGGGACCTTAATATGCAGCTGGTCTAGAATATTCACAAATTTCCTGAATTGGAGGTTCTCATTTTGTTTCTTCAATCGTTGAGGGAAGGGAGGTGGGGTCTAACTTCTTCCTTTATCGATGCAGGTTTCTCTTTTGTTGTAGCATTTGCCCTATCGTCGATAGTTTCATTCACCAAATCCCCGTCCTTCTCTTTCTCACATGATGTTTCAGCTTGCAATTTTAGTTCCTCTTGCACTTTCTTAGGTACAAAGTCTTCTTTCTTGTTCCCCCCAAACTTATCTTCAGTGTTAAGCTGGGTACGACTCCTCAATGTGAGAGCACCACATTTCTCTTTGCCATGCTTCTTAGTGACTTCAGTATCAATAGGCAGATTTCCTTGGGGTCGCACATGTAATGCTTAAGCAATTTGACCCACTTAGGTTTCCAACGGTCGCAAGGATGAACTGTGACTTTGCAGCAAAGCTCCCTGATTTTTAATGGTCATGGAGTGATCTTGGAGCAATGTATTAGTAGATGTCATGAAATCCTTGAGTGTAGCTTCCAACAAATTTCAATTGGATGAAGATGCAAAACCCTTGTTTTTCCACGAAGTATTCTGCTGTGATCCGTGTGATTCTCCCAGATTCTACTGATTTGCATTCCCATAGCTGTTATTCCCTTGATTTCCCCAAGAGAGATTAGGATGATGACGCTATCCAGCATTATAAGTGTTCGAGTAAGGATTGTTATTCCGATTGGAATTCCCTACATGGTTAGCAGATTCTTGATTGTCCGGGCATTCGCTCAAGTGGTGGTTTCCATTGCAACGAAGGCAAGTTGATGCCACTCTTGCTTCCTTCACCTCATTAGGCTTTTGGAGATTCTTTAGCATGGTAGTGATAGCGGTTAATTGGGATGCTATCGAGGCATCCATATCCGTTTCACGTGATACTTGAGTTTTCCTCCCCCATTCCAAGTCTTGATGAGGGAAATTGATAATCGTTGTTGGCTATTCTATCAAGGATGTCAAAGGCTTCTTTGGGTGACTTGTCTAGCAATGTCCCATTTGCTGAGGCATCTAACATCATTCTGGTGGGAGTATTAACACCATTGTAGAACATAACCACTTGTGTCTGTTGCGTGTAAAAGAGTCTAACGCAAATAGGTGCAAGTGTACACGTCGCAAGTAATAAAGTGATACGAAGTATCAGATATCGTCTCAACATGGACTGGAAACACTTCTATCCTTAGATTGCTGCACAAGAAAAGAATTAAATTTAAATAAATGTTTGGAGAAATATTGAGAATAAGCTAAAGTAAAAGATAAATTAATCAGATTGAGAAAATAGGCTGGTATTGATTTGCTCAGTAGTGCAAGTATTGCATCGTTCAGAATGCTTTCTGTTCTGTCTGTCGTCGCTCCTATCATGGCAACACCTGTTGCGACAGAGGTCTGTTGATGTCGCGGCAGCGATCAACAACTTTATACTTCAAGTTCAGCAAGACTCCCTATTGTGACTCATCATATCCCTAGGTCCAAGTTCTGTCGATGAACACGTCTCAGATGATACCTCCCGGCGTGAATCGAAGGATGAACACCGATGTTTATGAATTCTGTAACACCCCAATTTTGGGCTTGGAAGTTTAGGGTCTGAACCGGACCGGTTTAAATTACGGTTCGAATATAAAAGGTGGTTTTAGGGAAAGCCTAGTTCGGGATGCATTAAAGATATGGAAAAATATCTAAAAATCCTCTTTTATTATATATAAGAGAGTGGTGAAATCAATTTTACAAAATGGGGTTTGGAAGTATGACATTTCAAGTTAGTGACTAAAATGTAATTTTTGAAAAGTTGGTGACTGTTTTAAAAGGATTGAAACTTTGAATCTTTAAGGAGCTAATTTACCCAAGGGAGGGTTTCTCCAGATTTTTCTTAAATTTTAAAGACTCGTTTAATAAAAAGAAAAGAGGGAAAAGAGATATTTTGATTTCATAACTAACTTTTGCCAAAATTTTCCCATTCATTTTCTCTCAATTTTCCCTCAGCCAAACACATTTCCACAGCCACTTTTCCTTTGATTTTCACACCTAAAGTAGAGATTTCAATCTCTAAATGATTTCTAATCATTTCTACACCAAATCCTCATCATTTGCTTATTGAATTTTCAAGAATTTTGGCTCTAAACAAAAAGAAATCCACATTTAGAGGTATGAACGTCCTTCTCCTCTAAATACTCAGTTCTTTACTAAAATTCCCAAGTTCTCAATCCTTAAATTGAGTTTTATTAAAGGTTTTAATGTTGTGATCTTGATTTTGGCTTAAAATGCAAGATTTGGATTTAATTTTGAAGAAATTCGTATTAAATGATTGGGCTCTGTTTTGAGATGTCTTTTTGATGTATTTTGGATGTCTAAATGATGTGTAATTGAGGTTTAATCAATGCAATCCCGAATAGGTTGATTTTCCTAAGTTTTTACTTGAGTTAATGGTGGTTTTTGGGGTGATTTTGATGTTCTGCTATAGCTGGAGGTATAAGGACGTGATTAGGTCCTTTTTGGATGTTAATTGATGTCTAAGAATGATTGGAATTGATGGATCTTGGCTGGGTAATGTTGTAGAGGTGTTTGGATGTGATTTCGATTGTGTTTGGTAGCCGAAATGTGAGTTTTGATGAGAGCAGCGAGTTTAGGTGTTTTGGCTGAAGATTTTAATGCATGATGATGCATTAATCCTCTGCTTTGATGTGTTTAAAACAGGGGAGACATCTTCGGATCCTTGTGGTGTTGATCTGGAGGCTTGATCTGCGTTTCGGCAAGCTTGAGAAATGGAATCGGTGAGTGAAGTTTGGTTTTCAGCTTTGAAACCAATGTTTGAAGGTTATGAGAGCTTAGTTTAAGTCTAAACAACTTAGCTAAGCTCAAGAGTAAGTTTTCGGAGAAACTCTCTTTTTGAAGAACCATGAGATGGTTGAATGCAATGTGTTTATTTTGCATGTTTAAATTCTGTTTTGAAAGCATATTTTAGCATGTTTAATGTTGGTTTTGTAAGCCATGTGTTGGAGGATGCTCAAGGTAAGAGATCCTTGATTTGAACATTGATAAATGTTGTTTGAATGCATTGTGATGCATGATTATTTAATGGCTTTGTTAAATGCTTAAAAACAGTGGATTGATGATGGTAAATGATGTATATTGGAAAGTGATGTGTTGGTTTAAAAGTACTTGAATCGGATATAGTTAGCCGGCTATAGGATTGGGTGCACCGTGAATAAAGTTGCCTTGGATGTTGAGGGGTTGTAATGGTACCGTAAACTCCATCTAAGAATACTAACGAGATGTCTAAGATCATAATGGTGGTAAAATGCCATGTGAGGATCTTGTGTTGTGTGTCCCGTGTTCTCGTTAGTGATGTTATACAACTACCAATGAGTGATGTGGAAGGGTTGTAATTGTACCGTAGACTCCATCACGGGTGTTGAGGGATTGTGATTGTACCGGTAAACTCCACCTTGAGTGTTTGGTAGTGTGTATGAAGCGTATGGGACAACGCTTGTAATCTGCGTATCCGATTGTGTTTTGAGTTGAAAAATGGTTATGGATTATCACTTGAAAGCCAATATGACATGTTGATGAATTGAGCATGAGATGCTTGGTTTGTATGCATAGATGCATGAAAAATGATGTTTTGAAACTAAAGGCCTTGGAAAGGTGTTTTTACAAAGTGCATTATTGTGTTGTTTTATTAGAGCATTTCTCACTAAGCATACGTGCTTACGCTCTCTCTTTCTTGAAACAATAATGCAGAGCATTGAAGTGCTTTAAGGGCAGCAAGGAGGTCAAGGATCCAAGTGAAAGTCTAAGCTCATGTATGGTGACTATTTTCACAACACTATTAGCTTTTGGTATTTGGCAATGGGAACCTAGGTTGTGATTTTTGGGAGATGTTTTGGACTCCCTAAGTTTGGCTTGATGCCTATGATATTTTGGATATGTAATTGGCCACTTTGGTGTTTGCTTTGATGACTTGATGTTTGGTTGGTGTTGAGTATTAGGTTGCATGCCTATAGTTTGAGGTTTTCCCTAATCGATGTTATGGATGTGTTTTGATGATGCTATTATGTTCCTTTAGCGCATGATGACTTGTTGGCATGATTTGGGCGTCATAGGGATGCGTTTGATGGGTCGAATGTTTGTTAAACCAGATAATTTCTGCATTTCTGGGCAGGCCGTATCGGAACGGGTGCTACTGTTTCGAAACAGGGGTCTGAAATGGCCTTGGCGTTTCGAAACGGGCAGGGCCGTTCTGAAACGTTTTTGCTACTGCCAAGCCTTGTTTCGAAACAGGTTGCGAAACGGTCCCGCGTTTCGGAATGGTCATCCTCTGTTTCGGAACACTCGACCGTTGGGCACTGAATTACATGGTTTTATGTTTTGAAATCTTCACGTTTTAGTCCTGATCTTTGTATATGCAATTGCTTGAGTTTGGAATGTCCGTTTAAGATGAAATTTAGCAGAGAAGCATGAAACATGATTAATTTCATAATGGTAACTCAAAAATTGGTAAAGTCCTCGTAATTTCCAGAGTTTGCAAATTGGTCCCTAAATTCGTATGTTGTGCAATTGAGTCCCTTATTGTTTTCTTATTGCTGTGATTTTTGAATATGCTTATCTCAAGAGTACACCTAGGGTTAATATGCATTTAGACAAGGTTAAAAAGAAAAAAAGGGTCGTTAATCAAGGTTGACTTTCGGGTTGACTTTGGTTTTCCCCGTGTAATCTTCGTAGTTTGGGTCAACCGTCTAGGCCGGGCTAAGGGGGTTACAAATTCTTCCTTAGTTGCTTAACCTTGTACCTATCCCTAGGCCAAGATGGTTTAACCATAAACTGGAAAACATGTATTTACTCCTTTCGTATACTTAACTATCCCGATATTAAGTAAATGGATAACTAATGAGTATTTATTTTGGTTGTGTTTTTTGTCCTTATTTCGATTAAATATAAGTTTGAGGGACTTAATTCGGTTGTTTTATGATGTTTTCATGCAGGGGACGTCAGCAGCAGTGATAGCTTTTCATTTTAGGTTGACCTAGGTTATTTGAAACACTATAAATACCCCATTTTGGGGTAAGACTTGTCATCAATCAATTATCAATTGAATATCATTTCATCTTCTCTTGGAAATTCTTCTCTTCTTAGTTTTACTTAAGTTATTTTCTTATATTTCTTCTTTTAATTATTTCTTAAATGTCAAGCATGATTAATTTGATAACCATGCTCGGCTAGATCTTTTTTAAGTCGAAGGCTTTTGTAATGACGCATTCTCAAGGCGAGGTTTGAAACTACGTTTCAAACATTTCAGAAACTTCTTCTTGATTTATTCATACTTATTTTCTAAATCAAAATGATTTTTTAAACCCAAAGATTGACTTTGGAGAAAAAGCAATTGTTTTGATCTATCAAGTGGGAGGGAGGATCGATTATTGAAACAAATCCGACTTCTAGGGAATACACTTAGTGAATTGATTACTAAGGGAAATTGAGACCGAATCTTTTTTTATAGAAATGACTTTTCGAGTTGGTTACGAGCTTAAGTAATTTGTTTTCTCAAAGATTGAGTTGGTTTAGACAAATTATCAAAACTCAAACCAAAAATTGATTTTGGAAATTCAGTTTACAAACAAAAAACTCAAGGATTGACCTTGAAGTAATTTTGCCAACAAGTTTTTCGAAATAAAAATATTTACCAAGGAACCAAGTAGAACAAGTCAACGCGGAAGTCCGAGGCTGATAATCTTATATTTACTCTAAACTCTTTTAAAATCTTTCTTTTACTCTCTTAAACAATTGAATTTCATTGCAACAACCCCCACCTAAATCACCTTAACATAGCTCCATCAACAACTCTTGGTTTAGAAACTACAAAAGCGCGACAAGGAAAGTTCTAAGTCCCTGTGGGTTCGACTCATACTTCCCTATCTATATTTAATTTAATTCCTTTACTTATTTGGAAGAAGAAAATTATTCTTGACACGTTACGACGCGTGTCAATATCCTCACAATGCTCTCCCGATACTCTTATGAGATGTTCAAACTAGGGGAAATAAACTTGAAGCTTTTATTACTTGAACAGAAAATCCTAAGAACAATACAATCTTTACAACTACCTTACAAGATCAACCTTTTTCCCTAGGGGGAGATTAAAACATGGTGTAGAGAGAGAAACAACTAGGGTTTTGGGGGAAGACGGCTAGGAGCTTGATATCCTTTGCCTAGTCGAATTACAAGCATATATATAGGCCTTGGTCTTGAATTTTCTTAATGGCCAAGAATACAAGTTTGAATTAAAGTACAACTCTATTAAAGACTAAATCTCTGAGTAGATGTCTTTTAATTCGCCATATGTTCTTGCTTTGACTTTTTCCTCAAACTTAGGAACAGGCCTTTAATGTGCTTCTGGGCTCCGACGGTTATGCAAGTGGTCCACGAAAATCAGGCTTTAAATTCTCTGTCGATCGAACTCTACTTTGCATTTTTTTCATCACCATGGTCTTCAATGTCGCCTCCTCTGCCACAGAAACGGTCACGACAGCATTGTTACGGACATTCTCCCTCTCTTCTTCACTCTAGCTCTGCAACTAACTTCTGCTCCTTTTCTGCCATGGATGCTGCCACGACAGGCACTTGCAAAAATAACCCCAAACTCAGCAGCATCTGTGCAATATTTTTCATTTGTGATGTTTATGTAAAATCAATCCTAAAATGCAATTAAACATGCTTGAGTGCATCAATAATATAGGAAAATGAAAGCTAAAATAAAGAACATTTATGCACTCAACACACCCCCAAACTCGAGTTATTGCTTGTCCTCAAGCAAATGCAACCTAACTAAGAATGAAAAACTTGGCTTAACTCAGTGAACTGTCATTACCTTTAGCACCTTCACTATCAAGAGCATTACCTTGTTGGGTATTTATGGACTTATCCGGAACAATGCTATAATTCTCGTGCAAGTGTGTGCAAGTTTTGTGAACATACATGTGTCTAAACTCTTTAGCAACTAGAATAGTTATGCTACTCACTTGAGATTTAATTCAAATAATTTTTAATTGGAGGAAATTCTTAGGCTCCTTTAGTATTTTCTAACTTAGACCCAAGTTTTTTTTCTTTTTCTTTTTAAACTAGAGCTGTTTTTGGGCACCTCTAGCTATCTTCCTAGAGCCGGTATTAGGCACCTCTAGGGGAAACTGAGTCTAAGTTTTTCTTTTCTTTTCCTAGAGCCGGTGTTAGGTACCTTTAGGGGCAACTCAAGTGGTTAAGCTTCATATTCTAAGTTCACTAACAGTAGTCTAGACAATATATGAATCACAAAGGTGTTTTTAAAGTTCAAAACTATCGCAAGGCTTTAGATAATTCCTAAAACATCCTAAAGATACTGTCACGACAGAGAATGTCGCGGCAGACAAATTTAGTTCAAAGACTTAATCCTTTTTTTTAACACAGAATTATCAAGAAATGAGACACAACTTAAATAAAGTTCATTAATTAAAGGAGAACAACACACCCCCAAACTCACGGGTTGCATTGTCCTCAATGCATGGCACATAAAAAGAATGAAAAAGAGACATCACAAATATAAAATAAAAGCAAAGACGACAGAAAAGTAAAAGAGCTTAAGTTGAAGAGCTGTCGTGGCTGCTACTGATACGGAGCTACCGACAGGCAGTTACTTTGGTGGCAGAGGCTCGCTTGGGATTGGGTGATGGCGTGGCTACCTTCTTTTTGGCCTCTCGTGGTAGTTGGACTTGGGTAGGTGAGATCTTTGAGGCCTTGTCCAAGACCTCGAGTTTGATGTCACTGTTGTTGCTGTCGTCTGCTCTGTCGTGGCAGGGTCCCTCAACAGTAACATTCAGATTCTTCTTCTTCATTGGTGGGAAGTCTTTGGCTAATTCCCAGACGATAGAGGGCTCCGAGTCGGAGTCATCCTTCCAGACTGAGGATGAGGAGAAACCTTCAAAGTACTTAGGATCAATTTCTGGCAGTGGTTCCTTTTGTTTGGTTCCTCGGGGAGTGGCAGATCGGCTGTCACTGTCTCCGGCCGTGGAAGAGGGTGTAGTGGAGGCAGTAGTTGGCGTGGGCGTCTTAGGGTGGCAGCAGGTGTAAGGGTGGCAAGAAGGTTTTCTGGGAAAGAGGGAAACTGCACATTTGGGTGATTAAGATCAACTTTAATGAAATTTACCGTGACAGTGGTGAAGTCCCTCATGAATTCCATGAATACCAGTTGTTTGGCCTCCATCTTTTTCAGCAGTTGAAGGAGTTGGTTGGAGGAGGTGTATGCTAGTTGTGCGGGCTCTATCTGCTCGGGCTTTGCCGCAACAAGTTTTGTGGAATTTGGTTCTGTCGTGGTAGAGGGGTCAACATATGCAACTGGGGTGACCGCCTTTAGCTCCATCAAGCTGTAGAGGTTCTGTTGCGTCCACCTTTTGCCTTGGATCCTTACATCTTCAGCTATCTCGGGCACATTATTGGCTCGACAGAGGGTCATAATTAAGTAGGGGAAGAAAATGGGGCCCATTACTCTTGTTGCACACTCATGGATGCCATCGAGTATGTATTTACCAACATTGATCTGCCGCTCGTTGATGATGGAATGCACGAGGGCAAGTCTCTACCGGTCCATTGTTGTGTTGTGTGATGTTGGTATAAGACGCTTCTTCATAAAGTGGTTCCAGAGTTTGGCTGTCGGTAAGAGCTGGGTCCTTCGCACCATCCATCTGTGCTTGGGATCATCGTTCCATGTGGTGCCTTCTTCCGTCAAATCTGCCATGATGCTATCGTAGTCTACTGGCAACAGACTGTCGACAAACCTACTGTGTGCATCCTTCTTTCTTCCCATATAAAGGCCATAAAGAGTGTTGTTGTAGGCTGGCTCAAGGGAGATTTCCTTACCCCTAACAGTTACTATCGTGGCATCCTTGGATGAGATGGCAGCGTAAAATTCACGGACCAAGGTGACATTCATCTCTTCCGGTTGGACAATCTGCCACTTTAGCGCGATGATCCTCTTGGAGATGAATGCTTCGAGCCTTACATCTCCCGTTTTCTTCGTGTAGGTGAAACCTCGTTCCTCCCACATCTCCCACTTCTGAAAAGAGTTGTAGTATCACTTTTCTGAGTCTGTCGAGGCGAACCTCCTAGGGATTCTGCTATGGCTAGGTGTAGATATTGTTGTGGCAGAGGTAGAGGCAACACTCCTTCTGGTTGATCTTGTAGTCATTGTAAGGAATAAGTGGAAATGAAAGAAAATTTCTGAAAAGCTAAAATTCTTGAAAGCAAAGTAGAGAGAAGAGAATGAGGTGAAAAATGAAATGGGAAGAGAGGTTTATATACAACGAGATTTTTCTGCCCGTTGGAACTGTAACGGGTGGCATGCATAACGGAGCCAACATTCACGCGGTTTTTTGACGCATCTATCATGCGTTTTCGTGTCTACTGCGCGTCTATTATGAATTTCCGTATCTGTCGGGACAGCTCCGTGACAGGCTGTATTTTGCGCGTCTGTCGTGACAGCTGGTAACAGGCTGTCACGATAGCTTTGTTCCATTGGGCTTCGTGGGCTGTTGTGAGTGTGGCGCGCTGGTTCATTCTTTCTCTTAACTCTTCTTTATTTACCTGAAACTAAAATAAACAAAATATTAAATTCTTATTTCCTAAAACAATAAAATAAAATAAAACTAAGTTAAATTAGGGGTGCTTTGAAGAGCATCTCCTATAATAACTACTTCTTGCACTCTTGGGGCTTCAGTCCCCTGATAGTGCTTTAGCCTTTGTCCATTGACTTTGAATTGGTGCCCGTCCTTGATTGATCTGATTGTGATAGCACCATGAAGAAAAACCTGGACTACTTGAAAGGGTCCAGGCCATCTAGATTTTAGCTTTTCTGGGAAAAGCATCAACCTAGAATTGAATAACAACACCTTCTGCCCAGGGCTAAACTGTCGTGGCAGCAATTTTCTATCGTGCCACTTCTTTGTTTTGTCCTTGTATATCCTGGCATTGTCATAGGCCATGGCTCGAATTTCTTCAATTTCATTCAAGTCCAGCAGCATTTTCTGTCCTGCTCTATTCCAGTCCATGTTAACTGTCTTGATAGCCCAATATGATTTATGTTCTATCTCGACAGGTAGATGGCAAGTTTTTCCGTAGATGAGACAGTAGGGCGACATTCCCAATGGTGACTTAAATGCAGTCCTGTAAGCCCATAGTGCAACATTCAAGTGAAGAGACCAGTCCTGTAAGCCCAAAGTGCAACATTCAAGCGAAGAGACCAGTCCTTTCTAGTTGATTTAACCATCTTTTCTAGGATTTTATTCACTTCTCTGTTTGAAATTTCATCCTACCCATTGGTTTGAGGGTGATATGTTGTTGCGATCTTGTGTATAACTCCATATTTCTTCAGCGCACTAGCAATTACCCTGTTGTCAAAGTGCCTACTCTCATCACTAATAATCGACCTTGGGATGCAAAACCTTGAGAAGATATGTTTGTGGAGAAATCTTTGCACGGTCTTGGCATCATTCTTTTGTGTGACAATACCCTCTACCCACTTGGACACGTAGTCTACTGCCAACAGTATGTACAAATTCCCACAAGAGGCTGGGAATGGTCCCATGAAGTCGATTCCCCAAACATCAAAAATTTCGACTTCAAGAATGTTCTGCAGGGGCATCTCATGCCTTCTAGAGATGTTTCCAGTCCTTTTGCATTTATCACAGCTCTTGTAAAAATCTTGTGCATATTTAAACGGTGTAGGCCAATAGAAACCAGATTGCAGAACTTTGGCAGCAGTTTTGTTTCCTCCAAAGTGTCCTCCATAAGGAGCAGCATGGCAGTGGTGAAGCACTTCTTCATGTTCTTTTTGTGGTACGCATCTCCTGATGATCTTATCTGCACAGTGCTTAAATAGAGGAGGTTCGTCCCAATAATAATGTTTTGCATCATTTTGGAACCTCTTCCTAGCTCGGTAATTAAGTTCATAAGGTAATAAACCACTCACAATGTAATTTACAATGTCAACATACCAATGGATTTTAGGAAGCTTACCTGCCAACATGGATGTCGCGAAAGTGCTGGTGGCAGTGAATAACTGCTCGTCTGGGAAAGTTTCTAGTATGTTAGTCTTATCTTTCTCTTGGTCCTTTCCCATCTCCAGTCTTGACAAGTGATCCGTTACTTGGTTTTCTATTCCCTTTTTGTCCTTAATGTCAATATCAAATTCTTGCAGCAGCAGAATCCAACGTATCAATCTTGGCTTTGCATCCTTCTTGGTGAAAAATATTCGAGTGTTGACTGATATGTATGGACCACCACTTTTGTTCCAAGTATATATGGTCGAAACTTGTCAATTGCAAACACCACTGCTAGCAATTCCTTTTCCGTTGTGGTGTAGTTTATTTGGGCATCATTTAAGGTCTTGTTGGCATAGTATATAATATGGAAGAGTTTCTCCTTCCGCTGCTCTAGTGCTGCCCCAACAGCATAGTCACTGCGTCACACATGATCTCAAATGGTAAACTTCAGTCAAGTGGCTACACTATTGGGGCTGTTACCAGCTTCTCTTTCAGCGTCCCGAATGCTTCAGTACATTCAGTGTTAAAGTCAAAGGCCATATTATGTTCAAATAAGAGACACAAAGGTTTAGTAATTTTAGAGAAATTGGAAATAAATCTACGATAAAACGCGGCGTGTCCTAAGAAACTTCGTATGCCCTTGACTGTTGTAGGTGGTGGCAGTTTTTCAATGACTTCTATTTTGGCTCTATCTACTTGTATGACGCGGCAGAAGACTTTGTGTCCTAACACTATGCCCTCATCCACTATAAAGTGGCATTTTTCCCAGTTTAGTACAAGGTTGGCCTCCTCACATCTTTCAAGAACCTTCTTTAGATTGCCTAGGAAATCATTGAAATTGTCTCCAAAGACGGAAAAGTCATCCATGAATATCTCTAGGAAATCTTCCACCATATTCAAGAATATTGCCATCATACATCGTTGGAATGTCGCTGGAGCATTGCATAGTCCAAATGGCATTCTTTGAATGGAGTATGTTCCGTATGGGCATGTGAAGGTTGTTTTCTCCTGATCATCTGGTGCAATTGCGATCTGGTTGTAACCTGAGTAGCCATCAAGAAAACAATTGTAAGGCTTCCCCGATAATCTATCTAACATTTGGTCAATAAAGGGAAAGGGGAAGTGGTCCTTCCGGGTATCTTTATTAAGCTTCTGGTAGTCCATACAAACCCTCCAACTGGTCACAGTCCTCGTTGGGATTAGATCATTGTCCTTGTTGGTTACTACTGTTATGCCTCCCTTCTTGGGTACGTATTGCACTGGGCTCACCCACTTGCTATTCGAGATGGCGTAGATAATTCCAACATCATGCCACTTGATGATCTCTTTTCATACCAACTCTCGCATATCTTTGTTTAGTCTTCTTTGAGCATCAATCGTCGGCTTATGGTCATACTCCAAGAGGATTTTGTGCATGCATATTGCCGGACGGATGCCTTGGATGTCAGCAATGGTTCATCCAAGTGCCTTCTTATGCTGTTGTAGCATCCTGATTAGCTGCTATTCATGTCCTGCATCAACTTAGAAGAGATGATTACGGGCAACATATCATTAATTCCAAGAAAAACATATTTAAGTTGCCCTGGCAGGGGTTTAAGATCTAAAACAGGTGGCTGCTCAATGGAAGGCTTTTGCATCACATGTTCATTCGAGGTATAATTCAAAGGCTCGAAGAACTTACCTGGACGTGTGCCTATCCAATTTACCTCCTCAGAACCTTCAGTGTCAGATGCTTCATTGGCTGAGGAGTCCCTATCGTCATAGCTATCGTGGCAGTCTTCTAAGTGACTGCGGTGGCAGTGACCAAATTTTCTGTCGTGACAGCTTGATCTGATGCGAGGTTGGTCTATGATTACTTTTGATATTGCCTTACATTCTTTCTCTGCATCAGCTTGTTTAATAACTTGGAGGACATTGAGCTTTATCTGCTGGTCATTGACTCTCATAGTCAGTTCTCCCTTCTCTACGTCGATCACTTTTCTCCCTGTGGCTAGGAAGGGTCGCCCTAGGATGATCGGTGCGTTTTCATCTACTTCACAGTCTAAGACAAGAAAGTCAACAAGAAATATAAACTTATCCACTCTTACCAAAATATCTTCAATCTTTCCTTCCGGTTGTACATAAGAGCGGTCTGCCAGTTGCAGCATGACTGTTGTGGGTCTTGCTTGTCCAATACCAAGCTTCTGGAATATAGATTTGGACATTAGATTAATACTAGCACCTAGATCACAAAGTGTCTTACCCACAAATTTATCATCAATTATGCATGGTATTATAAAACTCTCGGGATCATTCTTCTTTGGGGGTGGACGCTTATGAAGGATTGCCATGCATCCTTCTGTCATCATCACAGTTTCAAACTCCCCAAGTTTGGATCTCCTGGACATTGCATCCTTAAGGAACTTTGCATAACTAGGCATCTGCTTAATGGCTTCTAACAGCGGAATGTTGATGTGTACTTGCTTAAAAACATCATAGATTTTCTTAAGCTGGTACTCATGTTTCTATTTCAACCGCTGCGGAAAAGGGGGTGGAGAACGACAGTCTTCGAGGCGTCCTTCACATGGGAATCGGATTTGAGGAGGCTCACATTCTTTAGTTTCCTCTGTCTGCTCCTCTATTTCTTCTGATGTCTTGGCAGGTGTGGCGACAGCAGACTGTTTTGCTTCTACCAGGGCAGTGTTCTCGGCAGGTGTCTGTGGGGTCAATTCCTTATCAGTTGTTTCTTTAATAATCGCCCCTTGTAAATGTTTCTCACTCCTCGTTGTAATAGCTTTGCACTGCTCATGTGTGAGTTTTCTAGTGACCTCAGTATCACTAGGGAATCCTCCATTCTGCCTTGGGTTTATGCCTGACCCATCTGTGTCTTTAGGGATTTTAGGGTAGCCTCATGGCTTGTCATTCTCATACTTGTCTTATCCATGAAGGATTCAGTTTTCTTGACAAAGTGATCCATGTTTGCCATATATGCTCTTGTTTGAGACATGAAAGTTGCCAGGGTCTGTTCCAGTATGCTCGTTGTGGCTATCGGCTATTGTTGTGGTTGCTGTCGTGACAAGATTATGGGACCCCTTGGTTCTGGTTATTCTTGACTGGAGGGTTCAATGCATTGTTTGGGTTACTCCAGGAAAAATTGGGGTCCTTCCTCTAGTTTGGGTTGTAGTTGTTGGAATCATAGCTTTTGTTCTTATTATAATTTCCAACATACATCGCCTCTTCCAGCTGTAAGGGACACTCATTTGTACTGTGGTTTCCGTTGCAAGTTTCATACACCTCTTTGGCAGATAATACAGCCTTAGATTCCTTTCCCTGCAAGTTTTCAATTATCTTAGTGAGGTATGCAATTTGCGTTTTGACCGAGTTTTCATATTCGTATTCCTTTACAGATACTCATCGTCTACCTCCTCTTCGAGCTGTGGGGAACTGCTCATCGTTCTTAGCTAACTTTTTCAACACCAGCATTGCATCATATGGTTCCTTGTCGAGTAACAAGTCGTTTGCTGCTGAGTCTATCCTCATCCGAGTATGTGCATTAGCAGCATTATAGAATTTGACAACTTGATTCCACACAGGGAATCCATGCATCGGCCAGTTTCGTAAGAGGGTTGTAAATCGGTCCCATGCCTCGTGCATTGGTTCGTCATGTTCTTGTTGAAAAGTAGCAATCTCGTTACGTAATCTTTCATATAAGAGGGAAGGATTAAAATGAGAAAGAAATTCACGACAGAGATCCGCCCAAGTTCTTATTGAACCCGGCGTCAACTTTTTCCACCAGGTTTTCGCTCTATCTCTCAATGAATGAGGAAATAGCCGGAGTCTCAGTACTTCCGGGCTTATTCCTGGCTGTCTGAATGATCCACAAATTATCTAGAAGGTTTTTAAATGTTCATGCACATCCACGGTAGCAAAACCACCAAATTGACCAACAGAATTTATCATGATGAACATTACAGGTTTCAGTTCGAAGTGTTCAGCTTCCACATCTGGCAGCGTAGTTTCCAGTTCAACATGGTCGTTATCCATGTACTCTCGGCAAGTCTGTTGTGCTGCTCGGGCAACAGGCGGCGGCCGATTGTTTTGGGCATCATTAGAAGGTTCAACATTAACCCTAGGGTTGTTGTTGTTGTTGTCATCTTCCCCATTGCGTTGTCTTCTATTCACCATTGCTTCCAGTCTTTCTTCAAGAGAGTTGTTTCTTTCTATCAAGAGTCGGGCTTGGTTCTTGGGTTGATATGTTCATTCGATTTCTGGATCTAATTCATACTCAAGTTCTTTACCTCGTCTCGATTTGCGCATAAGCAATAGAAGAACTTTGTGAAAAGCAGAGGTAAAATAAAATAACTAAAAACAAAAAAAGAAATAAAAACAAAAACAAAAATAAAAATAAAAATAAAAAGGTGCATTAATAAAAGGTAAAGGTATGTTGCCAGTCCCCGGCAATGACGCCAAAAACATGTTGTGTGTAAAAGTGTCTATCACAAATAGGTGGAAGTGTACATGTTGCAAGTAATAAAGTGATAAGAAGTATCGGATATCGTCTCCACAGGGACTGGAAATACTTCTATCCTTAGATTGTTGCACAAGAAAAGAATTAAGTTTAAATAAATGTTTGGAGAAATCTTGAGAATAAGGTAAAGTAAAAGATAAAGTAATCAGATTGAGAAAATAGGCTGGTATTGATTTGCTCAGTAGTGCAGGTGTTGCACTGTTCAGAAGGCTTTATGTTTTGTCTGTCATCACTCTTGTCGTGACAGCACCTGTCGCGGCAAAGGTCTGTTGATGTCGCGGCAGTGGTCAACAACTCTATACTTCAAGTTCAGCAAGAATCCCTGTTGTGACTCGTCCTATCCCTAGGTCCAAGTTCTGTCGATGAGAACACGTCTTAGATGATACCTCTCGGTGTGAATCGAAGGATGAACACCGATGTTTGTGAAATCTTCCTTAGCTGCTTAACCTTGTACCTATCCCTAGGCCAAGATGGTTTAGCCATAAACTGGAAAACATGTATTTACTCCTTTCGTATACTTAACTCTCCCGATATTAAGTAAATGGATAACCTCACAATGCTCTCCCGATACTCTTATGAGATGTTGAAACCACAGTAAATAAACTTGAAGCTTTTATTACATGAACAGAAAAATCCTAAGAACAATACAATCCTTACAACTACCTTACAAGATCAAACCTTTGCCCTAGAGGAGTTTAGAACATGGTGAAGAGAGAGAAACGACTAGGGTTTTGGGGGAAGACGGCTAGGAGCTTGATATCCTTTGCCTAGTTGAATTACAAGCATATATATATATGCCTTGGTCTTGAGTTTTCTTAATGGCCAAGAATACAAGTTTGAATTAAAGTACAACTCTATTAAAGACTAAATCTCTGAGTATATGTCTTTTAATTCGCCCTATCTTCTTGCTTTGATTTTTTCTTCAAACTTAGGATCATGCCTTTAATGTGCTTCTGGGCTCCGACAGTTATGCATGTGGTCCACGAAAATCAGGTTTTAAATTTCCGTCGATTGAACTCCACTTTGCATTTTTTCCATCACCATGGTCTTCATTGTCGCCTTCTCTGCCAAAACAGCGGTCACGACAGCATTGTTACGGATAGTCTCCCTCTCTTCTTCACTCTAGCTCTACAACAAAATTATGTTCCTTTTCTGCCATGGATGTTGCCACGACAGGCACCTGCAAAAATAACCCCAAACTCAACAGCATCTGTGCAATATTTTTCATTTGTGATGTTTATGTAAAATCAATCTTAAAATGCAATTAAACATGCTTGAGTGCATCAATAATATAGGAAAATGAGGGCTAAAATAGAGAACTTTTATGCACTGAACAGTGTCCAATCATGAAAACGTGATTAGTGCACTTGTGCAATAATCCCTTAAATTTGTCCCAACACTCATACATTGATTCATCATCAGACTAGCGAAAGGACGCGATATCATTCCTCAACTGAGTGTTCCTATTTAGTGGATTATACCGCAGCAAAAAGCTCTTGCACAAATCTGTCTATGTTTCCAATGATCCGGCTGGCATACCACTCAACCATTCTCGTGCTCGGTCATGCAAAGAATAAGGAAAGAGTTTGAGTTTCAGCACATCTTCGTGCACCCCTTGTTGACGGAAAGAGTCACACACTTCTAAGAAAGCACGGATTTGTTGTCTAGAATCTTCATGAGGCGAGCCTCCAAACTGACCAATTGAGTTCAACATGTTGAACATTACAGGTTTAAGCTCAAAGTGGGTTGCCTGAATTTTGGGAGCTACAATCCCTGGATTAAGATCATCCAAGACAGGATTTAGGTGATCTCTAATAGCTCTGGGTCTTGGTGGAGCATTTTGACCTTGGTCTCAAATTACTACAGCAGGATTCTAATTGCTTCTTGTATACGTCTCCGCTGACGAAATAGATGTTCAATTTCAAGAAGGTAAGGTAGTATAGGCTATCGATGTCTCCTTCGGGGCATGCAATAGCACAATACCTAAAAAGACAAAAAAAACAACTTAAGAAAATTTATATACAAAAGAAAAATAACTAGTGCAAATACTAAACCTAAAACAACCAATTGCCAATCCCCCACAACGACGCCAAAAACTTGTTTGCGCGTGTGGTGTACTATAAATGATACGCAAATATGGTGCAAATATACACGTCGAACAAGTAATACAATGATAAGTGTGTATCGTCTCCATATGGATTGGAGGTGTTTCGAGGTGAGTTTAAGCACACAAGTGTCACAAAATGTAAATAGAGAATGTTGTGGCAAATCAAGACATAGCAATAAATGTTGTCGCAAATAAAGATAGAAGATAGCGTGTTGAAAGCAACAGACTTAACAGGTCCTCTTACGTATGCAAAACTCACTTGGGAATGATTGGCTGGGTTGTCTGGTTAACATATGTCTTAGCTCTCAACTAGGGTTTACCTCTCTAACTTACTATATGCTCGGCAGGATTTACTAAGGTTGCTCCTCAACTATCTCTAGCAAGGAAACTGGGAGTAGGAAATGCTACAACAATACCTCTCAGCATAAACTCTATCACTCCACCTACCCATAAAGTTCTATTAGTTTTAGCCGTTGAAACACATCACTTATCTCTAAGGTGGATTAGAGATGTGCCTTTCAGCATCCAACTCCATTGTTTGTCAAGGTCAAAGATAGATCTCTCGACCACTAACCTCAACTCAAACCTAAGGAAAGGCTAACTCTCGAAGGCTCTTATAACCCTAAGCATTTAATAGCATAGACAAAGCATAGATAGAAGCAAGAGATAAATAATCATGCATTAAAAAAACTAAAACATGGATCATCCAAACAGCCCAAGCCACCTAAAATTAGTTCATGGCTGGGCAAATAACATCCAAAGTATCTTCGTTTGTACAACCCATTTTCCAGACATAAAAGAAATGCTAAAGCAAGAAAAAGGGAAGAAGAAACTCTCGATCCACGATGGATTGCAATGCCACGAACCGCCCTAGGCTTGCTGCCTCTCTTAAGGTCAGCAAGGTCAAACCCTTGGAGCTTCAACGATGGAGGACACCAAGTGGAGGAAGAAGAAGAAAGGAAAAGAGTCGCATTTGCTTTCTCTCCTTAGCCTTTTGTCACCTTTTTCACGCTCTCCCTTTAATGAGGGTCTCATGTCCTTTATATAGTGGGGGCTCCTAGGGTTTTGTGCCCTAATATTCTTTGACGTCCTAGGAATATTCCATATGCATGTGGGACACAATCAGACAAAAGAGGGGGGCTCACACATGTGGGCTCTCGGCGTGTGCGCATTACTTTGTCTTTTTCTACGCCCAGAATTGATGTCCAACTTGTTGTAGCATTTTTCTTCCTTGCCCTACTTCACACCAGTTTCAACCTGCACACCACAACACTAGCACATACCCTTCAAGCAACATCTAATCTCGTGAAATTAAGCCAAACCACCAACAAGCAAAGATGTATGCAACTATATGCTCTAAATGCACCAATATGCTATGGAATGACATTGAGAAAAAAATACTTAAGTAAAAAGGTGTAAAATATAAGCATTTTGGCAAGTCATCATAAATACATCAAATTTTGAACTTAAGCTGGTAATAATTCAAACTCTTTTGAATGTAGGCCAATTTGATGGAGCACTTTTTGGAGATTTGCCAGCTATTTTAGCAGCCTGGGTATCAGAGGATACTATGAAGTTGAAATTATTCACTTTTTCCTTGAGAGATAGAGCCAAGGCTAGGTCAATTATTTGCCATCTGGTTTAATCACCTCATGGGGGGACATAAGCCAGAAGTTTCTGACATGTTTCCAGCCACCAACACTCACTGCCAAGCTACATGGTGTGATTATTAAATTCAGGCAGGCTGAGGATGAAACCTTATATTATTCTTGGGAAAGATTTAAAGATTTGTTGAGAAGGTTTCCTATGCATGGATTTTCAAATTGGACTCAAATACAAACTTTCTACAACAGACTAAATGCACAAATGAGGAGTGTTGTTGATGCTTCGTCAGCCGATTCATTGCTTGACAAGAACTATACGGAGGTTGTGGGTATCCTTGAGAGAATTTCAATTAATGATTTTGAGTACCCCGTTGCCAGGTTAGGTACTAGAAACAAAACCAGTGGGAAGTTGAAGGTTGATGAACTAACGTCTATTCATGCTGAGATTTCTAACCTCACTAGTACGTTGAGAACATTGCAAAAGAACAATGAGCCTCAATAAGTGAAGGCATTAGAACCATTCTACACCATATGTGGAGAGAGCCACCATGTGGATGATTGCCCTGCCAACCCTGAGTCGGTAAATTATGTTGGCAACATAAATCGCAATTTTAATCCTAACTCAAATACTTATAGTACAGGATGAAGGCAGCACCCTAACCTTGCTTGGGGAAATCAAGGATCCAACCAATACAATGCCCAACGTCAATATAATGCCCAACATCATAACAATGCCATGCCATGAGTCAATCAGAATATTGTGTAGCGGGCAAAAAATAATTTCCATGTAGGGAAAATAACAACCATGAGACTTTGACAGAATACATGGAGATGAATAATGCCATTGTTTAGAGTTTGGCAGCTTCGATGCGAAACTTAGAGGTCCAGGTTGTGCAGATTGCCAATGCGCTCAGCAACAGACCCTAGGGAGCTTTGCCAAGTGACACAGAAGATGCCAGACAGAGGAACAATGAACAATACAAAGCCGTAACACTTCAGATTGGTAAGCAGTGCGAGGCTGAGACATTCAGCAACCAGCCAGTTCAATGTCAAAAGGAAGAGAAAAGACCAGTAGATGTACCACAAGAACCGGAGAACAAATAAGAGGATGGAAGTATTTCCATCCATCAGACTACTGTCATTAAGCAGACTAATACGAGCGAGCAGAATGATGCTAGACAACAGTCTGATGCCAGCAACCTATTGGCAAAGCCAGTAGAACCAGCATATGGTTATCTACCTCCACCCTTTCCACAAAGGTTACAAAAGCATAAGTAGGATCAGTAATTTAAGTGTTTCTTGGAAGTGCTAAAACAATTTAAGTGTTTCTTCGAGAAGATGCCCAATTATGTGAAATTCATGAAAGATGTTTTGTCCAAAAAAGAAAATTGGGAGACTTTGAGACTATAGCTCTTACCGAAGGATGCAGTGCCATGATACTCAATCGGTTGCCACCGAAATTAAAAGATCCAGGGAGCTTCACTATCCCATGCACTATTGGTAATAGATTTATAGGTATGGCACTGTGTGACCTAGGGGCTAGCATTAACTTGATCCCAGTGTTGGTGTTCAAGAAGCTTGACATTAAATTAAGGCCCACTATTGTGACACTTCAATTGACGGATCGATCTTTTGCACATCCTAATGGTAAGATTGAGGATGTGTTGGTAAAGGTAGACAAATTCATATTTCTAGTCGACTTTATTATTTTGGATTATGAAGTTGATGCTAATATCCCAATTATATTGGGAAGACTTTTTCTTGCTATTGGTAGAGCTTTGATTGATATGCATAAAGGAGAATTAACAATGCGCACGAATGACCAGTAGGTTACATTTAATGTGTTTCAAGCTTTGAAATATGCAGATGAATCAGAAGAATGCCAAGCAGATGATAGGATGGAGTCCATTTTCAAGGTTGACATGGCACAACTATGCCAATACACAGATGATGATGCCAGCGAACTGGTTGGCAATGATGAGACGAGTGAAGAATCTGAAGAACAAGCCTTGTAGGCTGAAGAAGTGAGCTATTTTGAGCCACTAGAGTTGACAGACAGAGAGGTTAAGGCACCAAAGTCATCAATAGAGGAACCACCAGAATTGGAGTTGAAACCATTGCCAGACCACCTCAAATATGCATATCTAGGTAAGCACTCAACTTTGCCAATAATCATTGTTGTTGATCTAACCAATGATTAGAAGGAAATATTGTTGGAAGTTTTAAGTAAATACAAGAAAGCGTTGGGTTGGACCTTAGTCGACATCCGAGGTATTAGCCCAACCATATGCATGTACAAGATAAACCTAGATGAGTATCATGGCAAGACAGTTGAAGGCCAAAGAAGACTGAATCCAACCATGAAAGAAGTACTCAAAAAGGAGATTATCAAGTGGCTGGATGCCGGGATAATCTATGCCATATCAGATAGCTCGTGGGTTAGCATGGTACAATGTGTGCCAAAGAAATGTGGCATGACCGTGGTTCACAACAGCAAGAATGAGTTAATCCCTTCCAAAACTATCACCGGGTGGAGAGTGTGCATGGAATATAGGAAACTGAACAATGCCACCAAGAAGGACCACTTCCTATTGCCCTTCATTGACCAAATGTTGGACAGACTGGTAGGTAAAGCTTTCTATTGCTTCTTAGATGGTTATTCAGGATATAATCAAACTGCCATAGCTCTAGAGAAACAAGAAAATACCATATTCACTTGTTCATATAGGACATTCGCCTTTAGAAGGATGTCATTCGGTTTGTTCAATGCACCGACAGCATTTCAACGTTGCATGATGTTTATCTTTTAGACATGATTGAACGAAACTTGGAAGTCTTTATGGACGACTTCTCGGTTTTTGGTAAGACATTTGATAAGTGTTTACAGAGTTTCGAGCTTGTTTTAAAAAGATGCATAGAGACCAACTTGGTTTTGAACTAGGAGAAATGCCACTTCATGGTAAAAGAAGGCATAGTTCTATGTCATAAAGTGACCCAACGAGGTTTGGAAATCGACAAGGCAAAAATGGAGGCAATTAAACAGTTTCCACAACCTATAAGTGTCAAAGGTATAAGAAGTTTTTTAGATCATGCATGTTTTTATCGCCGATTTATTAAAGACTTTTCTAAAATTTCTAAACCTTTGTGCTCACTATTGGAACAAAATGCCACTTTTATGTTTGATGATGCTTGTTTGAGAGCTTTTTAGGAACTTAAGGAGAGACTGGTCAACGCTCCTATAGTCGTAGCACCAGATTGGAGTAAGCCGTTTGAACTCATATGCGATGCCAGCGACTATGCAGTTGGAGCAGTACTAAGACAATGACATGGCGAGGTTTCTCATGCCATATACTATGTCAGCCGAACTTTGAGTGAAGCACAACTCAATTACACCACAATGGGGAGAGAATTTCTAGCTATTGTATTTTCTTTTGAAAAATTTAGATCTTATCTGGTTGGTAATAAAGTTGTTGTGTATATAAATCTCTCGGCACTAAAGTACCTTTTGGCAAAGAAAGATGCCAAACCCAGATTGATTCGGTGGATGCTTCTTCTACAAGAATTTGACCTCGAGATCCGAGACAAGAAAGGTAGTGAAAATTTTGTAGCTGACCACCTATCACGCCTAGAGCATCACCTTGATGATGGTAAGGTCGTTGCCATAAGAGATGAAGTTCCTAATGAATATTTGTTTCCAGTTAATGCCATGCCATGGTACGCGGACATAGTCAACTATCTGGTAAGCAACATTCTGCCACTAGACTTGGTATATGATTCCAAGAAAAGATTTTTCGAGAAGTTAGGCATCACTATTGGGACAAGCCAATTCTGTTCAAACAATGTGCTGACCAAGTCATACGACAATGTTTGCCAAAAGAGGAGCAATATAACATCTTGCATTTATACCACGTCGCTTCCTATGAAGGACTTTTTGCCGGAATGAAGGCTGCTACCAAAGTGCTACAGTCTGGATTCTTTTAGCCCACACGATATAAAGACGTTCACAACTATGCCAAGGCATGTGACCGATGCCAATAGACGAGGAATATCTCTGGCAGACACCAACTGCCACTCCAGAACATTATGCTCATGGATCTATTTGATGTATGTGGGATAGACTTCATGGGTCTATTTCCCCCCATCATTTGGTAACCGGTATATTCTTGTAGCTGTGGATTACGTATCCAAATGGGTTGAGGCTTTGGCATTGCCAACAAATGATGCCAAGGTCATTGCCAAAATTTTGCACAAACACATTTTTACTCGATTTGGTGCCCTAGAATGATTATTCATGATGAGGGTACCCATTTTAAGTGTAAACTAATCTCTAGAGCTTTTTGTGCTGATACGAAATTCAATAAAGGATTGCCACGGCATACCATCCTCAAACAAAAGGCCAAGCTGAGATTTTCAACAAGGTGGTCAAGAATATCATTGAAAAATATGTGATTCCATCAAGGAAGGATTGGTCTTTGAGACTAGATGAATCATTGTGGGCTTACAAAACAACATTTAAAACTCCCTTGGACACTTCACCATTTAAACTTGTGTTTGGAAAAGCATGTCATCTTCTGGTAGAGATGGAGCACCGTGCATATTGGGTTATTAAAACGCTTGATATGACATGAAGAGTTGCTGGAGAAAAAAGGCTACTATACCTAAACGAATTGGAAGAGTTTAGATTACAATCCTATGAGAATGCCAAACTATACAAGGAGAGAACAAAACATTGGCATGACATAAGAATCATGCCAAGATAGTTTGAACTAGGCCAACGTGTTCTGTTGTTTAACTTGAGGCTTAAATTATTTTCAGGTAAGCTTAAGTCAAGATGGTCAGGTCCACTTGAAGTTGTAAAGTCATATGTCCACGGAGGAGTAGACATCAAAAATTTGAAGCCAAAAGAAAATTTCAAGGTAAACGGTCATCAATTAAAGCACTATTGGGAAGACATTCAGCAAGATGCCAAAAACATTATCCTCTTGGTAGAGATGTCGTAACATCATCATGGTTTAGTTCTTTTGTAAATATTAGGATTAGAGGTTTTTATTTTTTAGCATCTTCTTTATTTGTTTATTTTTCTTTTAGTGTTTAATTTTTCTTTTACTGCGTTGAAAGGTTTTCATTGAGTGTGTGCAGATTCAGGAATAATGCCAAAGTAGAAAGGAGCATGACACAAGTGCGTGTAAAGAGAATCTTGTGTTCCAACAATACTGCCAGTGCCCAGCTTGACTTGTGGCAGAAGCAATTTGGGAAGAAGTGATTTACCCTAGCTTGCTTGCTAAGCAAGAGAGTAAAACCCTAGCCGCCCAATTGACTGGATAATTTGAGTTTAAATTCAACTTAAATCCTTATCACTTTCCATCTTTATCTTTCTTACCTTTTCATATCACCTATCACCTTATCAAATCACCTTTTTATCTTCCCCAAACACGTTACTTAACATCATTACCCTCTTTAATTCAAACACTCATTAAACCTCATTACACACTCAACCTTCACTTCATCTACCCTAGTCGTTCATCACCCTTTCACTTTCTTCTTTCTTTAGCCAAGCAAGAAACAAAGAAACACAATCTTCTCTCTCTTTTCTTTTCTTTTTCAATAGTCGAACAAATCTTTTCAAGCTTTCATGGCTTCTTTATCGACTCCTTTCAAAACTTTCTTTAATGAGGAGATACGTAAGAAATATGAAGAGCACTTTGCTTGAAAGAAGTTTCTTCATTAGAAGAATTTTGACTTCAAGAACGAGAAAAGGCTGGGCTTTACCCCAGAATTCATGGATGTCATGACCAAGCATAGGTGGGAGTTGATTTGCAAACAAAAGGGTGACATATTTCCTAACATTGTTCGAGAGTTCTACGTGCATATCACGACCAAGTCCAATCCATTATTAATGATTAGAGGGCTTGCGTGAGGTTTGATGAAGGGTCTATCAACGCCATGTTCCAGTTGGAGGATGAAGATGAGCATGAGAAATTTGTTGCCACCATGACTGATGCCAAGAGAAAGAAGATGTTGGAAGATTTTTGTGAGACGAGCACTGAGTGGATTGTGTGCTTGAAAAGGCATTGAATTGTCAACATAGTGGCCCTCTCATCTCAAGAAAAGGGCTGGAATCATTTTCTTAAATTGAACATAATGCCGACGAGACACAACGAGACGGTGTCCGAAGAGAGGCTGGCACTATTTCACTCCATTCTTATGGGGCGAAAAATCAACATTGGTAGAATTTTAATCAATGAAACGTACAAGTGTGCTGGTGGATTGTTCTTTCCATTGTTAATATCTAACATTTGTATGTAGCACAACGTACCCAAGACCGATACAGACATAGCCCTAATCGTCAAGGGCACCACCATCACATCGGCCGCTTGGAAGAACCTTACAGCCATTGACTCTAAGGACAAAGGTAAGGACAAGGCCGCCACTACGACACCTAAGCCTAAAGCACCTAAGTTTCAGTCCAGAACTTCGATGCCAGTGGACGCAATGGCATTTCTTGGCCAGATCTACCATCGTCAAGAGTTGATACTCCAAAAGTTGGAAAGGGCTGAGGATCAGAGAAAGAAGCTACGCCACTACACCCATGCTAGGGATGTAACAATCAAGGAGAATCTTGTGACCATGTCTCCAAGAGTCATGCCTACATTCCTTACCTTCCTGATAGAGCTCTTTGCCGATGATAGTGTAATGCCAGCCAGTCTAGTCTATAGCCTAGTTCATAGTCTCGTACCATCTGATGCCACCGAACCTATTTCCCCTGTTCAAGTTGAATCTTCCAAGACCAACACTATCATGGAATCTACTGAGGATGTTCAGAAGAATTCTACTACCCCTGATGAGTCTGCCACCACTCCTACCTCATCGAAGTTGGTGCAGATTTTTAAGGAAACACATACATCCACTACCACCTCGAAGCCAACCATGAAGATAGTGAAATGCAAAGCCTCTAATTGTGGAAGCTTTGTTAAGAGAAAGACCCGCGTCACACGTGAGGAAGCCACACGAAAGGAAGCCACACGAGAGGAAGCCTTTGGGGGGTCCTCTTCTTCTTGAAACTTCTTTACATTTCATTACATTGCATCTTCATGTTCATGCATTTTATTTTGTTTTTTTGTTTTTAATTGTATATATGTTTTGTTTTCATGCATTGAGGACAATGCCTATCTTGGGTTTGGGGTGTGCATTTCTTCACATTTATGCCATGTCATGCATTTCATGTTTTTATTTCTGTTGTCGTGTCATATATGCCATATAGATTAGCTTTTCATACTGAACCATAATAAAAAAGAAAAAGAAAATTTTGCATCGGTTTACTTTTGAAGAATGTTAACACTTGTTAGGCAAGATTAATTTGATCTAGGTTTTTGTCCAATGAGGAAAATTTAAAATCTTTTGATGCTTATGCCAGTAGAATAGTAATGCCAAGTTGTTTGGCAATTGATCTCTAGTTTAGGGAAATGAACTTTCACTTAACACGTAGTATGCATCTAGTTCCGAGCAAACTTAGAGTTTTTGAAACTAAGCTCAGCAAAAAAGGAAAATTTTTGATCTCGAGGTAAAAAGAAACAAATAAGGCATCAATGTTCTGCCATGGCAATAAAAATGAACTCTCCTCTACCTTAAGGATAATACGTTACTTAGGGCTTCGTGGTTTGCTCCTTTTCAGTTCTCAAGTCCAAAACTTTAGGGTATGAGTTGAAGAGAAATCCTAGTGATATTTAGATTAACGTGGGGGTTTGTGGTATGCTCTATTTTATTTCTCACGCCAAACAATGTCACGAAGCAAGCTTAAATTAATGCCAATAAAAAACCCTTGGTAAGAAAAAAAATAAATATGAGTTTAGGTAGTAAAATTGACTAAGGGAGTAAAAGGATGCTTGTTGCATATTGCCTGCACATCATGCAATCTTCATGCCCTTAGACTAGAGTTATATTGTTGCACTTGAATTTCCTATTTGCTTGGCATTATTGTAGTGGAATACTTGAGGATAGAAATAGAGCCAACTCCTGCTTGCCAGCACTTGTTGGCATTCCAACCAAAACTTTACCAAGGTACTATTTTCACAATTTTTTCTTAGTTTATTTGCATTACTTGAGGACGAGCAATGATTTAGGCTTAGAGGAGTGTTACCTCCTCAAAAGTACTGATTTTTATGCCTATTTTACAGTATATTTGATTGTCTTTGAGCACATTTAGATACATTTAGTTGTTAATTGCATGCATTTGCATAAGGAGTTTTGAATCTGGCTACGTTAGTGTGAAGGGTAGTTTGATGGCATGAGCGCAAGCACAGTAGAGCAGATTAGCGCATGAAGAGAATGATGAGAATGTCGGTAGCTATTGGCAGCGAATGACCAAAAATTGTTGAAGCACCGGTTGGTAGAGAAGAGATGTTTGATGCCAGGTCGAGTGGATGGTGAACCAATGATGACGTCAGCCCTAGGATTCAAATGAGGGATAAGAAGATCACATCTCTTATCCTCGAGCGTTCAAATTCAAATCCAAAGTTTATCATAGGTCATTCACGTACGCCTATTTTAAAGAACTCAAGAAAACGCTTGAGAGGAGATCGATAATCGGATTTAGAAGGCTACAGCAAGGAGACGTGGTTTGACCAAGCTTGACTGAGCCTGGATTTTGAAGAGCTGCATCAAGAGACCCCCTTCTCACCCATTCTCTTCGTTTAAGTTGTTTTTGTTTTTATTTAAGATGATGATGTTCAGATACGGTTATGGTTTTTGGTTGGAAACCCTCACCATGAACTAATTTAATAGTTGGTGAGGGATGTTTGCGTTGTATGCTATTTTCATGTTTAGCTTTTAATAATCGAAAATGCGTTGGCATTATTTTTCCTATCTGGCATGATCTTGACTGTTTTCACAAATACAATGCCAAGCGAGAGCTGGCTTTGTTGGCTTATTAAACCTTAATATCTTAATCGACTCAGGGAACAACGAACTAATGCTAGATACTAAGGCGAGATGCTTCGAGAGAATATGTTCAAGTAGATGAACTCACTTCGGGAGTGAAATCTACCCCTTAAGAGCAAAAGATTGGGACTTAATCAAATTAATTTATGAAAAAGCTGATTTATAGAGATATAAAAGTTTTGCATAGTTAATTCAGGGCATTGCCATCGAGAGAGGCAATAACAAATTTTAATCTGCTTGGCAAACCATGCCAAGACAGGATTTATTAAAAGTTGCCATGGCAAGAATAGCATGAAAACCAAACATCCCTTGCTAACACTTGTCATACATTTTAAAACTCTCATTGCCAACGTTGTTTTCTTTTACTTCTTTATTTTCAACTTTCTTCCAAAACCAACTTCAAAACAAACAAACTTTTATTTGGCAAGTAAAACGAATAAGCAATTAAACTATTGACCAATCCTTGTGGGATCGATAACCCATCTTACTACTATATTACTTGGAAGACCGTGTATACTTGCATGCAAAAGACTCTTACTTGGCATTGTTTATTCATTACCAACGCGCTTATACTCTTTTTTCCAAGCACTCTCAAGAGTCCAACACTCGCATTCATGCATGGGGGGAGAAGGAATTCAAGAAACTTGTTTCCCGCATTAAGACAGGCTGCCCTATAAAAAAAATTAAATGTAAGTAACTTTTTAATGATATAGTGTGTAGTGAAAAGAAATGACATAAATTACATATAATAAATGAATGTATTTTGTAGGTTATTGGGTCAGATAATGGTCGTGTAGTGAAGGAAAATAAGGTGGAAATACGAGTGCGTCTACTAAAATTATAATGGAGGCACTTAGCAAGGTCATTTCAGATGTGAATGAAATGAAAGAGAGTATGAAAATTGGACTAGAAAAGCAAAGTAAGATTGAAGAGATGGTGGGGGCATTGAAGGATGAATCAAAAATGGTGGTTGATTATGTGGTTGGTTTGAGTTCGAACATGATGTACTTGAAGAAGGCTTTACGTGTTGTTGATGCCAAATTTGGCATAGGGCTTGATGAAGAGGGAGCGTGCGAAGAAAATACCGATGTTCTTGTGTCGAAGGCCAATGAAGAAATAGCTATCGACACGAGTGTAGGTGTGGCAACGAAAAAGAGAAAGGTAAAACTATCATTTTAGTGTATAAATTAGATGATAATGTTTGGTGTTGAAGTAGTATTAACATATATGATATTTATAAGGTAAGGAAAATGAGGAAGCAGCGTCTAAGGTTAGTGGAGAAAGAAAACGAGGACGAAAGAAAACTCGAAACATGCATTAACTAATAACAATGATAAAAATGTTTGATATTGATCATCGTTATTTAATGTAATATAATTATATTTCTAATATTGTGTTTGTAATGAGACATATATTAGAAGATGGTAATGGGATTTTCCATTTTACTCGAACTTGGTTTGGTCGTTTGAGTTTACTAGAACTTTGGCATTTAATTTAATGTAATAATTTTTATTTCGAATTAGATGGTTTATTTAATTTTGTTTGCTAATATATAAATATTGGTACAAGTAGTTTTTATGTTAATGGTGTTACCTTTGTATGTATATTATATCATTCAATAATTTATGTGCAAGGTTGAAGCATTTCAGGCACTGACCTATGTTGAAATAAGTGATGGGGTGGGGCCGTCTGCAAGAGGCATGTGTGACTACATATGGAATACACCTTTGTCGGAAAAGAAAGGCATCAATTTTTTGTGTAATTCCAAGCATCGGTAAGAATTGGTAACTAATATATTTTGTGCAGAAAAATCCTCATGCATTTTGGCCACATGTACGTGACTGTAAGCGATGCTGATTTGTTACGTCCCAGAGAATGGGTTAATAATTTGGTTAGAATAATTTGTAGCTTAAGCAACATAATGATTTAATTTGAATTAATAAAGTCATATAAATTGTTTAAAAAGGTTTTGTTGTGTCTAGATTATTGACATTGTTGGGTGGATTATGGTTGTTGAAGATATTGCAACAAAGTGTACTGCAAGGACATCTTATCTCCTGAGCTTCTTAAGTGTAAGTTAATTATTTACTTTGTTTATGTAAAGATTTATGTAGGTAATGTGAGATGTTGTGTAGGTATCATATTTCTCATTCCTTTTGTAAGATATAGAGTAATCCTTTTAAAATTTAAGGTAGTTACACAATTTATTACTATAAGTTTGGTTGGTTTAAGATTTGGAGATATGGGGTAATAATATCGGTAGTTACATTTTTATTATATTTTATTGAATGAATTATGTAGGTATTGTGAAACATTGTGTAGGTATCGTATTTCTTATGCTTTTTGTAACATATAAAGTAATCCTTTAATATTTTTGGTAGTTACAAACATTAGTTGGGTTAAGAATAGGAGATATGTGGTAATACTTTCGGTAGTTACGTTTTTTACAATATTTTTATGTAAAGATTTATGTAGGTAATGTGAGACGTTGTGTAGGTATCGTATTTCTCATGCCTTTTGTAAGATATAGAGTAATCATTTAATATTTAAGGTAGTTACACAATTTATTACCATAAGTTTGGTTGGTTTAAGATTTGGAGATATGGGGTAATCATTTCGGTAGTTACGTTTTTTATTATATTTTATTTAATGAGTTCTGTAGGTAGTGTGAAACGTTGTGTAGGTATCGTATTTCTTATGCTTTTTGTAACATATAGAGTAATCCTTTAATATTTACGGTAGTTACAAACTTTACTACCATAAGTTTAGTTGGTTTAAGAACATGAGATATGTGGTAATACTTTCGGTAGTTACATTTTTTACAATATTTTATGAAAAGATTTATGTAGGTAATGTGAGACGTTGTGTAGGTATCGTATTTCTCATGCCTTTTGTAAGATATAGAGTAATCCTTTAATATTTAAGGTAGTTACACAATTTATTACAATAAGTTTGGTTGGTTTAAGATTTGGAGATATAGAGTAATAATTTTGGTAGTTATATAACACCCCCGAAATATGACCTAGTCGGGATTTAGTTTCGGTGATCGAAAATCCTACATTGATGAAGTCTAAATATTGTATCGACTAGTTAATTATTGATATCAAACCATAATTGAGCTTAAAACATCGTCATTGGACTCTATTGAATAATATTGAACCTATATAGTGACTAAATTGGAAAAAAATGCAAGTTGGGAAACGAAATCATAGTATGGTGAGAGTTGAGGGACTAATCTTGCGATTAGCCCCTCCACAATTAAAATTGGGCTATGTGGGATTGTTTGAGAGCTTTTCTTCAATTGAAGGAAAGCTAAATAGCTTAAATTATGATATACAAAACAAAAGAAAGTAAAAGGATAGAAACTTACCCGAGAATCCTTAAGCAAATATCTTCATCTTCTTCATATCCATCCTTGAAGCAAGCACCTCCATTGGAGGAAGTTGTGAACTTCACTTTTTCTTTGTTTTTTCGATATTGAATCGTTGCTAACGATCGGCTCAAAAAGTGGAGAAAGAGGTTTCACCGCCTCCATCTCAAGCTAGGAACAAGGGGATTATTATCCGAGAGCCTTGAAAGCTTCGGATTGCTAATGTGAGTGTAGTTGGAGTCTCGGGTTTAAGCGAAAAGCCTTCTCGGATCATTATTTGATAATTTAGATTTCATTGCTAACATTTTTTTTGAAGAAATTGCATTGGATAGTTAATCAGACACTTTGGTAAGTATCAATAAGTTTTTTATTGAACATCGGATATAGTCATTGATATCGCCATTGTGCATTGTCAATAATATAGTAATTGTCATCGGATTATTGTATAGAAATCATTGGACATTGATATTGACATTGGATTATGATATATTGATGATGAGATACATATATATTTGTCATTGGTAATATTGAAATCATCGGACATTGGAATACTATTGATTGTTGAAATGGATATGAACATTGGAACCTTGGATTTGAATAGACATTGGATACAATTGGCATGCTATAGAATTCATGAGCTCAGTGTATGGGTGAACTACGGTCCTAAGGCTACAGCCTATATTGATTTGGCGAGGTGGAGTGATGTGTATTGATATTGGTCATATTGGCGAGGCAGAGGGATCGGACCATTCATTGATTTGGCGAGGCGTAGGAATTCACGTATCCATTATCTTGATTCAATCCAAGGATTAATGATGAAATGAAAATGTTAAACATTGTATATTTATGCATAGCTTTGACATTGATAAGCATGAGATCATGTATATTGATATTTGATATAATGGTGTTCATATTGTTTATGACTACCTCACTAGGCAATGTATGCCTAACGTGTCTCATCTCATGCATTTTCAGATTGAAAGATCGAGTGTCGGAATATCGGATTTGGCTAGACAAGACAAGTCACTACAAGCCTTAAAGTAATGTATTTTGATCCTAAGAACTCCTAGGAAGGTGGCAAAGTAGTTGAACTAGTCAATTATCTCTATTTTGGTTATGTTGTGGTGTGCATATGTTGTAACTTGGTTAATGGCCCTATATGGCCTTTTTGGTTGGTTTAAAATGGCATAAGAATGCATATTTAGCTCAAAAAGTTATAAGCATGGTAAATGGATTCGTATGATCATGAAATTTGGCATGCCAGTAGTTTATAATATGAAAATATTGTGTGTAAAGTTTCGTTGCATTTGGACATTTTTCGATAGGTCAAATTGAGTAAAAACTAGCAAAAATATGTCATTACAGGTCAGGCCGTATTGAAATGGGTGATGGCGTTTCGATACGGGTAGGCACAGTTTAGTCTGAGAAATAGGGTGTATCGAAACGATCCATGGTCGTTTCGAAATATTTTGTCTCTGGAATCTCTCGTTTCGATACGGGTTCATAGCGTATCAAAACGGGTCAAAGTCAAAGGATGTCAACCTCGTTTTGATACGGGTATGCCCGTATCGATACGGTCTCAAGGGTAAGGTCAACAAGAGTTGACCATCATTCACCCGTTTCGAAACAACTCTAGGGTGTTTCGATACGGGGTTAGATAAGTTAGTTAAAGGCTCATTGAACAGATTTCTAATTTCATAGTTTAGTCACTGAACATTGTAAGGTTAAATTGAACGAGTAAATGGCCTCCAAATAGAATGAAATTTTTCAGACATGTCATTAATATAGTGAATTTTAAAATGGTAAGATCAATTGCATTGAAGGACCTCTAGTTTTTCAAAATTACAAATCGATCCCTAAAACCTGTAATAATTGCAATTTAGCCCATGAATGACTAATCATTGCTTGTATGGATAAATTGGACTGAGTTATTTGATGGGAATGATTCATTGTATGATGTGGATTGAAACTGTTAATAATAAAACGAAATTTTATCGCATTGGTTTCTATATTAATCATCGGTTTCACCTTCTGACCCGGTTCTCGACCAGACCGGGAAGGGGTGTTACAAGTTACGTTTTTTATTATATTATATTTATTGAGTTTTGTAGGTAGTTTGAAACATTGTGTAGGTATCGTATTTTTTATGCTTTTGTAACATATAAAGTAATCCTTTAATATTCCCGGTAGTTACAAAATTTACTACCACAAGTTTAGTTGGTTTAAGAATAGGAGATATACGGTAATACTTTCGGTAGTTACATTTTTTACAATATTTTACGTAAACATTTCTGTAGGTTTTGTGAAACTTTGTGTAGGTATTTTATTTCTTATGTTTTTTGTAACATATAGAGTAATACTTTAATATTTCTGATAGTTACAAAATTTACTACCATAAGTTTTGTTGGTTTATGAATAGGATGTATGCGGTAATAATTTCGGTAGCTACATTTTTTTATATTTTACATAAAGATATTTGTAGGTATTGTGAAATATTGTGTATGTATCGTGTTATGCATGCGTTTTGTAACATATAGAGTAATCCTTTAAGATTTTCGGTAGTTAAAAAATTTCATACCATAAGTTTGGTTGGTTTAAGATTTGGAGATATGGGGTAATAATTTCGGTAGTTACGTTTTTATAATTTATGTAATTAATTATGTAGGTATTGTGAAACAATTTATAGGTACGGTATTTCTCATGTGTTTTGTAACATATAGAGTAATCCTTTAAGATTTCAGGTAGTTATACAATTTCTTATCATAAGTTTAGTTGGTTTAATATTTGAAGATATGGGGTCATAATTTCGATAGTTACGTTTTTTGATATATTTTATGTAATTAATTATGTAGGTATTGTGAAACTTTTCATATAAATATATATGGTATTTCTCATGCGTTTTGTAACATATAAGGTAATCCTTTAAAATTTTAGGTAGTTACACAATTTCTTACCATAAGTTTGGTTGGTTTAAGATTTGAAGATATGGAGTAATAAGATAGGTAGTTACGTTTTTTACTATATTTTATTTAAAGATTTTCATATGTATTGTGAAACATTGTGTAGGTATCGTAGTTCTCATGCATTTTGTAACATATAGAGTAATCCTTTAACTTTCTCGGTAGTTACAAAGTTTCTTACCTTAAGTTTAGTTAGTTTAAGATTAAGAGATATGGGGTGATAAATTCGGTAGTTGCGTTTTTTACTATATTTTATGAACAAAATTGTGTAAGTATGGTGAAACATTTCGTAGGTATCGTATTTATAATGCGTTTTGTAACATATAGAGTAATTACTTAATATTTCAAGTAGTTACAAAATTTATTACCATAAGTTTTGTTGGTTTAAGATTAGAAGATATGGGGTAATAATTTTGGTAGTTATGTTAGTCATTGTGTAGGTATTGTGAAACATTTTTTTAGGTCTCGTATTTCTCATGCATTTGTAACATATAGAGTAATCCTTTAAGATTTTAGGTAGTTGCACAATTTCTTACCATAAGTTTGGTTAGTTTAAGATTAGAAGATATGGGGTAATAATTTCGGCAGTTACTTTTTTTCTTATATTTTATGTAAGTAATAATGCAGGTCTTGTGAAACATTGTGTAGGTATCCTATTTATTATGTGTTTATTAACATTGTGAGTGGTCATTTAAGATTTTAGGTAGTTACACAATTTACTATCATAAGTTTGGTTGGTTTAAGATTTGGATATATGGCGTAATTCTTTTGGTTGTTACGTTTTTTATTATATTTTATGTAAAGATTTATGTATGTACTGTGAAACATTGTGTAGGTATCATATTTCTCATGCGTTTTGTAACATATAGAGTAATCCTTTAAATTTTAAGATAGTTACAAAATTTCTTACCATAAGTTTGGTTGGTTTAAGATTTGATGATATGGGGTAATAATTCCGGTAGTTACGTTTTTTACTGTATTTTATTTAAAGAATTATGTATGTATTGTGAAACATTGTGTAGGTACAGCATTTATTATGCGTTTTGTAACATATGGAGTATTACTTTATCATTTTAGGTAGTTACACAATTTCTTACCATAAATTTGGTTGGTTCAAGATTAGGTGATATGGAGTAATAATTTCGGTAGTTACGTTTTTTACTATATTTTATTTAAAGAATTATTTACGTATTGTGAAACATTGTGTAAGTACAATATTTCTCATGCGTTTTTTAACATATAGAGTAATACTTTATCATTCCAGGTAATTACACAATTTCTTACCATAAATATGGTTGGTTCAAGATTAGGTGATATAGAGTAATAATTTCGGTAATTATGTATTTTATGGTCAAGATGCTGTAGCCAAAAGAAGAATATAGCATGTTACCTTCGAATGAACCCTAGAACGTCTCAAGAAAAATTATGGAGCCATGCACATGAAAGGGGAAATTATATTACGAGCCTAACTTACTATATCAGCTATGGCCCTAACTAATAAAAGCCATTCACTACATTATTATTATTATTTTTACATGTTATTTTTTATTATATAATAACTTTTAAAAAACTATTTTTTAAATGACATAAAAAAAATAATGTAATAGGTAGTTTTTATTGACTAGGATTATGAATGATGTGGTAAGTCAAGCCCACGATGTAATTTCTAATGATAAAATTTCTCCATAAAGGGGCAATAGGGAAGAAATAGCTGCCGAGAACTTCGAAGATTAGTATTAAGTGCTACTTATACTAATCATTGTCATTTATATGTGTACAATCCACCTACGAATCGTTTAAGTCAATATTTATTAAAGGCAATTAAATTTGTATCGGATAATAATGAATCGAAAAGCAACTGGAAAAAACTTAACCAGCTGCATGTAACGGTGGAAAAAAGGATACCGTTAAACCGGATAAAGATTAGCGAACGTGGTAATCAACTAAGTTAAAGGATACGATATTAGAATTTGCCGGTTCGAGAAACTGCAACTTCTATTGTAGCATGTCGGTTGGTGGCGCTGGCCTTTCCGACCGGCATCCACCTTTGTAAAAACCATACCTTCTTAAACCATGTAAGTCATGCCTACCTGAATGAGGTGTGAATGCGGCAAGCTCAAATTTGTAATACCCCTCCTGCAGTTCTTTCTCAAGAAAGCATAGAAGTAATTTATCACCAGTTTCTTTATAAACCATGAATCTTTTCGAGCCCTAATGTCTCCATGACCGAGAAGGTAAACGACTCCGGATTCCTTAGCCTTTCGTATAAAAGATAGTTCCCACTCTAGACTATGTTCGGCATCAGATGCCGATGTACCTGCAGCGGAGTCGGGCTTTACCTCCTCAGAGGTGCTTGCTTCTGAAGTGTTATTATTAGAGCCCATGTACTCAGCCAACAGGGGAACACCAAGTGAGTAAACACTTCCGTTCGGAGTTACGAGAACTCTTGAGAAAGATGTATCCTCCCCAGACTCTGCGTCTTCGTCGCCATCGCTTTCCAATTGCCTTTCCTGAGCTTCCCGGCGAATGTACTTCTCGAGACTATCGATCAGCAGCTGCTCAAACACTTGGTGATTTTCCTTCCGAACATCCTTGTAACCATACCTGAGAAAGTAATTGTTAACAAAAATTTGAACCTTCAAAGCGATAGCTCCCAACTAGCATAAAAACTAAATTGGATTAGGCAAGAAAATGAGATCCAAGTTTCCAGCCAGAGCATCTTACCTGGCAATACACCGAAAGATATGGTAACTTTTGGGGCAAAGTCGCCGGAAATAGAATCTTTCATTCTGAGGCACCACAGGAACAGGGACATACTTAACGCAGACAAAGATGATCATGGAGTGGATAGCAGGGAGTGTGGTTATAAACTGACCGAATATAGCCGGAACTCCTTTCGCCAGTTCATTATAAAGCAAACCAATACCAGGAGCTCTGACTGTCCCAAGATTGCAGCCCAATTCTCGCATCAAATCCATCGGCAGTTTTCGCGCCACTTCAGTTTCATACTTAAGCTTGCTACCATAATTCCAGATCCACATAACGACAAACATTATGCCAGCGAAAACCAATATTGACCAACTTCCATCTGGCACACTCCATAAAACTGAGGAGAAAAAGGTCAATTCCAAACCCAGGAAGAATATCACAAAGCTCAGCACAATTATGATGTTTATCTGCCATATGAGAAGCATCACAATTGTGACTAAAATAGTGGTCATCATCATTACTCCGAGCTCTGCTATACCTGGAAATGAAAGATGAGAAACCTATCTAATTTGAAGCAAGGAAATAATTGCATAGTACTTCTTTATACTCCACAGAGAACCTAGACTTTTAAGATTTACACTATGAAAAATTCATTAAAAGTGACAACTGTTGCAACCATTACAAATGAGACTATTGAGAAATATTACCGTATGCATTTCCAATCTCGTTAATGCTTGAGATGGAGCAAACCAAGATCAGGCAAACTCCCAGCAAAAACCAGTTTATGACTGGAATATAGATCTGCCCCATGAACCTTTTAGATGTGTGAATGATTTTAAGACGAGGGAAACAACCAAGAGCAGATGATTGCTTTATGCACGAAAATGTTGCTGTTGTCATTGTTCGGCTGGCAATCAAGGCGGCAATATTAGCTATCAGTAAGACTGGCCAAAACGCACCACCTGCATGGGGCAGAAACAGGTTTTTTCCCATTTAAAGGAAGCCAAGCAGGACATATTTTCAAAATAAAAAAAGGTTTTAATCCAACTAATTGGTGATCAGATAACCCATTGATGATAAAACGTGAAACTTACTAGGAATTGAAGAAAAGAAAGCATGCTCAACTCCATTATGATTTCCTATAAGATATGCTGCTTGACCCAGATAACCCAACAACAGGCAAGGCAATACGAGAAACACAAATATAAGCTGCAAGCAACCAGTATGACACGAATCGAAAAATTGTAAGAATGAGAGTAGAGGACTACCGGCAATTAGTACAGGACATAAAAATACATAAGATTATGTAACCTCTTGCTTCATTACCTGAATTGATTGTACAGAAAAGTAGCAAAGATCTGCAAACATTGCTTCAGACCCTGAAACATAAACTATCATCAGCACATTTAGATCACACAAAATGACCCATAACGCCATTAATGTCCTATTTCAAATTCATCAAAGCTGAATCAAATGCTTTACTTTAGCAGACGCTTGTAAACATATTAAAAATTACATTCCAGTACATCAAAGAAAGCACTAGGAGAAACATTAGAAAAGAAGTTGAGATGATGTGGGGGTGCAAGAGAGAGATTTTGCAATATGACATTCTCGAAAATTCTCCTTAACAAGAGAAAGAAAATTGATTAAAAATAATAATATAGTCAACCTTGAAATACAATAATTTTTTGGGTAAACTACACTGGTAGTCACCGAACTTTTAAGGTGCTTTCAATAAGGTCACCGAACTTTTAAAACTTTCATTACAGTCACCCAACTTTTAATTCGCTTTCAATAAGGTCACTACCGTCAACCACCGTTAAAAAAACTGACGTGGCATGTTAAATGTAAGGGTAAAATACACGGTTAGTCACTGAACTTTTAAGAGGCTTTCAATATGGTCACCGAACTTTTAAAAATTTCATTACTATCACTCAACTTTTAATTCGCTTTCATTACCGTTAAAAAAAGCTGATGTGACATGTTAAGTTTAAAAATAAACGTTTTTCCACCATATTTTCTCTCCCCTCTTATTTTCTTCCACCTAAATATGTCTCTTTCTTCCATATGAATCAAATTGTAATTTTTTGGTGAAGCTCGTTACTTCTCTAGTAACACATCAAGAAAAATATTAATGTATCTAGACATGCATGCGACATGTGTGAGAACAAAAAAAATATTGGGAGACATCCGATGATGGAATGATAAAGAAATAACTAAAATTTTGCTCATAAAAATCCTCTTTATGCTTCAGGCCCGACATTTACTGAGTCATGCACTGGATAATGAGGAGTTCAAAGGAAAATATTAATGTATCTAAAAGATAGACATGTTTGGATAGAAAAAAATAAGACATGGAGATAAAATAGAGTGTGAAAAAGTTTATTTTTAAACTTAACGTGTCACATCAGCTTTTTTTAACGGTAATGAAAGCGAATTAAAAGTTGAGTGATGGTAATGAAAGTTTTAAAAGTTCGGTGACCATATTGAAAGCCTCTTAAAAGTTCAGTGACTAACAATGTATTTTACCCTTACATTTAACATGACACGTCAGCTTTTTTAACGGTGGTTGACGGCAGTGACCTTATTGAAAGCGAATTAAAAGTTGGGTGGCTGTAATGAAAGTTTTAAAAGTTCGGTGACCTTATTGAAAGCGCCCTAAAAGTTCGGTGACTACCAGTGTAGTTTACCCTAATTTTTTTATCAATGTGTTTACCTGTTGCACATAAAAGACAACCTCCAAGCGCATACCAGGCCTTAACTGAGTTTCTCTTGAAGTATAAATAGATGTGAACAGGATTAAATGCCCTCAAGACACCTGCATCATGCTTAACAAGATTGTAAATTCCGATGCCTGCTAAAGAACAAAACCATATGAACAAAGCAGGGCCTACAACAAGTCCTACTTGACTTGTTCCAAACTTCTGTACACTGAACAAAATTACAAGAAAAGCAACTGATATCATCACCACTTCATCTGCAAATAAAAGAAAGAAAAATAAGGAAACAAAATAGTTAATGATGATTTATCTGTAATAATATAGCAAATATAAAAGAATAAACCATACGATGTAAAGGCAGAACGGCAAAAGAAAAAAAAAACACCATATTGTTTCTAATACAAGCAGAGTTAGGATTAGCCAAACTGCAAACTATAGTCTGACTAATGTTAAATTGTCATTCAACAGCACATGATCGAGACAAAGGCTTCTGAAGAAACACAATGAACAATTGTGGACTCAGGATCAAGCCATGAGATCTACGGACTAATAAAAGGCACCAGCATCCCATTCAATATTCAAAATAACAAATAAATTTCAAATTTTCAATAACATACGAGTTAAATTATGCAAAAAGTTCCTAAACAAAAAGGTCAATTGAGAAACAGAAATGTCCTCTCTGAGAGAATTTACTAGCTTACCTTGTTCAATTGCACCAACTCCAACCTTCAGACCTCCAACAGCAGACATTACTATAAATAAAAATGCAAAAGTTATCATCTGAACATCAAAAATGAAAACTCAGAACAGTTATTCTCTTCTATGATTCATCAAAAAAAGATGTAGGAACAGTAGCGTATAAAAACCTGACATGGTTGGGGTAACAACTCCATCAGCTATCACCATGGAAGTACCAGCAAGCACTAACATCAGAAGTAGTTTCTTCAGAGTCAATGAAGTCTCTAGTCTCTCCTTAATTTTCAGTGATCTCTCAAGTTCAGGAGATGGCACCTTTAGCATGAAGCTAGATATCCTGGTATCAGATGGAACCTGATTTGGGAGAAGACTGACCTTAGCATGCCGACAAATCAATGAGTACAATGCAAAAGTACCACCTTCAAGAAAACCAGCAACAAATGATGTAAAACAGTCGACATGGAATATATATTTAACATATTTGTTTCAGGCCAACACAAAAGATCATAAACATAGCAAGGAAAGATGTAAAGCAATTGACATGGAATACATAGTTAACATATTTGTTTAAGGCCTACATAGAAGGTCAGAAATAGGAGAAATTATATCATGGACCCTCCTAAATCCTTACCACATCAGCCATGGTCTCAACCAATATAAACCAACCATTTCATCATTTTTTCCATGTCATCAACTCACTTAATAAAAAAATTGACATGGAAAAAAGTGATGAAATGGGGAGTTTTTATTCGTTGGGACCATAGCGAGGAGGGTTCATAATATAAATCTCCCAGAAATAGGACTTGATTGGGATTTGGGAACATCTGGCATACCTTCACCATCGTCGTTAGCCCAAAGAACGATAAGGACATATTTGACAAGGGGAATCAAGAGTAAAGTGTATATAACTAGTGATAGTGCTCCAATAACATCTTCATCTCCGTTGATAGGTGCCTTGCTAAACATCACACTAAATGTATATAATGGACTTGTTCCAACATCACCAAATACAACTCCAAGTGTCTGAAAGGCATGTATTATTCTTCTTCCTATACCAAAGTCCTGAGATCAAATTTGAGTAACGCATGAAAGTAAGCAGCAAAATCAAAGCAAATAAAAAATTAAAGCATGATTTATCAAATATCAACTCACTAACTTTTTTAGAAACCAGGAAAATTTTTAAAAAGGCATGCCTCAACGCGATCAAATTAGACGCCAAATAAATTCGATTTTTCAAGATTACAAAACAGAAGACTGATTTATTGCATTAGCATCATGAAACAAAAAGAACAATGTACCTCGTAGTCACTTCTATGTGCGCCATGGACTTCGAGAGCTTCAACGTCGAAGGAATCGACGCGTGGTTCGGTACGAATCAGACGCTGCACCGGACTATCATCGTCTTCGGAGTCTACTTCAGCTCCGTACGGCACATCAGCGTTATCCTCTTCCTCGGTCTCAGATTCGTCTTCGCCTGGGAAGACCCAATGAGATTCTAATGAATCCATCGAGGCTGATCCTACGACTCTACTGATCTCTCCTCCGCCGCTACCGGCGCCGACCTCCTCCGCCATTGAGGAAACGAGTAGTGATTTATAAGAGATTTGAGGCAATATAAGTACGAAGAGAAGATAATGGATGTAGTGTTTGGATATTTTGGGGGGTTGGATTGAATGATGCTCCAAGATTACGGGGTGAACGGAAATGGCGAAACGGTGGTTTTCAGTGTGCGTCACAGTTCTCTAACGAAGCAGGGGGTATTTGTCCATTAGGAAGAGAGTTTGAGCTTCACGCGCTCAAATGGGCTATTCGCACCACTTAATTCAACTTAAAAACTGATCCAACAAATTTTAACTTAATTCAAATTTTATTTAATTTTTTTAGTTGTATCAAGTTTATAATTAATACGAGACTAATTTCATAAACTGAATCAATACGAGACAAACTTTTACTGTATGAAGTTGAGTCGAAAATTTTCACATTTCGAGCAAGTCAAGTTCAGCCACCCTACTAGAATACTCATGAAAAAAGAATAATTTACATTTAAAACAATTGAACTTAGTATTATTTTCATTTACATCATAAATATTTAATTTAATTAATTTACATTATTCAATTTTTATTATTAATAAATTTATTTACTTATATTAATATTTTTAAATATTTTTAACAAACAAATAAAATTAACACTTTTACCTGACATATTTTTTACAATCATCAAATAATATTTAATTAATATTTTTATATGAAAATTTTGAAACATTTCATTTAAATAAATTTAAAGGGAAAATAACTAAATTTCCTATAAATTATAACAAAAAATATTTAAATTACAGATTAAACATTATTAAAAATATTTAAATAACACAAATCATCACTGAACTTTACCCTCTGACCTATTTTGGTCACTGAATTTTCAAAACAATCAATTTATTCACTGAACTTTACTTTCTGGTCTATTTTAATCATTGTGAATTATTTTTTAATATTTTGATATGACTTGACACATATTATTATTATTAATAAATATAAAAAAATTAAAATTAAAATAAATTATATTTTTTTTATTATTAAATACAAAAATTACAAAAATAAAAACCCAAACATCTCTAAACCCATTTTGTCTTCTTCTTAATAAAACCTTTCTCTCAACACTACCGAGTCGTCATCGTTCTTCATCGCTCGTCGTCACTGTCAAACGAACCTACGCTAATTGCTTGTCTTGTAAAAATGATGTTTCTGATGTATAGTGGTTTTTGAAAAAAGAAAAGATCATGAAAGTACGAAAAATAAATTAAAACGTTGGCAAGGAAGATGTTCTAGCAAATAACGAGCGTTGGCAAGGAATGCCTGGTTTCACGCTATTTGTGCTATGCCATCCTTTAATAAATCATGTTTAGGCATTATTTGCCGAGCAAACTTAAAGGTAGCAATGCCTCTGTCGATAGCATTGCCCTAAATTAATCATAGAAAACTCCTTTTATGTCTATAATGAATATTTTTTCATAAATCAATTCGATTAAGTATCAATCTTTACTCCTAAGGGGTAGATTTCACTCCCAAAGTAAGTTCATCTACTTGAACGTCTTCTTTCGAAACATCTCTCCTTAGTATCCAGCAACTGATCGTTGCCACCCAAGTCAGTAATGATATTGAGTTGCAATAGGCTAATTATGTCAGTTGTCGCTTGGCATAATATTTTAAAAAGGGTGTGTCAGTTGTCGTTTGGCAACACACTTAAAAATAGTAAACATGCCAGATAGGAAAAACAGTGTCGATGTAGTGTTGTTTTATTAAAAACTAAGCAAAAACACAGCGTTAAAAATTAAACACCCTTCACCAACTATGAAATTAGTTTATGGTGAGGATATCAACCAAAAAATCATAATCGTTTTAATATCCATCATCATCAAAACTAAGAAAAATAACAACAAAGAGGGTGAGCTAGAAGAGGGTCTCTCGATGCAGCTCTTCACGGCCAGGCTCCCAGATGTTGCACCTTATCTTCGATCACTCTCCTTGTTTTTCTGCCTCCTTCAATTTTGGTTTGATCGGGTTTAAATAGGACTTCATGGATATTCTAGGATTAGATGCATGTTTGATTTTGAATGTGCGAGGACAAGGGAGGTGATCATCTTATCCAGCGTTTGCATCCTAAGGTCGATCAGATTAGGGCTGATGTCATCGTGCCATTGCTCTTTTGGTATCGTAGCTCGGCATGGTACTGTCAACCGAGCTTGGTACTGCTTGTCCGCTATTTTTTTAAATATTGATCCAATCTCTATTTTCTCGCAGCCTGATATGGTCTTATTTTTTCGGAGTCAACATCTTCTTGGACTGACGTCAAATGTTCTTCTTTTCCAATCGATGCTTGACATTAAAGGTCTTTTTGTGCCAACGGCAAATCGACATCCTTCTTGACGTCGTCTCCTTCCTGGGCTAACCTGCTCTTGCACCACCAACTGTTGTGCCATCAGCAATGTCAACATGCAAAAAGGTGCCAAAAACAACCCTTCAGACTGGCATAACACTGAATCATTACTCTTTATGCAATGCATGATTTTACAACTAAAATGTAACTAAATGTACATAAAAGACAAGAAAGAGCATGTGAAATAGACATAAAAATTAGTACTTTTGGAGCGTCAACAAGGACACTTTAGTATTTTAAGAGAGCTCTCAAGTAATGGTGGTCGTGGTTGGTTCAACTGAGTGGGGATGGTGAATGCTGGTTGACTGACAGCTTAAGAACTGTCGACAATGGTGGGTAATGGCTACAAGAGTGTTAGACATATGTCAAGTCATACTAAAATGTTAATAAAATAATTTAGAGTGATCAAAATAGGTCAGAAAGTAGAGTTCATTAAGTAAATTGATATTTTAAAAGTTCAGTGACCAAAATAAATTCAGTGATGATTTTTGTAATTTACTCAAATATAAGTTATTAAAAAATAGGCTTAATACAACTTTTCCCCCCTAAAGTATACCCAATTTCCCAACTTGCCCCCTAAACTTCATTTTGCCCACTTTTTCCCCTGAAACAATTCGCCGTTACCCATTTTGCCCCATTCCGTTACCTTTTTCCTTTAAAAAAATTCATCCAATAACATCCTGCCACGCCATCAACGGATTGACTAAGTCAATCCGTCTGGTTTTATTTAAAGGGTAAATGATATGTCAAGTCTGCCATGTTTGTTTTTTGTTCAATTTAGTCACTGAAAAATCTATTTTTACCTTAAATTGACCCCTATTTGTTTCTAATTTTTATAATTTAGTCCATTATTTGTTATTATTAATAATATTATTTTATTAAAATGTTAATATTTAATAAAAATAAATTAAAACAAATATTTTAATACTAAATTAGTAATTTTTTAGATTCGAATTACAATTTGTTGAGTTGTGAGGAGCTCGATTCGTTTAACCGATAAGGCTCACCAAGTAGTGGAGAGGTGGATTTTTGGGTGGAAGGGTTGTGGAAGCTAAAATGAAATGTGACACAAAGATTTATAGTGGTTCAACCTTCTAACCAAAGTCTACATCCACTATCTTAGCTCCCCACTAAGGACTTCCAATCAATCCACTATTGATTCGTCCCCTTTTCTAGGCTTAGGAGGTAACCCTTATACACAATCAAATTTTCTACCCAAAGCCTTGATTGAAACCATCTCTTACAAAGAGAAACAATAAGCAAACTTAAATCCCTCTAATAGGTATTTGTTTGCACAATTTAGCACTCACCCAAAACCTAAAACACTTGAGCAAATTTGACAATTTTGGCTCACTAGTGTTTGCCTATACAAGAATTGACAATTTAAGCACTAAGACAATATTTGATCATTTGTTGTTTGACAATATGAGCATTAGCCTTTACTTGATGCTTGGAGGTCCTTTTTATACTCATTGATGAGTTTGTAGCCGTTGGGATTGAATTGGAGCCGTTGAGGACTTTAATTCCCACCATAAATGCAGTTCTGCAGCTCTCCGTTTCGAAACAGTCGTGCCCGTTTCGAAACACCCTTTAAGTAGAAAGAGCCGTTGCAGTCTGACAAGGCACCCGTTTCGGAACGCCCCTGGCCGTTTCGAAACACGTATCGAAACGCCTAGACCCGTATCGAAATGCCCTGCATTTAAATGTTAGTTGGGAAATAGCCGTTGGGGTTTATGACCGTTGTGGTCCATGTCACGTAGGCATATCGAAACGGCATAGCCCGTTTCGAAACGTTGGGCAAAATCATCATCCAGGGAATGCTCGTTTCGATACGAGTATCAAAACGTTTTTGCTACTGGAATTCCCGTATCGAAACGCCCTAAGGTGTTTCGAAACGCCTGGACAGTTTTGTGAAGTTTGACTTTGAAAAACATGTAAAACCCTTTTAAAAACTTCCCTAAACATAATTTCAAGTTGTTTGGACTTTGGAAATGTTTTAAATACTTTTTAAATCAATCCAAAACATTTTTCAATTATTATATGAAAACATTAGTTCTACATAATTATATTCTAATTATTAATTCTAATTTCACTATATTTGAATTATAGTTTTTTAGTAAAATTTAAATTATATTTGAATCATGTTCGTATTATATTCGAATCATATTCAAATTATATTTGAATCATCTTCTAATTATATTCGAATTATTAATTCGAATTTTTCTATATTCGAAATATATTTTTTGAGCAAAATTCAAATTATATTAGAATTATATTTGAACCATGTCTATATTATATTCGAATCATATTCAAATTATTTTCGAAATATACTTTGAATATGATTCGAATATAATTCTAATATAATTACATGTTTTTCAACTATTATATTCGAATCATGTGCATAGTATATACGAATCATGTTTAACATGTAATTATATTCGAATCATGTTTAACAGGTAATTATATTCGTATCATGTTCATATTATATTCGAATTATATTAAAATTATTTTCGAAATATAATTTGAATATGATATTTCAATTGTAATTTGAATATGATTCGAATATAATATGAACATGATTCGAATATAATTCTAATATAATTACATGTTTTTGAACTATTATATTCGAATCATGTTTAACAAGTAATTATATTCGAATCATGTTTAACAGGTAATTATATTTGTATCATGTTTAACAGGTAATTATATCTGTATCATGTTTAACAGGTAATTATATTCATATCATGTTCATATTATATTCGAATCATATTCAAATCATATTCTAAATATGATTCGAATATAATACGAGCATGATTTGAATATAATACGAACATGATACGAATATAATTACATGTTAAATATGATTCGAATATAATTTGAATATGATTCAAATATAATAGTTGAAAAACATGTAATTATATTAGAATTATATTCGAATCATGTTCATATTATATTCGAATCATATTCAAATTACATTCGAAATATCATATTCAAATTATATTTTAAAAATAATTTTAATATGATTCGAATATAATATAGACATGGTTCAAATATAATTCTAATATAATTTGAATTTTGCTCAAAAAATATATTTCGTATATAGCAAAATTCAAATTAATAATTCGAATATAATTAGAAGATGATTCAAATATAATTTGAATATGATTCGAATATAATACGAACATGATTCGAATATAATTTGAATTTTACTCAAAAACTATAATTCAAATATAGTGAAATTAGAATTAATAATTAGAATTTAATTGGAATTCAAATATATTTTATTTTTTCCCGCGCATGTACACGTCGTACTCTTTTCCTCCATTTAGGATCTAGGGAGGTTTTTAATGAGGCGCGTGTCGATGCTATTTGTATGATTTCCGCTTAATAAAATCATACATGTTCGATCAAAATTAAATATTAACATTTTAATAAAATAATATTATTAATAATAACAAATAATGGACTAAATTATAAAAATTAGAAACAAATAGGGGTCAATTTGAAGTAAAAATAAACTTTTCAGTTACTAAATTGAATAAAAAACAAACCTGACATATCATTTACCCTTTAAATAAAACCAGACGGTGACTTAGTCAATCCATTGATAACGTGGCAGGATGTTATTGGCTGAAATTTTTTTAACGTCAAAGGATAACGGAATTGGATAAAATGGATAACAGTGAATTGTTTAAGAAAAAAAATATGCAAAATGAAGTTTACGAGGCAAGTTAGGAAATCGTGTACACTTAAGGGGGAAAAGTTATATTAAGCAAAAAAAAAATACTAAACAAACCCGGCGGTGGCAGAGTTGTAATTAAACGCCGGTTCAAAAGATATAGTATAAATTAGCGAGAACCCAACCATTCTCGAAACCTTTTATTTAATTTCCAAACAATTTGTAATTATTCAATTTTGTTATCCACAAACAAACCTAACCCTAAACCCCTTTTTATCATCGATCCTTTGTTCCAAATTTTGGAAATTATCGACTGCGAAAACAATGTCTCACTTTGGAAGATCAGGCCCTCCAGATATCGCCGACACCTACTCTCTTCTCGTCCTCAACATCACCTTCCGTAAGCTTCTCTTTCTACGGCTCCCTCGTTGATTTCTTATTTGCTAAAAGTTTGATTGTACTATAAGCTAAAACTCTTTGATTTGTTTTTGAATTCGTTTAGGAACGACCGCTGATGATTTGTTTCCGTTGTTCGACAAGTACGGGAAAGTCGTCGACATCTTCATCCCCAAAGATCGAAGGTTATTGTTCTTCCTATTTATATAACTTTATTCTTCTCTTGTTGTTGCTGGGAATTTATAAGAGAATGTTTTTCATTAATTATGGTAGGACTGGCGATTCTCGAGGCTTTGCATTTGTGCGCTATAAGTATGCCGACGAGGCACAGAAAGCTGTGGATAGGCTCGATGGTAACCCATCTTCATCTCCAACAGTTACTTTTTTCTCCTATCACGCGAGCAATTTTTTGCGTGAAAGTTTCCTATTGATTTTGATATTGTATTAATTTTGTAGATAATTGGTTACTTTATATGGAATTTTCCCTAATCTTGCAGGGAGAGTAGTTGATGGTCGGGAGATGACAGTTCAGTTTGCAAAATATGGGCCTAATGCGGAGAGGATGTAAGCTGTGTGCTCGCTTTTGTTCAATTATTATTCAATTGCTTTGACACCTGAATAGATTGCGAGCCTAATGTCGAAAATGTTGTGGTGCAAGCAACCCATTGTTTTTTTTTCTTTTTATTTTTCCTTATGTCATATGTTTTTAATACTATTTCTAGTAGTTTCAGTCCTATGGTCTCTGATGTACGATTTCTTTTTCAGTCACAAAGGAAGAGTTGTTGAATCAGTTCCAAGGTCAAGAAGTCGCAGCCCTCGCAGAAGGTAAGTTATTGCCCCCCTCCCCTCCTCTTTTTCCCTGCTTACTGCTTTGCCAACTTTTGATTTTCACATTCTTGTACTGTAATTGCATTTTCTCTTTTATCTTGCCCCACCTTTTTGATAAATTATGGAAGGATAATGTTATGATTTTTCATTATGAACTGATGCAATCTTGATTACATAGTATGTACATGATGGTGTTAGGTTTCGGTCACTCTAAACTACGAAATTAAGTCAATATTTATCTACTTGTTCCTGTATTTAATGTATGGCCAAACTGTTTATTTTTGCCAGTTTACATCTTGGCATTTCTAAATTAACTTACTATTATCTGATTTGAGTTAAAGAGGGGAAGCCTGCTTGGTATGTATATTTGATGATTTTAAGCTTGTTTTAATAGCTAAAAATATAGGGATTAATTATATTTATTTATGATCTTATCTCTAATCACTTGATATGCATTGTATCCAATATATTCAGGCACCGGGATGATTATTACAGAGATAGGGATTATAGGAAAAGAAGCCGTAGTAAGAGTTATGACCGGTATGAACGTGATCGATATCGTGGGAAAGACAGAGACTATCGGCGTCGAAGCAGGAGCCGCAGTGCAAGTCCTGACTATTCTAAAGGTCAAGGAAGAGGGCGCTATGATGATGAAAGGCAGCGGAGTAGCAGTCGATCAATGAGGTTTATATTTCTACTTTGCACCCATGTCAGAATGTCTGATTTCTTTCATTTTTCAATTCTTTTATGCTTCATCTTTGTGTTGATAGCTCCTTATTTCAGTGCTTCTCCTGCTCGTCGCAGCCCTAGTCCTCGGAAAAATCTTTCCCTGCGCAAGGCATCCCCTTCCAGGTTTGAACGTCCTGACAGACGTTGCCGTGACGGACAGTCTCCAAGTCCTCGAAGTGTTTCACCCCGAGTCCGTCCTGCTGATTCTCGTAGCCCTTCTCCTGCTCGTCGCAGCCCTAGTCCTCGGAAAAATATTTCCCCACGCAAGGCATCTCCTTCCAGGGTTGAACGTCCCGACAGACGTGGCCGTGACGGACGGTCTCCAAGTCCTCGAAGTGTTTCACCACGAGTCCTTCCCGCTGATTCTCGTAGCCCTTCTCCTCGAAACTCTGATGTTGATGTGAGTTTCACTTTCTAATTTATTCTTTTCCCTTCCTCCTTTTGTTTTAATCTTTTTTAGTATAATTACCACTGCAAACAGTTCTAATATTTTACTGTTTACTTTTGCATTTGAATTTTGTAGGAATGATCTTGCGGATGGATTACTGAAGAGACTTTAAATAGCATATAACTTGTTGCTATTGTTGCCAGTCTTAAGGACATTCACATATCATGTGTTTCCCAGTATTGGTAGGACTTGGGGGGGGGGTTATGTTTTAATCAACTGTCCTGAACCTTCTTTCTCTATTACTTAAGCAGTGTCTTTGTGTCCGAACTTATATAGTATCTAGCATGGTGTTTCAGTACCGACCTAAGATTTTGTGATGTCAGCTTGTTATTTTTGCTTGTTACTTGTCTCCCTAACTAGTCTCATGGAGCTACTTTATCGAAGTGTTTCTTTTCTTTCTTTTTAGTCATTGTGTTTTCTATGTTCTAAGAATGCTGATTCATCTCAACCAATCTGTTGGGTTTTATAGCAATGTTCGGGGAAAGAGTGACCTGAGCAAACGGACACGATGTTGATGTTGTGGCTGTTGATGCTGTTTGTGTCTGTAGATTAATGATCGTGATTGTGATGCTGGTTATAGCAGTATGCTGATTGCAGGGACAGTCTGCTAAGTATTTTAAACTGATATGATAATTGGTAAGACCAGTAGTCAAGTTTTGATTTTTTCGAAAGTCTCGCATCATTCAGTCATCTGATATTCCCTTTTGATTATCCCCGGATTTACCGCTTTCATAAATTGGCACCGAGGTCTAGTTACCGTGATGATGTAAAAGGATCAAAAACGAGATTTTCAACCCGTGGGATGCCTGCATATGATGCATGAGCCCTGATGCAGATTCTAAAAGAGTATGTAATATCTTGATCTGAACCTTGCAACTACATTCTTCGGACCAAAGAAACCTTTTCCCCCTCAATAATTGTTTCATTTGCATATTCCGATATTCATGTTTAACCGCACCCTAATATTTTGAGATGTAGCAAATTTGTCTGTGATTGTAGCTCTGAACTGGTGGTTGTTTGTGCCAATCTGTTGTAAGATACATATGGCTCGTGTGTTGCGGCCGTTCTTGTAGAGTAACATTCGGAACTTAGCGGTTGCCTAGCTTTCCTATCGGTCTGTGCAAGGTCGTACTCATGTCAGTTTTTCTCTTTATTATTCGTCGTATTCTTTTTATATGTCCCAAAATGAATAAATAAAAAATCGTTTGCAGCTTGTTTTTTTATTCTTTCAAATCATGTATTTGTATGATCATTAGAGCTTCTAGATTCAGTGGATAATACTTGAGATGAAAAATACTGAATTTTAGAATGAATTGCCCAGAAAAGGAAAAATAAAAGAGAGAAATTCATGGGCTGAACATGTTAAAATAAAACTCAAGCCCGTATTTGAATTGTCTGATGTGTCAATGTATTTTGTTTAAAGTGTGATTTGAAGAACTGTTTTTTGTTTTTCAAGGTATCTGGAGCGAGTCCAGTCATTTGGAAAAACTGTTTTTTAAAACTATTATTTAAAAAATAGTAATATTTGAAAAACAAGCCAATGGAAAAATTGTTTTATGATCCGATGCACCCCAAACATTTATAAATTATCGAAAAAGTCTTCTATTGTTTCTCGTTACGCCAAGCAATACTAATGTTCCTTAAACATATTTTCAATTAAAACATCTTTTGTATTAGAGTGTAATAAAACCAAAATTTGTTTAACGAATGGTAATACTCAAACTGAGTCGAAGGCCTTTCGATAAAAGTGTTCAAATTTTTAATACTTTATAAATATTATTTATAAAATTTTTATGTTTAAAATTTAACTTTTTATAATTTCTAATACATTTTAAATTTTTATTTTCAATATTTTTTGAATATTTCATTTATTTTATAGATTTTTATAAAAAAATTGAAGAATATTTTAATTTTTTGTGAGAATTCTCACTTTACTTATTTTTAAAATATCATGGACCCAAAGAATATTTACATCAATTTGTTAATCGATTTTTTATATATTTCATTTGTAGAAGTTCATCTTGAAAAATCAAATTATTTATCTAATTTTATTCAAAAACTAAATAAATCAATTAAATTAACTTGAAATTTAAACAAATCATTTATCAAGTTTTAATATTTTTAAAATTTAAAAATTTTCTAAGTTTTAATTTTTAGCTTAAATATTAAATAAGAACTCGACAAAAAATTGAATCATGCCCTCGAATTCGGTTAAATAATCAATTCAGCCCTCACTGCCACATCATCACTCCACGTGTACTGACATGTTAACATCATGGACTGCCACGTCAGTACCGTAACGGTCAACGTCGGTCAAATGGTCAATTTGATCGATTTCGCGGACCGAAGGGCTACATTAAATACGTTTTTCAGCGATGGGTAAAATTGATTTTTTGGGTCGAACGCATAGACGATAATAGGCCTTTAGCTTAAAATTTAAAATATATATTCTAACTAAATCTTAAATTTAAAACTATAAGTTTGTTTGCATAAATTAAAGTTTATACTAACCACGTATTAAATATTTTTTTAAATGGAAAATATTTGATGTAATCTGTGTAAATTTTGGTGTATACTTTAGTTTAAATTTTAAGATTTAGGTTTTAGTTTTTTGAAGTTAGTATTTAAAATTTATGAATTTAAATTTTATGGTTTAAAGCTTAAATAGATATGTTTATGAAAAAAATTATTATGCGCATTAAATATTAACCATAAAAAATCTCCGTTCATCTTCCTTTAAAAACTCTAATATTATATAAAAAAATTATTTTATTTCATGATTATCTCTTGTTTGAAAAAATAGTGATGAATATTAAAAAAAATGTAGACATTCCTTCGATTCAATTTCACCCAAATCTATGTTGTTTCAAAGATTTCTAAGGGAATGAATCCAAAACTTTCATGATTGAGTTTTCAATTAATTGGAATTTAATTCAACCTAATTTTCTAAACTTAAAATTATTTGGAGACAAATGATATTTTGGATCTTGAAATCGAAACTAACCTGAACTTGAAGTTTTAAAATTCTATTAGTAAATGGTATAGGTTGTTTGGTAGGAAAAATTAATATGCTATTTAGGTTGGCTATGAAATTATTTCCCACATTCAACACTAAAGTATGTTTATGCCCTGCAAAAACTGCCTCCAACTTAAATTAACAACCAATCAATTAAATAGTCACCAATTTGGGAGAATACATAAAAACAACATTTATATCAAAAAAAAATTAAAATGCAATAAAATATGCTAATATTTAAATAATATGAATTGTTGGCGTTATAATGCAAGAAAATATTATAAATAATGTTGTTCGTAGTGGTTTAATTTTTGATGGTGTAAATAATTTATGCAAGAAAATATTTGTTATTATAGGCTCATTTTTTCGAATACTTGTAATTGGAGGCCCATTTTTTATTATTTATTGTTATTTCAATACTTGTTATTAGGGTACAAAATTTTCAATACTTGTTATTATGAGGCCTATTTTTCAATATTTGTTACTAGGGGCCTGTCTTTTCTAATATTTGTTATTAGGGCCTTACTCTTAAATTTTATTTTTTTCGATACTTGTTATTACGAGTCTAATTTTTTTCAATACTTGTTATTTATGGTCTATTTCTCTAATATTTGTTATTACATGCATACTCTTAAATTTTAATTTTTCAATTCTTGTTATTAGGGTTCCATTTTCCCTTGTATTTGTTATTACAAGAATACTCTTAAAATTTATTTATTTTTTTGAAATTTGTTAATAGGGACTCATTTTTTATATATCACATGTTACTAAGGGTCTAATTTCAAATTTTATATTTTTCCAATACTCGTTATTAGGGGAAAGGGTGAGCAAAACTCCACTCGACTCGAAAAAACTGATTTTTTCGACTCGACTCGTCTTGACTCGAAAAAAACGTCAAATAAAATTTGAGTTGTAAAATAAAAATTCTAATAACTCAAAATTTTAGTATTTAGTATATACATTTTTAAGTTAGAGTCGTAAGGACTCGTAAACAGGCATAACTTGATTTTTTTACTCAACTTAACTCGATCGAACGCTCACCCTTAATTAGGGGCTTATTTTTTAAATTCGCCCATAAACCACCAAAATCTCGGGTCTTCCTCGCCGGCATGAATTGGAGGGGGGGAGGGTAAACTTTTCAATTGGACTAATCTATAGTACCATGATTTCTTAAGGGTATAAAGGAAATGAGCTTAGTTTAAATTTATTTTATCATGTTGGATCGAATGATAAATAATTTTATATTGGAAATGAGCTCAATTTAAGTTCAGACCTTATGAGTAAAAATAAGCTTAAACGTCTTAAAGGTGCTCAAGTTATATTTTTTTTCTTCTAATTACATGTTTTAACCTTGTTTTGGGTTAAATTGGTGTATAACGTTTACTTTCATAACTCAAATCAGATTTTTCTGTCAACGCCATTAAAAAATTGCACCATCCAATTATAACAGACGCATGGCATGATTTTATTTATTTTCTGAATTTCTTTAAAAATACGAATTTCTTAAAAAACCTAAAGTTTTAATTTCTTTTAATTTGTAACCCCCTCGTCCCGGTCTGGTCGGATGACCGATCCGAGTGGGCCACACGGGGAAAACCGAAGCGAAACCCGTTAAGGTTCCCCTTCGGTTAACGACCCAGAAAATTCCTCTTTACTTTATCTTGTCTATAGGCATAATTAAATCCTATGTGAAGCACAGCAGCGAAAAATGCAAACAATTTAACATACTCCGACCAACCAAAACATTAAACAGCTTATTTTAATCCTTTACAGCAGGCCGTTTCGAAACGCCCTTAGGGTGTTCCGAAACGCCTTGACTTAGTCAACAGGCCAGGGTCAACCATAGGGTGACCGTTTCGAAACAGGGGTGACCCGTATCGAAACGACCCTAACGGTAAATTTCTCGTGGTCAACGAGACCTGACCGTTTCGAAACATCAAAGGCCCGTTTCGGAACGCCTTTATCTCGCTAATTTCTCAGAATTCCAGTAGCAAAAATGTTCCGAAACGACACCCATCCGTTTCGAAACGAAAGGCCAATTGCAAAGGGACCGTATCGAAATAGGGTGGCCCGTTTCGAAACGCCCCCTGTCTGCAGACTCGTTTTGGTTGTTTTAAGGCACAAGGGTGCCCCAAAACACCTCCACAACCTCTAACAACCCCCTAGCAATAAAACCTAGGGCAACCCAACATACAAGCATGCTTCAACATCAACTAAACGAACTAAACACTAAGACACAACAAAACAAGTCATGCATACATACAACTCACTTAAGGAATTAAGCATTCAAAGGTCAACACTTAGACAACTTCACAATAGCAACATGCAAACAAGGTATCAAGCAAGGCATACATCCAAAGTCAAAATAGCCAACACATACAAGGAGTCTAACATGCTCCCAAGCAACATCAACCACAACATAGCCATCAAAATAACACATGTCCCATTGCTTAGACTATTACATGTTCAACATTAAAAACTCATACTTGAAGTACTCAAGGCTAACAATCACACTTGGAGGCCCTCCACTTACTCGAGCAACCCGCGAACTAAGGATCTGCAATATTGAACAAAGAGAGCGTAAGCAGAGATGCTTAGTGAGGGTAAGCTCTAAAAACAAACCTCAACATTGCAGGGTCCGAGCACGATCTAGCCAAGGCATTACACAAATGTACCAAGGATTCACAAGAGCCACAAGATAAAGATGCATGAGCAATATACAATATAAAAGTCATGATCACAAGCTCAACTTCACAGTACATGTAATCACATTCAAGTATCCAATTAAAGATTTTAAACCTCAACACATTGATACACATATCAAACAACATTGGCACCTAGATATGGCCCGAATACACGGATAGACACGTTGGAACTCACATCCAACAACCACATTACCTCACGGTGGGATTTCACTCATCACCGGACTCGCGAAGGGGATTCCACTCATCCTCACGCCCCGTCGATGGGATTCCACTCATCACCGACTATATTTAAATACAATTTCTGGGCGAACCTGTACTCCTCCTTGGTGACTCAACGCCACCAAGGCCACGCGCGACTTTTGACTCATATGTACACACTAACATCCTAATGATCGATCATTTGTATTCAAGTATACTAGTGCCAACATTTACTCATTTCACATTACTCATTTCAATCAATTCCGTGCTTAGCACGTACTCACCAACAACCATCATCATGCATGTCTCAAGCATCACAAGTCATATCTCATCTCACATGTATAATACAATATACACAAGCATTCATACCACATTTCGTACGAGACATACACAACCATATAATGAGTTCATCCAAAGGCTCTAGATCAAGCTTAGGATTAGGTTACCACCCTAATCCTAACTCTAGGTGGGTCTACCAAGCCCAACCTAGTCCATATACTCGAACCAACCATTTTGAAACCATTTAAATCAATTAACCACTCACCTAAGCTTCCAAGCTCAAAGACCAAGCAAGCAACCACCTTCAATTCCCCGGATTTACTTCTGATGCTTCACTGATGCCCAAACTCGATTCTAATCAATCCCAAACACAAACAAAACATCCACAATCAATATCTCATCATCGAAACTAACCCGGAATGCAATTCAACCACAAACTACCATGTTGCAAGCATGAACAATTTCCATTTTTCACCAATTCGGATGGCCCAAAGACCATGCCCAAAAACCATGATTTCAACTTCCATTATACCCACAAATGATTCCAATTCAACCCCTATCCATAGCACTATCAAAAGCCTATCAAAACCCACCTAAAACAACCCCCAAAACTCACCCAAAACCCCATGTTTACCCAAATCCGAAAATTACCCAAAATCATTTGAAATTCACATATGTCACACCATTTGACCTCCATACATCATAACTAAACATATTAATTCAAAACATTTAGTTTTATAACATAAAGCTTTCATTTTTAATCCAACTTTCCAAAATGACATTTTCTAAAACCTTCATGGAAATGAAAATAAAAAGTACTTTCATGGAGAGGGAGATGAGGGAAAGTCAAAAATACCATTACCTTTCAATTTGAAGTTGAAATGGAGAAGCTTTTTGAATGGAATAGTAACAAGGGGGAGAAGAGCTCTTTCACGTTAGGAGGAAATGAAGAAGAGGGTGAATAGTGGAAAGATGAGAGGAAAAGGGGATTTAAATTTGAAGATGGGTAAATTACCCAAAAGACCATTAATGAACGGCTATCCTTTTAATTCTTTAAGGGCTCTCAAATTTGAAATCAAATCAATTTGGTCCCCCATTCAATTGATTATTTTTGAAACTCGAAATTTTAAAAGAATCATTTTAATTATAAAATCGAGCCCAAATAATATTAAAATATTATTCTCACCTAACCCCTAAACCCGGGTGTTATAACTCTCCCCCACTTAAGGAATTTCGTCCCCGAAATTACCTGGTGGAAACAAATACGGAAACTGCTCAACCATATCCGCTTTCCTCTCCTACGTGGCCTCTTCCACACCTCTATGTCTCCACAACACTTTGACCAACTCTATGGTCTTGCCACGCAACACCTTGCTATCAGAAGCAAGTATCTCAACGGGCTCTTCATTATAGGACAAATCCGGATTTAACTCTATCTCCTCAACGGGCATCACATAAGAAGGATCCGATCTATATCTTCTAAGCATAGACACATGAAAGACATCATGGATCTTCTCTAACTCAGAAGGTAACCTCAAACGATAAGCTACAGGCCCAATCCGCTCAACTATCTCATACGGACCAATGAACCTCGGACTCAACTTGCCCTTTCGGCCAAATCTCATTACCTTCTTCCATGGAGATACTTTCAGAAACACTTTCTCACCCACTGAGTACTCAATCTCTTTCTTCTTCAAATCTACATAAGACTTCTGACGATCGGAAGCTGCTTTCAAACGATCACAAATCAACTTTACTTTGTCGGTAGTCCCCTTAAGCAAGTCTGGCATAGGTTACAATCTCTGACCTGTCTCAGCCCAACAAATCGGAGTCCTACATCGTCTACCATACAAAGCCTCATAAGGTGCCATCTGAATACTAGACTGATAACTATTGTTGTAAGCAAACTCAACCAACGGTAAGTGTTTCTCCCAAGAACCATGGAAGTCAATCACACAACAACGAAGCATATCCTCAAGAATCTGTATCACTCGCTCTGACTGCCCATCGGACTGCGGATGATAAGATGTGCTGAAATGCAACCGGCTACCTAAAGCACTATGCAAGCAACCCCAGAACCTCGAAGTAAATCTAGGATCCATATCTGAAACAATAGACTTCGGAACTCCATGAAGTCTCACAATCTCACGGATATACAAGTTTGCCAACTTGTCTAAGGAATCCGTAGTGTTCACTGCTAAGAAGTGAGCACACTTAGTGAACCTATCAACAATCACCCAAACGGAGTTCTTCTTCGAAGGAGACAAAGGCAACCCCGACACAAAATCCATGGTGATCCTCTCCCATTTCCATTCCGGAATCTTCAAAGGCTGTAGCAAACCTAAAGGAACCTGATGTTCTGACAAACCATACAACAGCTCACATACTCGGCTACATCTCGCTTCAAACCAACCCAAAAGTAATCATTCTTCAAATCTCGGTACATTTTGGTACTTCCCGGATGCATAGAAAAGGGACTCGAATGTGCTTCACTCAGAATCTGACGTCTCAACTCAACATCTTCCGGTACAACAATTCTATCTCTAAAGCACAATAAACTCTCACCACTGAAACCATACTCGGTCGGTCTTCCTTCGGCTATGTCCTGAACATGAGGAACTAAACTCACATCTTGTAACTGCTTCTCTCTAATCAACTGAATCAAAGAAGGCTTCACTTGTAACTCGGTGATCAAACCACCATCATCGGACACACTCAATCTAGCAAACATAGCTCTCAACTCAACGGCCACTTTTCTACTCAAAGCATCGGCTACTACATTTGCTTTACCCGGATGGTACTCAATGATCAAATCATAATCTTTTAGCAACTCTAACCATCTCCTCTGTCTCAAGTTCAACTCTTTCTGTGTCATCAAGTACTTCAAGCTCTTGTGATCGGTGTAAACTATACACTTCTCACCATACAAATAATGACGCCAAATCTTCAATGCAAACACAACTGCGGCTAGCTCTATATCATGGGTAGGATAGTTCTTCTCATGGATCTTCATCTGTCTAGAAGCATAAGCAACAACTCTCCTATCTTGCATCAAAACACATCCTAAGCCTACGTAGGAAGCATCACTGTAGATCACAAACTCCTTACCTGAAACAGGTTGCACTAACACTGGAGCATTCGTCAAAGCTTCTTTCAATTTCTCAAAGGCCTTCTGTCTTGCATCTGACCTTTCAAACTTAACTCCCTTTTGCAACAATTTAGTCAAAGGAGCAGCTACTCTAGAGAAACCATCAACAAATCTCCTATAGTAACCGGCTAACCCTAGGAAACTCCTAATCTCGGTCACGGACTTAGGTTGTTTCCACTCAACAATAGCCTCTATTTTCGAAGGATCAACTCGGATACCCTCGGCCGAAACGACATGGCCAAGAAATACAACCTCTCGAATCCAGAACTCACATTTACTAAGCTTCACATACAACTGATTGCTCAACAATCTCTGCAAAACAAATCTCAAGTGCTCATCATGCTCTTCTTCCGTCTTTGAGTACACAAGTATATCATCAATGAAAACCACTACAAAACGGTCTAGATAGTCTCTAAAGATTCTGTTCATCATGTCCATGAATGCTGCTGGTGCATTCGTGAGCCCAAATGGCATCACAAGAAACTCATAGTGGCCATATCTAGTCCTAAAAGCTGTCTTCGGAACATCACATTCTTTCACCTTCAACTGATAGTACCCGGATCTCAAATCTATCTTCGAGAACACTGAAGCACCTCTCAACTGATCAAACAAATCATCTATACGAGGCAACGGATACTTGTTCTTCACGGTCAACTAATTCAACTGTCTATAGTCAATACACATGCGCATACTACCATCTTTCTTTTTTACAAACAACACAGGAGCACCCCAAGGAGAACTACTAGGCCTAATGAAACCACGGTCTAATAATTCTTGCAACTGACTCATCAATTCTTTCAACTCTTTCGGAGCCATGCGATACGGAGCTATCGAAACTGGATTAGATCCTGAAACTGTCTCAATCACAAACTCAACATCTCTGTTAGGAGGCAAACTCGGCAACTCTTCGGGAAACACATCTGGAAAGTCACACACTGTTCTGATATCTTTCGGTCTAGCTTCACTCATATCCGGATTCATAACATAAGCCAAATAAGCCCCACATCCAGAGTCCATCAACCTATGAGCCTCTAAAGCTGACACCACATTAGACAAGAACTTAATGTTCTCGCCTACTATTACTACCTCATAGTCATCAGAAAGCTTCAAAGAAATTCTCTTTGTTTCAAAATCTACACTAGCCCGATGCTCAACCAACCAATCCATACCCAAAATAATATCAAAACCATAGAAAGGAAGTTCCATTATATCAACTGAGAACACATGACCCTGAATCTTCAGTGGACACCTCCTATACATACGTCTAACCACGACTGTCTCACCAAAAGAACTAGTAACATGCATACCTACATCTAGGATCTCAACAGGGATATCTAACTTCTGTGCATGCTCACTCAAAATGTAGGAATGCGTAGAACCCGAATCAACCAAAGAAGCAAAGACATAGAATGTAACTCGAAATTACCTGCTATCACATCGGTGTCGTTCCCGGCCTCTCTCTGAGCATAGACCCTCGCTGGTCCTCCCGCCTCTGGCTGCACAGCCACAACACGAGCAAGGTTCCTCTGAGCATCTACCCTAGGTGCATCAGCCCTAGGCTGGAAGTAGCCACGACCGCGCCCACGGCCTCTTTGAAAATCATTCGCTCTCGCAGAAGCCTGAGCAATGTTCGGTGCCTGAGCCGCCTGATGCGGACAATCCCTCCTAAAGTGGTCCTTCGAACCACAGTTCCAACAAGCATGAAAGTTACCCCAACACTCACCAGCGTGCTGTCTCCCACATCGAGTACACTCGGGCAAACGCCCTCCTCCTCTATGACCCTGATGGCCCCTACCTTGGTGGCCACCGCCACGTCTATGGTCAAACTGATGTCCGCCACCTCTGTGCCTCTTGGCATCTCTACCATCAAAGTGGTTATGCCTCTTGCCAGAACTAGAACCACCAGATCGTTTGGCCAAACTCAAACTATGCTCTAAATCCTTGGCCCTCGCGACCAATACATCAAAGTCTGATTAGTCCGAAGCTAGCGTGTACCTCTTAATTTCTTCATTCAACCCATAACGGAAACGGTTGCAGCGTTCCACTTCAGTAGGAACCAACTCTGGAGCATACTGACTCAAGCGAACAAAGCGGATCTCATAATCAGTCACAGAAGCCTCTCCCTGAGTAAGAGCCATAAACTCTCGCTTCTTCTCATCTAAGTACCTCGGTCCCAAGTACCTCTTCCTGAAAGCGGTCTCAAAGAAGTCCCAATCAATCTCTGTCTTTGGAACCCCTGTAGTAATGGTGACCCACCAGGTGTAGGCATCACCCTGAAGCAACGAGATCACACAACCCAATCTACGTGCGCCCACACAACCCATCTGAGCCAAGATACGAACTGTCTTCTCCAACCATAACTCTGACCTCTCCGGAGTAGATCCTCTAAACTCCTCGGCTCCCAAGCTACGGAGCCTCTCCAAAGGTAGAATGGCATCGTCACACCTAGGCTGAGCTGCAGCCTGAGCTCCCGCAACTGCGGCCTGAAATGCTCCCGCTATCGCTTGCACTAGCGGAGTCATATCAATTCCAGCTGGACCTTGGCCACCTTGAGGTCCATCTTCTCCGGCTCCATCCTCGCCCCAACTCCAGGTGGAGGAGGTGGTGGTGGTGGAGGTGGTGGAGGAGCGCCAACTCCCTCGGCCACCGGCCCTTCTAGGTGAGCCTCCACACCAACTGCCGGCTCTACAGGAGCCGCAACCCGTGGTTCTTGACGAACCACTCTCGGTCTACCTCTCGGTCTAGATATCGCTCTCACAGATATCAACTACAACCACAACAACAAAACATACAAAGCTGGGTTAGCAAGCCAAGGCTTCCAAGTGTTCAAGTACGTTCCCTCACTTAAATTTTTTTTTTCCAGTGTAATAGTAGCAATGGGACTCACACACACATACTTTTGAATAAACAGTCAATCATACTTGTCAAACAAGCAACCATTCTTACAAGGCAAGCAAACACTGTGCATATCAATCAAAACTTGAACTTACCTCACTTACCTGCCCAAGGTCTCGGTAACCTGAGGCTCTGATACCAACAAGTGTAACCCCCTCGTCCCGGTCTGGTCGGATGACCGATCCGAGTGGGCCACACGGGGAAAACCGAAGCGAAACCCGTTAAGGTTCCCCCTCGGTTAACGACCCAGAAAATTCCTTTTTACTTTATCTTGTCTATAGGCATAATTAAATCATATGTGAAGCACAGCAGCGGAAAATGCAAACAATTTAACATACTCCGACCAACCAAAACATTAAACAGCTCATTTTAATCCTTTACAGCAGGCCGTTTCGAAACGCTCTTAGGGTGTTCCGAAACGCCTTGACTTAGTCAACATGCCAGGGTCAACCATAGGGTGACCGTTTCGAAACAGGGGTGACCCGTATCGAAACGACCCTAACGGTCAATTTCTCGTGGTCAACGAGATCTGACCGTTTCGAAACATCAAAGGCCCGTTTCGGAACGCCTTTATCTCGCCAATTTCTCAGAATTCCAGTAGCAAAAATGTTCCGAAACGACACCCATCCGTTTCGAAACGGAAGGCCAATTGCAAAGGGACCGTATCGAAACAGGGTGGCCCGTTTCGAAACGCCCCCTGTCTGCAGACTCGTTTTGGCTGTTTTAAGGCACAAGGGTACCCCAAAACACCTCCACAACCTCTAACAACCCCCTAGCAATAAAACCTAGGGCAACCCAACATACAAGCATGCTTCAACATCAACAAAACGAACTAAACACTAAGACACAACAAAACAAGTCATGCATACATACAACTCACTTAAGGAATTAAGCATTCAAAGGTCAACACTTAGACAACTTCACAATAGCAACATGCAAACAAGGTATCAAGCAAGGCATACATCCAAAGTCAAAATAGCCAACACATACAAGGAGTCTAACATGCTCCCAAGCAACATCAACCACAACATAGCCATCAAAATAACACATGTCCCATTGCTTAGATTATTACATGTTCAACATTAAAAACTCATACTTGAAGTACTCAAGGCTAACAATCACACTTGGAGGCCCTCCACTTGCTCGAGCAACCCGCGAACTAAGGATCTGCAATGTTGAACAAAGAGAGCGTAAGCAGAGATGCTTAGTGAGGGTAAGCTCTAAAAACAAACCTCAACATTGCAGGGTCCGAGCCCGATCTAGCCAAGGCATTACACAAATGTACCAAGGATTCACAAGAGCCACAAGATAAAGATGCATGGGCAATATACAATATAAAAGCCATGATCACAAGCTCAACTTCACAGTACATGTAATCACATTCAAGTATCCAATTAAAGATTTTAAACCTCAACACATTGATACACATATCAAACAACATTGGCACCTAGCTATGGCCCGAATACACGGATAGACACGTTGGAACTCACATCCAACAACCACATTACCTCACGGTGGGATTACACTCATCACCGGACTCGCGGAGGGGATTCCACTCATCCTCACGCCCCGTCGATGGGATTCCACTCATCACCGACTATATTTAAATACAATTTCCGGGCGAACCTGTACTCCTCCTTGGTGACTCAACGCCACCAAGGCCACGCGCGACTTTTGACTCACGTGTACACACTAACATCCTAATGATCGATCATTTGTATTCAAGTATACTAGTGCCAACATTTACTCATTTCACATTACTCATTTCAATCAATTCCGTGCTTAGCACGTACTCACCAACAACCATCATCATGCATGTCTTAAGCATCACAAGTCATATCTCATCTCACATGTATAATACAATATACACAAGCATTCATACCACATTTCGTACGAGACATACACAACCATATAATGAGTTCATCCAAAGGCTCTAGATCAAGCTTAGGATTAGGTTACCACCCTAATCCTAACTCTAGGTGGGTCTACCAAGCCCAACCTAGTCCATATACTCGAACCAACCATTTTGAAACCATTTAAATCAATTAACCACTCACCTAAGCTTCCAAGCTCAAAGACCAAGCAAGCAACCACCTTCAATTCCCCGGATTTACTTCTGATGCTTCACCGATGCCCAAACTCGATTCTAATCAATCCCAAACACAAACAAAACATCCACAATCAATATCTCATCATCGAAACTAACCCGGAATGCAATTCAACCATAAACTACCATGTTGCAAGCATGAACAATTTCCATTTTTCACCAATTCGGATGGCCCCAAGACCATGCCCAAAAACCATGATTTCAACTTCCATTATACCCACAAATGATTCCAATTCAACCCCTATCCATAGCACTATCAAAAGCCTATCAAAACCCACCTAAAACAACCCCCAAAACTCACCCAAAACTCACCCAAAACCCCATGTTTACCCAAATCCGAAAATTACCCAAAATCATTTGAAATTCACATATGTCACACCATTTGACCTCCATACATCATAACTAAACATATTAATTCAAAACATTTAGTTTTATAACATAAAGCTTTCATTTTTAATCCAACTTTCCAAAATGACATTTTCTAAAACCTTCATGAAAATGAAAATAAAAAGTACTTTCATGGAGAGGGAGATGAAGGAAAGTCAAAAATACCATTACCTTTCAATTTGGAGTTGAAATGGAGAAGCTTTTTGAATGGAATAGTAACAAGGGGAGAAGAGCTCTTTCACGTTAGGAGGAAATGAAGAAGAGGGTGAATAGTGGAAAGATGAGAGGAAAAGGGGATTTAAATTTGAAGATGGGTAAATTACCCAAAAGGCCATTAATGAATGGCTATCCTTTTAATTCTTTAAGGGCTCTCAAATTTGAAATCAAATCAATTTGGTCCCCCATTCAATTGATTATTTTTGAAACCCGGAATTTTAAAAGAATCATTTTAATTATAAAATCGAGCCCAAATAATATTAAAATATTATTCTCACCTAACCCCTAAACCCGGGTGTTACACAATTAAACACTCAAATCACATCTACCTCACTGTTTGACATCCCCACACGTCGGTGGTTCACCATTCACCGCCTAAGCGTCGTGTACCTCACCGTTCGACATTCTCCACTCTTTAGCCGTCACTCGAAACTCAATTAACCTCTTTTTTCTTCATTGTTGGGTGCTCCTCGGCGGTGTAACCGTCGGTTTTCCATGATGAGATGAAAGGGTTTCCAGTAATGGGGGTTCAATGAAGACAAGAGTGGCCAGTGGTGATTGAATTGGTAGTCAAGAGTGAGAAATTTAGGGGTTTAGGGTTAGAGTTTGAGGTTTTTTTAGAGAAATTAAAGATTATTGATTTTTTATAAAATTAAATATTTTGATTTTTAAAAATAAAAATTAAAGATTATTCGATTTCTAGAGAAATTAAAAATTACCGGATAATATAAAATTTTAATGTCTATCACGAAAAAACTTAATTTGAGTTATGAAATGAAACGTTAAGCATCAATTTAGCTCGAAACAAAGTTAGGATATCCATGCGACTACAAGACACTAAACGATCTTAGAAAAAAAACATGTGTATTTTTTGGGTAAAGTACATAAGTAGTCATTGTTCTATGAAATATGATCGTTCTGGTCACTGCCTTTTCAAAATTTATAACATGGTCATTAACTTTTATCAAATAGTTACGAATAGCCATTTAAATAATCGAATTTTTACACTATTTTATAATGTCCAATGACCGAAATGATTATTTCTTCATCATTTTTTTATAACCATCGATATTCAATGTATTGACTGACTAATCCAAATTAAGTATTACAAAATTTTATTATAAGATAACTCTCTCAACTTAATTTATTCTATTCGCAACATCATGACTGAACCAATAACTTTACTTAAATGATCTAATTATTTTTTTCCAGATTTATTACGTAAAACAAAAGGTTGAAAATTATGAAATTAATCTTATTTTGAACGTAGCCAAAGGATTAGTATTTTGAAAGGCAGCTTTTGACTAATTACACATTAATTACAATTAATGAATCAAAACATTTTTCATTCGGTAGTTACTTATTCATTAATTATTTTGGCAAACTTAGAAAAGAAGCATCACGAATCAACAAATACCTCAAAAAAGAAAAAGAGAATAAAGAGACACGTAACGTGGGCTCTTTTATAGGGAAAGGAGATTGATTTAGACATTCTAATAAACAAATATTTTAATTCTATAATCGACTTTAATTCAATTAACACTCCTACATTTATAGGATTCAGTAATAAAACGAACTAATCGAATATCCTTCTCATATAAAAATGTTAAATCATCCAATGGGACAAAGTGTTAAATATTTAGTTCAAGTACTTAACAAGGTGCTAATTTCGGGGAAAATGCAAGGCATGAATATCAAATTAATATAAAGTATCAAATTCAAGCACCGAATTAAAAAAAATAGTACAAAATTAAAACAAAGTGCAAGTATAAGTACCAAATGTCAATAATCCTTCTAAAAATTTATATTTAATATATTACTTAATTTAAACAAAAATGCAACGTTTTAACCTTATCTACATTTATTAATTTCTTCGGTCCAAGTAGTAAGTAGTTTGGTATCGCTTAAGTAAGCTTCAAGTTCGAGGCGTTGGGTATACATAAAATTTTTGTCGAGAGACTTATCGACCAAAATCAAACATGTGACGTTGTTCGGTCCATATTAACCAGGACAAAACCATGAGAATTAAAAAAATTAAAAAAATAATTCTATTTCTTACTTTAAATCTTAACCATTTAATTAACAATTCTTTTATATCTCACATTTTCATCCTTTATGTCAAGCAAAGCCTAAAGTCTCTACCTTCAAGAAACAGGTACTTCAAATGCAAATGAAAAGTTAATTAAATTAAATATGATATCTAAATTATTATTTTTTATTAATATAAAATAATAAATTATTGCTTTTTGCTAATTCTTTTCATTAGTTTTTAATTCAATGATTTAATGTGAAAGTTTTTATTACCAAGTGTTGAGTGTATTAGTAAGTCACATTGCACTCTCAAAGTTTAAGGGAGGACATGAGTTTAAACTTTAAAGACGACATTATTGGGAAGGACAATCTCACACCTCAAACATTGATCATAAGACAGACACGCATATAATCTAAAAATATAATTTTTTTTTTGTAAAATTATTAACTAATTCGACTATGAAGAAATAGGTGATAAATTACTTGACACGACTCTACTCGATCGAAGACTCACTCTACTGCTATTCGAGGTAGGGCGTGTACTTCACGCTTACGAGTGAGAGTGTAGGATAAGTAATTTATTGCCTATTTAAGTAGTGTTGAAAAGGTAAAAAGAAAATGCTTGAGAAGAAGAAACTTGGAAAGAAAGAATCAGTCTTTATCACTAGTCTGCTCGCTTTGCTTTTCGTTTTTTTATAAAATTTGTTAAAAATAAATTTTCATTGTTTGCATATTTTATTTATTTTATTATATATTTAAGAGTAAATTACGTAAATCATCACTATACTTTAGTCTTAAATCTATTTTAGTACTCTTAAATTTATTTTGGTCACTGAAGTTTCAAAACCTTCAATTTACTCACTAAATTTTAGATATTGAACGTTTTTGGTCACTCTTAAACCTCAAATGATCATAGATGGTGGTTGTTCAGTCCCAAATTTTATTAATCACTTCGTCTTGACCTCTAAATCTAAATTCGACCTCAATTTTATTGAAAAGTACTCCAAAGTTCACGAATCGGTAAAAAGTCTTTTAGTTTCTCACTTGTCCCTCCTCCGCCATCGGATGTAGCTCGTTTTATAGTATGTTACTTTTCTCGTGCCGATGAAATTTTTTACTGTTTGAATTTTGAAATTTTTTTATCGTTTGCTGGTAAATAGATGTCGTCAAAAAGTTAGTAGAGAAATGACTAAAAATGTTTAAAGTCTAAATTTTAATGAGTAAATTGAACGTTTTAAAATTTTAATGTTCAAAATAAATTTAAATATAAAGTTTAGTGATGATTTATGTAACTTACATATATTTAATATCATATTTATTTGTTAGGGTGTAGGAGCAAAATATAAATAGCGTTTGTTCTTCTCTAAGCCCAGCTTTAATGGCGTGAGAGCGTTTTACAAAGGAGAGAGTGTATGTATATATTTTTTATATACAGTTCTTAGAGTAACCGTATTTGATGTGTTGATCCCTTCAATCTTTGCATGCTCCACCAACTCTTCACAAAAACAAAAACCTAAAAATGAAATTCTTCTGATTTCAATGGAAATGCAGTTTGAAAAAAAAAACAGAAAAAAGATTGTTCCTTTTGTGTTTGGCTTCCATCCTCACTCAAAGAAAACCAAACCCTTTTTTTCTTTTCAAAATCTGAGCAAAACCCAGATGTTAAAAGCTGGTAAATGGTGATCTTTGGTGGGTATTTGTTGTTTTTCTTAATGTCTCTGATGTGGGTATTTTGATTGTTTCTTCTCGGTGGTCGTGTTGTTGTTTTTTGTTTTTGTTTTTGTTTTTTTGTCTTGTTGTTTGTGTTGTGTCTCTTTTGATGTTAGAAGCAACCGCTGAGATTGGTAGGAAGAAGAGAGGGAACATGAAGGATGATGAGGAGCTTGATAAGTTGTTAGATGAGATCCCTCATGCTACATCACATCATCATCATCATCATGTGCATCAACAACATGATAACAATCATGTGAATAGTTCACCATCATTCCATGGCATGTGTCTTATGCATGATGATGACATATCAAGCCATTATTACAAGCATAACACATGTACTTCCCCTGTAAGTGGTTTGTCTTTACAGTCAGATGGTTCTTCCTCAAGTCTGTTCTCTAACAATGGATCACAAACCCCACCTCCATTAGAAGACCTTAAACCACACTTGTCTAATGGACTGTTCCTCGAATTCGATCCATCTGTTAGGAGAAAAGCCAGTAGTAGTGATAGCTTGATTGGTGAAATGGGGCTTTTTAGGAACCTTAGTAAAATGTATATCAGTAATGATCAAGAGAATGTTGGTTCTTGTTTTAGAGATTTCTATCTCGAATCCGATGGGATTCGAGCGAATGATCGCATCGATGTTGAGAGCTATGGGGCTTGTGATAAACTGAGGAAGGGTTTTTCTGATGTTGTGGGAATTCAGTCCCCTGTTCCCACGAGTGTTCCATTGAGTTTCAATGGTGGGATGAATATGGGATTTTCCGGATTGCCTCGGCAAGATGCTTTGATTTCTCAGCTGGGAATGAATTGTTGGAATGGTGCAACAATGAGATCTCCTTGGCAGAAAAAGGAACCGACATTTACTTATCACGGAGGAGTTTCTGTATCGAATTTAAGCAGCTCTTTAAGTAGGCTTTCAGTGAATGATGCTTTAATCTACGGACAACGGAACTGTACGAGTTGGAACGAAGGACGAGGTGAACTGAATTTCCATGGTTCTCCAAGGTTTATTCAAGCAACCCCTCAGAGTGTGCTGCCACTCTCCAATGGGATGGCTAGATCACATTCAAATGTTAACATGCCACATGGATGTCATACTGTTGAGGATAGTTACATTATTCAAGGAGAGGGTTTAAATTATGTGATAAACAAGGGGCCGGGTTATGCAAGGGCTCAAAACAAGGGTTCTCTTCAGGAGATTGGTGCGGGTAAGTGTCTAGAAAGGGCTCAAATCGGAGCGGCTTTTGGAAATGCTAAGAATGCCAAGTTATATAGTCCATTCTCTTTGCCACCTAAGTATAACTCTTTGGCTGAAGCTCGCGGATACATTTACTTAATAGCGAAAGATCAACATGGCTGCAGATTCTTACAAAGGCTATTCGAGGAGGGTACTCGACAAGATGTCCAAATGATATTTAAGGAGATTATTGATCATGTAGTAGAACTTATGATGAACCCTTTTGGGAATTACCTCATCCAGAAGTTATTGGAAGTGTGTAATGAAGAACAAAGAATGCAGATTCTGTTAATGGTTACCAAAGAACCGGGGAAGCTTGTCAAAATATCTCTAAACACTCATGGGTATATATATGTGAAACACATTGAATTGTATACTTTCATATCCACTGGTTCTAACATTGTTTTTCCTTTTTCTTCCTTTCAGCACTCGTGTAGTTCAAAAATTGATCGAAACTCTCAAAACCAGGCAACAAATTTCACTAGTAATATCAGCCCTTGAGCCTGGATTTCTATCTCTCATCAAGGACCTGAATGGAAATCACGTAGTCCAGCGTTGCTTGCAATGTCTTAGCAGTGAAGATAACAATGTAAGCTTTGTATTTTTGCTCTTGATTTCTCAATTTATATCTTGTATGATTTGTGAATGATGTTTTCATTTTCGAGGGTTTAGATAAGTAACTGTGATACTTGGTAGAATTCCACCAGATTGAGCTTCTTAATTGCGAGTTCCATGAGCTGTTCATGGTGGTGGACATTTTAATGTTTCATAAATCATAATGGAGAAGAACTACTTATGTTATTTACTTACGTGCCTTGACGATCTCGTATTCTAAGTCTTTTAGGTTGGAATGAAAATGGATGGTTTTACCCTTTTCTAGTTCTCCTGGAAAAGAAAGTGAAAATCTGTATGCAGCATTGGATGTAGCATTTGTATGTTAAACGATCTTGGTGTCTGAAGTTTGAACATGACGAGTCTTTGACAATATCATAGCATGTTTTTCTTTTTCCAGAAAAGGGTTGGATGTCTTAAGTTCAAGTGATTAGAAAAACTAATCGAGTCCTATAATGTAATCCGCATCTTTTGCAGTCTATATATGATGCATTGTCTGTTAGGTATTTCTTGCAGATGTTGCAGACGGTAGCAAACTACTCGATTTATTAGGGTGTCATATTTTTTAACTTGGTTTATTTAAAATCCAGTCGAGATAACGATGCACACATGCTTGTAGAATGTTTTTCGTTCGGCTTTGTTATCATGTCATTGCTTCCCTCCATAGATATTTGACGGTTTTCTTTCTTTTTTCCCAATCATTTTTTAGTTTATTTTTGATGCCGCTGCAACGTATTGTGTCGATATTGCAACTCATCAACACGGTTGCTGTGTTCTACAACGATGTATTAGCCATTCAACTGGGGAACATAAAAAAAAGTTGGTGGAAGAAATATCCGCCAATGGGCTTCTACTTGCACAGGATGCATATGGGTAAGTATTGATACGATATTATTCTATAATTATCGCAGATGATTGTTCTTGTCTATTAATACTTCATTTGAGCACAACTTGATTAGATAGCAATTGTATTCCTCAGCGACAATGTCGGTGTAGAGTGCCGAGTTCTTGCTTTTCACTGCTGATTTTTGGTGTTCAATTTGCAGGAATTATGTTGTTCAGTTCATCTTGGAGTTAAAAATCCCCTCCGCCACTTCAACTTTGACTTCTCAATTCGAAGGGAACTATGTGCATCTCTCATTGCAGAAGTTCAGCAGTCATGTGGTTGAAAAATGTCTCGTAGTGTTAAATGATGACGGCCGGTCGAAAATCATTCATGAATTGCTCTCTGCTACTCACTTCGAACAGCTGCTACAAGATCCGCATGCAAACTATGTTGTGCAAACTGCTGTCCGTGTGTCTGAGGTTTGAGAATCAATTACTTTTTCGATTACTTACTAGTCCTCCAATCCCTCATTCGACACCCCACTTCGTCTTTGCGGCTCAAAAACTTTATATATCTTCCATCATAACCTTGAATTAATGCCTTAATCTTGGATGCACGAATTAATTTTTTCCTGAAGTATGCATGTCAGACACATATTAGAACATGGGAATGGGGGTGTGAGCTTCCAAACGTATGGGAAAACATAGAAAAAATCGATCATCTTCATCTCAAACGCATATCCTGTATCCGACACTTATTCCTAGTCTTCATAACATAGATTGTTTTGTACTGCGAACTTAGTGATCCGACTTTAGTATGAAATAGAAACATGGTTAGTATTTATATCCCAGAAATTTATCAGCCTTGTTTGCTTATTTGGTTGCTTCATTGATGTCCCGATTCTTTCTCACTATGTCAGGGGCCTCTGCACAATTCACTCGTCGAAGCAATCGAGTCCCGCAAGGCAATTTTGCGCAACAGCCCGTATTCCAAGAGGATTTTCTCACAAAAGCTTCTGAAAAAGTGAATGTACATTCTCCCCGTCTCTGAAAGAAGCACTGTTGTTTCATGTCTCTGAAATTATTTATCTGTTATAAACTCGATTTAACCATAAAAAGGCTGGTGCCGAGTGCCGAATGCCGAGAACTCAAGGAAGAGTTTTATCTTCTCGAAGTGTGCATGGAACATGCCCTTTCCATGCAGACTCCAAGGAGTGTTAGAGATGAAGTGATTTTGGTCTGAAATTGCTTAAATTTTTGGACATGTATTATTTTGTTGTCTTGTTGATCTCTATGCATTGGATATTATATCATCTTTTATTTACTTTCAGTGTATAGAATGCTTAGGGTTCTTGATTCCTGCTGTACAGAACAATCTGAACAACATTTTAATAACTATGCACAGGAATGGATGATACATTAGATTTTACTCTCTTTTCTTCTTTTTTTTTTTTATTTTGAACGTGTCTTTGCTCAACTCTTTATCAGATCGTGTTTGTAAACTACAACGGAGGTCATTCAGTCATGAGTAAGGTTATATTTAAGTTAATTATTAAAAGTTATATTTGGATTACTTAAGTATGAGTAAACTTGTATTTGGGTCACTTAATTATTAAAAATTACATTTAGGTCACTTTTCATATTTAGAAAAATATATCAATTTAGTCAATTTTTCTATTCAAATCACTTGTATATCCTCATTAACACTAGTTACCGCTGTCGCATATTTTTTTAGTTATTGCAACAATATAAATTACTGAATTTTTATTATAGAACATTTTTTAAAGTTCTCCGCAAGTTTGTATTATAATATAAAAAAATACTGCTACAAAAATTATTGCAAAAAATATATTTTTTATTAAAAATACATAGACTTGCATAGAAATTAAGAAATTCGTTTTATAATAAAAATGACTAAATTGATATATTTTTAAACATGAAGTGTTAAATATATTGAATTATTTTAAATTTGGAATAATTTGATAAAATATAAAAGTTTTGAGGACTAAAATTGCCATTATACTCAACTAAAAGACAACAATTAATGGTTGAGTGATCTAAACATACCCATAATATTAATTGAGTGGTCTAAATATAACTTTTAAAAATTAAGTGACCAAAATGTAACTTTTTATAATTGAGTTACCTTCGTTGTAGTCTACCTTTTCACAAATTGGTATATGAACTTGACAATTTTCTAAAATTAATCCATGAAAAAGAAAATTCAAATTGGTACCTCACTCTAATATCAGGTAGTGATATATGACACTTGGTGACATTTATACTTTAATCGGTCAATATGTTATTGAAATAATATGTTATTTTTTATTAAAAAAACAAAAGTTTTAATTTGAGATAAAAAAAAATTAGGTATCAATTTAACAAAACTGTCTAATTTAAATACCAATTTTTTAAAATTGAGCTATATTTTATTTTTTAAAAGAAAATTATACATTTATTTTTAGGCTTAAAAATGTAAGAAGTTATTGAACTTTTGAAAGTAAAATTAATTAAACACTCGAATTTTTTTACACTTAATTAAACCATTGAACTAAGAAATTAAATTAATTAGATTATTTGACCAATTTTAATCATTAAATATTGACGATTTTTAGATCTGTTGGTGCAATGTGTCATGTCATAGTGTTTCCACTTGGCATTTTTAATTTTTTTATTTTATTTAAAATATTCTTTAAAAGTTCTAAAAAACTTATAAACATTTTTTAAAAATATTTTTTTGAAAAAAATTGTAAATGCAACATGATAGAACTACAATATATCATCTGGCAATAATATCTAAACAAAAAAACTGTGAAGATTTAATGGTAAAAAACTTAAAATAAGCTAATTAAGTGAAAAATAAATTTAATTCAATTTCTTAGTTTAAAGGCTTAATTGAGTAGAAAATAAATTTAGAATTTCAATTATTTTTTAAAATTAAAAACTTTTTACACTCTTAAGTCTTATTTTTTAATGAAATTGATCATTAGCTTAATTTTCAAGTTTCTATTATTATCATTTTAATTTTTCAAAATGTTTAGGAAAGTGTGAAAAAGGGTAAACTTTGAAATATGGTAATTCACAATTTTTGGTACCTAACTTTTTTTAATCTAATTTTGGTACATATAACTATCGTTTCTATACTATTTTACCCAAAAAAAAAGCCAATGCGAAGTTAAACGTTTGGCCAATTAACAAAAAAGTTGAAGTTACCATTCAATATTCTGACTCGAGTTACACTCTACATAAATTGTGTAAATTTTTTAGTTAGTATCCATATTTTGTCTCATCCCTTTAGACACGAATGTTTAAATTTGAGTCACCAAAATAAATAAATAATTTTATGAGACCACTCTTAGGTTAAATTGTTAATCTAGTTAAAAGTAGAAATTAAAAAAAAATAATAAAAACGTGATGCGGCTAAGTATGGTCATGGGTCGAGTCAGATTCTATTAAATTTTTGGTCAATTTATACTTATCCAAAAAATTCAAAATTTTGACTTCAACTTGACCCGACATTTGATGATGCTCTACCGACCCAAATTCTACCATATCTTCTACAAAACCGATTCAAATCCAAATTTTAAAAAACTCGTTCTATAAATTATGCCAGTCCATCAAATTCGAATCAGATGGCCATCCATAGACATGACACATTACTAAATATTTCTTTCTAGCAAAATATTAAAGGAAAGCTGAAAAGTTGGGTAAATTAAACTACGAGACTTAGGTGAGATAGTACTGGTCTCTCATAACTTAACCAATAGTCGAGGGTTCGATTTTTACCCTGAACATATAACAACTTTAAAATTTGTGGCCAACATTTATCTTTTATATGAGTTAACAGAACACACAAAGAATTAATCGCTAGTCTCGATCTGGTAACACTTACAAAAAAAAAAAGTAAGTCTAAACCTAAAAATACTAAACGCCACGATTAAAAGAAACGTAGACTTTCCGAACCCACCAAGTAACGCCCAACCACGTGAACGCCACATTTGAAAATTCTCACGACCAATGTGGTCCCGGGACACGTGTCGACCTTCCGTGAGCCAAAACCGACGTGGGCCAATCACATCAAAGAAACTGATCGGATCTCATCGCCCTACTCTCATCCACGAATTCTATATCTACCAGTTTCACCACGGCCGTTGTTTTGATCTCCTCGCCACGTGTCGTGCCTAACACTCACCTTTCCTTTTAGGTTTCTTCAACCTTTCGAAAAATATAATTAAAAATAATAAAAATAATATTCTTTAATCAATCGAGTGCTCTGTTTGTTCTCTAGAGCTTCCCAGGAATCTCATAATTCTGAATTTAGGGCGAAAATCAAGTCCGTACAGTTCACCGGTGAATAGCTTTGTACTGTGGATTTTGAAGCCTTCGTTTTACTGAAGCTTTTGTCTTTGAATTGGAAGAATATTAGTCTTTTCTTCTTTGGATATTGGAGGATTTGATTTTCCGCTGAAATTCGTCAGTCTCAGGTGAGTTTTTTTCTCTCTTTCCGTTTCATTTTTTGTCGATACATATTTTTTTCAGTTGATTTCCTTGGATTTGTCTTGTTTTTTTTATATAATATTTGTTTGGTCGCTGAGAAACTGCAGGAAATGAAACGGATCTTTAGATTTTTTTTTCCTTAAAAAATCTGAGATAAAAGAGAAGAAACAAATTACTAAAAATCAATCGAAATCTGATACAAGTTAATAAATATATTTCTGAGTTTTTGCCTTTTGTCGACGAGAAAAATTGATTAGGAAAATTGACTTTCGCGAGAAAGTAATGAAATAGACATTAGATTACTGTGCATTTACTACTACGGAAGTTGTGGATGCAGTTTGGTGCTTTGATGCTGAAAAGTAATTTACGTTTTGTTTGTTGTGGATTGAGAACCTTTCGATTTTAGACTTGATTAATTTGACAAATTCAGAAGTTATTTTTTTTATCAATGAATTTTCTGATTTGTTGTGATTATCGTGTTTTGTGCTTTAGCTAAAGCTAAAGCGGACGTAAATAATATTTCATAAACATGACATCGTGTCAGAATATTGGATTTGTGTTTACCGGTGGTTAAAGATCTTGGAGGAATGTCTGACTTGTGCATGTATGAGGTAAGTTTCTTAATACACCCTTTGAGTTTATTCATTTTACTTTCATTTTCTAGGAGAAAAGTGCTTCAGTTTCAATCAAGTTTGTCTGATGCAATAGTTTCAGCTTGAGATATGATTTTAGTGGAGGGATTTATTGAAAACTAGAGAGTGTGATGGATTTGTTGTGAAAAAAAAGAATCTTAACCACTTCAGTTTGAAGCTTTTTAGTTCCTGTATTTTCAGGTTTGCTGTAGCCTGTTTGACTTTGTTGATAATTAGGTTTCTAGGGTTCAATTTGTTAATGGTTCTTGAATTTTGCTCTTCTCGTAAGAGACCGGACAGTCTGATTTGTGTCAAAAGGATTTGACTCCCAAATTCATTTTTTTTTCTTTTAGTTTAAATCATTTATGAAGGCTTCAATCCAATGTTGTTAACAGAAGACTTATTATCTTTTTTTTTTAATATATAAAAGAGTTATATTTACCGGGAGACTAATAGCATTGCATTAAATAACTATTCCTTTGAGGTCTTCTCCTTGGTGAGCTGTTCTAAATATAAGATTTTATTCACTTTAAGGAGTTGTTATGCTAACTTAATGTTTTTTTGATATTGCCAATTTTTGGTGCTAGAAACCGATTATCTAGTGCAATGGTAAAAATATTGTGGTTGAAATGTGCAAGAGCATGGGCTCAAGCACAAGATGATTGCTTATAAGAATTACTTAGGGTTTATGCTGATGCAATCATCATTGGATGGATTTTCTTTTGAAGTATCGCTCTTCAGATTTGCCTTGGACTTCCTTAGTTGCCTTAATGTTTTTGGTTGCATTATTTTTTTTTCTAAGAATTGTGTTGTTCTAGCTAAGGAATAGGAAACCTATCATCAGTCTAATTATTTTGAACTTCCTTTTTTCAAGTACTTCAGTTTGAAGCTTTTTAGTTCCTGTATTTTTGGTATGGGTGTAAATGAACAGAGCGTTCGGTGAACTGTTCGTATAGCGTTCGTTTATTAAGCTAAATAAACGAGTATGAACAAAGTTTTTATGTTCATTTAATAAACAAACATACATGAAAAAAGGTGTGTTCGGTTCGTTTATGTTCATGAACAAGTTCGTTTATTGGCTCGTTTACCCGGTTCCCCCTTTCCTTTTATTTTTTTACATTTCAAATATTGGTGAAGGTAGGGACTAAATTGAGCACATGGTAAACTTTGGGTTTCAAACTATAAAGCCTAAGGACTAGCGGTGTACACGATATTAAAAATTTAAATGAACACGAACCGAACATGAATACCTTCAAAAATAAATAAACGAACACGAACATAACCTTGTTCGTTCAAGCTTGGTTCATTTACACCCCTAACTTTTGGGTTTGCTGTTGCCTGATTGACTTTGTAGATAATTAGGTTTCTAGGGGGGTTCAGTTTGTTAATTATCTTTTGAGTCTTGCAAGGTAGTCATACTTAATGGTTCCTGAATTTTTCTCCTCACCAGAGAATGAACAATCTGCTTTGTGTCAAAGGATTTCTCTCCTGAATTCATTTTTATTCTTTTAGTTTAAATTGTTTAGGAGGTCTTCAATCCAAGCTTTGTTAGCCGGAGACTAGTATTTTTTTAAAAAATATTTTTTTTTCAGGAGATTAATATCATTGCACCAAATAACTGTTCCTTTGAGGTTTTCTTCTTGGTGGGCTGTTCTAAACTTTAAAGAGTTGTTATGCTAATTTAATATTTTTTGATATTGCCAACTTTTGGTGCTAGAATGTGATTATGTAGTGCGATGGTAAAAATCTTGTAGTTGAAATGTGCAAGAGCATCACAAGATGACTGCTTATCAGAATTACTTAGGGTTTATGCTGATGCAATCATCATTTGATGGCTTTTCTTTTGAAGTATCACCCTTCAGATTTGCCTTGGACCTCCTTAGTTGCCTTAATGTTTTGGTTGCATTACTTTTTTTAAGGATTGTGTTGTTCTAGCTAAGGGATGGAAAACCTATCATCGATCTAATTTATTTTGAACTTCCTTTGTTGAAGTATGATTATTTATTACTAAAATTGTATAATTGATTTTACAGCTTGAAGATAATGTTTGGGATGATTTTGGAGATACTGATGATCACATAGTGCCTCGTACTACTGATGAGTACAGTGCTCAGTTGAAAGTTCAAGGTGGTAGTAAAAAAAGATCACGACTTGAAGTGATTGGAGTTACTGGGGATACTGAATACAGTCCTGATAGCGTGTTTCCCACTTCAGGTGATAATGATTCACTCAAAGAACTAACAACCATGGCATCTGATGATCCCAGGATGTCCAGCCATGGTCTTGAAACTGGAAGTGACTTCTGTTCCGATGATCCTCTCTTGGTTGACAAGTGTGCCACAGAAGACAATAATGATTACCGTTTCCCACTAAATCACATAACTGCAGCTGATGATGATCTCAGTTTTTTTAATAATAACGAGGACAAAGAAAATGGTGATCTTTTATACTATGGCTTGGGAGACATAGGGAATTTTGAGGATGTTGACAGGATGTTCAGGTAGTTCTTGAAGTGCCACCATTAATTATTCATGCTATGCTTTACCATGTAAAATCTGACTAGTAGCTTCAGTAGGACCCCCTGTTGAGTATGTGTAAGTTTACAAAGTAGTATAATTTGAGTAAACATTTGGGTTGTGATTCAACATATATATGTACATGCACTCCACAAGTAAAAGCAATACGAGGAGTAACTCCAGCTTCCATATTTTTTCTTGCAGAAGTTGTGATTCAACATTTGGGTTGGGGACTTTTGGTAATGAAGATCATTTGTACTGGTTTTCATCTTCCCAACTGGCTGAAGGATCTCAAGATGCATTGAAGGCAGATGCTAAACTGAATAGTGTACAAGAGGACTGTCCAACTTCTGGGCCAGCAAGTGCAGGTCCGTTAACATTTGACTCCAAAAAAAGCATATTTCTAAATGACAAATTAACTTCTCTTAATATGAGTGGTGATAATGCTGGTCTTGCTCACACGGCTTCTGTACATGTAGCCAATGAAGAATCTGAAAGTAAGGATGACTCGACGCCCAGTGAGCAGGTTAGAAAACTCTTTCTTGTTTCTCTCTCTCTCTCTCTCTATATATATATATATATATATTTCATAATTTGTTAAGGATATTTGATTATTTGGTTTTCATCACCTAGAATTTATCATCCTTCAAAAGTCTTCAAGGCCTTTTTTTCTTCTCGATATGAATTTAATGCTAAAATAAATTAAGGCCATTTCTCGTATTGAAAAATTATATCATGAGTCATTCCCACCACGTCATTCATGAGACCAACCAATAAAATGCATCCATTTCATTAATTTTTTCCATCTCATTTTTTCACCAAGTGAATCTTCACTTATATTTACTGAAAATCAAATTTAAAAATAGTTTTTACCAAGTGAAGATTCACTTGGTAAAAAATGACATAGAAAAATTAATAAAATGGATGCATTTTATTGGTTGGTCCCATGGATGACGTGGTGGGAGGCACCCATGATATAATTTCTCGTATTAGCAATTATTTTAATGCTACAAAAAATTTCACATTTTTTTCTTTCTCAGTTTAATGCTACAAATTAACTATTGTGGTAGTTTGAAGGAGAATGCTGCCTTCTATCAACTTGGGTTACTTTGTTTTGTAGTGCTTCGTAATTTGATTTGGATAACAGTCAGTATGATCTACTCTTAAGCTGGTTGAGAATGAAATATTCTTTGTTATAAGCTTTCCTCACATATTGTTGCCATGCGGAATTTTCAATATGTTGTCTCATTTCATTGCCAAATTACAGATAAGTCTACAAGAAAAGCATTCGAAGCAGCATAGAGCATCGGGAGAAAGAAAAGATCAATATCTGGAAAATGATGGTTCGTTTACTCAATATGATAGCATCAGGCAGTTTGCAGATGTGAAGCACCCCTTTACCAATTCATCCTGTCAACTCTTTTCCTCTTCGGACCTTCAGCGGAACAAACAAAACGTTGGACCTGATTCTGTGAATTACATACAGACAGATATTCCTTATATTCATCTCAGCTACAGAAATTCTTCGGATCAAGTTTCAATCTGTCCAACTTTGCCTAGTGCCAAATCTGAAAATAATGGCCCTTCTTCTTCGAAAATGGAGTCATCTTATGTATCAAACCAGGTACAGTCTATGGAGAGTTCTCATGGTCCTTCATTTGAGGCTCCTGCCATTACAACAAGTGAGAAGAGGGGAAAGCTATATTGTCAACAAGATACACAAACCGCACTTAATAGGAATGCTAAACATGCCAAAATGGAAAGCAAGATAGCAATTTGTGATCCAATTACTATTCAGAACCAGGTACGGCAGTCTGAACAGGATGAATGTCGTAGTGAAGTTGAAGGAGTTAGTGTAGTAAATCCAGCAGAATTAGATTCTTCAAATGCAAGGGAAAGCTCTTGTGTAATTTCTCCTTTGGATGAAGTTTCACTAGAGGCAACTAGTTTTCGGCAGCTTCAGCAAGTCATGGAAAAGGTATGGTAGATGGAAAGGTTTTCTTATGTGCAAGTTGCACATGTTTTTGTGGTGTGCAAGTGTGCTTGTTCTCTTGGCTAATCTGTAACCATGGTATTGATCTGATCAAAATGTTTGAAATTTCAGTTGGATATCAGGACAAAACTGTGCATAAGGGATAGTCTGTATCGTTTGGCTAGGAGTGCTGAACAAAGGCACAATTGCTCGAAAACAAAAGGTGTCATCACGGATGATAAAGATGAAGATGCGAGTGGTTCTTCAGTGGCCAATGAAAACAAGTATGTTTCGTTACTTGAATAATGGATTTCTTAGTACTTCTCAATATCGTTGATACTGAAAGTCTGAAACTATACATAAGTTAGTTAATGGTGGTGTACATGGAAGGATCCAAGATGAAACATTGGGCGTAAAATATAAATAATAATAATAATTTGGGGGGGTGGTGGTGGACAAGGCTTAGTTTGTCTAATTTTAAAATTGAATGGGACTTGAGAAGTATTTAAACCTAAAAAAATTGGGTCCAAGCTTGATTTGTCTAGTTTCACAACTACTAGGACCTAAGAAGTAATTGAGTCCATTTTTTTCCTGTTTGGAGGGGGGGGGGGGGGGGGGGGGAGTAAGGCTTATTTTGCCTATTTTCTAAACTTGCAGTACCTAAGCAGTAATTGAGCCCTTAAAATTGGAGGGCGGGGCGAGGTCCCTCCAAGTAGTCCCGTCCTTTGTTGTGTATGATTCCAAATGCTTGAAATAGGTAGAAATGTTTTACTAGTTGGTCAAATTCTTCTATCAATCCTTATGCTATGTGTTAGTTGTGGATTTAATCATTATACTAATATACTCTAATTTAGTTAATTTTAGTCCTCATGTTTTTTGAAATTTGAAATTTCAGTCCTTATCCAAATTGTATAGTGATAATATAACTAAAATTAGAGTGGCTTAAAATGATCGAATAGGAGAACATCAACTAAATTTAACTTGCGTACAACAAAGACTGATAGTAGAATTTCACTTAATGAATTTATTGATTGCAGTTTGGGTCAGGATCAGAATTTTAAAACTGGAAAATTGCAGGGATTAAAATGACTAAATTAGAGTACATGGGTTAAATTCACAAGTTACACATAGTATCGGGACTAATATAAAAATTTGACCCTTAGTAGTCCAATGTTTTGGTTTCCTAGAGCATACACTCTACAGACAATCCGCTTAGCTGTTTAAAACTATTTAACTTAGCTTTTCCTATCTTTTAATCCAATCTTCTGGGTTATTCATAATTCTAATTTTTTGTTTATCCAGGTGCACTGGGTTTATGGATATGGAAACTGACACAAACCCTATAGATAGATCCATAGCACACTTACTATTTCACAGGCCTTCAGATCCATCTCAAAGGCCGGTCATCGATACCGCACCGGTGAAGTCTCATGGCATGGTAAGCAATCCTTTTATCGGCCAGCATTTTTTCTTTCTATGAACTCAAAGAAAGTTCATGTTTCATAATGGATCGAAATTACAGATTCATGGCCCTATCACCAATCCACCTCTGATGTTATCTGAAAAACAAGTCAGCGGCAATGAAACTGATGCTGCCGGCCGTTGAGATAAAAAAGTGCTGACAAACATTGACGGCAGGTAACTGGGAATTTATTACTAATATCTTTGTAAAATTTAGTCTATTTATTTATGATCATGTACAATGGTGATCGCTGTGAGTCCGGCCTCGACATAAGTTGCAGGTTGGTCCCCTGTTTTAGATTTTTCTTTCTTAGACACACACACACCATGGTCTTTTGGTAGTATGTGTTATTGAATCCTCTTTGTAACGGTTTGTGATAAGTCATCTTGCCATCAATTTCCTGGACTTTCTGGCTTTTTTTTTTTATATAATTAGGTTCAATACCTATTTTGACCTTGTAATATAGTGGAACTTTTACTTTAGACCTGCTATTATTTTTTTGGTCCCTCTCCTTCCATTATTTTAGCTCTTCACTGTTTTCCGTTAAAGTGAGAATTTCTGAAAAGAAAACTAAATTGGATATTAAGTCCTCTAATTAAAGGTAATATATTGGAACAATTTAAAACTGTGTACTGTACGAGTGATTATGTTAAAGGTCATATGTTAAATATATAAAATCCCGAAGATAAAGAATATGATTCATGAACACGATTCACTGAAATCACGTGATTTATAATTCAGATGAGTTCAATTCAACATGCACCAAGTTCCTAAAATCTCAACTCAACTGCAAAAAGCACAAATAAAACACAGAGCATGCATTAAACAGAAATAAGTCCAGCTATGATACATCACATTCCGGGGCAAAGCTTAATGTACCCACAACACAAATCATCGAAATATCGGTTACATAATCCTGTCGCGCCAACAATACTGGAATATTCAACTAGTCAAATTGCTGCCTGAGTTGCATCTCTGTTTCACTCTTCCAGGTTGCATGTGAAGACTGGCCCCTCATTCTCTTACTTTTCTCTTTATCTTTGACAGTAGACCCCTTCTTCTTGGAGTCTTTGTCCGCATCTGCAAGAGGACGGTCCCCACACACTGGACATACCATTCCTCTAGCACTGGTGTATGTCTTCGGTACTCCGCATTGCAGGCACATCCTATAAACAAAACATCGATCGGCTAAGATGACACGGCGACAAAAATTATATAAAAAAGCCTCTTTAGGTGTAGTGCATCTCATATTAGACTGATGCTGGTTATAAATTTATAACCAGAAACAAAGAACGGAAAAGGACTGGATTGAATTTACGCGGAAACAATTACGATGTACCTCAAGAGCTCTGCAGCATCTTCTGCATTTGGATTCGTTGCAGATGGGACGCGCTTCGCTCCATCCTGTTTGGTGCTTGGGACTGCTGATGTTGGAGGCTTGCTACCCTCGATATCACTTCTTACTCGCTCATGGATTCCAACAAGCTGAGGTTTTGCTTCAACCACAGCACCTTTAAACAACCAAGAAAACCGAAGCCCAAATTAGTTTAAAGGCAGATAAACACCTAATATCAAACAACATACATACAACGGCAATGTAATCATAATGTAAGATCTGAAGACAAATGACAAGCCACAGGCAAAGCGCCTAAGTCTAGAGAAGAGTATGGTTTAAACTTGAAAATTCTTCAAGAAGCATCGATTAAAAGTACAAGCAATGAAAGTAACATACACGGTAGAGGGAGGCTATAAAACAGAATTTTGAGCATTCAGAAACCCAAAAATAAATTCATCGACATTGATCCTCGCCGGAACTGTGAAAATGTAGCATCAACTTTAATTCGAACATTTCAATCGAAGCATAGTCCAAAAGCCTACCCCATGCACCAAAAGAAACAGAACTAATATTAAACTTCGCTCTCTTCTACAGTCGAGGTTCTATTTTTTTCCTACAAGCAGCTTTTTCCACCATTTTTAATTCAAATACATACCATAATCAATTTAAGAAATGCAAAAAAGTTATAACTTGACAGAATAAACACAGTATATGTCAACCATCTGAGCCCATCTCTTGACTAAAGAATTTGTAAATGAACTTTGAAAAGAGGAAAATGGGAGAAATACCAGAAGGCATATCCTTCTTATCTTTGAAATCCCTACGCCCACCGCGCCTTCCTTGCTGTTGGGCGGAGTCACTTACTGAACCTGGTTCCTCAACTGCATGGTTTAGGAACTCCGGTGGCCCTGAAACCTCCAGAAACCAACAAGAGAACCAATACCCTTACAAAATCAGAAAAACCCTAATTCCATCATTATCAATTTCACCTAAAAACCCTAATTCCTCCACCATCAATTTCACCTCACTTCAGTTATATAGAAAAAATAGAGCCTTTTTTTTATCTACTTTCAGTCGGTGAGCAAGAAATATTATTATTTATAAAGATTTTAATTTCATTTCACAAAATCACGAACTTATTTTTTCTTCAAACTACACAGATTTCCTAGTTCCTACACATTATTAGTTCAAGGGTTTTTTTGCCAAGATATTTCGGGCGAAAGAAATAATAATTATACCTGCGAAAAAGCGTCGAATGCGGAAGGGAGAGCGGATTTACGGGAGGGATCGGGGAAATCGAAGACGGAGGAGTCGTACTGCTTGGGAGCGGCGGAATGGGTTTTGCCACCGATGGCGTCTCCGTCTTCGCCGCCGTCTTCGTCGGAAGAGTCGCCGTAATGATGGCGGTCAGGCTCAGCCGGTTCTTCATCTTCCGCCGAAGAATAGCCTTGAAGGAGAGATAAACTCATTGCCCTCTTTTTCGTCTCTGGCCTGGCTTCAATGGGGTACGGATTTTTTTCTTCAACCCCGATGCTTTCTACTATTTATATTTTATGTTTGGGCATAATGGTACCTGGACTTTACTTTAATATTCACTTTAGTACTTTTATTTTCAAATCGATGCTTGCACTTTTATAAAAAGTTCAATTTAGTACAAATATATATTTTGCTTAATAGATAAAATGAACTCTAAAAGGTTCAAATTAGTACTTAATTTTAATTATATAAATCATATTATTCCATTGTTTTAAGGGTTAACTACTAAAATAATTACTTATGTTTACCCCAGTATAAAGTTGGTCACCAATTTTGAAAAATGACCAGTAAGGTCACTTACGTTTTCGGGGCGTAAACTTTTGGTCACTTAGTTGCTTGTTGCCGTTAAACATTGACGGTTTGCTGACTTGGCAGCGAAAAAATAAGGGTAAACTATTGCAATAGCCACTAAAGTTTATCCCATGTACATTTCTGCTCCCTGATTTAAAAAATAAACATTATGGTCACTAGTAAAAAGGTTTCTTTATAATTTCATCCTTAAATTTTTAAAATTTATTTTTCAACCCTAAAACTTTACAATCAATTAGTACAATAATATTATAAGGGCTTAAATGAAAATAGGTGCCAAAAATATACATTTTTTTGAATTTTAGGTGCCCAAATTACTCTTATTTAATAACTAAACTTTCAAATTGCTCTTATTTTTCACTTGAAATCATTTTATTATTATTATTATAACTTGACATGTCACTTATTATTATTAATATTATTAAATTTAAAAAATAATAATAATAAAATAAAATCATTATTATTATGAAATTTAAAATATTTAAAATTATATATTACTTTTTATACTCAAACCTTAAATTACAACTCCGCCCTCCTTTACCCTCACCCTAATTTTCTTGTTCATCTTTGTTCCAGTCAGAAATAGAGACGCCATTACCGCTGGACCTTCTCCTTTCATTTTCTCAACTCTTCGTTAATGCCAAATCGTCTATTGTTCTTCGATATTTTTCGTTGTTATTCCGTACACCTCAGTTTTAAACACCCCTTTTCAATTAACTTGTAAAAATTTGAATTTTAATGTAACCGAAACCTTTTCAATCTCTAACCATTTCTGTCACTTGAAATTCTTGAGAAAAAATATATCAATTGTCAATTTTTTCAATGCATTGATTTTTCAATTGTTCAAATTATTTTTTTTCAATGCCACCCAAATTTTTGTTGATGATGTAGAAAATAATTTATGTAAAAATAAAACTTCTTCAAGATTTCAGATTTATGAAACCTTATATAGATAAGTTATTCTTCCATAATACTTGTTTAATTGTAATTTAGAGAAAATGTTGAATCCTTTAATTCAATTTATCACGAAAGTTTTAGAAAATAACAACGAAGACTTGTTCAAGGCTTTAAGTAGATGTAATGATTTTATTGCTAGAGATTACTCGTTAAAATTGACGAGAAACATTGAGTATTTGAAAAGCTGCAGAATTGTTGGGCAATAGAGATGAACGGTGAAGGTAAGGGTGAAGAGGGTAGAGTTGTAATTTAAGTTTTAAAAATAAAAAAATCTTTAAATTATTTTTAATTTAATAATAATAAAAAATAATATGTCATGTTATAATAATAATAAAATAATCTATAGTGAAAAAATATGAGCAATTTAAAAGTTTAGTTATTAAATAAGAGTAATTTGGGCACTTAAAATTCAAAAAAGGATATAATTTAGGCACCCATTTTTCATTTAAGCCTTTATAATATTATTGTACTATTTGATTGTAAAGTTTTAGGGTTGAAAAATGATTTTTTAAAAATTTAAGAGTGAAATTATGAAGAAACCTTTTTAGTGGTGACCATAATGTTTATTTTTTAAAATCGGAGAGTAGAAATGTACATGAGATAAACTTTAATGGCCATTGCAGAAATTTACCCTTATTTTTTCACTGCCAAGTCAACAAGCTGTCAATGTTTAACGGCAACAAACGGCTGAGTGACCAAAAGTTTACGCCCCGAAAACGTAAGTGACCTTACTGGTCGTTTTTCAAAATCGGTGACCAACTCTATACTGGGGGAAACATAAGTGACTATTCCAATAGTTAACCCTTGTTTTAAAATACAAAACCCAATCATTTTTTAAAAATATTTTTAGTAAAATAGGTGGACCCCTTGGCAATTGTATAATTAATATGGGTAAACTACTGCAATGATCACTTATGTTTTGTCCAGTATAATTTTGGTCACTAATTTTTAAATTTGACTCGACCGATAATATCACTTATGTTTTCGATCTGTAAACTTCACTCAAAGTTAAGTGTCCTCAAATGGGTGACGTGGTTGTTAAAGGGAAATTTATATAACTACACATTTGGTCTATGTTAGTTACCTATTATATTAATATGATCATAATTTTAATTTAATTAAATAAATTAACCACTCAATTAAATGCCAACATGTTTCATTACCTTATTGGATGAAGAAAATAAAACAATTTTTTTTTACCTATGCTAGAAATCAAACCCAAGTTCCCATGGGTGTAAGTGGCGTAAGGCGTGAATTTGCCACTAAATCAAATGACCATTTGTAATATAAAATACAATATATGTTTTAGTTTGTTGTTAATACAAAAAAAAAGAAAATAAATATGGATTACGGGGACTCGAACATGACATACTTGAGACGCATAAAAAATATTTAAACAATTGTAGAAATATAATATTTAAAAATAGTTAATTCATGATTTAAAATAAAAATTTGAAATTATATTAAAAATTCATTTGACGAATTCAAACTCACGAATATAACTCTAATCATAAAATAAGTTTGGTTTTGTTAAATAAAATTTTAATAAAATTTTATTTAATTAATTTTGTTAAAAATAAAATTATAATAATTAAATTAAAATTAATACCATGAAATAGTAAATAAATAAGATTAACAATAAAATTAAAGTTCACTCGAATATAATTTTATTTTAAATATAATTATATATAAATATATAAAATGTTCTCAACTTTAATTTAATTATTATATTTTTACAGTGATTTAAATATTTTTTATGTGTCTTAAGTATGTCATATTTGAGTCCCATTAATCCATATTTATTTCTTTTTCCTTGCATTAACAACAAACTAAAAAATATATTGATGAAACGTGTTGATGTTAATTGAGTAATTAATTTATTTAATTAAATTAAAATTAGGATCAAATTGATATAATAGGTAACTAACATAGACCAAATGTGTAATTATATAAAATTTCCTTTAGCAACCACGTCACCCATTTAACTACACTTAACTTTGAGTGACCAGAAATTTATAGATCAAAAATGTAAGTGACTTTATCGATCAAATTTGAAAATCAATGACCAAAACTGTACTGGGCGAAAACATAAATGACCATTGCAGTAATTTACCTAATCAATATTTGTATAGAATTATTAGTTGATGAATTTTTAACTATACAAACGTGATTGAGAACCTGTCAAATGTATTATTTATGAGAAATATTTTGATACATAGAAGAATGTCAATTTTATTGTTTAGCGATCTTATTTAGAGTAAAGTTTTTATACACATTCTTAATCTTTTGATAATGTGCACACACCTTATCGACAAAGCTATTGAACTGAGTCTCTTAAGATGAATATCATCCGTTTTATCACCAGCACCACTTGTTGAGTTCTTAAGGTTTACGATTTAAGCTTAAAATAAACATGTTATGTAAAATAAATTTTATGCAATATCTGACATTTTTTATAACTACAATTGTGAAATTAAATTGCTCTACATTTGTATCAAATAATTATCTTTAGTTATATAGTAGGCCAACTTGTGAAAAATATATCAAAATAAATTTATAATTTTTTTAATTTAAATACTCCTTATGTCCTATGAAATTTGTTCGTTATTGACTTTTTTAATTTTTTTTACTTTGACCCATAGTTATTTAAAATTTATTATTATAAAAATATGAAAAAAATATATTTTATAAACCTTCAATCAAATAGTTTTAAAATATTTAAAATATTCATGGTCAAAAGTTAAAAAAATTGACTTTGGTCCCTTTTACCATTCTGTATAAAGTCAATAAAGGACAAAATTAATGAGGCGGAAAGAGTATAATTTTTATACAATACCTATATTATCGGGCATTCCCATCTCACAAATCGAAAGATATTGCGCACTTAAACATGCTCAAAATCACACTCATTTATATATTACAACAACCACAATACTAACAAAACTAAGACTAAATCTTCATAATATAATTAAGACTAAATCTTCATAATATAATTCATTCTTTGATTTTCAACCACATGCACCATACTTAAAACTAAAATGAACTTCTAAATTTTTTTTTAAAGACAGATAATAAAAATTACTAAACCAGGACTAAAAAGACTAATACTCAAGGAAAAGTGCAACTTATGCCCAAGATAGGGTTCAGAAATGATTCTAAGTACTTGTCATACATTGCTTGAAAATAACAGAGACCTAAGTATACAATAGATAGTGCCTGCAATTATTTTAGTCAAATTAACTAAGCTTCTTCGTTAACCTATCGTGTAGTTCTAATGAAAAAAAATATAATGTTATACTTAGATGACTCGAGTTCGAATAATTTATCTGGATTGTGTGTTATTAAAGAGTGCTAAGACTAATAAACAAATAATATCATGTCATCATGAACACCAGAATATTCGAAAAAGCAAAGCCTCTTCTTTAGTTTTGCATGAACTTCTTTTATATCAAGCCTCTCATTTGTTAACTCTTCTGAACGTTCCAAGGCAACTTGCAGAATTGATAATGCACGTTTCTTGCCCGCTGAATGTTCCGTCCTCTCAAAAACATTTCATTTGTCGGCTTTTTTCTCGTCATGGTTTCTAATTTCTATCATAAGAATCCCGAGACTATACACATCGCCTTTCGTCCAAATGATTCCTTCTGATCTATACTCTATATGTGAATTTAAAACCACTTCATCAATACATATTCAATAATCTTGCATGACAATGAAGAAGATGGTTAGGAAGCATCACCTGGTGCCATATATCCAAATGTTTCAATGGTCATGGTTTGTATCATTGAATCCTTTTCGCATAAGAGTTTTGCGATGCTGAAATCGCTTAGATGTGCAACTATGTCTTCATCTAATAGAATTGTAATCCCCTAAACTTGACCCAGAAGAAATGGGCCGAACCTAAGAAGTCATGATTGAAACTTGTCCCTCAACAACGTCGTTAGGTTTGAAAATTTAATATTCGTATTAATTAGTAAAATCAAATTAAACACAATAATATTTCAATTATATAAAACATAGTCATATAATAGTATCCTGAAAAATTGATAAAATATTCAAAAAATAGTCATATGCATGCTAAAAAAATAAATCCCCAAATATATATGTCCGAGTCCGAAATTACATATAAATCCAATGATAAAATAAACTCCATAAATCTGAAATAGTCCATATTGATAATATGTAATAAGTTTGATAAACGAGGTCCTCCAAGTACCGTATGCCTATGTTTGAGTATCTGAAATAGGAACTAAGGGGGAGTCAGCTATAAAGCTCAATCTGTCTCTAAAGTGCAAAACACAAAACATATATCAAGATAATCCAATCAACATGCTCAAATTCAAACAAATATTCTGATATACAAGAACGTATTAAAATGATGTATGAGACACAATGACATGCACCCATCTACATTACTGTTCGAAGAGTGAGGTTCCCCAGAACCACTCTCTACATCGTCACCATGCCCGAAGTGTAACTCAACCCGAAAGGTGAAACCAATGATCTTCCCCGTACATTTTCCCAACCCATATGATATGACATGTTATTCCGATTTCTAATTCCGAATGCATTCTTGTTTATTAAACAAAGATGCATGTGAAAATAATCCGATATTAATTATTTCGATTATGATATATGATGCATGACATGTCATCATAAAAATCATGTCATAAATTATAAATCACAAATCATATTAGCCATGTCGCATTTGTGAATCATATCATTCATGTCATAATCATAAAGCATATCAGTCATGTCAAACACAAGTCATACCAATATACAAACATACACACACAAAGCACCGAGACATATAGCAAAAGAAGAGAACCCACCTTAGGCAACTAATAATTCAACGTCGAGAGTGACGTCTCCCATGCTCAGCCCTAGCACTAGGTCGGACAGAATCAACACCTACGATAGTAAGCACTATATAAGTTCCACTACTACTATGCCATGACACTAATATATTAATACCCAACAATATAAAACCAAACTCACAAGCAGATCTCGAAGATTGAGCAACAAGAGGTCGCCCAGGTAGAGGAGGAGGAAGGATCTCTGTATCTGAATCAATGTCACCTGAATATAATAATATTCGAATAAGATTCTGATGTTCACAATTTTATAAAATACTAAGTACAAATAAATGTAAGTAGTAAAACAATCTTTCGGGTTCAAATTTGGGAAAACGGGCAACAAATTTGAAATCAGAACGTCGAAAAACGTAAAGTTGACTTTGACTAAAAAAGTCAACGATCAACGACGACGGTCAAAGGTCAACGACAGTGATGACGTCATTAAGGTCAACGCTGATGTCATGCACCAATGTCAGCGATAACGTCATTCGGTTCGGTTCAGATAATGGGTCTGACGGTTCAATTTACCCGGTCCAGTCCACTAGGTTGGTTCGGTTCGGCTTGGTGGGCCGGTTTGGTCTGCAGATTCGATTTGTGCATTTCTCTTTTGGGCTCCAAAACATTTGGGTCAAACCCAAATGTCCACATAACATACACAACCAGGCCCGATCCTACATCCCTTCTTTGCAACAGAACCCTAGGGTTTATCACCTTTGACGATGCGGCACCGTCGGCCACTCTCCGCTAACCTAAATGGTAGATTTCCCGACAAGACACAAGGGAGAAGATGGTTCAAAACTTGGTGAACCCCAAAAATAACAAACCCTATGGAAATACTTACCCCAAAAGCCACACTCGAACGGAGAAACATAAGGGAACGACGAAACAAGGAATTCGAAGGGTGTTTGGATGATTTCTGAGCGAATAGTGGATTAGGGGCTTCGATGGTTATCAGATGAGTGGATTAGGGTTGAGAGACAACGAGGAGTCGAATAGTGCGTTCGATTTGATGAACGATCGGCGTTAGGGGCTTCGTCGGAGCTTGATCAGAGAACTCGAGAGGTTGAGGGTTGGTTAACGTGATGAGAGGTTGAGAGAGATAGAGGGTGGCTGTAAGTGGGAACTAAAAAGTCTATTTAGGGCTGATAAGTATGATTTTAAACCATAAGAAATGGGTAAATTACAAAACAAGGATCACAAAAGTTGCCCGTTTTATAGATTGGCCCCAAAGATTCTGAATTTCTCAATTATGCCACTAAAATCAATTAGGAATTATAAATTTAAATTCCCAAAATTTAGGGTTAAGAATTAGGGATTTAAGAAAACTAGGGTTTTAAATTTGGGGTGTTACAACTCTTCTCTTCTTAAATGAAATTTCGGCCTCGAAATTTACCTGGATAAAAAAGATGCAGATACTGAGCTCTGACAACGGCCTTGGGCTCCCATGTAGCCTCATCATGACCATGATTACGCCACAAGACCTTGATCATTTTAATGGTCTTTCTCCTAAGAACCTTCTTGTCATGAGCAAGAATCTCAACATGCTCTTCCTCAAAACGCAAATCAGGACGGATCTCAATTTCCTCCACAAGAACAATATGAGAGGGATCAACATGATATCGTTTCAACACAGAGACGTGGAAGACATCATTAATACGCCGAAGCTCTGGTGGTAACTCAAGCTGATAGGCAACTGGTCCAACTCGACAGATAATTCGATAAGGGCCAATGAAATGAGGATTCAGTTTTCCTTTCCTACCAAAACAAAGTACCTTTCTCCATGGAGAGACTTTCAAGAAAACCTCATCTCCCACATCATACTCAATATCCTGACGTCTCAAATTAGCATAAGACTTTTGTCTATCAAAAGCAACCTTAAGCCGATCCCTGAATCAATCTGACAGTCTGCTCAACCTCATGAACAATATCAGGTCCCAACAATCTGTGCTCATTAAGCTCTGTCCAGCCTATAGGTGTACAACACTTACGCCCATACAAAGCCTCATACCGTGCCATCTTGATACTGGCATGATAACTGTTATTGTAGGCAAACTCTGCAAGCGGTAAGAAATCCTCCCAACTGCCTCTGCAATCAAGAACACAACTCCTCAACATATCCTCAAGAATTTGAATCACGCGCTCGGATTGGCCATCAATCTGCGGATAATAAGATGTACTGAAGTTCAACCGAGTACCCAGAGCGATATGAAGATAATCCTAAAATTCCACCGTAAACCTCAGATCTCTATAAAAAATAATAGACAATGATACCCCATGAAGTATAACAATCTCAGAAATATAGAGTTGAGCCAACTTGCTCAAAGAATAGTCAACTCGGACAGAAATGAAGTGTGCGGACTTAGTCATACGATAAACAATAACCCAGATGGAGTCCTTCTTTGACGGAGTCAAAGGAAGTCTACTAACAAAGTCCTTCGTCACACGCTCCCACTTCCACTAGGGAATCTCAATATGCTGAAGTAACCCAGATAGACGCTGATGCTCTGCCTTGACCTTCTGACAGGTCAAATACTTTGATACAAATCCGACAACATCACGCTTGAGACCTTTCCACCAGTACCTCTCATGAAGATTCTTATACAAATTTTTCCCACCAAGATGCATAGAATAAGGACTGTCATGGGCCTCATGGAGAATAACCTATTTCAACCCAGAATTCTTAGGAATGCAATACCGACATCAGAAACACAAAACACCATCCTGATCGATAGAAAAATTATGAGATGTACCATCTTCAACCTCTCTCAAACGGTGCATAAAAAACAGATCACTAGGCTTTTTAGCTCGAATATTAGAAATTAGAGTAGGAATAACCTGAAGTTCTGCCAAAATACTCAACTCGAGACACCACCAATCCCTGTAGAAACGATACTCACTTATCATTGTATTACTTGTTCGACGTGTATACTTGCACCATATTGGCGTATCATTTATAGTACACTACACAACGCAAACAAGTTTTTGTGATAACTTGCCAAAATACTTATATTTTACACCTTTTTACTTAGGTATTTGTTTGTTCTCAAGGTCATTTCATAGCATACAAGTGCATTTATGGCATATAATTGTATACATCTTTGCTTGTTGGTGGTTTGGCTTAATTTCACAAGATTAGACGCTACTTAAAGGGTATGTGTTGGTGCCGTGATGTGCAGGTTGAAACAGGTATGAAGCTAAAAAAAGGAGGAAAATGCTACAACATATTGGACATCTATTCTAGGCTTAGAAAAGGACAAAGTAACAAACACATTCTTAGAGCCCACATGTGCGAACCCTTTTTTTGTCTGATTGTGCCCCACATGTATAGGGAATATTCCCTAGGACGTCAAAGAATATTAAGGCACAAAACCCTAGGAGCCCCCAATATATAAAGGGCATGAGACCCTTATTAAAGAGAGAGCGGCAAGAAAGGCTAGGGAGAAAAGAAAAAGACGTCTCTTTTCCCTTCTTCTTCTTCCTCCACTTGGTGTCCTCCATCGTTGAAGCTCCAAGGGTTGACCTTGAGAGAGACAGCAAACCTAGGTGGTTCGTGGCATTGCAGTCCATCACAGATCGAGAGTTTCTTCTTTCCTTTCTGTTGCTTTAGCATTTCTTTTATATCTCGGAATGGGTTGTACAAACAAAGATACTTTGGATGTTTATTTCCCAGCCATGAACTGATTTTAGGTGGCTTGGGTTGTTTGGATGATTTATGTTTTTAGTTTCTTTAATGCATGCTTATTTCTCTCTTGTTACTTTCAATGTTTTGTCTATGTTCGTTAAATGCTTAGGGTTGTAAGAGCCTTTGAGAGTTGGCCTTTCCTTAGGTGTGAGTTAAAGTTAGTAATCGGGAGAGCTACTTTTGACCTTCATAGGCAATGGAATTGGTTGCTGAGAGTCACAACTCTAGTCCACCTTAGAGATTAGTGATGGGTTTCAACGTTAAAAAGGATAGAACTTTATGGGTAGAGGGAGTGTTAGAGTTTACGCTGAGAGGTATTGCTGTAGTATTTCCTACTCCTAGTTTTCTTGCTAGAGATAGTTAAGGAGCAACCTTAGCAAATCCTGCCGAGCATAGAGTAAGCTTGTGAGATAAGCCCTAGTTGAGAGCTAAAGCATAGGTTAACCAGGCAACCCAGCCAGTCATCCCCAAGTGAGTTTCGAATACGTAAGAGGACCTGTTAAGTCTACTGATTTTAGCATGTTATTTTTATCTTTGTTGCTACAACATTTATCCACATGTCTTTATTTGCCAAAGCATTTTCTATTTACAATTTGTGACTTGTGTGCTTAAACTCAACTCGAGACACCACCAATCCTTGTGGAGACGATACTCACTTATCACTGTATTACTTGTTCGACGTGTATACTTGCACCATATTTGCGTATCATTTATAGTACACTACACATCGCAAACAAGTTTTTGGCGCCATTGCCGGGGATTGACAATTGGTTATTTTAGATTTAGTCTTTGCACTAGTTTGTTTTTCTTTTGTATATATATTTTCTTAAGTTGTTTTTGTTTGTCCTTTTAGGTATTGTGCTATTGCATGCCTCGAAGGAGACATCGAGAGCCTATACTACCGTACATTCCTGAAATCAAACATCTTTTCCGCCAACGGAAACGCATACAAGAAGCACTTAGAATCATGAATTGAGCTCATAATCTAGGGGATCCTGCTGCATTAATTGAAAACCAAGGAGAAAATGCTCCAACAAGACCCAGAGCTATTAGAGATCACCTAAATCCTGTCTTGGATGATCTTAATCCTGAGATTGTAGCTCCAGAAATTCAGGCAGCCCACTTTGATCTTAAACCCGTAATGTTCAACATGTTGAACTTAATCGGTCAATTTGGAGGCTCGCCTCATGAAGAAGCTAGACAACACATCCATGCTTTCTTAGAAGTGTGTGACTCTTTTCGTCAACAAGGGGTGCACGAAGATGTGTTGAAACTCAGACTCTTCCTTTATTCTTTGCGTGACTGAGCATGAGAATGGTTGAGTGGTGTGCCAGCCGGATCATTGGAAACATGGACAAATTTGCGCAAGAGCTTTTTGCTGCGATATAATCCATCAAATAGGAACACTCAGTTGAGGAATGATATCGCCTCCTTTCGCTAGTCTGATGAAGAATCAATGTATGAGTGTTGGGACAAATTTAAGGGATCACTACGCAAGTGCACTAATCACAGTTTTCATGATTGGAGACAAGTGGTTATGTTCTACAATGGTGTTAACGATCCCACCAGAACGATGCTAGATGCCTCAACAAATGGGACATTGCTAAACAAGTCACCCGAGGAAGCTTTTGACATCCTTGATAGAATAGCCAACAACGATTATCAATTTCCTTCATCAAGACTTGGAGCGGGGAGGAAAACTCAAGTATCACGTGACACGGATATGGATGCCTCAGTAGCAGTCCAATTAACCGCCATCACTACCATGCTAAAGAATCTCCAAAAGTATAATGAGGTGAAGGAGGTAAAAGTTGCATCAACTTGCCTTCGTTGCAATAAGAACCACAAGTTGAGCGAGTGTCTGTACAATCAAGAATCCGCCAACTATGTAGGGAATTCTAATCAGAATAATAATCCCTACTCGAACACCTATAATACAAGATGGCGTCAACATCCTAACCTCTCTTGGGAGAATCAAGGGAACATCAACTATGGCAATTCAAATCAGCAACAAAATCTGTCAGAACCACACGGTTCACAACAGAATATGCCATGTCAAAACAACAAGGGTTTTGCATCTTCATCCAATAGCAATTCGTTGGAAGCTACACTCAAGGATTTCATGACATCTACTAAGGAATTTATGGCATCTACTAATACACTACTCCAAGATCACTCCATGACTATTAAGAACCAAGGAGCTTTGCTACAAAGTCACAGTTCATCCTTGCGATCTTTGGAAACCCAAGTGGGTCAAATTGCTCAAGCATTACATGTGTGACCCCAAGGAAATCTACCTAGTGATACTAAAGTCACTAAAAAGCATGGAAAAAGGCAATGCAATGCTCTCACATTGAGGAGTGGTACCCAACTTAACACCGAAGATAAGTTTGGGGGAAAGAAAACTCTATTCCTAAAGAAGTGCACGAGGAACCAAAATTGCAAGCTGAAACATCTTGTGAGAAGGAGAAAGATGGGGATTTAGTGAATGAAACTATCGAAGACAAGGAAAATGCTACAACAAAGGATAAACCCGCGACAATAGAGGAAGAAGTTAGAGCCCCACCCATTTCCCTAAAAAAATTGAAGAAACAAAATGAGAATCTCCAATTTAGGAAATTCGTAGATGTTCTGGACCAACTACATATTAAGGTCCCGTTCTTAGAAGCCATTGATCAGATGCCCACTTATGCTAAGTTTCTCAAGGACATCGTCACTTATGCTATTCTGTGTGGAGCAAATCGCCTCCTAAGAGACAAAATCCATTCAGCTTCATTATACAATGTTCAATAGGCGATAATTATAAGGGAAAAGCCTTGTGTGACCTCAGATCTAGTGTAAATCTCATGCCAAAGCCAGTCTTCATGAAGCTCGGCGTAGAAGATGTAAGACCAACTAGGTTATCTTGCAATTGGCCGACTGATCTCATGTACGCCCCGAAGGAAGAGTAGAAGATGTAGTGGTGAAGGTGGACAGGTTCATCTTCCCAATCGACTTCCTTATTCTTGATTGCGAGGCAGATGATAACGCACCCATCATTTTGGGGTGGCCATTTCTAGAAACCGGTAAAATTCTGTTAGACTGTGAAAAGGGTGAGTTTACTATGAGGGTGGCTGATCAAAAGGTGACCATCAATGTCTTCAACACTGTTAAATATGTGGATGAATATGAAGTGTTAGTACATGGATGCTACAACAAAAAGGGAGACTGCAGACTTTTGTTGCAGCAATTTCTTAGAAATAGATGAATATGAGTAGATTCAAGAGGAAGACAACAAGGAGGACTACAAGATCGAGTATGAGGAATACGAGGAATTTCTAGAAGGGATGGAACAATCGAGCTTGCTCGAAGCCAAACCAGGTACGCACTTTGAACCTCTTGATTTTTTAGAATTTATTCCTCCTAAGCCTTCACTTGAGCATGCTCCAACATTAGAGTTAAAGCCCTTGCCATCTCATCTTAAATATGCTTATTTGGGAAGCAATGAAACTTTTCCTGTGATACTCTCATCTAGTCTTACACCTAAACAAGAGTCTAGTTTAATAAATATATTGTCGCAACATAAAAGAGCTTTAGGTTGGACTATGGATGACTTAAAGGGGATAAGCCCTACTATTTGCATGCACAAAATTTTGCTTGATGATTGTCACAACAATTCTATTGAACCCCAAAGAAGGCTCAACTCCATCATGAAAAAGGTGGTGATGAAAGAGATAATCAAGTTGCTCGATGCTGGTGTAGTCTACCCCATATCAAACAGCTTGTGGGTTAGTCCAGTCCAATGTGTGCCTAAAAAAAGAGGTATCACCATGGTGAGTAACAATGAGAATGAATTATTGCCAACAAGAACTGTAATGTGATGAAGAATTTGCATGGACTATAGGAAGCTCAACAAAGCTACCAAGAAGGACCATTTCCCTCTCTCATTCATTGATCAAATGCTAGATAGATTGGAGGGCAAAGCATTCTATTTTTTCATTGACAAATACTCAGTGTACAATCAGATTGCTATAGCACCGGAGGACCAAGAAAAGACGACATTCACATGTCCGTATGGTACCTATGCTTTCAGAAGAATGTCTTTTGGACTCTGCAATGCCCCAACAACTTTTCAGAGGTGTATGCTGGCCATTTTCTCAGATATGGTTGAGGAATTTTTAAAAGTCTTTATGGATGATTTTTCAGTCTCCAGGGAAGATTTTGATTCATGCCTGGGAAATTTGGCCAAGGTGCTAAAGCAATGTGAAGAAGCTGATTTGGTGCTCAATTGGGAGAAATGTCATTTTATTGGTGACCGAAGGAACAATTTTGGGTCACAAAATATCGAAGAATGATATTGAGGTGGATAGAGAAAAGATTGAGGTAATTAAGAAGCTGCCTCCTCCCACCAATGTGAAGAGCATCAAGAGTTTCTTGGGCCATGCTGGCTTCTATAAAAGGTTCATCAAGGACTTCTCCAAGACCTCCAAGCCACTATGTAATTTGCTACAACAAAATCAACCCTTCATATTCGATGAAAAATGCCTCAACGCTTTCGAAGAACTGAAGGAGAAACTTACCTCAGCACCTATTGTTGTTCCACTTGATTGGAGCTCACCTTTTGAGTTAATGTGCGATGCAAGTGACTACACGATAGGAGCAGCTCTTGGACAACGCCAAGGTAAACTCTTTCATGTTATTTATTATGCTAGACGCACATTGAATGATGCACACATTAACTACACCACAACTGGAAAAGAATTCTTGGCTATTGTATTTGCCTTTGGTAAGTTTAGGTCATATCTAATAGGCACTAAAGTTATTGTTCACACCGATCACTTGGCTATTAAATACTTAGTGACCAAAAAGGATGCTAAACCTAGACTTATTAGGTGGATACTACTCTTGCGAGAATTCGATTTGGAAGTTAAGAATAGAAAAAGGGTGTGAAAACCAAGTAGCCGACCATCTTTCTAGGCTAGAAAACAATAAGAAAAACACGATGAAATGGAAATTAAGGAGGAATTCCCTGATGAGAAAATATTATATGCTGCATCAATCCCTTGGTATGCTGATATTTTTAACTTTCTCGTTAGTGGTATTTTGCCTCATGATTTGAATAGACAGGGACAAAAGAAATTCATGCACGATGCAAGATCCTATTTTTGGGATGAACCATATTTTTTCAAGCAAGGTGCTGACCAGATCATTAGACAGTGTCCCCCGAAGAAGAGCATAAGGAGATACTCTTCCATTGTCATTCATCTCGTTGTGACAGATATTTCAGAGGAACTAAGACTGCTGCAAAGGTCCTACAATCGAGATTCTATTGGCCCACTCTCTTCAAGGATGCATACGTATTTTATCAATCACGTGATCATTGCCAAAGGACGGGTAACATTTCAAGGAGGCATGAAATGCCATTGCAAGGAATCTTGGAGGTCGAACTTTTTGATGCATGAGGAATAGACTTTATGTGACCATTTCCCTCATCTTATGGAGACTTATACATTCTTTTGGCTATGGACTATGTATCTAAATGGGTTGAAGCAGTTGGTACTCCAAGGAATGACTCCAAGACCGTCATGAAATTCCTTCACAAGAACATATTCACAAGATTTGGGACACCAAGAGCCATTATCAGTGATGAAGGAACCCACTTTGACAACAAGCTGATTGCTAAAACATTACAGAGGTATGGTGTGAGGCATAAAATTGCTACAACATATCATCCTTAGACTAACAGTCAGGTTGAAGTTTCAAATAGAGAAATCTAGCAGATACTTGAAAAAGTGGTCAACCCAAAAAGAAAGAATTGGTCTCCCAAGATTGATGAAGCTCTTTAGGCTTACCGTATAGCTTACAAGACACCTTTGGGAATATCACCATTCACGCTAGTCTATGAGAAAGCTTGTCATCTACCCGTTGAACTCGAGCACAAGGCCTATTGGGCCACTAAGAAGCTCAACATGGATGCACAATTGGTTGGAGAAAGAAGGCTCTTAGAGTTGAATGAAATGGAAGAATTCAGATCACAAGCCTATGAGAATACACACTTATACAAGGAGAAAACAAAGAAATGGCATGACAAACATCTTTTGCCGCGACATTTCTCAGAAGGGCAACAAGTGCTCTTTTATAACTCCAGACTTAAGGTCTTCCCAGGAAAGTTGAAGTAACGATGGTCAGGTCCTTTCATAGAACACTAGGTCTATTCCCATGGCGCAGTGGACATCAAGAAGCTTGATGATGATACATTATTCAAGATAAATGGACAACTTCTAAAGCTTTACAATGGAGCACCGTTTTTGCGCGATAAGTCTCCCTTCATCCTCCACGATGCTTAAGAGTTTGAACTCCCCCTTTTCTTTTCTATTTTGCTACGACATTTTTAAGTTTTTATGTTCATAAATATTGTAGTTTAATCCTTATCTTTATTTTGTACTCTAGGTTTTAATCCCTTTTGTCCTTTTGCTTTATTATGCTTTAAGGTCAGGTTTGTTTATTTTCATCTGAGTAACCCCAAGGACGCAGGTGGCAGGTCAGGGTGCAACGATGTATCAAGATTTTGTCTTTATAAGGATACAAGGAATGAAGAATTAAACTTTTCCAACATGAGAGGAACCTGGCTCAAAAAGGGCAAAACGAAAGGGAATTAATTAACCCTTTCACCTTTTCATTTAAAGAAAACCCTAACAATTATTACCTAGGTATTTTCTCTTTCTTCCTATTCACCTTTTCAATTATTAACCCCTTATCTCTATCCTACGCGCACGCCACCCGAACACCCCCAACACACTCTCTCTTTCACATCGTGTCAGTTACCTCCCCTTAACTCCCATCACCCTCATCATCAACTCCCACTAACTCTCTCCTTCATCACATCAAAACAAAGAAAACAAAAAGACCCCTCACCTTCATCTTCTCCAACTAGCAAAAACCCCAAAACCCAACCAAACATTTTCCTCCCATCTCACCCATATTCTCCTTCTTCTTGCTCAATAATGGTGCAATGCAAAAGAGTTAAAGGCGCCTCTAGAAGTAGCCAACCAAAGCCCATGCTCATCAAGAAATTTCTGGACGATAAAGTAAAGGAGCACTTGCAAAATCTCGAAGACCGGAAGTTGCTGCCGGAATAAGGGTTTAAGTTTCCCACTGAAGGGAAACTAGGGTTTGACAAAGATATCGTAGACATCATCACAAACCATAGATGGACCACTTTCGTTCCTCACCTAGAGAAATTTTACATCCCTATCGTCCAGGAGTTCTATGCGCATCTCAGTAGCCCTACACAATCCAACGTGTATGTGTGTGGTGACCAAATCAAATTTACGGCGGCCAAGATCAACAAGTTCTTTGGCCTTAAGAACTCAGAAGACCACCACACACCTTTCGGTGAAAATGTTGACCCACAAACCGTCAAGGAAGTGCTGGAAGATTTATGCTTTGAAGGTATGAACCTGAATCCTTAACATTGAGTTGGCCTTAAGAAACTCGTAATGAATGTAACGTGTCCAGAAAGCTGCTTTGAACACATTAGAATCCTTAACATTGAGTTGGTAGTAACCAGATCTCAGGTCTATCTTAGAAAATATCATAGCTCCCCGGAACTGATCAAAAAGATCATCAATGCGAGGAAGGGGATACTTGTTCTTGATCGTCAGCTTGTTCAGTCTCTGATAGTCGATACATAGCCGAAGTGTCCCATCCTTCTTCTTAACAAACAGAACATTAGCTCCCCAAGGTGAAACACCAGGTCGAATGAAACCCCGATCTAGCAATTCTTGCAACTGAATTTTAAACTCTTTAAGTTCTTTCAGTTCCATCTAGTTATAAGCCATAGACACATGAGCTGTACCCGGATAAACCTCGATGCCAAACTCAACCTCATCACGTTTCGGCGGTACCCCCGGCAATTCTTCCCGAAAAACATCTGGAAAGTCTCCCACAACACGGATCTTATCTAACCCAAAATCAAACTGTCTCGGATCAAGAATATAAGCAAGATAGGCAATGAACCCTTTCTTGATCATTTTCTCGGCTTTGAGGGCCGATATGATATTAGATATAAAGCCTCTGCGCTCCCTAATAAGAATCACCTCATGATCATCAAATGTTCTCAGAGTTGCCCTTTTCTTTTCATAGTCTAGAGTGACTCGGTGAGTAGATAACCAATCTATACTGAGAATAAGATTGAACTCTCGAAAGGGTAACTCCATCAAATTAGCTGGAAATATCTCCTCTTGAATCTCAAGAGGACAATTCTTGTACACTTTAGTGACCTCAACATGATTACCCACTTGACTGTGTATGATAACAACATTAACAGTGTCCTCAACAGAAATTTCAAGTCCCCTAGACACAAAACTCGCAACATACGAATGGGTCTAACCATTATCAAGCAGTGCAAAGTAAGAGATAGAATAGATAGAAAAGTACCGGCAATAATGTCTGGCTCATCACGATCCTCATCCCTCCTGGTAAAGTAAACTAATCCTGACTGTCTCGCCCTTGATCCAGCTGATCCTCTACTCTGAGCAGGTCTACCCCTACTAGCAAAACCTGAAGTAACATATCTACTATGTCCTCTTCCCCTATCGAGAGTTTGTACAGATGCCTGAGACTAGATCGGAGCATAAGCTGATCGAGGTGAAAGTAGACAGTCTCTGAAAAGATGCTCAAAAGAACCGCATCTGAAATAAGCCCCAGTCTGTCTCCTACACTCGCCCAGATTCCATTTATTGCAAAAGGAACATTGTGACACCCCACGAGTACTAGTCAAACCCCCAACACTAGCGGTCAGAACAATATAAGCCAATGGTCTAGCTCTAGAATAACTTTGATGATCTGACTCGTCTCTTGTTCTCTTCCTAGAATGATTCCCTTGACTGTGCTGACTTGCCACGGTCGCTGGCCTCTTACCTTGATTAGTACCCTAAGACTCAAGTTGTTTCATCTCTTTCTCATTCTGTTCAGCAGTCCTAGCCTGTCGAGTAATCTTCTTATAGTCTTTATCCATATGCAATGCAACACCCGCTTTAATCGTATGATGTAACCCTTTCAGAAACCAATCACATTTATCCTTTTTTAGTGGTCACTAATCCCAGAACATACTGAATCAACTTCATGAACTCAATCTCATAATCATTCACGTACATGTCATTCTGCTTCAATTTCATGAAATCATTCCGACTCAGCCCCAACATAACGATCACAAAATGCTTGTCGAAAATGGTCCCAAGAGATCTGACTGGCTGGAATAATATGTTCCTCAGCCTTCAACCAATTCTGGGTTTCACCCTGCTACAATGATACAACAACCCTAAGCTTCTGATTGGTAGAATAACCCATCTCAACAAACAATCTCAAAAGCTTCTTCAGCCAGTACTCTATGTCAGCCACATTCATACACGTCTCCCGTCGAACATAGTTATCTTGACAGCTAAAAACTCGGTAGATATGGGTCTCCTGAAACCCTCATACCGACGAAGATAATGTAGCAACTCTCTATGGACTGTAAAAGAATCCATTCCCACAATGTCACTATCCCCGGAATCATGTGGACCATCACTCTAGTGCATGCTAAACATGTGGATCCCTACCACTAGTCTGATGAGCTCTAGTCTAATTTACAGGTTGTTCCTTCACATTAGCACCATGAATATCATCCTGATTGTGTATCGTATCCTCTGGGGGCAGAACATCACTCTATGTAGCCACGGTACAACCTCGACCTCGACCACGTCCTCGGCCACGACAACGATTGGCTGCTAATCTAGAGCTTCTACGAGGTGACATAGTAATATAGATACAAAAAGAAAGAATCCTAAGATTAGAGTCGGTACTTGAAGTTTCTATTCAATATATATGTATATATTATTTTTTTAAAGATAACAAATTTTTTGAAATTCCAATTTTACTCGAAAACATTTAGTAATGCATACAAAATTCATTTCTGGTATAAAATTGATTTGAGCCACCAGTCCGAGGGTTGAACCTAGCTCTGGTACCACTAAATGTAACCCTCTAAACTTGACCCAGAAGAAATGAGCCGAATTTAGGAAGTCATGAGTGAAACTTTTCCCTCAAGAACGTCATTAGGTTTGAAAATTTAATATTCGTATTAATTAGTAAAATCAAATTAAACACAATAATATTTCAATTATATAAAACGTAGTCGTATAATAGTATCCTAAAAAATTGATGAAATATTCAAAAATAGTCATATGCATGCTAAAAACAATAAATCCCCAAATATAAGTGTCCGAGTCCGAAATTACATATAAATCCAATGATAAAATAAAGTCCATAAATCAGAAATAGTCCATACTGATAATATGTAATAAGTCTGATAAACGAGGTCCTCCAAGTACTGTATGCCTATGTCTGAGTATCTGAAATAGGAAATAAGGGGGAGTCAGTATAAAGCTCAGTGTGTCTCTAAAGTGCAAAACACAAAACATATATCAAGATAATCCGATCAACATGCTCAATTTCAAACAAATATTCCGATCTACAAGAATGTATTAAAATGATGTATGAGACACAATGGCATGCACCCATCTACATCACCGTCCAAAGAGTAAGGTTCCCAAAACCATTCTCTACATCGTCACCATGTCCGAAGTGGAATTCAACCCGAAGGATGAAACCACTAATCTTCCCTTTACATTTTCCAACCCATATGATATGACATGTTATTCTGATTTCTAAATCTGAATGCATTCTTGTTTAATAAACAAAGATGTATGTGAAAATAATCCGATATTATTTATTTCGATTATGATATATGATGCATCACATGTCATCATAAAAATCATGTCATAAATTATAAATCACAAATCATATCAGCCATGCCACATTTGTAAATCATATCATTCATGTCATAATTATAAATCATACCAGTCATGTCAAACACAAGTCATACCAATATACAAACATACATACACAAAGCACCGAGACATGTAGCACAAGAAGAGAACACGCCTTAGGCAGCTAATAACTCTACGTCGAGAGTGACGTCTCCCACGCTCATCCCTAGCACTAGGTTAGACAAAATAAGCACCTACGATAGTAAGCACTATATAAGTTCCACTACTACTATGCCATGCCACTAATATATTCATACCCAACAATATCAAACCAAAATCGCGAGCAGATCTTGAAGATTGAGCAACAAGAGGTCGCCCAGGTGGAGGAGGAGGAAGGATCTCTGTATCCGAATCAACGTCACCTGAATACAATAATATTCGAATCAGATTATGATGTTCACAATTTCATAAAATACTAAGTACAAATAAATATAAGTAGTAAAACAATCTTTCGGGTTCGAATTTGGGAAAACAGGCAGCGAATTCTGAATCAAAACGTCAAAAATCGTAAAGTTGACTTTGACTGAAAAAGTTAACACCAAAAAGTCAACGGTCAACATCGGTAGTCAACAGTCAACAGCCAACGACGACTTTGACGTCATTAAAGTCAACACTGATGTCATACACAAATGTCAGCAATGACATCACCCGATTTGGTTCAGATAATGGGCTGTCGGTTCGGTTTACCCAATCTAGTTCAGTTGACTCGATTCGGTCCATTATGTTGGGTCGGTTAGGCTTAGCGAGTTGGTTTGGTCTAAAGATCCGGTTTGGGCATTTCTATTTTGGGCTCCAAAACATTTGGGTCAAACCCAAATGTCCACATAACACACACAACCCGGCTTGATCCCACATCCCTTCTTTGCAATAGAACCCTAGAGTTTATCACCCTCGCTAGCGCGACGTCGACGACCACTCTCTGGTGACCATAATGGTAGATTTCCTGATAAGACACAAGGGAGAAGATGGTTCAAAACACGGTGAACCCTAAAAATAACAAACCCTATGGAAATACTTACCCCAAAAGCCACACTCAAACAGAGAAACAAAAGGGAACGTTGGAGCAAGGAATTCGAAGGGTATTTGGATGATTTCCGAGCAAACAGATGGCAGTGAGGGCTATTGGACGAGTGGGTTAGAGTCAGGTGACGATGGGTAGTCGAATGGTGGGTTTGATTTGATGAACAACCAGCGTTAGGTGCTTCGCCAGAGCTCGATCAGAGAACTCGAGGGGGTTGAGGGTTGGTTAACGTGATGAGAGGTTGAGGGAGATAGAGGGTGGCTGCAAGTGGGAATCAGAAAGTCTGTTTAGGATTGATAAGTATGATTTTAAACCATACAAAATGGTTTAATTACAAAACAAGGATCACAAATGTAGCCCGTTTTATAGATTGTCCCCAGAGATTCTGAATTTCTCAATTATGCCACTAAAATCAATTAGGAATTCTGATTTTAAATTCCCAAAATTTAGGGTTAAGAATTAGGGATTTAAGAAAACTAGGGTTTTAAATTTGTGTGAAAAATTGGGGTGTTACAAGAACATTGCTTGGTTTTAGATCATAATAAACCACTGGTGGTGTTTGGCCTTGGCGTAGATATTCTAATGCGGATGCAACATCTATCAGTACGTTCAATCTTAGTATGATAACCAAGAAATGGTTGTTTGAGTACATCCATCTATCAAGACTCTCATTCGGAATGAACTTGAGAACCAAGGCTTTGAAATTAAGATCATTGGAGCAACTACTGATGATTTTGATTAAGTTCCGATGACGAGTGTTGTGGAGAACTCCACATTAAATGTAGAAGCTCTTGGGAGCTCCTTCTAACTCTAATTTGAAGACCTGTTTACAATTGTTATCCCATCTGGAAAATCCCATTGGTATACAGAACCATAACTCCTATTACCAAGCAATTTGTTATCACTAAATCCATCAGTCGCTCAATGAAGCTCGTGGTATGAGAACCATCTCCATGTTCCTACATGAATTGAGTATTCTTGAGCTGACAATTTGTCTTTCGTCTTCCTACTTCGCAAGATAATGATAACCAGAGCCACTACCAATACTATTGAAGCAATTAGTATTGCTACATATAGTATAAGCTTAGTTCTTGCCTTAGAATTCCCATGAGGCCTAGTTTTGCAGCTTGGAACATGAAGCTGAGTTGCACCACCACACAATGCGATGTTCCCCTTAAACGATTCAATCGAGTAGTTTCCCAATGATCACTCTTTAAGAATTTCTCCTCTAAGTATATTGAATGAGACATTGAAGTATTACTGATAAGAAAGTTTCTCCAAGGACTTGGGAATCTCATCGGATAGATTATTGTTAAAGATGGCTTGAAAGTTGAAACTTGAGAAGTTTCAAAGCCATTTATTAGGAATTAATTGAAGCCATTTAGTTTGATATTAAATGGTGCATGAGAAAATTATTTTTTTGGTCCTTAAACTATTAGGCTATTTACAAGATCAGTTCTTAGAGCTCAACTATAAATAGGCCTAACTATTTCATTTGAAATCATGCTAAAATCTCAAACCATCTCTCCCATTAGGTTCTCTTCTCCAATTTGTTGTATTTGGGAATTCTAAAGGAATTCCATTTGTTTGTACCGTTTTGGTAATAGTGAAGTTATCATCCAGTGGTGGTGCCCGAGGAGTAGACGACATTTTGTCAATCCTCGCAAATTTTGTGTGTTCTCTACATTATTTATTTTGGTTGTTCAATATTGGGTCTTTCATTATATTACAATATTCAATAGTTTGACGGGTTTGTCCGCTGTGCAAATTTCGGTAGTTTCGATCTTGACATTTCCACTCAGATTTGAAGCTACGTTCGTGTGAGAAATAATCCCGTTTCCCCAACAATTGGAATAAGAGCTTCGGAGAAGGTTATCTCAGTTTCTCGGTTGCTGTAAAGAAGTGTGGTATTGTAACATTGAATGCCTAGGAAAGTTCTAGCTAGGATAGACTTGGTATTTGAGCGATCCGTGTGATTCACCTCTCTTTCATGGGAACTTACTTGGTGAAGTGTTCTTAGTATCCGATTCGTGCTGTTGAATATTGTTTGTTTTCATGGAAAAAGATGGGTCAGATGGGGCGTCAAGCTCTTCCTCTGTATCGGTAATGAGGATGATGTCAAATGCAAGCTTTTCGGTGGAGCTGTTCGATAGATCCGGTCATTTTAGCATGTGGTAAGGCGAGGTTCTAGACGCTTTATTTCAACAAGGTCTAGACATTGCCATTGTGGAAGAAAACACGTAGATATGGTGGAGAAAGATTGAAAAACAATCAACTGTATGATGTGCAGTACGATTCGATCTTGTCTTTTTAGGGAGCAAAAGTATGTCTACAAGAATGAGACATCTGTATGCATGCTGTGGAAAGCATTGGAGGAAAAGTTCCTAAAGTAAAGATCTCAGAATCGTCTTCACATGAAGAAAAGATTGTTTAGATTTTACTATCAACAAGGCACCGGTATGGATGAACACATCATTACCTTTAATGTGTTAGTGTCAGACTTATTGGGCATGGATGAAACTTTCAAAGATTAAGATTTGGCTTTAATGTTTTTGTCATCACTTCTAGATGAATTTGAGCACCAAGAAACAACGTTACTTCATGGAAAGGATGAAGTATCATTTAAAGATGTAACTGTTGCTTTGTATAGTTACAAGCTCAGAAAGAAAACCAATATGAAGAGCAAGTATAATGTAGAGGAGGCCATGGTGGCAAGAGGTCGCTCAAAATTCCAAAAGTCAAAGTGGAGAGGAAGATCAAAGTCAAAGTCTAGACTTGGGAAAGATGAATGTGTCTTTTGTCATGAGAAATGCCATTGGAAGAAAGATTGCCCGAAGCTTAAGAAGAAAGGAAAACTTGCTCCAGATGTATGTGTTGCAGAGCATAATACTAGTGACTCTGAAACATCACTGGTTGCTTAACCAGCAGCATTCCAATAAGATGAGTGGATACTAGATTCGGGTTGCACCTATCATATGTCCCCTAATCGGGAATGGTTCTCCGATTTAGTAGAACTAAATGGATTGTTTATATGGGCAATGACAACGCCTGTAAAACTGTTGGATAGGTTCAATTCGACTAAAGAATAAAGATGGATCAACCAGAGTTTTGACTGATGTTCGTTATGTGCCCCGTTTGAAGAAGAATCTCATCTCGTTGGGAGCCTTGGAATCTAGAGGTTTAGTTGTCTCTATGAGTGATAGAGTTTTAAAAGTCATATATGGCGCATTGGTGATAATGAAGGGCATTGAAAAAAATAACTTGTATTACTACCAAGGTAGTACAATTATTAGAGCAGTAGTAATAGCTTTCGAGGGAGACAGTTTGGATTCAACCATGTTGTGGCATATGCGGTTGGGACACGCTGGTGAGAAATCCTTGCAAATTTTGGCAAAGCAAGGATTTTTGAAATGTGCAAAGTCTTGCATGTTAAATGTTTGTGAGCATTGTGTTCTGGAAAAGCAAAAGAGAGTGAAATTTGGCACCGCTATCCATAATATGAAAGGTATTTTGGATTTCATTCACTTAGATGTGTGGGGTGCTTCCAAAACAGCTTCATTGGGAGGAAAACACTATTTTGTAAATGTTTTGATGACTTTTCCAGAAGAGTTTGGGTGTACACAATGAAGTCTAAATATGAAGTGCTCAAAATTTTCCTTAAATGGATAAATATGATCGAGAACCAGACTGGCATGAAGATTAAACGACTTAAGATGGATAATGAAGGGGAATATAGAAGTGACTCTTTGACGTTTGCCAAGAGCATGGTATTGTTCGACACTTCACTGTTAGACATACACTACATCAGAACGAGGTGGCAGAACGTATAAATCGAACACTACTTAAATTTTTTTGATGTATATTGTCTAATGCTGGGTTGGGCAAACCATTTTGGGATGAGGCTGTGACATACACGAGTTATCTCATCAATCATCTACCATCGTTAGCGATTGGAGGAAAACATCGTTGGAGGTATAGTCTAAAAAACCCGCTACAAATTACGATTCCTTGCATGTATTTGGATCCACTTTGTACTATCATGTGAAGAAGTCAAAGCTTGATCCTAGAGAAAAGAAGGCTTTCTTTATGGGAATCACCCATGGAGTGAAAGGATTCCAACTTTGGTGCTTAAACACAAAGAAGATAATATGTAGCAGGGATGTTACCTTTGATGAATTTTCCATGTTGAAGAAGATAACAAATTGAGATGTTCATATGAGTAGTACTCCACGGCAGGTGGAGTGTACTCCAAAATGGGTGGAGCTTCAACGGATGATGATTAGCCTAGTAATTGATGTTACTGATTCTTCAACTCTAGTGGAGGAATAAAAAGAAGAAGAGGTTTAAACCCAAGAACTATTGGAGACGCTAGAACCACTTGCAGTTATAAGGCCAATGAGAGAAATTCGTAGACCTACTCGATTTACAGATATGGTGGCCTATGCCCTTCCAATTGTTGATGATGATATTCTTGTCACTTACCAAGAAGCAATGCGAAGCTTAGAAAGTGACAAGTGGAAAAACGCCATGAATGAAGAAATGCAGTCTCTCCAAAAGAACAACACCTAGGATTTTGCGTATTTACCGAAATGTAAAAGGGAAATTGGATGCAAGTGAGTATTTGCAAAGAAAGACAGATCTCCTAGCAAGAATGATGTTCGCTACAAGGCAAGATTACTAGCTAAAGGCTACGCTCAAAAGGAGGGAATTGACTATAATGAAGTATTTTCCCATGTTGTGAAGCATTCCTCCATTATAATAATGTTTCCCTTGATACCATAGTTGAATTTGGAGCTAGCTCAACTCGATGTAAAGACGACTTTCTTGCATGGTGATTTAGAAGAGGAGATCTATATGACTTATCTAGAAAGATACAAGAATGCTGGTGGTGAGAAATGGGCTTATAAGCTGAACAAGTCGCTTTATGGATTGAAGCAATCTCAGAGGCTGTGGTGCAAGCGATTTGATAGCTTTATGAGGAGGTAACGGTACACAAGAACCAAATACGACCATTGCATGTATTTGCAAAAGATGTAAGATGGATCATTCATTTATCTCATCTTGTATGTTGATGATATGTTGATCTCTTCAAAGAGTCAACAAGAGATAGACAAATTGAAGGATCAATTGAACCAATAATTTAAGATGAAGGATCTAGGTGAGGCTAGGAAGATTCTCAGTATGGAGATAAGTAGAGACAGACAAAGAGGCAAGCTTTTTTTGACTCAGAAGCAACATCTGAAAAAGGTATTACAATGTTTTGGTATGAATGAAGACACAAAGCATGTAAGTGCCTCACTTGCTTCTCATTTGAAACTCAGTTCTCAATTATCTCCTAGAACTGACGAAGAGTGAGAAATATGGCAAAAGTTCCATATGCTAATGCAGTAGGGAGCTTGATGTATGTGATGGTGTGTACGCGGCCTAAGATTTCACAAGCAGTTGGAGTTGTGAGCAGGACATGCATGATCCTGAAAAAAAACATTGGCAAGCTATGAAATGGATTCTACGATATCTCTAACAAACCATAGATGTTGGTTTAGTTTTTGAGTAGGATGAAAAACTTGGTCAGTTTGTGGTTGGATATGTTGATTCCGACTATGCTGGTTGTTTGAGCGTGTAATGTACTATAAATGATACGCAAATATGGTGTAAGTATACACGTCGAACAAGTAATACAATGATGAGTGAGTATCGTCTCCATAGGGATTGGTGGTGTTTCGAGTTGAGTTTAAGCACACAAGTCACAAATGTAAATAGAGAATGCTGTGGCAAATCAAGACAAAAGGATAAATGCTGTAGCAATAAAGATAAAAATTACGTGCCAAAATCAGTAGACTTAACAAGTCCTCTTACGTATATGAAACTCACTTGGGGATGACTGGCTGGGTTATCTTGTTAACCTATGCTTTAGCTCTCAACTAGGGCTTATCTCACTAGCTTATTCTATGCTTGACATGATTTGCTAAGGTTGTTCCTCAACTATCTCTAGTAAGGAAACTAGGAGTAGGAAATACTACAACAATACCTCTCAGCGTAAACTCTAACACTTACCCTTACCCATAAAGTACTATCCTTTTTAGCCAATGAAACTCATCACTTATCTATGAGGTGGATTAGAGTTGTGCCTCTCAGCAGCCAACTCCATTGTCTATGACGGTCAAAGATAGCTCTCTCGATTACTAACTTCAACTCACACTTAAGGAAATGCCAACTCTCGAAGGCTCTTACAACCCTAAGCATTTAACAAACATAGACAAAACATAGAAAGAAACAAGAGATAAATAAGCATGCATTGAAGAAATTAAAACATAGATCATCCAAACAACCCAAGCCACCTAAAATCAGTTCATGGCTGGACAATAAACATCCAAAGTATCTTCGTTTGTACAACCTATTTTTGAGATATAAAAGAAAATGCTAAAGCAACAGAAAGGGAAAAAGAAACTCTCGATCCGCGATGGACTGCAATGCCACGAACCCTCCTAGGCTTGCTGCCTCTCTCAAGGTCAGCAAGGTCAAACCCTTGGAGCTTCTACGATGGAGGACACCAATTGGAGGAAGAAGAAGAAGAAAGGAAATGAGCCGCCTTTGATTTCTCTCCCTAGCCTATTGTCACCTTTTTCGCCTCTCCCCTTTTAATGAGGGCTCATGTCCTTTATATAGTGGGGGCTCCTAGGGTTTTGTGCCCTACTATTCTTTGCCGTCATAGGAATATTCCCTATGCATGTGGGGCACAATTAGACAAAAAGGGGCTCGCACATGTGGGCTCTAAGAATGTGCGTGTTACTTTGTCCTTTTCTGCGCCAAGAATTGTTGTAAAAAATGTTGTAGCATTTTCCTCCTTTTCCAGCTTCACACCTGCTTCAACCTGCACATCACAACACCAACACATACCCTTCAAGCAACATCTAATCTTGTGAAATTAAGCCAAACCACCAACAAGCAAAGATGTATGCAACTATATGCTCTAACTGCACCTATATGCTCTGAAATGACCTTGAGAATAGACAAATACCTAAGTAAAAAGGTGTAAAATATAAACATTTTGGTAAGTTATCACTAGTGATTTGGATAAGTGTCAATCAATTACTGGGTATTTGTTTACTCTAGCAAAAGCCCAGTAAGTTGGAGGTATACTTTACAGTCTACGGTTGCTTTGTCTACTATAGAGGTAGAATACATGGCAGTTTCAGAAGCTGTTAAAGAGGCTATTTGGCTTAACGAATTGTTGGAAGACTTGGGAGTTGTTTAAAGTCACGTTAGTCTCCATTGTGACAGTCAGAGCGCTATTCACTTAGCGAAAAATCAAGTCTACCATTCAAGAACCAAGCACATCGACGTGAGGTATCACTTTGTGCGAGAGATCTTTGAAGAAGGAACGATTCTATTTCAGAAGACTGCGACAACAGAAAATCCTGCAGATACGTTGACCAAGGTGGTAACAATAATCAAATTCAATCATTGTTTGAACTTGATTAATATCATGTGAGTTTGAGCACCTTTGGGTGTATGGCGCTCGTGAGCGCATTTGGAGGCACTACAAAAGATAACTTTATTCATGAGTTGAAGAAGATTTAAGAAACTTGGTGAATTTCAAGCCAAGGTGGAGATTTGTTAAAGATGGCTTGAAAGTTGAAATGTGAGAAGTTTCAAAGCCATTTATTAGGAATTATTTGAAGCCATTTAGTTTGATATTAAATGGTGCATGGGAAAATTATTTTTTGCTCCTTAAACTATTAGGCTATTTGCAAGATCAGTCTTTGGAGCTCAACTATAAATAAGCCTAACTATTTCATTTAAAATCATCCTAAATTCTCAAACCATCTCTCCATTAGATTCTCTTTTCCAATTTGTTGAATTTGGAAATTCCGAAGAAATTTTATTTGTTTGTACCAATTTGATAATTGTGAAATTATCTTTCAGTGGTGGTGCTTTAGGAGTAGACGACATTTCGTTGAACCTCGTAAATTTTGTGTGTTCTCTCCATTATTTATTTTGGTTGTTCAATATTGAGTTTTTCATTAGATTACAATATTGAATAGTTTGACGACTTTGTCCGCTATGCAAATTTTAGTAGTTTCGATCATGACATTTCAACTCAGAGTTAAAGCTACATTTGTGTCGGAAATAACTCGGTTTCCCCAACAATCATTTCTCGACAAGTCCAAGAATTCTAAGCTCAACAAGTCACCAAAAAACTCGGGAATAGAACCAGTGATTCTATTACTGGAAAGAAAAATCCATGCTTGTCAAAACCTTCCACTTTTCGATGTCAACCGGAAGGGGACCGATTAGCAAATTCGAAGACAAGTTGAGGTTCAAGAGATCATTAAGCCCCGTCAAGGTTGAAGGTGTTGAGGAAGAAAGCATATTGGAACCTAAAAATAGGTTCCTTAAAGAAATGGGATTGCCCAAGCATGTATGTAGGTATTGGTCCAGACAACTTGTTGCTCGTAAAGAACACAAAAGCTAGCTTGTTTAGATGACATAACTCAGATGGAATCGATCCTTCTAACTTGTTGCCAATAAGAGAAAGACTCTGCAGTTCTTTCAATCCTCCAATTGCAGTGAGAATCTTTCCAGTCAATCCATTTTCATCTTGCTCGGCGATGGTCAAGCCGCTTAAGTTTCCGATTTCACTCGGGATTCAGGAAGCTACCACTGATGCCACAATCCGAAGCATAGAACCACTCGAGAGATTCCCAACCAAACCCGGAAGTTCACCATTTATCAAAGGGTTGCTCCCGAAATTCAAGATTCTCAAGCCTTTACAACTTGTTAAAGAAGAGAGCAAACTCAACACCAGGAAAGTTAATTTATTACCAACCAGGTGGAGTGTCTGTAAATTTGTTAGATTGCCAAGAGTGTCGGGAATGGACCCCAAGAAGTAATTATGTGACATGTCGAGAGTAATGAGCTAGAGGCATTGGAGATTGAGACTGAGAATGGACCAACGATATCATTTTTTCCAAGATAGAATTCTTGCAGGTTTGGAAGCCAAAAGCCCATGGTTGGTGGAAGATGTCCAGAGACCTGGTTTACTGCGAAAGTAACGACATACAGTGTTGAAGAATTGAATATTGTGGGAGGAATTGGACCAACAAGAAAATTCAACCATTCTAGACTCTTGAGATTTTCAATCTCTTGTGGTATTATCCCTGCCATAAATTTTGTCAAACAAATGGTTAGACCAAGAATAGAAATCCTCTGCTCATTTTCGAACTCTATTTATGTTTCCACACTAAAAATTATAAAAATTAGGTTTAGAATTTAGGGTTAATGTTTAGAGAATTAGGGGTACAGTGTACTTTTAGGGTGTAAGGTATATAATTTAGATTTTAGGGTTATGATTTATAATTTAATTTTTTCTCTAGTGTTTTTAGTGTTAGAGCATAAAAAGGGTACCGAAAGAACAAAAAAGGTAGGGGAATTTTGTCCGTTAGACCAATAGGGAATACAAAGAGTTTAGATTAATAGAAATCCTCAATTTTTTTTCGGTGCCCCTATCTATGTATCACACTAAAAATTAGGTTTGTGGTTTAGGGTTAAAGTTTAAGGTTAAAATTTAGAGTTAGGGTTTAGAGAATTAGAGGTAAGGTGTATTTTCAGGGTTTAAGATTTAGAATTTAAGGTTAAGGCTTAAAATTTAATTTTTAGTGTTGAGGCATAGAATGAAGCACCGAAAAGGGGCATACGATTTTTGTCCAGTTTAGCTGTGCTCATGTGTTATTGATTAGGATCCTCTGCCCCTTTGCATTGCCCTTTCTATGCCCAACATTAAAAAATCAAAATTTAAGCACTAGCCCTAAATTCTAAATCTTAAACCATAAACCATAAACTCTAAAAAATACACCATACCTATAATTCCATAAACCATAACCCTAAATCTTAACATTAAACATTAACCCTAAACCCTAAATCTAATATTTATAATATGAGAGCATAAATAACGACATTGAAAAAGGCATAGGAATTCCATCCTATTGATTATTTATGGCACATTATCTAACAATGTAGGGAATAAAATATGAGAAAATATTATATGTATCGGTGATGGAAAACTTGGTTTCCACACGCGGATATAATTTAATGTATAGAGATTTAGTTTAAGATTTAAATTTAAGGTTAGAATTTTAAAGTTTATGGGTAAAGATTCATATTTTATATTGTGGAGTTTAAACATACATTGTGTAAAAAAAATACGCTGACAATGCATCAAATAGGAATCAAAATATATTATGAGAAATTATTCTATAGTGAAAAAAATTTCTACAAGCAAATTAAACTTAGAGGCTAGGGATTTAGTTTAGGGCTAAGAGTTTAAGGGGTTAGTTTTAGATGTTTAGAATTTAAGGTGTATGGTAGTAAGATTAGGGATTTAGATTGTTACCTTAAACCCTAAATTTTAACATGAACATTTTAATTGTAAACTAAATCTCTAACTCTAAATTTAATTTGATTGCAATAACTTTTTTCACCGATAGTTTATTGAATAATTACTCATATTACAATTGTAGCAAACATAAATCTAAAACATTTTTTTAAAGCGTCTAATGATTTTTTTTAATAAAATATGAATAGCTCGATTAGCTCAAAATTTTTTATTTTTAATTCGAATCAAATTTTTCTTACTATATATATGTTCACTTTGGAAGGATTATGAATGAACCCGGGCACATGCTGCTACATTTATTAATAAAATTTGAGTTTCTCTGTGTGAAAAAAACAATTAAGAAAAGTAATTTGGAAATAAATTAACTTTTTGTCATCCAATAACCTGTGAAATTGTTATAGAAACAATCGAACTCCTCAAGAAGTATTAAATTCATAATTTCTTTTAGAATTTCACCTGCAAAATCATATGCTAACAAGAATTATTGCAAAAATTTAAATGAAGCACCATTAACAAGTAGAGGTGAACATTTGATCGAGTTAAGTTGAGTATATTTTTTGGGGTTAGTCGAGTTGACGACTCCTATTTTATAACTTAAACTTTATTTAAATTTTTTTCGAGTCGCGTTTATAAAATTTGATTCAAGTCAAGTCGAGTTACATGAGTTTTTGTTCAAATTTAATTCTAAACATTTATAATGTTATTATACTAACTGGTTTTAATTTAAACTACTTTCTATACACATATAAGATATACATATATATTTCTTCATATACTTTTGTAATACCCATATTTTGTCCAGTACTCATATATATATAGTTTCTTTATAAATAAAACCAAAATAAATAATAATAATAAAACAAATAATAGTCTATTAAGTAAAATAAATGTGTAAAAGAGTCCAATAATACAAAATAGATACATATTATACATTACAAGTTCACATCTATATAAAAAAAGTCCAAATTACAAATTGTTAAGCCTAATACATGGTTTATTCCTGCCCATCTACATGCTAATCTGCCCAAACAAACACAAGGGCCGATTGTGTTTTCTAAGCTCGCCAATTTTAGGTCGTGTGGCAACCTCCCATTCGCCTATCCATGCCTCGCGCGAATTGCAACCCGCTGACATCAGCCGACTCATAATCTATAAATAGAGAGAATCAATTCTTAAACAATAATGATGCAATTATTATCGAGCATTTATGGAAAGAGAGAGAAGAAGGTCAAAAGTCATACAAGAAGCTGAGGGAACGCCTGGAATTTGAAGCGGTCATCGGGAAACGTTGCCGGAGTTCATCAACCGCCGTCAGAAGGTAAAAATCGACTCGACCTCTTAATCCATGTTTCCTTCACAAAGCACACAACACATTAGATTTAGGACTAATAAATTTTAAAAACAGTAGCCACAGTGAGATCTAAATATAAACCCTAGATCTAAAGGTAATGAAAATCATAGGAGACTTAGAGGCTTATCTTGAGGATGCCGAAGTTTTTTAGGTCTCCGGAAGGTCTAAGGCAATGGCGGAGTTGAAGAGAGTAGATTAGGGTTTGGTTTCGGGTAGTTTAGGCTTAGGATCTAGTGAAGTCAAGTGTTTCTATCGAAACGGGAATTAGATTTAGGTTTAGGGTAAAAATTAGGGTTTTTGGTGCGTTTTAGGTTTTCGGTATGATGGCCGAAAATTGCCCGGCGGTGGTGGATGGTGGCCAAAACTGAACCAGACGATAGTCGGAGAAGACGACCGGTGGTCAGCGTCTTCTCCGACAGGCAAATAGGGCAAGGTTGATCACTGATGGTGGTGGAGGATCGAAAAGGAAAAAATGAAGAAAATGATTTGAGTTTTGAAGAAATTATGAAGTTTGATATTCACAAACATAGAAACACGAGTGTTTATGTGTTTGTTCAGATCAAACACAAGAAAAAGGATGAATATGAGATAAACTTTGGATGAACAATAGGCTTTTGATCAATTGTGGGGTGGAATTTTGGGGTTTTTAGTGTTTCTGGTCGAGAGAATAGAGAGAGAGTGGGTAGGAAGAGAGAGAGAGAGTGTTCGGTTCAAATGACCAAGTCCAAATAACTGATGTAAAAAGTATTTAAAACAATTTCCAAAGTCCAAATAACTTGAAACTATGTTAAGGGGACGTTTTTAAAAGGTTTTACATGTTTTTCAAAGCCAAACTTCACAAAACTGTCCAGGCGTTTCGAAACACCTTAGGGCGTTTCGATACAGTGCATTTCAGTAGCTAAAACGTTTCGATACTGGTATCGAAACGGGCTTTCCCTGGACAACGATTTTGCTCAGCATTTCGAAACGGGCTATGCCGTTTCGATACGCCTACGTGGCATTGACCACAACGGTTATAAACCCCAACGGCTATTTCCCAACTAACTTTTAAATGCAGGGCGTTTCGATACGGATATAGGCGTTTCGATACGTGTTTCGAAACGGCCAGGGGCGTTCCGAAACGGGTGCCTTGTCAAACTGCAACGACTCTTTCTACTTAAAGGGTGTTTCGAAACGGGTTCGAGTGTTTCGAAACGGGGAGCTGCAGAACTGCATTTATGGTGGGAATTAAAGTCCTCAACGGCTCCAATTCAATCCCAACGGCTAGCAACGGCTATAAACTCATCAAGGAGTATAAAAGAGACCTCCAAGCATCAAGTAAAGGCTAATGCTCATATTGTCAATCAACAAATGATCAAGAATTGTCTTAGAGCTTAAATTGTCATTTATTGTATAGACAAACACTAGTGAGCCAAAATGGTCAAATTTGCTCAAATGTTTTAGGTTTTGAGTGAGTGCTAAATTGTGCAAACAAATACCTATTAGAGGGATTTAAGTTTGCTTATTGTTTCTCTTTGTAAAAGAGAGTTTCGATCAAGGCTTTGGGTAGAAAGCTTGATCGGTGTAAAGGGTTTCCTCCTAAGCTTAGAAAAAGGGACGAATCAATAGTGGATTGATTGGAAATCCTTAGTGGGGAGCTAAGGTAGTGGATGTAGACATTGGTTAGAAGGTCGAACCACTCTAAAATCATTGTGTCATTTACATTTTAGCTTCCACACCAAATCCACCCAAAATTCCACCTCTCCACCACTTGGTGAGCCATATCGGTTAAACGAATTGAGCTCTTCTCAACTCAACAATTGGTATCAGAGCTTGGCTCAATCGAAGAGGATTCACATTCTATTGAGAAGATCCGGCAAGCTCGATCACTATTTCATCAACCGACTCAAATGACACAATCAATCGACAAACCGCCTTTCTTTGATGGAACCCACTATGCCCATTGGAAGACAAAGATGAAGTTCTTCATAAAATTAAGAGATTACAAGATATGGGATATAGTTGAAGATGGTCCGTTCGTGCCTCAAAGAAACAAAGCGGAATGGAGTGCCGGCGATCGCAAGAAGATGGAGCTTAATTGCAAAGCCTTGCACATCTTGTTTTGTGCTTTTGGCCCAACCATCTATGAGAAGATGTCTTCTTGTGAGAGTGCCAAGGAGGTATGGGACAAGCTTGAAGTCACATACGAAGGGACCGATGAAGTCAAGGAGACCAAAATTGGGCTCCTAACCTTAGAGTGTGGGAACTTCAAAATGAATCCGAAAGAGAACATCGAGAAGATGTTTGATAGGTTCTCCACTATCACCAATGGTCTCAAAGGGTACGGAGAAGCCATCTCGGAAGAAAAACTTATTCGAAAACTCATCTACTCACTTCCCGAGTCATGGGACTCAAAGAGGACCGCCATCATCGAAGCAAAGAATTTGAAGACTTTGAAGCTTGATGAACTTATGGGGTCACTCCTTACTCATCAAATCACGAAGAAGAACAAAGAAGATGAGAAGAAGAGGGAAGAAATTAGAGCTATGGGAGAGAAGAAAATCAAAGGGCTAGGCATCAACGCAAGTGCCATGACTCTCAAATCCTCCACTTGCTATCATGTTTACTCAAGTGAAGAGGAGGATGAAGAAGAAGAGATAGTTCATCTCTTCAAGAAGTGTGCCCCATTCATGAAGAAAGCCTTAAGAGAGCTTGAACGAGAATCCAAGAAAAAGGAGAGGGCAAGCACTTCAAGCCATAAGAAGAAGGCACACGTGGCTACTTGGAGTGATGAGGACTCCACCAACGATGAACAAGCCAACCATTTCCTTATGGCCACCGAAGAAGATTCAAGGGTAACTTCTAATTCATCTACTTCATGTTCTTACTCTTTTGATGAATTTCAAGATGCCTATGATGATTTGATTTTAGAGTTTAAAAATCATATTTTGAAAAATAATAAATTGATTTCAAAGTTAAAAATTCAAAATGATTTGATTTCTAAAACCAAACTTGAACTTGAAGCAAAACTCGAAGAGTTTGAATTAAAATGTTTTGATTTACAAAATTTGCTTCAAAAAGTTCAAGAAGAAAAGGACTTGATTTCCAAAGAGCTTGAAAAGAAAAACAATTTTGGAAAATCAAATTTTTATGTAAGACAATCTAGTGCCCCTAGATTTGTAAAAGAAAAATGTTTTAGAAGTGTTTGAGTCCCAAAAGGACTAACCACTTCAATTAATAAGGATGACATTGAAAAATAGATTCCTAAGGGGACTAAAATTTGTGCTACTAATGTTTATGGATCCAAAGCAATTTGGATACCAAAAATCACTTGATTGTCTTTTGCTAGGTGTGATGGAGATGTTCAACAAGTCAAACATTGAGGGGGAGCTCCATGCACACTAAGGAAGAACACTTGAAGAACGAAGGCTTCACATCCTACCTTGAGTTCAAGTGTTAGTAAAAATCTAGTTGTTTTTGCATTTATTCGTTTTACTTTTATTTTATTCAACTAGATGATCATAAATGTTGGACTATCATTTTATTGATGCTTTGAGTAAGGGGGAGCCATTTTAAAACCAAAATTCTAAATTTTGTCAATTTTTACCTCTATTGTTATTTTGAACTTAATGTTTTAAATTCTTTTTGATATAACAAAAAAGGAGAGAAATGGTTTGAAAAATTGAATTTTCAAATGAATAAGGGGGAGCTTTATTTGATTTCATATCTTCAATCTCTTATTCACATTTTTAAAGTTAAAGGGGGAGAATCCCAAACATTTTTCAAGAGAGTTTTATTATATCAAAAAGGGGGAGATTGTAGAACTAATGTTTTGATATAATAATTGAAAAATGTTTTGGACTGATGTAAAAAGTATTTAAAACAATTTCCAAAGTCCAAATAACTTGAAACTATGTTTAGGGGACATTTTAAAAGGTTTTACATGTTTTTCAAAGCCAAACTTCACAAAACTGTCCAGGCGTTTCGAAACACCTTAGGGCGTTTTCGATACGGTGCATTCGAGTAGCTAAAACATTTTGATATCGGTATCGAAGAAAGCTTTCCCTAGATAAGGATTTTGCCAACCGTTTCGAAACGGGCTATGCCGTTTCGATACGCCTACGTGGCATTGACCACAACGGTCATAAACCCCAACGGCTATTTCCCAACTAACTTTTAAATACAAGGCGTTTCGATACGGATCTAGGCGTTTCGATACGTGTTCCGAAACGGCCAGGGGCGTTCTGAAACGGCTAGGGGCGTTCCGAAACGGGTGCCTTGTTAGACTACAACGACTCTTTCTACTTAAAGGGTGTTTCGAAAGGGGTTCGAGCGTTTCGAAACAGAGAGCTGCAGAACTACATTTATGGTGGGAATTAAAGTCCTCAACGGCTCCAATTCAATCCCAACGGCTAGCAACAGCTATAAACTCATCAAAGAGTATAAAAGGGACCTCCAAGCATCAAGTAAAGGCTAATGCTCATATTTTCAATCAACAAATGATCAAGAATTGTCTTAGAGCTTAAATTGTCATTTATTGTATAGACAAACACTAGTGAGCCAAAATTGTCAAATTTGCTCAAGTGTTTTAGGTTTTGGGTGAGTGCTAAATTGTACAAACAAATACCTATTAGAGGGATTTAAGTTTGCTTATCATTTCTCTTTGTAAAAGAGGGTTTCGATCAAGGCTTTGGGTAGAAAGCTTGATCGGTGTAAAGGGTTTCCTCCTAAGCCTAGAAAAGGGGACGAATCAATAGTGGATTGATTGGAAATCCTTAGTGGGAAGCTAAGGTAGTGAATGTAGACCTTAGTTAGAAGGTCAAACCACTCTAATATCATTGTGTCATTTACATTTTAGCTTCCACACCAAATCCACCCAAAATTCCATCTCTCCACCACTTGGTGAGCCATATCAGTTGAACGAATCGAGCTCCTCTCAACTCAACAAGGTATTTATAACCTGAGTCAAACGGTGCCGTTTTGGCACTAAGTTGGCTTAACCTGCGAGACCGAGTCGGGTCGAGAGAAAGGATCCGCGCCTTACTCTTCGGGCTTCATATTTCGGGCATTCTAACTTTGCTTTCTATTCAATTTAGTCATCAAAACCTTGTAATTTGGCTCTCCGAGTTTGAATTCAATGCAATTTAGTCCATTTTAGCTTTGTTTTAAGTTTAAATTCATTTTAATTTAGTCTTTAGTAGACTTGATAACTTAATTGCAATAATTTAATTTATATATGTGTGTTTGCATGTTTGTAAATTGAGCATATAATATATATTTTTAGGTGAATTTAATCACTTAATTGAATTAATTAGAGTCTTTAGTCTAGGTTCCTTAATCAATCAAGCAATCTAAATAGGAAAACAATTGTAGAAAATAAATGAGTACTAAATGAAAACTTTAGTATTCTAATTTGATTAGTGTCTCAATGTAATGAGATGTTAATCAAGGGAATATTTTAGTTGAATATTTAGTATTTCATTTAAACTTAGAACATGTAATCACATATAGTTTGTTTTAATTAAAATGAATTAAGATATGAAATAAGTAGTTTGTAATACTAAATTAATAGGAATATTATTAATTTAGGGGCCTAGTATGGATAGTGCCCAATTGTTTGGGTGTTATCTCATAAACCCTAAACTTGATAATATTCATATTTCCTTTAATTAATTAATTAAAACAATGGAGCCCTAATTAGGTTTTAACTTAAAAATAACAAGAAAATAATTAGACATGCATTAAACCTTTTGTGTTGAGATACATTTTGAATATAAATTGAAGTGTCCTAAAGTAATTGGATGTTTCAAAACTTATATTGGTTTAAAATGTATTTTCTTACAAAAGGATATCTCTAATCAAAATGAAATTCAATTAACAATTAAGGATTTAATTAAATTTAAATTATTGCTCGAAATGCCAAAATGCCACATGGAATAAATAAGGTACCGATAATGGGCGTTTGTAGGGGTGCTAATCCTTCCCTGCACGTAACCGACTCCCGAACCAGAATTTTAAGGAAAAGAATCTCTGGTTTGTTTTCAAGGTGTCCGGTCTACCGAAGTGATCGATGACGACTCCAAATTGATTTTTAGGAATAAATAAATGGAAACTTGATTTAAAATAATAAAAACCTAATTTTCATAATTAAATGAATAAAATGGATAAAAACCCTAGTTTACAAAAAAAATATATTAAGGCTATTTTTAAACTCGGTTTTATAAATGGTCGCGATAGCTTGGCGAGTCCACTGGGGATAAAATTGAGAGTCAGTCCTAATTAATTAATTTCACATGGCATTTTGACCAACAATTTCAATTTATTTTTTTCTAAGAATTGTTGGATGAATTTTCAGGAAAAATGGAGGTAGCTTTTGTGTATGATATATCTGCCATTCATGCATAAACCCTCAACATGAGTTTTTCACCCTTAAGTGGGAGAAAGGCAATATCCAATGTGATGCTCTCTAGCTCTGAGTTCAGATTTTTTGTCTTCTTCCGGTATACTAACCTTATGCACCACGGGGCCCACACCTCTGTTATAAGGGACCTATACTACCGAATTGATTTCTGAATGTTGCAATAGACGACAACGAAACTTCGGGAACAAAGCGTCTAGAACAAAGCCCACATTATGTTTTTAGAAGCCCACCTCGCTAGAGCCAGACATGGACCTAGGACATGTGCTGGTGGTTTAAATACATTACTCTGGTTATTTTCTTTGCTTAATATTATGTGTTTCTTTGTGTTAATAACTTGTTTATTTGCTTTTCATATTAATTCACAATACTAACACGATTTTCTCTTTGTTTTTTTGTTTTGTTTTTTTGTTGTTCTAAATGAATCTTGTCATAAATGCATTTGTTTTGGCATCGAATCGAGAGTCAGTCAATTTGGAAGTATTCGATATGTCTAGAGTGTTTAAGATAGTAGAAGACAATACAATGGTCTTGACTTGGTCAGAACAAACTCAACACGAGAAGGGAGACAACCTCAGTAAGGATGACGTGTCAAAGCTGAAGGGTCGAGTCAAGATAAATACTAATCAAAACACTTGCCTACCAGAAGTCAATGCAATATGGGATCAGTGGGGAAATAACATAAAAGAACTATTCAGAAAGGAATTTGGAGATATAGCCTTACTGTTGAGTGTAAAAATAGATCAGGAGTTGCTTAGGGCAATGACACAATTCTGGAATCCCGCATATAATTGTTTCACCTTCGGCCGAGTAGATATGACACCCATGCTTGAGGAATACAGAATACTGGTTAATTGTCCTAGAATTAGAAGTGAAAAGATCTATACTAGACCCAACATCAACTCAAGTTTAAAAATGAAATTGATACCGATTACTGGAAAGATAAAATAATGGTTAGACAGAAAGATGGCCAACAATGATAGAACCGACCAAAATGAGGATAAGCATCGTATCAATTGGAGGGTTCTTAAAGAGTTAATATTGTCAATAAATGATGAACCAACTAGGATGAGAAGCCTGTTCTCCTTATGCATATATGGGTTGGTTTTATTTCCAAGGACTCCGGAGCACATTGATCCGTCAACAGTGGAATTGTTCAAGCGATTAGAGAAAGGGGTCAATCCCGTACCGAATATTTTAACAGAAACTTACAGATCATTGACCGCATGTAAGAAATTAAGGGAATGAAGATTTTGGGGATACATACAGTTGCTTGAGATTTTGTTTAGGAGTCATAGGTGGATTACTCCTTACAGAGGAATCAGGTATCTCGATACGTACTCGCCAATAGAAGAACACCAAGCTAGCTGCCCTTTAGAGAAAAAGAACGAGATACACTGGGAAGAATATTTGAAGGACATGAAGGATGTTGGTGTTGCGCGGAAGGCTCTATGCTTGAACAAGGGGAAAACCTTTTTATATCGGTATGGAGACAGAGATTGGGTCCTGCTACCAGGAATTTGGGGAGGAACAACTTATTGTCCCCTGTTGGTGTCCAAACAATTCGGTTTAAGGTAGTTTGTACCAGCTACTGCAGGTATTACAAAATTTGAGTATGCATACAAGATTAATGACTACAAAGGGATAGTAGTACAGACTGCGAAAGCATGTGAAAACCCGAGAAGGGTTTAACTGTATCAAGACTTGGAAGTAATGGCAGGATATGAAGAATGAAGAACACTTAGGGTTAATGATAATACATTTCAGGAAAGACCAATAAATGCTAGCTCATCTGCTCAGTCTGTTAGAGAAATACCCTCTGCATTAGAAAAACTTAGGCACGACCGGGTGTTGGATTTGAAGAAATACGAGAAAAGAATCAGTGATCTCACTGAAGAATTGACCATGGCAAAGTTGCAAGTGAGTATGCAGGAAGGAAAGGAAAGGAAAAGGAGCTAATGGAACAAAACAAAAATATTAGCCTGGATATGAAGGAGCTGCAAGAACTGCATGATGATTACAAAGCAAAGCAAAAGGGAGGAACAAGTAAGTTGGTGAAAAGCTTATCAGAAAAATTAGATGTCATGACGAAGGAAAGAGAAGATTACAAGAAGATGTATGAAAAAAAGTCGGTTAAGAAAGGAATCAAGCACCAAGGCGAAGAAGAAATTAGAGGAAGAACAAGCTTGAAACTTTGACCTAACAAGCTAGGTGACACAATTAGAGCAACTGATCACGAAATATCACAATGAAGACAAAGTTCATATGGAAATAGAGAAAGAAGGGATACAAAAAAGGATATCGGTGTTAGAAAATGTGGTATAGGATTTGAAGGAGAAACTCGCAAGATATGAAGAAACGTTTTACCTAGAGAACGAAGTATGGAAGGGCAAGTATGAGGCAACACAACACACAGTCCGGAACCAGAATAATGAATTAGTAAACTTCAAGAAACAAGTCAGGAGCATTACTTCATACATACAATAACTGTTAAGGCAAGCCACGAGTCTGTAGGAGCGATCTGATGTTGAACTGGTACATGGAGAAGTCATCACTCGCCTGCTACATGAGTTGGTCAATTTAGGAGTTAAGGCTAGTAGTTTTAGGTAGAAAAATTTATCTTTTCCTTGTATTTGAACTTTCAGACAAATGAATGTTTCCAAAAGACTAGTTCTTGAATTCGACGCCTTTCTTTTCTTGCATTCATGCACTTTAACATCATATTATATTTTGCAAAATAAGGAGTTTAATAAAGAAAGGTTTAATGACAATTTCCTTTTAAGCCGCAATAATACTGCATTCATACGAAACTCGCTTACGCTCTAATGTCATGGCTGTTGAGGATCGAATTGCCAGTTTGGAGAACGATCAAGTGGAAACGCAGAACCACTTTGATAGAATGGAGCAATCTATCAAGGACTACTTTGCTCAGACATAGACAGAGATTATCAATTAGCCGATCACTCTCTTGGGACCAAAGGAGTCTGGAAAGGCCAAAATGCCTGAAGGTGCCTCCAATGAATTAAACGACTAGGCAGAAACTACATCTCACATTAGAGTGCAGCTCGAAAAACCTCCTCTTGCGAAGAAGGTCCACATCAACCTAGCATGGGCAACGCTTAGTCACCCAGTACATGTTGGGGCAAATTTTTGAAGTGGTGAAGAGGTCCCAGATCTGAACACTTTGAATGAAATTGAGAAAATTTACGCAGAGATTGAAAAGAAGTATGAGGAACGCTGTAAATCCTTAGAGGAATGCTTGTTGGAAATACTGAAAGCATGTGAGATAGGACCCGATGTTGCTAAAATGAGTCTAGTAGCTAATCTGGCACTTCCTCTGAAATTTAAGGTCCCAGATTTCAAAAAGTACGATGGAAGTAATTGCCTAAAAGCCCACCTCACAATGTATTGCCGAAAGATGGTTGCCCACTTGAAGGATGAGAAGCTGCCGATACACTGCTTCCAGGATAGTTTAATCGGTTCGGCGGCCCAATGGTACACACAATTGAGCCGTATGAACATTCGACAGTGGAAGGATCTCTTAGGAGCTTTTGTAGAATACTACAAGTATGTGACATAAATGATTCCTAGCAGGGTTATGTTTCAAGGCATGGAACAACGAAGTGATGAAACAATCCGATAATATGCTTAGAGATGGAGGGACATAGTAGCCCGAGTGTAGCCTCTGTTGATGGAAAGTGAGGTTGCCCACATGTTTGTTTAGAATGTGCGGGGCCACTTTTTGAGATGTTGACCAGTAATGCTACACAGACCTTTGCTGACATAGTAATGACATGGGAACTGATAGAGGTTACGATTTAAAATGGCAAGATCGAGATTGGAGAGAGCTCCCGAAGGAATTACAAGAGGAAAGATAATGAGGTGAATAATACGAGCGCATATGAGGCCCTAAGAATGTGACCATCACTTCATCTGGTACAGTAGTGGGAAATTCACAAAACTCAAATAAGAAAGATTCTCGTGTTCCGAGAAATGACATGATGGATTTTACACCAATACCAATGACATATGTTGAATTGTGCCCATAGTTGTATGAAGCAGATTTGGTAAGGCCATTCTATCTGACTCCCCTACAGCCTCCTTACCTTTTACGGTACAAATCTGATGCTCATTGTGAATTTCATGCTGGAATACCGAGACATTCGATTGAGACTTGCATGACATTTAAAAAGGTGGTACAAAATATGATCAATAATGAGATCTTGAAGTTTGTTGAGCCAAGTATTGCATCGAATCCTTTGCCGAACCACGATGGGCGAGGAGTGAATGTTATAGAGAAACATGATGAAGCAAAGAGATTGAAGAATGACGTTTCAGAAATTAGATCTCTGTTAAAATGGGTTTTTTAGCAGTTGTATAATGCCAAGATGATTGAAATTGGCATGAAGATAGAGATGTAGGTGCAATCTAATGTTTACTATGAGTATCATCAAGAATGTGGCCACGAGATTCAACACTACTCAGAGTTTAGAAGCTTAGTACAAAAAACGATGGATAAGAAGGAAATTGAGTTCTTTGAAAAAGCGAGAGTTAAGAAAGAAGTAGAAGTGTGTACTTTCGAGTGTTCTAGAGTTAAATATGGAGTCCACAAGCCTTTGGTTGTTTCTGTTAGACCTAAGCCTTAGTTTACTCAACCAAGGCTATCGAAATGCACCAAGATGACTGTACGTGAAACACTCGAAATGAGTGCAAAAACATGGAAAGGACTGGGAAAGCATCTTCAAGGGCGCCTACGTCCAAAACTTGTTATCATGAAAAAGGATCATTTTGGACTTGGTTTCAGGCCTAGCATAAAGGACCGACTGAAAGACCAGAAAAGAAGCGAAGAACAAAGGAGGGCCTGTTTTTTTGGGAACTAAAGCTCCTTCCAAGCCCGTGATCTCATTTGATATGACAAAGATCTTCAAGTCGCGAGGATTTGAGAATGTTGAGAAGCAACTTGAAGAAGTCAATCGTGAAACTATGAAGCTACATAAAGAATAAATTTTTGGTAATGATCTGGACGAGCTTTTTATCGGAGGAATCTTTGAGGGAGCTCAACCTGGAAAATTTCCAGAGAAAATTTTCCCATGCTTCCCTCGTGAAGTGCTTGGCAATTGGACATCCGAAGAGCTTTCTCTAGTATCTAAGAATAAAATAGAGTAAATACCATGAATAACTCTATAGCTTCGCCTGCGGGTATAAAGAGATATCTGTAAAGGGCCATCATATTAGTTCATTTTAATAAAGATTCTTTTATGACGATTCACAAATGGCAAACATGTTTTTTGTTTTTTCGCATCCTTTCCAAAATATATTATTATTATTTTCATTGCAGGTCTTCAACTATTGAATGCATGAATGATCCTAAATCTAATCCTAGAGTATATTCTGAGTGGCCAATGTGTCTAATGGAAGTCATTAAAGTCGAGGATGAAACAGAATGTGAAATCCCTAAAGAATTATTGAGGTTGGTGGAAAAAGAAGACAAGCATATCCTACCTCAAAAAGAGGAGTTGGAAGTTCTCAACTTGGGAACATATGAAGTTAAAAGAGAGGTAAAGATAGGGACTGCTTTCTTTCCAAATGCGAAACAAGCACTGATTGATCAATTACGAGAGTTCAAAGATGTCTTCTCCTGGTCATATCAAGACATTCCAGGATTGAACACCGACATAGTGGTTCACAAACTGCCCATAAGGCCAGAATGTAAACCGGTATAGCAGAAGCTTAGAAGACTGAGGCCCGAAATGGTACTAAAGATAAAGGAAGAGGTACAAAAATAGATTAACGCTGGTTTTCTCTAGGTATCCCAGTATCTGGAATGGGTGGCTAATATAGTCCATATACCAAAGAAAGATGTGAAGGTACGCATGTGCGTGGATTACAGAGACTTGAATAGAGCCAGTCCGAAGGATAACTTTCCCTTGCCACACATAGACATCATGGTCAACAATTCTTCGGGGAATACATGGTTCTCCTTCATGGATGGATTCTCGGGAGGTTGAATTATGTTTCCTGCTTTATTTCTCAATTGGCCGATAAATGTGATCCAATCTTCAAGTTTCTTAAAAGAATAATCCCGAAGAATGGAATGAAGAATGCTAGGAAACATTTGAAAAAATTAAGAAGTACTTGACGAATGCTCTGATATTAGTTGATCCGGTTCCAGACATACCATTTATCCTTTATTTGACGGTTTATGAGAACTCAATGGGATGTGTACTAGGGCAACACGATGATACGAGAAAGAAAGAAAGTGCCATCTACTATTTGAGCAAAAAGTTTATAGAGTGTGAAGTACGATACCCACCAATTCAAAAGTTATGTTGTGCTTTGGTTTGGGTGACTCGTAGACTCAGACAGTATAAGTTATACCACACCACACGGCTAATTTCCAGCCTTGACCCATTGAAATTTATGATGGAAGTTCCAATGTTGACTGGAAGATTGGCACAATGGAAAATGTTGTTGTCAGAGTTTGATATCGTATATGTGAGCTAGAAGGCGATAGAAGGAAGTGCTATAGCAGATTTCCTAGCAAGTCATGCATAAGAGGATTATGAGCCCCTAAACTTTGATTTCCAAGATGAGGATGTGATGAATATATCCACAACAAAAACTAGAATTCTAGATAACAAAACTTGAAAATTATATTTTGACGGAGCAGCCAATGACCTTCGACATGAAATTGGAGCATTATTTATTTATCCAAATAATGTACATTATCCTTTCACAAGCAAGCTAGAATTTCTTTGTACCAACAACATGGCAGAATATGAGGCTTGTGTTATGGGCCTATGGGCTACTATTGAAAGAAAGATAGAGGTTCTGAAAGTGTACATGGATTCAACTTTGGTGATCTACCGACTTCGTGGAGAATGGGAAACAAAGGACATAAAGTTGATCGAGTATCGAAAATTGATCCAGGAGTTAATAAAAGAGTTTGAAGAGATTACCTTTACATATATCCCCAAGGAAGACAATCAAATGGCGGATGCGTAGCTACATTAGCTTCGGTATACCTAGCAAACAAACCAGAAGATATGATGCCAATTCGAATACAAAGTTATGAGACCCATGCTCACTGCTGTAGCATAGAAGAGGAGGTTGATAAAAATCCTTGGATTTTGTTATCTTGCAATACCTTAAATTTCAAACTTATCCCTTGATGGAAAAAAGGCAATGACAAAAGAACTATTAGAAGAATGGCTTCAGGATACGTGCTCGATGGAGAGATCCTGTACAAAAGGGGCAAAGATCAGTTCCTATTAAGATGTGTTAATGCCAATAAAGCAAGAAGCATTATGGCAGACGTGCATGATGGAATATGTAGAACACATTCAAATGGATTCTCGATAGCCAGGAAGATCATGAATACGACTATTACTGGACAACCATGGAAGGAGATTGCATTAAATATGCCAAGAAGTGTCACAAATGTTAGATATATGCTGACAAGATTAACTCCCCGCCAATACCTCTTCATACAATGAATTCACCATGGCCTTTTGATGTCTTGGGCATGGATGTTATTGAGTAGATTCACCCAAAAGCTTCTAATGGACATTGTTTCATTCTTGTAGCTATTGATTACTTCACCAACTGGGTAGAAATAGCCTCTTATGCCAATATCATGAGAACGATAGTTTGCACATTTTTAAAGAAAGAGATAATCTGTCGGTATGGATTACCAGAAAGAATTGTTACTGATAATGTCACCAATTTCAACAACAAAGTAATAGCAGAAGTTTGTGAGCAATTCAAAGTCATGCATTACAATTTAGTGACTTACCACCCTAAGATGAATGGGGCAGTGGAAGCGGCAAATAAAAACATCAAGAAGATCATATCAAAGATGAGAAAGACTTACTAAGATTGGCACGAGAAATTACCCTTTGCATTGTTTGCATATCGAACTTCGATATGAACCTCAACTAGGGCGACACCCAACTCTTTGGTCTACAGGACAGAAGCAGTGCTTCGTATTGAGGTTGAAATTCTATCCCTTCGCGTTTTGTCCGAAGTAAAGTTGGATGATGCAAAATGGTTACAAGTTCGATTTGATTAGATGAATCTTATTGAAGAAAAGAGGTTGAAGGCTATATGCCAAAGCCAGATGTATTAGAAAAGAATACGGGTGAGCAAAACTTGACTTGACTCGAAAACTGAATAACTCGACTCGTCTTGACTCAACTCGAAATTTCATAAACTCGAATAACTCGAAAAAATTTCAAATAAAGTTTGAGTTGTAAAATGGAAATTCGAATAACTCGAAATTTTTAGTAACTGGTGGATTTATTTTTAAGTTCGAGACGAGTCCCTCTATTTTTTATGATATATACATACTGATATATAAAAATATGAAGAAATATTGTCACATGTGAAAAAATATATATGTGCATATCTTATATGATTAGAGAAAGGAGTTTAAATTGGAATCAAACCCTACTATAACATGATAAATAATTACAGTTAAATTTTTATAGGAACTCGAAAATTCGACTCGACTTGAACTTCTTAAACTCGACTCGAATCGAAAAAATTTCAAATAAAGTTTGAGTTGTAAAATATGACTCGTCAACTTGAATAACTCGAAATTTTTTAACTCGACTCGACTCGATCGAACGCTCACCCCTAGAAAAGAATGATGCAGGCATATGATAAGAAGGTGCGACCCAGAGAGTCCCAATAGGGAGATCTTGTGTTAAAAAAGGTCTTACAAATACATCGAGATGATCGAGGAAAATGGATGCCTAACTAGGAAAGACCTTATGTTTTTAAAAAGGCTTTTTCTAGAGAAGCGTTGATTCTGACTGAAATGGACAGAAAGGAGTTACATAAACCAGTGAACTCCGATTCAGTCAAGAAATAATATGCTTGAAGAATTCAAAAAGAGAATGAAAAAAGAAAAGAAAAGCGGAGTGAAAACCCGAAAGGGCGCTTTACAAAATGAAAATATCTGTGGTGAAAACCCAAAAAGGGCGCCTTAGATATCTCAAAACAAAATAAAAATAATAAAAAATAAAGGGGGTTCAAGATCAAAATCCAAAAAGGGCATCTTGAAACTAAAAGAGGATCTAGGTTGAAGCACGTAAAGGGCGACTCAAATATGTGAGGTTCGGCATCTGAAAAATATAACCTGTCGGACACCTGGTATTTCGAAAGGGATTTCACATCTGTAAACATTCTGACAACGTTCGAAGTCTGTTGGACAAGGATTCGAGCTCAACACTATATATGGTCGATAGGGTGGTTGTATCCTTCATGCTTTGGATTCCCGAAGATCTGACCTTGTTTCTTGATTTTATCGTTTCAGTTTGCCATGACATTTTCAAAAACTTCATTGTATTTCGATTTATAAGCTTTAATAAAATTTATGAATCCAGTTCCGAGATTTCTTTTTATTCTAAAGCATCATAAAATGGCTAATATAATGCATAAAAGCAGATAATTTCTTAGTATTGCTATGTTTTAAAGGTGCATGTGAACTTTAACACTTTGGATTATTGAAGAAGAGTGTATAAAGCAAAAATGGTGTGAACTCAAGGGCAGAATGCCAGGCTTGTGAAAACCATTGTAGAAAAGTGTCATGATAAGCTTTGACAAAGGTCTGCAGATTAATATGGACTATCATTGGCAACAAAGTCTGTCACCCGAAGAACAATGATTTTTATCTCTATGCTCATGCTAAGATGATTCGAATCACAAGGCCAACACATTATCATGACTAGAACTTGTCCATTCTCTGTTCTATATGTATCAAAAAATGGCATTGTAACCATTGTCATTGTTTTGGCTCGTCGTAAACACTTGGTAGCATCTCATTTGGGACAATATATGAAGTTCAAGATGGATTTTTAGATATTGACTGTCCGATTCTTAGATTTACGGAATCTTGTTGGAAAAGGAAAATGTGAATTGTCAATTGTCAATTGTCAAGACATCAATGTGGCCAGTTTAAGTGGTTGAAAAAAGAGGGAAAAGAAAAAAAGAAATATAAAGAAGAAAAGAAAATCAAGGTGAAAACCTGAAAGGGCGCCTTGGAAAAAAGAAAAGAAAAAAAGAAGAAAAAAGAAGAAGAAAAGAAATCGAAGTGAAAACCCGAAAGGATGTTTTGAGAAAAGTAATCTAAGGTGAAAACCCGAAAGTGCGCTTTAGAGCGAAGGGCCAAAAACACAGAATGGAGATTTTGACGGCCAATCCTGAATATGAGATGGGGCATCAAAGAAAATGAGAATTTATAAAGAAGCAGAAAGAAAGCACCAGAATGGATCTTCAGAGAGCAGAAGCTGATTGATGAATCTCAGTAACTCATTGTTTATGCATCATGTAGAAATTAGGGTCATTATAACCTTCATGTTTTAGTTTGTTTTGATAAGAAATTGGTAAAGAAAGAAGAACCCCTAATGAGAAGAGTTCGCACAGCAAAGAAGAACTCCCAATGAGAAGAGTTCGCCCAGCAAAGATATATCTCATAATGAGAAGAGTTCGCCCAACAAAAAAGAACTCCTAATGAGAAGAGTTCGCCCAACAAAGAAGAAATCCTATGAGAAGAGTTCGCCCATCAAAGATAGAGCTCCTAATAAGAAGAGTTAGCCCAACAAAGAAGAACTCTTAATGAGAAGAGTTCGCCAAGCAAAGAAGAACTCCTAATGAGAAGAGTTCGCCCAACAAAGATAGAGCTCCTATTATGAGGAGTTCATCCCCAACAAAAAAACATTTCAAGCGGGAAGAGTTTGTGCCGAGGTTCCAGAAGCTGAGGGAACGCCTTGAATTTAAAGCGGTCACCATGAAATGTTGCCGAAGTTCATCAACCGCCGTCAGAAGGTGAAACTTGTCCTCCTAATCCATGTTTCCTACACAAAGCACACAACACGTTAGATTTAGGCCTAATAAATCTAAAAACAGTAGCCACGGTGAGATCTAAATATAAACCCTAGATCTAAAAGTAATGAAAATTAGAGGAGAGTTAGAGGCTTATCTTGAAGATGCCAGAGTTTTTTAGGTCGCCGGAAGGTCTAAGGAAATGGCGGAGTTGAAGAGGGTAGATTAGGGTTTGGTTTTGGGTAGTTTAGGCTTAGGATTGGGCGAAGTTAGGTGTTTCAATCAAAACGAGAACTAGATTTAGGTTTAGGGTAAAAATCAGGTTTTTTGGTGCATTTTAGGTTTTTGGCACGATGGCCAAAAATTGCCCGGCGGTGGCATACAGTTGCCAAAACTAAACCAGACGGTAGTCGGAGAAGAAGAGTGGTCATAGAAGACGACCGGTGGTCGGCGTCTCCTCTCACGGCCGGCAAATAGGGAAAGGTTGATCACTGATGGTGGTGGAGGATCGAAAAGGAACAAATGAAGAAAGGGGTTTGAGTTATGAAGAAATTAAGAAGCTTGATCTTCAAAAACATAGAAACCAGAGTGTTTATGTGTTTGTTCAGATCAAACACAAGAAAAAGGATGAATATGAGATGAACTTTGGATAAAAAAATAAGGTTTTGATCCGTTGTTGGGTGGAATTTCTGGGTTTTTAGTGTTTCTGGCCTAGAGAATAGAGAGAGTGTTGGTAGGAAGAGAGAGACAGCGTTCGGTTCAAATGACCGAGGTGGCTCGTGAATAGGGTATTTATACCTTGAGTCAAACAATGTCGTTTTGGCACCGAGATGGCTCAACCTGCGAGATCGAGTCGTGCCAGGAGTAAGGATCCGCACCCTACTTTTCGGGCTTTCCAACTTTTCTTTCCATTCAATTTAGTCACCAAACTCTTGTAAGTTGGCTCTCCAAGTTTGAATTCAATGCAATTTAGTCCCTGTTAGCTTTGTTTTAAGTTTAAATTCTTTTTAATTTAGTCCTTAGTAGACTTGATAACTTAATTGCAATCGTTTAATTTATATATGTATGTTTGCATGTTTTAAAATTGAGCATATAGTATATTTGTTAGGTGAGTTTAATCACTTAATTGAATTAATTAGAGCCTTTAGTCTAGGTTCCTTAATTAATTAAGCAATATAAATAGGAAAACAATTGTAGAAAATAAATGAGTACTAAATGAAAATTTAAGTATTCTAATTTGATTAGTGTCTCAATGTAATGGGATGTTAATCAAGGGAATATTTTAGTTGAATATTTAGTATTTCATTTAAACATAGAACATCTAATCACATATAGTTAGTTTTAATTAAAATGAAATTAAGATATGAAATAAGTAGTTAGTAATACCAAATAAATAGGAATATTATTAATTTAGGGGCCTAGTATGGATAGTGCCCAATTGTTTGGGTGTTATCTCATAACCCCTAAACTTAATAATATTTATAGTTCCTTTAATTAATTAAATCAATGGAGCCCTAATTAGGTTATAACTTTAAAATAACAAGAAAACAATTGGATATGCATTAAAACTTTTGTGTTGAGATACATTTTGAATATAAATTGAAGTGTCCTAAAGCAATCGGATGTTTCAAAACTTATATTGGTTTAAAATGTATTTTCTTACAAAAGGATATCTCCATTTGAAATTCAATTCAATTAACAATTAAGGATTTAATTAAATTTAAATTATTGCTCGGAATGCCAAAATGCCACATGGAATTAATAAGGTACCGATAATGGGCGTTTGTAGGGGTGCTAACCCTTCCCTACATGTAACCGACTCCCGAACCCAAATTTTAAGGAAAATAATCTCTAGTTTATTTCAAGGTGTTCGGTCTACCAAAGTGATCGGCGGCGACTCCAAATTGATTTTTAATAATAAATAAAGGGAAACTTGGTTAAAATAATAAAAACCTAATTTTCATAATTAAATGAATAAAATGGATAAAACCCCTAGTTTCCAAAAAAACTAATCGTAAGGCTATTTTTACACTCGGTTTTAAAAATGGTCGCGACAGCTTGGCGACTCCACTGAGGACAATATTGAGAGTCAAACCTAATTAATTAATTTCATGTGGCATTTTGACCAATAATTTGAATTTAATTTTTTTTTCTAAGAATTGTTGGATGAATTTTCAGGAAAAATGGAGGTAGCTTTTGTGTATGATATATCTGTCATTCATGCATAAACCCTCGACCTGGGTTTTTCACCCTTAAGTGGGAGAAAGGCAATATCCGACGTGATGCTCTCCAACTCTGAGTTCGGATTTTCTTCTTCTTTCAGTATACCAACCCTATGCATCGTGGGGCACACGCCTCTGTTATAAGGGACCTATACTACCAAATTGATGTCTTGCTGTCGCAGTAGATGACAACAACACTTCGAGAACCAAGAGTCTAGAACAAAGCCTAGAATATGTTTTTAGAAGCCCACCCCGCTAGAGCCAGACAGGGAACTAGGACATGTGCTACAGGTTTAAATACATTACTCTGGTTATTTTCTTTGCTAAATATTATGTGTTTCTTTGTGTCAATAATTTTTTATTTGCTTTTCATATTAATTCACAATATTAACACGAGTTTCTCTTTGTTTTGTTTTGTTGTTTTAAATGAATCATGTCATAATTGCATATGTTTTGGCATCGAATCGAGAGTCAATCAATTTGGAAATATTCGATATGTCTAGAGAGTTTAAGATAAAAGAAGACAATACGACGGTCTGGACTTGGTTAGAACAAACTCAACATGAGAAGGGAATGACACAATTCTGGAATCCCGCGTGTAATTGTTTCACCTTCAGCCGAGTAGATATGACACCCACGCTTGAGGAATATAGAATACTGGTTAATTGTCCTAGAATTAAAAGTGACAAGATCTATACTAGACCCAACACCAACTCAAGTTTTAAAAAGAAATTGATACCAATTACTAGAAAGAATAAAGAATGGTTAGACGGAAAGATGGCCAATAATGATACTACCGACCAAAATGAGGATAAGCAACATATCTATTGGAGGGTTCTTAAAGAGTTAATATTGGCAAGCAACGATGAACCAGCTAGGATGAGAAGCTTGTTCGCCTTATGCATATATGGGTTGGTTTTATTTCCAAGGACTCCGGAGCACATTGATCTGCCAATATTGGGATTGTTCGAGCGATTAGAGAAATGGGACAATCCAATGCCTGCTATTTTAATAGAAACTTACAAATCATTAACCGCATGCAAGAAATCAGGGGAAAGAAGATTTTGGGGATGCACATAATTGCTTGAGATTTGGTTTAGGGGGTAATAAGTGGAATACTCCTTACAGAGGAATCAGGTATCTCAATATGTACTCGCCAATAAAAGAACACCTAGCTAGCTGCCCTTTAAAGAAAAAGAATGCGAGACACTGGGAAGAATATTTCAAGGACATGAAGGATGCTGATGTTGTGTGGAAGGCTCCATCGCTGAACATGGGGACAACCTTTTTATATCGGTGTGGAAATAGAGATTGGGTCCTGCTACCATGGATTTAGGGAGGAACAACTTATTTTCCCTTGTTGGTGTCCAAACAATTTGGTTCAAGGCAGTTTGTACCAACTACTGCATGTATGGTAAAATTTTACTATGCACACAAGACAAATGACTACAAAGGGAAAGTAATACAGACTACAAAATCATGAGAAAAGCCGAGAAGGGTTCAACCGTATCAAGACTTGGAAGTAATGGCGAGATATGAAGAATGGAGAACACAAAGGGTTAATGATAACACATTTTGGGAAAGACCGGTAAATGCTAGCTCGTTTGCTCAGTCTTTTAGAGAAACACCCTTTGCATTAGAAAAACTTAGGCACGACAGAGAGTTGGATTTGAAGAAATATGAGAAAGGAATCAATGATCTAACTGAAGAATTGACCATGGCAAAGTTGCAAGTGAGTATGCACGAAGGAAAGGAAAAGGAGCTAATGAAACAAAACAAAAGATTAGCTGGGATCTGAAGGAGCTGAAGGAACTACATGATGATTACAAAGCAAGGCAAAACGGAGAAATAAGTAAGGTGGTGAAAAGCTTATCAGAAAAATTAGATGCCATGATGAAGGAAATAGATTATTACAAGAAGATCTATGAAAAGAAGTCTCGGTCAAGCAAGGATTCAAGCAGCAAGGCAAAGAAGAAATTAGAGGAAGTACAAGCTATAAACTTTGACCTAACAAGCCAGGTAACACAGTTAGAGCAGCTGGTCCCGAAATATCACAATGAAGACAAGGTTCATATGAAAATAGAGCAGGAAGGGCTACAAAAAAAGATATCGGAGTTAGAAAATGTGGTGCAAGATTTGAAGGAGAAACTCGTAGGATATGAATGGGCATTGTACCTAGAGAGCCAAGTATGGAAGGAAAAGTATGAGACACCACAACGCACAATCCAAAACTAGAATGATGAATTAGTAAACTTCAAGAAACAAGTCAAGAGCGTTGCTTCATACGTGGAGATATTGTCGAGGCAAGCCAGGAGTATGTTCGAGCGATCTGATGTTGAGCTGGAACATGGAGAAGTCATCACTCGCCTGCTACTTGAGTTGGTCAATTTAGGAGTTAGGGCTAGTACTTTTCTATAGAAGAATTGATCTTTTCCTTGTATTTGAACTTTCAGACGAATGAATGTTTCCAAAAGACTAGTTCTTTAATTTGATGCCTTCTTTTTCTTGCATTTATGCATTCATGCATACATTCATGCACTTTAACATCATATTATATTATACAAAATAAGGATTTTAATAAAGAAAGGTTTAATGACAATTTGCTTTTAAGCCACAATCATGCCGCATTCATACGGAACTCGCTTACGCTCTAAAGCCATGGATGTTGAGGATCAAATTGCCAATTTGGAGAACGATCGAGTTGAAACACAGAACCGATTTGATAGAATGGAGCAATCTACCAAGGACTACTTTGCTCAGACACAAATAGAGATTATCAATCAACTGATCGCTCTGATGGGACCAAAAGAGTCTGGAAAGGCCAAAATGCCTGAAGGTGCTTCCAATGAATTGAATGACCATGCAAAAACCACATCTCACATTAGGGTGCAGCCCGAGAAACCTCCTTCTACAAAGAAGGTCCACATCAACCTAGCAGGGGCAACGCCTAGTCACCCAGTGCATGTTGGGGAAAATTTTAAAAGTGGTGATAAGGTCCCGTATCTGAACACTTTAAATGAGATAGTGAAAATTCACGTTGAGATTGAAAAGAAGTACGAGAAACGTTGCAAAGCCTTAGAGGACCGCTTGTTGGAAATACATAAAGCAAATGAGATAGGACCTGGTGTTGCTGAAATGAGATAGAACCACAGTGGGCGAGGAGTGAATGTTATAGAGGAAGATGATGAAGCAAAGCGATTAAAGGCTGACATTTCAGAAATCAGATCTCCATTAAAATGGGTATTTAAGTAGTTGTATAATGCCAAGATGATTGAAATAGGTATGAAGGTGGAGATGGAGGTGTAATATGATGTGTACTATGAGTATCATTAGGAATGTGGCCACGAGATTCAACACTGCTCAAAGTTCAGAAGCTTTGTACAAAAAATTATGGATAATAAGAAAATTGAGTTCTTTGAAAAAGCGGGAGTGAAGAAAGATGTAGAAGTGTGTACTTCAGAGTGTTCTGGAGTTAAATATGGTGTCTACAAGCCTTTGGTTGTTTCTGTTAGACCTAAGGCTAGAAGTTCTTCAAATGTAAAGCCGACAGCAGCCCCAAAGTTTGTAATTTCATCTCCTGCATCGTTTGCTTTTAAAAGCATCCACAAGGTTCCCTGGATTTATGCAACTAATGTGACTATAACTGAGGGAGAAAAACCACAGGAAGAGATAAAGTCTCCAAATGAAGTGAAGGCAGTGCCAGAAGAAAAGAAGGATGAACAACTTGACACGGAAACAGTAAATGAGGTGGGACACCTTACCCGTAGTGGTAGATGCTATTCTTCTTCTGAAGTATCTAAGGAAGCATAAAAGATTAAAGGAAAGACTGTTGCAGTACTTGAGAATATTTTTGGAGAAGATCCTGCTCCAAAAATAAGTGAGCCGGTAACAGAAGAGCAAACTCAACAGTTCTTGAAATTTTTTAAGCATAGTGAATACAATATAGTCGAGCAGTTAAAGAGGTAACAAGCAAGAATTCCTTTCTTGGAGTTGTTGTTAAGTTCTGAGGGGCACCACAATGCTCTAATAAAGGTGCTCAATTAGACGTTTGTACCAAATGACATATCGGTGAACAAATTGGACAAAATTGTGAATCATATTATTGCCGACAATTATATTACATTCACTGATGATGAGATTCTTGAAGGGGGAATGGGATCAGTAAAGGCTTTAAACATCACCACACATTGCAAGGGCTATGTGTTGCTAGGAGTTCTAATAGACAATGGCTCGGCTCTGAATGTTTTGCCGATGGCAACTCTACAAAGGTTGCCAGTTGATGATTCACAAATGAAGACATATAAGAATACTGTGAGGGCCTTTGATGGAACTACTCGAGACGTACTAGGAAAAATTGAAGTGGCACTGTTAATTGAGCCAACAGTTTACAATGTAGATTTTGTAGAGATGGACATCAAGCCCACATATAATTGTTTGTTGGGTAGACATTGGATTGATTCAGCCGGTGCAGTCCCATCATCTCTGCATCAGAATTTAAAGTTTGTGATAGAAGGGAAACTGGTCAGTGTTGGAGTGGAAGAAGATATCATTGCTTCGGTAACCACTGATGCCCCATATAACGAAGCTAATGAAAACGTCCTCGGATGTTCTTTTAGAGCTTTGGAATTTGTCAACGCAACTTTTGTTGCTGAGGGTAAGCCGTTTCCTCAACCAAGGCTGTCAAATTACACCTAGATGACTGTACGTGAAACACTCGGAAGGGGTTCAAAAATAGGGAAAGGACTGGGAAAGCATCTTCAAGGGTGCCTACGTCTAAAACCCGTTATCATAAAAAGGGATCATTTTGGACTTGGTTTCAAGCCTAGCATACAGGACCGACTGAAAGACCTGAAAAGAAGAGAAGAACAAAAGAGGGCCCATTTTCTAGGAACTGAAGCTCCTTCCAAGCTTGTGACCTCATTTGATATGACAACGATCTTCAAGTCGCGAGGATTTGAGAATGTTGAGAAGCAACTTGAAGAAGTCAATTGTGAAACTGCGAAGCTGCATGAAGAAGAAACTTTTGGTAATGAGCTGGATGAGCTTTTTGTCAGAGGAATCTTTGAAGGAGCTTATTCTAGAAAATTTCTGGAGAAAATTCGCTCATGCTTCCCTACCGAAGTGCTTGGCAACTGGAAAACCGAAGAGCTTTCTCTAGTGTCTAAGAATAAAACAGAGTAAATACCATGAATAACTCTATACCTTTTCCTGTGGGTATAGGGAGATAGATGTAAAGGGCCATCATTTCAGTTCCTTTTAATAAAGATGCTTTCATGTTGATTCACAAATGGTAAACATGTTTTTTGTTTTTTTTCGCATCCTTTCCAAAACATATACTATTATTTTCTTTGAAGGTCTTCAACTATCGAGTGTATGAATGATCCTAAACCTAATCCTGAAGTAGATTCTAAGCGACCAATGTGTCCAATGGAAGTCAATGAAGTCGAGGATGAAACATAATTTGAAATCCCTAAAGAATTAGTGAGGTTGGTGGAAAAAGAAGACAATCAAATCCTACCTCATAAAGAGGAGTTGGAAGTTCTCAACTTGGGAACAGATGAAGTTAAAAGATAGGTAAAGATAGGGACTGCATTCTTGCCAAAAGAGAAACAAGCACTGGTTGATCTGTTATGAGAGTTAAAAGATGTCTTCACCTGGTCATATCAAGACATGCCAGGATTGAACACCAACATAGTGATACACAAACTGCCCATAAGACCAGAATGTAAACCAGTTCAGCAGAAGCTTAGAAGGCCGAGGCTGGAAATGGCACTAAAGATAAAGATAAAGAAAGAGGTGCCAAAACAAGTTGACCCTGGTTTTCTTAAGGTATCTCAGTATCCGAAATGGGTGGCTAATATAGTCCATATACCAAAGAAAAATGGGAAGGTACACATGTGCGTGGATTACAAAGACCTAAATAGAGCCAGTCTGAAGGATAACTTTCCCTTGCCACACAGACATCTTGGTCAACAATACGTCGGGACATTCATGGTTCTCCTTCATGGATGGATTCTCGGGGTATAACCAGATAAAGATGAATCCATAGGATATGGTCAAAACAACATTCATAACTTTATGGGGCACATATTGTTACAAGGTGATACCTTTTGGATTAAAGAATGCCAGTGCAGCTTATCAGCGAGCAATGGTTACCTTGTTCCACGACATGATGCACAAAGAAGTTGAGGTGTACGTGGATGACATGATCGCTAAGTCCCATACTAGAGAGGAACATATTTAGAACTTATGAAAGTTATTTTTGAGGTTGAGGAAGTACTAGTTGAAACTCAATCCCAATAAATGTACCTTTGGAGTAACGTCAGGAAAACTCCTAGGATTTGTTGTCAGCAGAAAAGTAATTGAAATAGACCTAGATAAGGTGAAGGTCATTCAGAATTTGCCACCACCCGGTTCACTAAAAGAGGTCCATGGATTCCTTGGGAGGTTGAATTATGTTTCTCAGTTTATTTCTCAATTGACCGATAAATGTGATCCAATCTTTAAGTTGCTTAAAAAGAATAATCTCAGAGAATAGAATGAAGAATGCTAAGAAACATTTGACAAAATTAAGAAGTACTTGATGAATGTTCCAATATTAGTTGAACCGGTTCTAGACAGACCACTCATCCTTTATTTGACGGTTTATGAGAACTCAATAGGATGTGTGCTGGGGCAACACGATGATACGAGAAAGAAAGAAAGATCCATTTACTATTTGAGCAAAAAGTTTACAAAGTGTGAAGTACGATACCCACCAATTCAAAAGATATGTTGTGCTTTGGTTTGGGTGACTCGTAGACTCAAACAATATATGTTCTACCACACTACCTGGCTAATTTCCCGCCCTGACCCATTGAAATTTTGATGGAAGTGCCAGCGTTGACTGGAAGATTGGCACGATGGAAAATGTTGTTGTCAGAGTTTGATATTGTATATGTGAGCCAGAAGGCGATAAAAGGAAGTGCTATAGCAGATTTCCTAGCAAGTCATGCATCAGAGGATTATGAGCCCCTAAACTTTTATTTCCGAGATGAGGATATGATGAATACCTCTACAACAGAAATTGGAATTCCAGACAAAGAAACTTGGAAATTATATTTTGGCGGAGTAACCAATGCCCTTGGGCGTGGAATTGGAGCAGTATTGATATCTACAAATAATGTACACTATCCTTTCACAAGCAATCTAGAATTTCTTTGTGCCAACAACATGGCAGAATATGAGGCTTGTGTTATGGGCCTGCAGGCTGCTATTGAAAGAAAGATAGATTTCTGAAAGTATATGGGGATTCAGCTTTGGTAATCTACCAGCTTCGTGGAGAATAGGAAACAAAGGACATAAGTTGATCAAGTATCGAAAATTGATCCTGGAGTTAATAAAAGAGTTTGAAGAGATTACCTTTACATATATCCCCAATGAAGACAATCAAATGGCGGATGCCTTAGCTACATTGGCTTCCGTATTCCTAGCAAACAAACCAGAAGATATGATGCCAATTCAAATGCAGAGTTGTAACACCCCAATTTTGGGCTTAGAAGTTTTGGGTTTGAACCAGACCGGTCGGATTTTCTGTTCAAATATAAAAGGTGGTTTTAAGGAAAGCCTAGTTCGGGATGCATTAAAAATATGGAAAAATATCTAAAAATCCTCTTTTAATATATATAAGAGGGTGGTGAAATCAATTTTACAAAATGAGGTTTGGAAATATGACCTTTTGAGTTAGTGACTAAAATGTAATTTTTTAAAAGTTCGTGACTGTTTTAAAAGGATTGAAACTTTGAATCTTTAAGGAGCTAATTTACCCAAGGGAGGATTTCTCCAGATTTTTCTTGATTTTTAAAGACTCATTTAATGTTTAATTAATGAAAAGAAAAGAGGGAAAAATATATTTTTAGTTTCATAACTAACTTTTACCAAAATTTTCCCATTTCATTTTCTCTCAAAATTCCCTCTGCCAAACACATTTCCACATCAACTTTTCCTTTGATTTTCACACCTAAAGTTGAGATTTCAATTCCTAAATGATTCCTAATCATTTCTACATCAAATCCTCATCATTTGCTTAATGAATTTTCAAGGATTTTGGCTCTAAATAAGGAGAAATCCACATTTAGAGGTATGAACGTCCTTCTCCTCTAAATACTCAGTTCTTTACTGAAATTCCCAAGTTCTCAATCCTTAAATTAAGTTTTATTAAAGGTTTTAATGTTGTGATCTTGATTTTAGCTTAAAATGCAAGATTTGGATTTAATTTTGAAGAAATTCGTATTGGATGATTGGGCTCTGTTTTGAGATGTCTTTTTGATGTATTTTGGATGTATAAATGATGTGTGATTGAGGTTTAATCAATGCAATCCCGAATAGGTTGATTTTCCTAAGTTTTTACTTGTGAAAATGGTGGTTTTTGGGGTGATCTTGGTATTTTGTTAATGCTGGAGGTATAAGGACGAGTTTGAGTTTATTTTGGATGTTAATTGATGTTTAATAATGGTTAGAAGTGATGGATCTTGGCTGGGTTAAGTCTTGGAAGTGTTTGGAGGTGATTTCGGTTGTGTTAGGTAGCCGAAATGTTGGATTTGCAAAGAGCAGCAAGTTTAGGTGTGTTGCTGGTGTTTTTAATGCATGATGATGCATTAATCCTCTGTTGTTATGTGCTTGAAACAGGGGGAATGATCCGTGAGCAATAGAGGTGGCGTTGATGGTTTTGGATGCTTGGAAGGCTTGTTGGCTAGCCTAGTTTGTGTATCAGTGAGTGAAGTTGGGGTTTTCAGCTTTCAAACCAATGTTTGAAGGTTTTTGGGAGCTTAGTTTAAGTCTAAACAACTTAGCTAAGCTCAAGAGTAAGTAAATGGAATTTCTCTCTTGGTTTGTGTTATGAATTGGTTTTTAAAGCACTTGTGATTGTTGGATGCAATGCATGTGATTTGCATGTTTAAATTCTGTTTTGAAAGCATATTTTAGCATGGTTTAATGTTGGTTTTGAAAGTCATGTGTGAAGGATGCTCAAGGTAAGAGATCCTTTGTTTTGTACGTTGGAATTGTGGAATTGATGCATAGTGTTGCATGTTGTTTAATGGCTTTGTTTAATGCTTCAAAACAATGAAGTGATGATGGTAATTGGTGGTTTTGGCATTTTGGTTATGCTTGTAAAAACGGTGGATTAATGTGGTAAAATGGTTATATTGGCAAGTGATGTAAGTGGTTCTTGGTTACTTTAATCGGATATAGTTAGCCGACTATAGGATTGGGTGCACCGTGAATTGAGTCGCCTTGCATGTCGAGGGGGTTGTAATTGTACCGTAAACTCCATCCAAGAATCCTAGCGATTGAGGAAATTGGTGTCACCACGATGGAGGATGGCTCTCGTGGGTAGGCTTGGTTAAGTGCCACAACGATGGAGGATGGCTCTCGTGGGTGAACCTTGTTAAAAGTCACCACGATGGAGGGTGGCTCTCGTGGGTGGACTTTGTTTAGCGTCACAACGGTGGAGGGTTGCTCCCGTGTGTGAGCTTGGTTAAGGTGATTACAATGGTTGTGGTAGCTTCCATGTGTAAGCCTTGTGATGTGTCCCGGCTCTCGCTAGTGTATTATACAACTTCCGATGAGTGATGTTGAGGGGTTGTGATTGTACCGTTAAACTCTATCACAGGTGTTGAGGGGTTGTGATTGTACCGGTAAACTCCACCTTGTGTTGTTCGGAAGTGTGTATGAAGTGTGTGGGACAACGCTTGTAATCCGCGTATCCGATTGTGTCTTGTGTTATGATGGTTTGTGAATTATCACTTGGAAGCCAATATAATGTTCTTGAATGTAATGAAGCATGAGATGCTTGAAATGATGCATGGTTGCATGGGAAATGTGTGATGTTCTAAGAATGCTTGTATTACTTGTTAGCTTGAACAAGTGTTTTGTCCTCTATTGAGAATGGTGCATGTGTGCATGGAATCTCTTTAGTGCATTGAAGTCTTGTGAAGGTTTGTTTTAAAAGGCATGTAATGCAAATGTTGTTTTTGTGGTTCATATGTTGCATTTGTTTAATGCATGAGATAGATTGAAGGAGTAAGTGGTTTTCAAAGGTTTCTTGCATTGAGATGTTTTTCAAATATGAGAAAAGTATAATGTGAAGTGGAAGTGTTTTCCAAGGAACTTGTATTTAACTTTGCATATAATGTTCATGCATGGAAAGGTTAAATTGATGGTTTTGCAAGGATGTGCTTTGAAGTGAGTTACTTAGCTTTTCTAAGCTAAGGGTTGGTTTCCATGTTTGAGCAATGCATGATTTAAAGCATGTTGTTTAAAAAGGGGTTTTCAAACACTGCTTTGGTTTATCGGAATGTGTTTACTTTTTTAAGTGGTTTTATGACTCGCTGCATTGATGGTGTTTTGGTTTTGAGCATTCCTCACTAAGCATTATGTGCTTACGCTCCTTTTTGTCCATGAATGCAGATATTTGAAGTTGGGACAACAAGAAGCAAGAGATTCAAGGAGAGCTCCACTTGAGATGTATGTCTCAGTTAATAGCTATAGATAATAAAGGCAATGGGGGGAGAGTCTTTTATGTTGATGTTTAATGAGATTGTGTATGTTGGACAAGTTTGGTTTGTGATTTGAACTAGGTGGTTTAACGCTTGCAACGTTTGAATCTTCTTATTCATAAGTCGTTATGCTATGCTTCTTGTTTTAAAAGCATGATTAAGTGTTGGATGTGTTGAAAGAGTTGGTGCACCTAGGGGTGGTTTTGTATCTAGATTTTAATGCAATTAGGTTGTTATGATGCTTGACATGTCGTTGATTTGTTGAGTATTGATTTGGAGCATGTTCGATGGGGTTTAGATGTGTTAAAACAGGCCTATCTGCTGTTTCTGGGCAGGGTGTTTCGAAACACCCTTGCCTGTTTCGAAACAGGTGCTTGATTTGGCCTGGGTGTTTCAAAACGGGTAGAGGTGTTTCGAAACACTTTGGCTACTGCCAAGCCCCGTTTCTGAACGGGCTAACCCCGTTTCGAAACACTTGACCGTTAGGCACTGATTTGAATGGTTTTGAGGTTTGCAAGCTTTACGTTTTAGTCCTGATTTTTGTATGTGCAATTGTTTGAGTTTGAGATGTCCGATTAAGGTGAAATTTGGCAGAGATGCATGAAACATGTCTAATTTCATAATGGTAACTTAAAAATTGGTAAAGTCATCTTAATTTCCAGAATTTACAAAATGGTCCCTAAATTCGTATGTTGTGCAATTGAGTCCCTTATTTTTTTCCGATTGCTGTGATTTTTGAGTATGCTTATCTCAAGAGTATGCCTAGGTTTAATGTGCATCGAGACAAGTTTAAAAAGAAAAAAAGGGTCGTTAATCAAGGTTGACTTTTGGGTTGACTTTGGTTTTCCCCGTGTAATCTTCGTAGTTCGGGTCGACCGTCTAGGCCGGGCTAAGGGGGTTACATTTGGTGGTATCAGAGCTGAGTTGCGAATTCTTGGGGAAATGGTAAAATGTTTTAATAAGTGTTTAATGTTTTTCTGATGTGTGGTTGAAAGTCGGTTGGAAAGTGTGTCTTTGAGCGAATTGTTGATGTTTTTGTCATGCTTTTTGATTGTGAATCTTCATTGAGCTAATGTGGGTTTGTGCTGATGATATGCTGGTGATGTAAGCTGATTTTATGAATGATGAAAGTGTGATGGGTATGATATGTTGATGTTATGCTGTTGCGGGTGAATGTTGTTTGATGAGAGCATGATCGAAGTATGTTGATTGATATGCTCGATGTTGTGATATCCATGTTTTTATTGACTGTTATGTCATCTAAAAGGGGAGAATTTGGGATACCCATTGCCTTATTATTATAGCTATTGTGTTATGTTGGAGTTGGAGTCTTGAATCCTTGCTTGAAGCTGGCCTGATGGTTTTGTTGTTTTGTCATGATTGCTTGTTGTTTTTAGCATGATGGAATCAATGAGAGAATGGCAGTTGGATGAGATGGTTGCTGCTTTAGAGCAAGTTGTTAAGGCGTACAATTCACCTTTTAGTGGAGGTGTTTTGTTTCAGTCTTCAGTGCCTGGAGTTGAGGTAGTGAGGCAGGAGGAAGAAGATGGTTCTGTGATGAAGGGTTCATCACCTATAGTTCAAGAGGTGTCGGGAACATCTCAGGCTGTGGTGAAAGTGAGGCCTGTAGACGTGCCGACTGTGGGACGTACGAGTTTGTCGAAACAACGTTACATGATTTGGGAGTTGTGGAGTATCATGGTTCGACACCTGAGGCGTTCGAGGTCTGGTTGGCCAGTGTAATTCTGATTTTGGGTCAGGAAGGTTGTGATTATGCCTGTAAGATAGGAAGTGTTGTCTCATTGTTGTTGGAGGACGCCTGTGCCTGGTGGACATCTGTGGCGGTGGCATCGCATATCCACGATATAGATTGGGACTTCTTTGTGTCTTCCTTTTATGAAAGGTACCTTGGAGAGATATTTCCCAGGGTTAAGCAACGTGGGGGTGTGGTTTCAGATTATGAAGGTGAGAAAAGTTTAAGCAAGAGAGTTGTGGGTACTGACCTCGGGAGCGGTCAGCGTGAGAGGCTACGTGATAGAAGGTTTTGCTTGAATCGAAGTCTGGGTGGTGGTGCAGACGTAGGTCAAGTGCGGTATGATCATGAAGTGGTAGCTCGGTTGCCGAAGTGTGACCATTGTGGAAGATGTCATGTTGGAGGTTGTCGGGGCGCGAGAGTTTGTTGGAACTGTGGTTCTAAGGAGCATGTGAAGTGAAATTGTCCTCAAGTGGTGAGATCAGCTTCAGTGGTAGCAAAAGGGTCTCTGAAGGGTCGTGGGCGCGGCCGAGACAAAGTTCAAAGGTGGCAGGAAGGGCAGAAAGGTATGAGGAGCTTGGGGAAGGAATCTTGTTGGAATTGTGGGTCTATTGGGCATTTGAGACGAAATTGTTTGAAGTTGGCTCAGGGTAGTCAGGGTTCTTTACCGCAGGGAGATGGTGATGACCTTAATGTGTTAGCTGATGCTGCAGTGGTGCGGCTGGAGAATGGTGGTTCTGCGAGGAAGAGAGCTCGTCTATTGAAGCTCCGGGGCAGTGAGGTGTTTGTAGGCAACCTAGTTAAGTAATCTTTGCCCTAGTTATCTTAGTTGGTTTCAGGTTTGGTTTTCCCTTGCGTAGTGGGATGGTCTCGTAGCTAGCAAGTTTGGGGTAGTAGTTGGTGTTGTTTTGAAAACAACTTTAGTGTGAAGAGGGTATTAGTGGGTATTTCATGGTTAATGGGTTATTGGAATGGTAGGGTTGGACAAGTTGGAAGTGAGATAGGAGGTTGTTCTTAGGCAGATTCTGAGGATGTTATTGGTGGGTGTGAACCGACATACATGCACAGTTAAAATCATTTGTTATATGCTATATTATATATGTTGGTACATGCATACATGCGACATGACATTAGAGGTTTTGCATACATGTACACAGGCATTGATAGGGCATATAGGTGACCCTGCATACGAACGTTCACACTCGCTAATAGCTAATCGGGTCCGTTAGTGTTGTGATAGGGTTAAGTTGGATGATGGGTTTTAAAAGTTGTTTGGTGTTAAGAGAATGTTAGAAGTAATTGAGGGTATTAAGCGAGCTGTCAGTAATAGTGAGTGCGATGTAGCATGTTGGCAGAAGGAAAGTGTTTTGGCGCTTAAAGAGTTTAGCGGTGCGGTGGTGAGGAGATTGCCGGTTGAAGTTAGAATTAGTCAGTGTGGTTGTGAATAGCTAGTAGAAGTGGTAGTTTCTTGGTGTTAAGTGATGTTGCAGGATGTGTTTCCAGAGTGCTGAGGTAACTTGGCATTGATGTTGTAATAAAAGGGTTGTTTTTGTAGGTGATGGTTCGTAGCAACCTTCGAAGAGTTGAGAAGAGGTTGTGTTGTGGGTTGTAGAAAAAGGTTGGCCTGGGGTGAATAGAAGTTTCGTAATCTTAATATGTATGTATAGAATGGGCGGTGTCCTGGTAAGGCTAGTGTTCTAGTCAAAGCTTTAAGTGGAAAGGCAATGTAAGTTCAAGGGCCATTGTTGGTTGGACGGGTTCTTGTGAGAAGTGGTTGGCTAGTCGTGTATAAGTAAGTCCCTTTCGAAGTCAGCTAGTGGTATGTGGAACGGTTGGCGGAGTCGAGGTTGGGGTTTTGTGACGTGAATTTTCGGATGTTGGGTGAGTAGTCCTAGTGAGTCGTTATGGTATTGATAGTGGCGGAGGTGAAGGAATGTCAGCAATATGTTGAGAAGTTTGAGTAAGCAGTTGAGGCTTAAGAATTTTTGCTTGATGTGGTAACCTTTGGAAGAGATTGAGCAGTTGTGCAAGGGGTTTTAGAAGTAGTGAAGGTTGTGGGTCACATGGTGGTTGAACTGGATGGGTTGGTGTCACCGTGTGTACGAGTTTTGGGAGTTATAAGTTAAGGTGGTGTATGCTGTAAAAGTTTGGAGGTTATTTAGGTTGTTGTTGGGGCTATGTGCAGTCAGGAAGTGTGAAAGGTTAAGCTGTGGTCAACATCTGAGTGTTATGGAATTTGTGAACAGTATGTGGTGGTGTTGGGTTTGGTGGAGTTTTGTGTGTAGAGTGTTCAGTGGTGGTTAAGTCTCCTGTGTTGCCTTGTGGGTTGATTTGAGAAGCTTGGTTGTGCTCTTTTCGCCGGTTGAAATTTCGAGGACGAAATTTCCTAAGAGGGGGAGAGTTGTAACACCCCAATTTTGGGCTTAGAAGTTTTGGGTTTGAACCGGACCGGTCGGATTTTCGGTTCGAATATAAAAGGTGGTTTTAAGGAAAGCCTAGTTCGGGATGCAATAAAAATATGGAAAATATCTAAAAATTCTCTTTTAATATACATAAGAGGGTGGTGAAATCAATTTTACAAAATGAGGTTTGGAAATATGACATTTTGAGTTAGTGACTAAAATGTAATTTTTGAAAAGTTCGTGACTGTTTTAAAAGGATTGAAACTTTGAATCTTTAAGGAGCTAATTTACCTAAGGGAGGATTTCTCCAGATTTTTCTTGATTTTTAAAGACTCGTTTAATGTTTAATTAATGAAAAGAAAAGAGGGAAAAAGATATTTTTAGTTTCATAACTAACTTTTACCAAAATTTTCCCATTTCATTTTCTCTCAAAATTCCCTCAGCCAAACACAATTCCACAGCAACTTTTCCTTTGATTTTCACACCTAAAGTTGAGATTTCAATTCCTAAATGATTCCTAATCATTTCTACATCAAATCCTTATCATTTGCTTAATGAATTTTCAAGTATTTTGGCTCTAAACAAGGAGAAATCCACATTTAGAGGTATGAACGTCCTTCTCCTCTAAATACTCAGTTCTTTACTGAAATTCCCAAGTTCTCAATCCTTAAATTAAGTTTTTTAAAGGTTTTAATGTTGTGATCTTGATTTTGGCTTAAAATGCAAGATTTGGATTTAATTTTGAAGAAATTCGTATTGGATGATTGGGCTCTGTTTTGAGATGTCTTTTTGATGTATTTTGGATGTATAAATGCTGTGTGATTGAGGTTTAATCAATGCAATCCCGAATAGGTTGATTTTCCTAAGTTTTTACTTGTAAAAATGGTGGTTTTTGGGGTGATCTTGGTATTTTGTTAATGCTAGAGGTATAAGGACGAGTTTGAGTTTATTTTGGATGTTAATTGATGTTTAATAATGGTTAAAAGTGATGGATCTTGGCTGGGTTAAGTCTTGGAAGTGTTTGGAGGTGATTTCGGTTGTGTTTGGTAGCCGAAATGTTGGATTTGCAAAGAGCAGCGAGTTTAGGTGTGTTACTGGTGTTTGTAATGCATGATGATGCATTAATCCTCTGTTTTTATGTGCTTGAAACAGGGGGAATGATCCGTGAGCAATAGAGGTGGCGTTGATGGTTTCGGATGCTTGGAAGGCTTGTTAGCTAGCCTAGTTTGTGTATCGTTAAGTGAAGTTGGGGTTTTCAGCTTAAAAACCAATGTTTGAAGGTTTTTTGGAGCTTAGTTTAAGTCTAAACAACTTAGCTAAGCTTAAGAGTAAGTAAATGGAATTTCTCTCTTGGTTTGTGTTATGAATTGGTTTTTAAAGCACTTGTGATTGTTGGATGCAATGCATGTGATTTGCATGTTTAAATTCTGTTTTGAAAGCATATTTTAGCATGGTTTAATGCTAAAATTAATAAAAATTAATAAAAATCATATTTCTAAAGAAGATGGTGGTAATGGTGATGGTGATGGTGATGGTGGTGGTGGAAAAGATGAAAATGAAAGAAAAGGAAATACAAAAGGATGATGGTATATTATTTAAGATGAAAATTTTACAAAGGTAGGTGATACAAAGGAAAAACAAGAAACTGGGAAAATGAAAGACAGAGCAAAAGCAAAAGCTAATAGATTGATGTTGTTATCAAGCAAGGTGCCTTCCTTGGTTGTTCTTCACTTCCTTTTATAGACTTCTTTTCATAACTTTATTTAGTATTTGCTTGAAGTCCGAAGTTTATCATTTTCCTGTTCATCTGATGGTGTTGTCTTTTCATAACTTCATCTGTCATGATGGTGTTGTCTTTTCAGCTGTCTTTTCAGCTTTCTTGAGTATTTGCTAAATTTGCTTCTCCAATTTCATCCAGGTCCATTGTATTGTTGGAACCAGGCGATTCTGGGGAGTTCCAGTGATCCCATGTGCTGTTAATGCCTTCCAAAATTTCTTGAGGGTAATCTTCCAATGTCATGTCAGCTAATCTTTCTAATAGCTGTCTTGCATTTTCCTCTCGATTTCTTCCCTCATAGCGAGTGACGAAAATTCTTTTTCCATCTGTCGAATAGGCGTAGGATTCATCGGACAACATGTCTTGTGCTTTGGCCTTTAAATGTAATCCAGCTTGTATTTGATAATAAACTGGATTGTTAAAGCATTTGTTGATGTAATCTTGCAAGTGTGTTGCTTCTTCATTTGCAGCACGTAACTGGGGTCCTCCAAGCACTCTTTTAAATTCCCATATTTGGTATGGCTGATAGAATTTTTCTCTTTCAGCTATCCCAATCAGGCTACTTATTTCAAAATGACAATATTGACAGTAGTCGAGATGTTTTATTTTACTGTATAGTTTGGATTTTATAAAAGCTGGAAAATCCTTTAGTAGATGAAAAGAAAAATTTTGCACTGTAATTTCCTTCACAAATCCCCATTCAATATTGCTTATATCAAATGGTTCATGATCAAGCCTATGTTTTATCACTGGATATTTTTCCTTTATAGAGTTTTCAAAAACATATGCTTGTAGGAAATATTCTGAAAAAGCATTTTTAAATTGCTCTTGTTGGTTACAAATAGCTTTACTTATTTTAGAAAATAGTTCAATGGGAAGAGTAAATCTAGATTTATTATATAAGCATAACCTGAATATTTTTACCAAGGTGGGATTTGTTATCCCTTTATCAAGAAAATATTGGCAAATATCAAGAAGATTGTTTATCTCTTCCATTTTCAGAAAACTTAATTCAAGTTCCTCCCAATCTCTATATAATATAGATTTTAGTAGTAAATCTTGAATTTTATTTTCTTTAGTTGTTTCTTCAACTAAATTTTCAGAAAGCTTCGTAAGAGCTCTTCTAAAGTTTGCTCTTTGATTGGTGATATGGTTTTTCCATACGTCGTTTACCAAGTTGTATAAATTTAAATCTAACCCAGGGTTATAAAAATCTTTAATTTGAGTTTGATGTGGTTTCACCAACTCTTCGGCCTTTTTTATGATCTCAGCATAACTGGTTTGATATACTGAGTTGGGATCTTGAGCCCATTGAGAATTCTGAGGATATTGCAGTAGATTTACTGCAGGTGGTGTTGCCATTTTTGTCATATTTCCAATGGGTTGTCTTATCATTGGATAAGGAACATAATATCCCGGGTTAGGATAATATATTATCGGATTTGGTGCTTGCGCGAATCCTTGTTTAGGATGATGTTGAATCCCTTTATTGGGTTTCTTTCGAACAGTAGTTCATTCTCCAACTGATTCCAGAGGTTTTTTGCCTCTATCCATCAGGCCTGCTAAGATAATCAGCAATAACATTATCAGTACCTTTAATGTATAGGACTTCAAAATTGAAAGTGCATAATTCATTATACCATCTAATTCTTCTAGGTACTGTTTCTAATTTTTTATTAGTGAGAAATTGTTTAACCGCTTGGTTGTCGGTTTTTATTATAAATTTTTCTGGTGCTAAATATATGAAAAATTTTTGTATACCATTTTTTATGGCTAACAATTCTTTTTCAAAAATTACATAATTAATTTCATTTGGTTTAAATTTTCCTGAACCATACCCACATACCATTTCTTGATTATCTATGGTTCTAGCTTTTAATATACAACCCCAATATTTTTCTGAGGCGTCTGTTTCTAATATTAATTTATCTCCTTGTTTAGGAAGATAAACTTTTGGTATACTTGTAATTTCAGATTTTAGTTTTCTAATTATTTCGGAGTCTTGTTTAGTCCATGTAAAAGTATTGTCTATTTTTAATTTATCATATAGCATGCCTATTTTTTCAGACAGTTTTGGAAAGAAATTTCTACCATAGTTAACTATTCCTAGAAATTGTTGAAGTTGTTTTTTATCTTCAATATTTTTAGGAAATTCTTTTATTTTAATAATAATATGATCTTGGAGTTTAAGACCATTTGAAGATAATTTTAATCCTAGAAATTCTATTTCTATTTTTTCTAACTCTATTTTTTTAGAACTTAATATAATTCCATGTTTTATGAATTCTTGAGAAATAATATTTAAGTGTTTTCTATGTAGATCTAGTGTTTCTGAAAATACTAATATATCGTCTATGTAGACTATACAAAATTTATTATACTTATTAAAAATTGAGTCCATCCATCTTTGGAATATCTGTGGTGCATTACATAATCCAAAAGGCATTACTTTCCATTGATAATGACCACTAGGTGCACTAAAAGCAGTTAAAGGTTTTGATTCATCAGTAAGCATGATTTGCCAAAATCCTGATTTGCAGTCAAACTTACTAAAATATTTAGCTTGTTTAGCTTGATTAATTAATACATCCTTTCTTGGGATAAAATAACCGTCAAATATAATATTTTGATTTAGTCTTTTGTAATTAATAACCATTCTAGCTTTTCCTCTTTTTATTTCTGCATGATTTCTTACCATGAATGCTGGACTAGAATGCGGACTATTAGTGTGTTCTATTAATCCTTTGTCCAATAATTTTTTTATTTGAATATCAAATTCATCTATATCCTGTTTGGTATAGATCATGGGTTTTACTCTTATGATTTTATTAGGGTTTTCTAATTTTATACTACAGTATCTTGGACTTATTTCCCATAATTTTAATGGTTCTTCACTAAAATTATTTTCTAATATTTTGAATAACCAGTGATTAGTGTCTATCTGATTGATGCTTTCTAATTTTGGAGGTCTAAATTTGTCATCACATATAAACTTATGATTTTTTATTAAAGGAATTTCTATCGGTATTTTTTCTACAGATAGAGTAATCATATTATTATCTATTGAGAATGGTAAATATTTATGGATAAAATTATTTCCTAGTAATATATCCCCATGCATATGAGGAAAACATAAAAGCTTAGGAACTATGAATTTAGTTCCATTTATGTAAATAGGCACATTTTTGGCCTTGTACTCAATAATGGTTTCATTTCCATTTATTCCTATGGCTTTAACTGGATTTTTCATTAATTGCCATTTTTTGCTAGGGATTGCATTTTTTCTACAGCTACTTGTTGTAGCTCCAGTGTCAAGTAGGGCATGTAAAGAATATTTTTTATATTCTTTAAAATGGAATATAATTTCTACATATGTATAATATTTTCTATGCTGAGAATTAGAAAAAGTAATTATATCATTTCCTAATTTTAATTGTTGTATTATTGTAGAAGTTTGTATTTCCTCCATTCTAGTGTTTCTAGAATTAACAGAATTTATGCTTGGTTCTGTAGGGAAAATAGGAATATGAACTGTTTTCATTCCTATTGGTGTTAAATTATTTTCTTCGATTTCCTCTACTGGTTCTTCATTAGAGGTTGACGGTAATAATAAATTTTTATTATCATTGTTAATAGGTGTATTCCTAAAGTATAATTTATCACCTGACGCAACATATTCTATTGTGAGTGCCGGTTTGGAACTACTTGCATCAGTAATCTTTTCTATCATCCAATCTTTAGGAATGGATAGATCTTTTAAGTGTAATAGAGTTGGTTGTATTTCTGTAGTGAATTTATTCGGTTCAAAAAGTTCAATAATTTTGTTATTGACTTCTTTTATTTCCACCTCAGTCGTGTTTGTATATTCATTGAAAGAGGTCCAACTGATTGCTAAGTCTTCTGCTAGGTCTTTAATATCAGAATTTTTTGTCTGAATTCTTAAGCATAAACATTCCTCTATTAAGGGGTCTGTTATGGATATAAAGTAGTTTGGTTTAACTTTAAATCCTATTCCTCCTGCATGCAGATTTGATTGAATTCCTCCAATAAGTGATTTAACTGGGTTTTCAAATCTTTTATCTAAGAGTACAGCTATGATTGGTATATCATGTCCTCTCCTAAATAAAGGTTTTATTGTTATCATTATTACTCCTAAATGTATATATCTAACTTGAGGATATTTATGTCTTATTCTTTTAATTTTTTCTTTAGTAAATAAAGGAATTTCTGTTAATCCCCCTCTAGTATCCTTAGCTACGGTATTACCACTAATTTTTTCTATATGTCTTTGAGTCCAGATTTTAAATTTTGATATCTTATAAATTTCTTTTTTAGAAATATGATTTTTATTAATTTTTTCTAATATATCATTGGAGAGATCTTTTTCTTCTCCTATAATATTTTAGCATGGTTTTGAAAGTCATGTGTGAAGGATGCTCAAGGTAAGAGATCCTTGGTTTTGTACATTGGAATTGTAGAATTGATGCATAGTGTTGCATGTTGTTTAATGGCTTTGTTTAATGCTTCAAAACAGTGAAGTGATGATGGTAATTGGTGGTTTTGGCATTTTTGTTATGCTTGTAAAAACAATGGATTAATGTGGTAAAATGGTTATATTGGCAAGTGATGTAAGTGGTTCTTGGTTACTTTAATCGGATATAGTTAGCCGGCTATAGGATTGGGTGCACCGTGAATTGAGTCGCCTTGGATGTCGAGGGGGTTGTAATTGTACCGTAAACTCCATCCAAGAATCCTAGCGATTGAGGAAATTGGTGTCACCACGATGAAGGATGGCTCTCGTGGGTGGGCTTGGTTAAGTGCCACCACAATGGAGGATGGCTCTCGTGGGTGAACCTTGTTAAAAGTCACCACGATGGAGGGTGGCTCTCGTGGGTGGACTTTGTTAAGCGTCACAATGGTGGAGGGTTGCTCCCGTGTGTGAGCTTGGTTAAGGTGATTACAATGGTTGTGGTAGCTTCCATGTGTAAGCCTTGTGATGTGTCCCGGCTCTCGCTAGTGTATTATACAACTTCCGATGAGTGATGTTGAGGGGTTGTGATTGTACCGTTAAACTCCATCACGGGTGTTGAGGGGTTGTGATTGTACCGGTAAATTCCACCTTGTGTTGTTCGGAAGTGTGTATGGAGCGTGTGGGACAACGCTTGTAATCCGCGTATCCGATTGTGTCTTGTGTTATGATGGTTTGTGAATTATCACTTGGAAGCCAATATAATGTTCTTGAATGTAATGAAGCATGAGATGCTTGAAATGATGCATGGTTGCATGGGAAATGTGTGATGTTCTAAGAATGCTTGTATTACTTGTTAGCTTGAACAAGTGTTTATCTTCTATTGAGAATGGTGCATGTGCGCATGGAATCTCTTTAGTGCATTGAAGTCTTGCGGAGGTTTGTTTTAAAAGGCATGTAATGCAAATGTTGTTTTTGTGGTTCATATGTTGCATTTGTTTAATGCATGAGATAGATTGAAGGAGTAAGTGGTTTTCAAAGGTTTCTTGCATTGAGATGTTTTTCAAATATGAGAAAAGTATAATGTGAAGTGGAAGTGTTTTCCAAGGAACTTATATTTAACTTTTCATATGATGTTCATGCATGGAAAGGTTAAATTGATGGTTTTGCAAGGATGTGCTTTGAAGTGAGTTACTTAGCTTTTCTAAGCTAAGGGTTGGCTTCCATGTTTGAGCAATGCATGATTTAAAGCATGTTGTTTAAAAAGGGGTTTTCAAACACTGCTTTGGTTTATCGGAATGTGTTTATTTTTTTAAGAGGTTTTATGACTCGCTGCATTGATGGTGTTTTGGTTTTGAGAATTCCTCACTAAGCATTATGTGCTTACGCTCCTTTTTATCCATCAATGCAGATATTTGAAGTTGGGACATTAAGAAGCAAGGGATTCAAGGAGAGCTCCACTTGAGTTGTATGTCTCGGTTAATAGCTATAGATAATAAAGGCAATGGGGGGAGAGTCTTTTATGTTGATGTTTAATGAGATTGTGTATGTTGGACAAGTTTGGTTTGTGATTTGAACTACGTGGTTTAACGCTTGCAACGTTTGAATCTGCTTATTCATAAGTTGTTATGCTATGCTTCTTGTTTTAAAAGCATGATTAAGTGTTGGATGTGTTGAAAGAGTTGGTGCACCTAGGGGTGGTTTTATATCTAGATTTTAATGCAATTAGGTTGTTATGATGCTTGACATGTTTTTTATTTTTTGAGGATTGATTTGGAGCATGTTCGATGGGGTTTAGATGTGTTAAAACATGCCTATTTGTTGTTTTTAGGCAGGGTGTTTCGAAACACCCTTGCATGTTTCGAAACAGGTGCTTGATTTGGCCTGGGTGTTTCGAAACGGGTAGAGGTGTTTCGAAACACTTTGGCTACTGCAAAGCCCCGTTTCTGAACGGGCTAACCCCGTTTCGAAACACTTGACCGTTGGGCACTGATTTGAATGGTTTTGAGGTTTGCAAGCTTTACGTTTTAGTCCTGATTTTTGTATGTGCAATTGTTTGAGTTTGAGATGTCCGATTAAGGTGAAATTTGGCAGAGATGCATGAAACATGTCTAATTTCATAATGGTAACTTAAAAATTGGTAAAGTCCTCTTAATTTCCAGAATTTACAAAATGGTCCCTAAATTCGTATGTTGTGCAATTGAGTCCCTTATTGTTTTCCGATTGCTGTGATTTTTGAGTATGCTTATCTCAAGAGTATGACCAGGTTTAATGTGCATCTAGACAAGTTTAAAAAGAAAAAAAAGGTCGTTAATCAAGGTTGACTTTGGTTTTCCCTGTGTAATCTTCGTAGTTCGGGTCGACCGTCTAGGCCGGGCTAAGGGGGTTACAAGAGTTATGAGACTTATGCTCACTATTGTAGCATAGAGGAGGAGTCAGATAAAAATCCTTGGTATATTGATATCTTGCAATACCTTAAATTTCAAACTTATCCCTTTGGGGCAAATGACAATGAGAAAAGAACTATTAGAAGAATGACTTCAAGATACGTGCTCGATGGAGAGATCATGTAAAAAAGGGCAATGATCAAATCTTGTTAAGATGTGTCAATGCCAATGAAGCAAGAAGCATTATGGCAGAAGTGCATGATGGAATATGTGAAACACATGCAAATGGATTCTCGATAGCCAGGAAGATCATGAGATACGACTATTACTGGACAACCATGGAAGGAGATTGCATTGAATATGCCAAGAAGTGTCACAAATGTTAGATATATACTGAAAAGATTAACACCCCCGCCAGTACCTCTTCATACAATGAATTCACCATGGCCTTTTGTTGTCTGGGGCATGGATGTTATTGGGCAGATTCACCCAAAAGCTTCTAATGGACATCATTTCATTCTTGTAGCCATTGATTACTTCACCAAATGGGTAGAAGTAGCCTCTTATATTAATATCATGAGAAAGAAAGTTTACAAGTTTTTAAAGAAAGAGATAATATGTCGGTATGGATTGCCAAAAAGAATTGTTACTGATAATGCCACCAATTTCAGCAACAAAGTAATAGTAGAAGTGTGTGAGCAATTCAAAGTCATGCATCACAATTCTGTGACTTACCGCCCCAAAATGAATGGGGCAGTGGAAGCGGCAAATAAAAACATCAAGAAGATCATATCAAAGACGATAAAGACTGACAAAGATTGGCATGAGAAATTACCCTTCACATTGTTTGCATATTGAACTTTGATACGAGCCTCAACTACGACGACACCCAACTCTTTGGTCTACGAGATAGAAGCAGTACTTCCTATTAAGGTTGAAATTACATCTCTCCGTGTTTTGTCTGAAGTAAAGTTTGATGATGCAGAATGGTTACAAGTTCAATTTGATCAGTTGTATCTTATTGAAGAAAAGAGTTTGAAGGCTATCTGCCACAGTTAGATGTATCAGAAAAGAATGGTGTGGGCATATGATAAGAAGGTGCGGCCTAGAGAGTTCCGAGAGGGAGATCTTGTGTTGAAAAAGGTCTTACAAATACATCGAGATGATCGGGGAAAAAGGATGCCTAACTAGGAAGGACCTTATGTTCTTAAAAGGCTTTCTCTTGAGGAGCATTGATACTGACTGAAATGGACGGCAAGGAGTTACATAAGCCATTGAACTCCGATTCAGTCAAGAAATACTATGCTTGAAGAATTCAAAAAGAGAATGAAAAAAGAAAAAAAGAAAAGAAAAGGCGGAGTGAAAACCTGAAAGGCCGCTTCGCAAAATGGAAATATCTATGGTGAAAACACAAAAAAGGCGCCTTAGATATCTCAAAAAATAAAAAAAATAAAAAATAAAAGGGGGTTCAAGATGAAAATCTAAAAGGGCGTCTTGAAACCAAATGAGGATCTGAGTTGAAACCCATAAAAGGCCGCTCAGATATGTGAGGTTAGGCATCCGACAAATAGAAACTCTCGGACAACTGGTATTTCGGAAAGGATTTCACATCTTTAAACATTCTGACAACGTTCAAAGTCTGTTAGACAAGGATTCAAGCTTAACACTATATATGGTCGATAGGTTGGTTGTATCCTTCATGCTTTGGATGCCCGAAGTTCTGACCTTGTTTCTTGATTTTATCGTTTCAATTTGCCATGACAAATTCAAAACTTCATTGTATTTCGATTTATAAGCATTAATAAAATTCATGAATTCACTTATGAGCTTTCTTTTTATTCTAAAGCATCATAAAATGGATGATAATGAGAAGAGTTCGCCCAGCAAAGAAGAACTCCTAATGAGAAGAGTTCGCCCAGCAAAGATAGAGCTCCTAATGAGAAGAGTTCGCCCAGCAAAGAAGAACTCCTAATGAGAAGAGTTCGCCCAGCAAAGAAGAACACATAATGAGAAGAGTTCGCCCAGCAAAGATAGAGCTCCTAATATAAAAAATTCATCCCAAGCAAAGAAAGAATTTCAAGCAAGAAAAGTTTGTGCCGAGGTTCCAAATGAGAAGAACCTATATCCGAAGACTAAGGAAGTCCACAATAAGAAGAGCTTTCTTATTAGACGTCTTCACAGAGAGACATATTAGCAGAGAAGAGGTTGAGGCGGTTCATAATCAGAAGAACAACTTCAAATATAGATGGTCAGATAGTTCAGAAAAAATCCGTGTCTTTTCAGTCTTTTCCCTATTCATGTTCCACAACAATGAGCAAAGAGGGGCAGCTGTAATACCCTTATTTTGTTCGGGTAGTTATATATATAGTTTCTCTATGAATAAAACAAAAACAAATAATAGTAATAATAATAAAAGTAATAATAATACAACAAATAATAGTCTATTAAGTAAAATAAATGTTTATAAGAGTCTAATAATACAAAATAGATACCTATGTACATTACAAGTCCACAACTGTATACAAAAAAGAAAAAGCCCAAATTACAAATTGTTAAGCCTAGTACATGGTTTATTCCCGCCCATTTACATGCCAATCTACCGAAACAAACACAAGGGTCTTTTGTGTTTTCTGAGCCCGCCAATTTTAGGCCATGTGGCAGCCTCCCATTCACCTATCCATGCCTCGTGCGGATTGCAACCCCGCTGACATCAGCCAACCTACCAGCTATAAATAGAGAGAGAATCTATTATTAAACAATAATGATGCAATCATTATCGGGCATTAATTGAAAGAGAGAAAAGAAGGTCAAAAATCATACCAGAAGCTGAGGGAACGCCTGGATTTGAAGCGGTCACCGGGAAATGTTGTCGAAGTTCATCAACCACCGTTGGAAGGTAAAACTCGACCTCCTAATCCATGTTTCCTGCACAAAGCACACAACACGTTAGTTTTAGGCATAATAAATCTAAAAAACAGTAGCCACAATAAGATCTAAATATAAACCCTAGATCTAAAGATAATGAAAATTAGAGGAGAGTTAGTGGCTTATCTTGAGGATGCTGGAATTTTTTAGGTCTCCGAAAGGTCTAAGGCAATGATGGAGTTGAAGAGGGTAGATTAAGGTTTGGTTTCGGGTAGTATAGGCTTAGAATTGGGCAAAGTCGAGTGTTTCTATCGAAATGGGAACTAGATTTAGGTTTAGGGTGAAAATTGGGTTTTTTGGTGCGTTTTAGGTTTCCGGCACGACGGCAAGAAATCGCTTGGCGGTGGCGGACGGTGGCCAGAACTGAACTAGACGGTGGTCTGAGAAGATGATCGGTGGCCGGTGTTGCCTTCGACATCTGGCAAATAGGGCAAGATTGATCGGTGATGGTGGTGGAGGATCGAAAAGGAAAAAATGAAGAAAGTGGTTTGAGTTTTGAAGAAATTATGAAGTTTGATCTTCAAAAACATAGAAATACAAGTATTTATGTGTTTGTTCTGATAAAACACAAGAAAAATGATGAATATGAGATGAACTTTGGATGAAAAATAGGCTTTTGATCCGTTGTGGGGTGGAATTTCTAGGTTTTTGGTGTTTCTAGTCGAGAGAATAGAGAGTGAGTGGGTAGGAAGAGAGAGAGAGAGAGCGTTCGGTTCAAATGACCGAGTTGGCTCGTGAATAGGGTATTTATACCTTGATTCAAACGGTGTTGTTTTGGCATTGGGTTAGCTCAACCCGCGAGACCGAGTCGGGTCGGGCGAAAGGATTCGCACCCTACTTTTCGGGCTTTCCAACTTTGCTTTCCATTCAATTTAGTCACCAAACCCTTGTAATTTAGCTCTCTAATTTTGAATTCAATGCAATTTAGTCCCTTTCAGCTTTGTTTTAAGTTTAAATTCTTTTTAATTTAGTTCTTAGTATACTTGATAACTTAATTGCAAACGTTTAATTTATATATGTGTGTTTGCATGTTTTTAAATTGAGCATATAGTATATTTGTTAGGTGAGTTTTTATCACTTAATTGAATTAATTAGAGCCTTTAGTCTAGGTTCCTTAATTAACTAAGCAATCTAAATAGGAAAACAATTGTAGAAAATAAATGAGTACTAAATGAAAATTTTAGTATTCTAATTTGATTAGTGTCTCAATGTAATGAGATGTTAATCAAGGGCATATTTTAGTTGAATATTTAGTGTTTCATTTAAACTTAGAACATGTAATCACATATAGATAGTTTTAATTAAAATGAAATTAAGATAGGAAATAAGTAGTTAGTAATACCAAATAAATAGGAATATTATTAATTTAAGGCCTAATATGGATAGTGCCCAATTGTTTGGGTGTTATCTCATAAACCCTAAACTTGGTAATATTCATAGTTCCTTTAATTAATTAAATCAATGGAGCCCTAATTAGGTTTTAACTTAAAAATAAGAAGAAAATAATTGGACATGCATTTAACCTTTTTTGTTGAGATTCATTTTGAATATAAATTGAAGTGTCCTAAAGTAATTGGATGTTTCAAAACTTATATTTGTTTAAAATGTATTTTCTTTCAAAAAGATATCTCCATTCGAAATGAAATGAAATTAACAATTAAAGATTTAATTAAATTTAAATTATGCTCGAAATGCCAAAATACCACATGGAATTAATAAGGTACCGATAATGGACATTTGTAGGGGGTGATAATCCTTCCCTGCACGTAACCGACTCTCGAACCCAAATTTTAAAGAAAAAAATCTATGGTTTGTTTTCAAGGTGTCCAGTCTACCAAAGTGATCGATGGCGACTCCAAATTGATTTTTAAGAATAAATAAAGGGAATCTTGGTTTAAAATAAAAACCTAATTTTCATAATTAAATGGATAAAAAACCTAGTTTCCAAAAAAATAATCGCCAGGCTATTTTAACACTTAGTTTTAAAAATGGTTGTGACAGCTTGTCGACTCCATTGGGGATAAATTTTAGAGTCAGGCCTAATTAATTAATTCCACGTGGCATTTTTTCATTTTGACCAATAATTTGAATTTAATTTTTTCTAAGAATTTTTGGATGAATTTTCAGGAAAATGGAGGTAGCTTTTGTGTATGATATACCTGTCATTCATGCATAAACCATCGACTTGGGTTTTTCACCCTTAAGTGGGAGAAAGGCAATATCCGGCGTGATGCTCTCCAGCTCCGAGTTTGAATTTTTGTCTTCTTCTGATATACTAACCTTATGCACCATGTGGCCAATGCCTCTATTATACATGACCTATACTACCGAATCGATGTCTTAGTGTCGCAGTAGATGTTAACGACAATTCAGGAACCAAGAGTCTATAACAAAGCCCACATTCCATTTTTAGAAGTCCGCCCCGCTAGAGCCAGATAGTGACCTAGGACAGGTGTTGTTGGTTTAAATACACTACTCTAGTTATTTTCTTTGCTATATATTATGTGTTTTTTGTGTTAATAATTTGTTTATTTGCTTTTCATATTAATTCACAATACTAACACGAGTCTCTCTTTGTTTTGTTTTGTTTTGTTGTTTTAAATGAATCCTGTCACAATTGCATTTGTTTTTGCATCGAATCGAGAGTCAGTCAATTTGGAAGTATTCGATATGTCTAGAGAGTTTAAGATAGGAGAAGACAATACGACGGTCTGGACTTGGTCAGAACAAACTCAACACGAGAAGGGAGACAACCTCATTAAGGATGACATGTCAAAGATGAAGGGTCGAGTCAAGATAAATACTAATCAAAACACTTGCATACCGGAAGTCAAAGCAATATGGGATCAGTGGGGAAATTCCATTAAAGAACTATTCAGAAAGGAATTTGGAGACATAGCCTTACTGTTGAGCGTAAAAATAGACCAGGAGTTTCTTAGGGCAATGGCACAATTATGGAATCCCGCGTATAATTGTTTCACCTTCGTCCGAGTAGATATGACACCCACGCTTGAGGAATACGAAATACTGGTTAATTGTCCTAGAATTAAAAGTGACAAGTTCTATACTAGACCCGACAACAACTCAAGTTTTAAAAAGAAATTGATATTGATTACTGGAAAGACAAAAGAACGGTTAGACGAAACGATGGTCAATAATGATAGGTTCGACCCAAATAAAGATAAGCAGCGTATCAATTGGAGGGTTCTTAAAGAGTTAAAATTGGCAAGCAACGATGAACCTGCTAGGATGAGAAGTTGATCGCCTTATGCATATATGGGTTGGTTTTATTTCCAAGGACTCCGGAGCAGATTAATCTGTCAATAGTGGGATTGTTCGAGCGATTAGAGAAAGGGGTCAATCCAGTACCTGCTATTTTAATAGAAACTTACAGATCATTGACCACATGCAAGAAATTAGGGGAAATAAGATTTTGGGGATGCACACAATTTCTTGAGATTTGGTTTAGAGGTCATAGGTGGAGTACTTCTTTTAGAGGAATCAGGTATCTCAATACGTACCCGCAAATAGAAGAACACCTAGCTAGCTGCCCTTTAAAGAAAAAAACGAGAGACACTGGGAAGAATATTTCAAGGACATGAAGGATGTTGATGTTGATGTTGTGTGGAAGGTTTCATCGCTGAACATGGGGACGGACTTTTTATATGGGTGTGGAGATAGAGATTGGGTCCCACTACCATGAATGTAGCACCCCTTCCCGGCCTAGTAGAGAACCAAGTCAGACAGTGTTACCGGAAGACATATTCAGAGGTTAGAAGCTAATTCAGAGTTTAGAAAATTGTTTGTAATGGTTTATTAGTCTCTTTTAGAACCTAACACATTAACTTATTAACTACTTACTCAAATTGGGGTCAGTTTTAAACTTTTTCGAACTTATAGACTAAATAGTAAATTTTAAAAGTTAAAGGTCCTTATCTGAAATTCATCTTATCATACTAAAATTAAGCTTACTAATTATTATTTTGTGAAAGTTCATTATCAATCGAGGTTATTTACCTATCCGATTAGACAATACAATATTTAGTGACCATTTTGTAAACTGCTTAAAACTGTTTTTATTCGAATTAACCTATCAAACGATTTCCAAACCTTACCAAAATTTTACCAGCAAGCTTAAAAAATCATATTTCTAATAGCATACAAAAATTTAGAGCGTTTTGAATCCATTTACTAAGCTTTTCCTAATTTAAGCCAAACATACCATTTTAGTCACTTTTAGCCTTCTTAACAAGTCGTTTTAAGGCCTTTAAGCCTATTACAAACCTCAAACAATATACACATTACAAAGAGTTAAAAGCAACTTGAACAACTAATTTGCCACAATTCTAGGAGTTCATATGGTTAATGTACATTACTCTTAGCTCGGGCGTGACTTGCCAAAACACCAACTAGTCCCGATCTCGATCTGTTAGTCTTATCAACCTGAAATGTATGGACAATGAATGCATTAGACTTATATAGTCTAAGTGAGGTAGTCATAAACAATGAGTGGACATGTTGTGCAACAACAAATGTTTTAAAAATACTCGTAATCTCATATTATACATAATCACTATACATATGTAGTGTGGCATCAATAAAGCATGTTATTCAATAATCAATATCAAAGCATCATAACAAAAGAAATATCAATAATCAATATTTTCCTTGGGTCGATTCAACCGTATTTGGATACACGAATTCCATCACAACACCAACAATAACAATAATGGTCGTGTCATATTCCCCCCGCCGCACCAATTGACCAACACACAACACATCCCTCTGCCTCACCAATGGCCGAAGCCCAATACCCATACCAATGAGCTCATGAATTATATGGCATGCCAATTGTATCCAATACTCTCGAATCCAAGGTTCAATAATCAATAGTCCAATTACAATATTTCAATAGCAATATTTCCACATCAATATATCAATAACAAAAATTCAATACGGTAATTCAATAGAAATAGACATATATCCAAGTTTCAACAACAATGTGAAATAATCAATATTCAATGCTCAATATATCATACTTACTCATGCTTACCACTAGGACTTTCGATAAAGTTTTTATGCAAAGACCTTCAATATGATGGTTAGCACTATAATAAGAAATAATCAATTATTCGAGATGGCACCTAGCCAACTCTTGAGACTCTGACTACACTCACCTCAGTATTGAGGTTCTCGGATAATGATTTCTTTGTTCCTAGTGTTTGTTTGAGATGTCTGTTTAGTCTTTTCCAATTCTTGAGCTAGGTTAATCAGTAGGAATTGGTTAGAATCGACAAAACGACATTGAATCAATACACAAATATCAAAGTCAAATTCAAAGATTAGATTAACTAAGTATTTAAGCTCACCTAATTGAAGCAAAGATTTGATATTGTTAAACCGAAAATTCGAGCTTACCAGCCCTATAATATATCGGATTTGCTTCTCCATTTTTCTTGTTATTTTCTCTTTACATTTGTTGTGTCTCTTGCGTACATTCTCCTCCCTCTATTTATAAAAAAATGGTTGGCCCTTATTGTTTCCTCCGCGCTCCACATTTATTGGACTGGTGGAATGCTTTAAGGGCATGGCCATTAGGCTTTTCCCACGTGGTGGACAAGGATTGCCACCTTGTGCCACATCATCCCCAAACGTGGAAATCCACGATGACTTCCTTCAATTTGAAGGAATCAACCGTGGGTCCCACCCACGTCATCATCACTCATTATCTTCTTCTTTTTTACTAATAATAATAATAATAATAAATTGTTATAGCTAACCCGAATAACCGAATTCCGAACCTAATTTTGACTAGACCGATTTTCTGGGTATGACAACTCTTCCCCCTTGAGAAAAATTCATCCTCGAATTTTTACCTGAGTTAGTATGATGATCACTCTCTTGCTCCTTGCCCTTCATGATGTGCATTTGTGCTGAAGCTTTAGATTTGGGTCGGTACGATGTCTTAGATGATCTTTCTGGCCTTCAGAAAGATTCTTGTCTCACTCCCTTGCCTCGAAATGATTGAGCGGGAGACGAATTAACAGTTGCAATAGCTGATTTTTTTAGGACAATCTCGAATAAGATGAACCATTTCACCACAGAAGAAACAAGCTCCTAATTTCTTACGACATTGCCTTTTAGGATGTCTATGTTGACAGAAGTCACAAATTGGACGTCCCATTTCTTGTTTCAAGCCATCAAAGCTCTCTACAGGGTCAGCACTAGAAAAGAATTGAGTTATAGACTGAGGTTTAGCAAAATGTTCATTTCGGGAAGGTTGAGAATACACGTTTTGTTTCAAATCTTGGTACTTCCCTTTCTTGAAGGATTCATAAGAATATGATTCATCTCGGTGCCTCTTTTCAAACCGGGCTTGATTCTCCTTCCTCTTTTCGTAGGCCTTCCGGGAGGCTTCGATAGCAATGACTCGATTAACAAGGGTTTGGAAGTCCTCGATCTCCAAAGCAGCAAAGAGAGGACGTAATTCATCATGAAGGCCATCCACGAACATTCGACACTTCTCCTTCTCTGTGCGTATGATTTCAACACCATACCTTGCACACTTGCAGAAGTCTTGAATGTACAACTCCATGGGTCTTTCTCCTTGTGTCAGATGGAGAAACTTCTTACGCCTTTCAATGATATAGTGGTCACTGATGTATTTCTTACAAAACTCCTAAAGGAAGAATTCCCACAAAATTTTGTGTTCAGGTACGGTGAGGGTCATAGTATCCCACCAACTTTGGGCATCTTTAGAAATCAAGGTTAAGTCACACTCTAACTTGTGTTTTTTAGGGCACTTCATTTGCTTATTCAGTACTTTGAGAGTGTTTTCCAGCCAATACTCCACAATTTTCGGGTTGTCAAAGTCTTGACCAGAGAAGGTGTATACCGTATATTGTTTGAGTTTATCAATAGGGGCTTGGATACTTTGAGGAGCTAATTGAGAGGTTTGCTCATCTCTAACCGAAGTTATGAGAACTTTAAACAAGTCAGCCATATTCTTAAGACACTCAGCCTGATCATACTGCATTCTAGGCTCAGGATTTTGTACTGGGGGATTTTAGTGGTTCAGAGGTTCTCTTCTTCCAATTTCCCTATCGTGTGTGGAGGAGTCAGCGATATGCTCATCATTTTGAGCTTGATTAAAGTTAGACATCTATAGATTAAAGAGATTGGATCAGTTGGCAAGTCACAATATACAACATGCATAGGTTTAGTCCAGAACATGCATAACTCATAGGTGGCAAAGTAACACAATAAAGAATACAAACATGCATAGGTTTAGTCCAGAACCGACTAAACTCTCGCTCTGATACCACAAATGTAACACCCCCTTCCCAGCCTGGTAGGGAACCGAGTCAGGCAGTGTTATCGGAAGACATATTCGAAGGTCAGAAGCTAATTCGGAGTTCAGAAACTTGTTTGTGATGGTTTATTAGTCTCTTTTAAGACTTAACACATTAACTTATTAACTACTTACCCAATTGGGGTCAGTTTTAAACTTTTTCGAACTTAAGGACTAAATTGTAAATTTAAAAATTAAAGGTCTTTATCTGAAATTTATGTAATCATATTAAAATTAAACTTACTAATTATTAGTCTGTGAAAGTTCATTATCATTCGAGGTTATTTACCTATCTGATTAGAGGATACAATATTTAGTGACCATTTTGTAAACTGCTCAAAACTGTTTTTATTCGAATTAACCTATCAAACGATTTCTAAACCTTACCAAAATTTTACCAGCAAGCTTAAAAAAATCATATTTCTAATAGAATACAAAATTTTAGAGCGTTTTGAATCCATTTACTAAGTTTTTCTTGATTTAAGCCAAACGTACCATTTTAGTCACTTTTAGCCTTCTTAACAAGTCGTTTTAAGGCCTTTAAGCCTATTACAAACCTCAAACATTATACACATTACAAAGAGTTAAAAGCAACTTGAACAACTAATTTGCCACAATTCTAGGAGTTCATAGGGTTAATGTACATTACTCTTAGCTCGGACGTGACTTGCCAAAACACCAACTAGTCCCGATCTCGATCTGTTAGTCTTATCAACCTAAAATGTATGGACAATGAATGCATTAGACTTATATAGTCTAATTAAGGTAGTCATAAACAATGAGTGCACATGGTGTGCAACAATACATGTTTTTAACGATACTCATAATTACACGTTATACATAATCACACGTTATACATAATCACTATACCAATCTAGTATGGCATCAATAAAGCATTTTATTCAATAATCAATATTTATGACTACATATCTACTATGGCAACAATATTTCATAACAATATTTCCACATAAATATATCAATAAAAATAATTCAATACGGTAATTCAATAGCAATAAACATATATCAAAGTTTCAATAGCAATGTGTAATAATCAATATTCAATGCTCACTATACCATACTTACTCATGCTTACCACTAGGACTTTCAATAAAGTTTTTATGCAAAGACCTTCAATATGATGGTTAGCAATACAATAAGAAATAATCAACGATTCGAGATGGCACCTAGCTAACTCTCGATACTCTAACTACACTCACCTCTATATTAAGGTTCTCGGATAATGATTCCTTTGTTCCTAGTGTTTTTTGGAGATGTCGGTTTAGTCTTTTCCAATTCTTGAGCTAGGTTAATCAATATGAATTTGTTAGAATCGACAAAACGACATTGAATCAATACGAAAATATCAAAGTCAAATTTAAAGCTTAGATTAACTAAGGATTTAAGCTCACCTAATCGAAACAAAGATTCGATATTGCTAAACCGAAAATTCGAGCTTACCAACCCTATAATGTATCGGATTTACTTCTCCATTTTTCTTATTATTTTCTCCTTACTTTTGTTGTGTCTCTTACGCACATTCCCCCCTCTATTTATAAAAAAATGGTCGGCCCGTATTGTTTCCTCCACGCTCCACGTTTGTTGGAGTGGTGGCATGCTTTAAGGGCATGGTTCTTAGGCTTTGCCCACGTGGTGGACAAGGCTTGCCACCTTGTGCCGCATCATCCCCAAACGTGGAAATCCACGGTGACTTTCTTCAATTGGAAGGAATCAACCGTGGGTCCCACCCACGTCATCATCATTCATTTTCTTTTTAATAATAATAATAATAATAATAAATTGTTACAGTTAACCCGAATAACCGAATTCTGAACCTAATTTTGACTAGACCGGTTTTCAGGGTGTGACAAAGAATTTGGGGAGGAACAACTTACTGTCCCCTATTGGTGTCCAAAAAATTCGGTTCAAGGCAGTTTGTACCAGCTACTACAAGTATAGCAAAATCCGAGTATGCACACAAGACAAATTACTACAAAGGGATAGTAATACAGACTACAAAAGCATGGGAAAAGCCAAGAAGGGTTCAACCGTATCAAGACTTGGAAGTAATGACGAGATATGAAGAATGGATAACACAAAGGGTTTATGATAACACATTTCAGGAAAGACCGGTAAATACTAGGTCGTCTGCAAGAACTGCATGATGATTACAAAGCAAAGCAAAAGGAAGGAGCAAGTAAGGTGGTGAAAAGCTTATCAAAAAAATTGGATGCGGTGATGAAGGAAAGAGATGATTACAAGAAGATGTATGAAAAGAAGTCCCGGTCAAGTAAGGAATCAAGCATCAAGGCGAAGAAGAAATTAGAAGAAGAATGAGCTAAAAACTTCGACCTAACAAGGCATGTGACACAGTTAGAGTAGCTGATTATGAAGTATCACAATGAAGACAAGGTTCAGATGGAAATAGAGAAGGAAGGGATACAGAAAAGGATATCGGAGTTAGAAAATTTGGTACAGGATTTGAAGGAGAAACTCACAGGATATGAAAGAGCGTTGTACCTGGAGAGCGGAGTATGGAATGAAAAGTATGAGGTAGCACCACGCATAGTCCGGAACCAGAATGATGAATTAGTAAACTTCAAGAAATAAGTCATGAGCGTTACTTCATACGTGCAGATATTGTCAAGGCAAGCCCGGGTCTATTGGAATGATCTGATGTTGAGATGGAACATGGAGAAGTCATCACTTGCCTGCTACATGAGTTGGTCAATTTAGGAGTTAGGGCTACTATTTTTCTGTAGAAGATTTTATATTTTCCTTGTATTTGATTTTTCGAATGAATGAATGTTTCCAAAAGACTAGTTCTTGAATTTGATGCCTTCTTTTTCTTGCATTTATGCATTCATGCATACATTCATACATTCATGAACTTTAACATCATATTATATTCTGCAAAATAAGGAGTTTAATAAAGAAAGGTTTAATGGCAGTTTGCTTTTAAGCTGCAATCATACCGCATTCATACGGAACTCGCTTACGCTCTAAAGCCATGGCTGTTGAGGGTCAAATTTCCAGTTTGGAGAATGATCGGGTGGTAACACAGAACCGCTTTGATAGAATGGAGCAATCTATCAAGGACTACTTTGCTCAGACACATACAGATGTTATCTATCAACTGACCACTCTGTTGGGACCAAAGAAGTCTGGAAAGGCCAAAATGTCTTAAGGTGCTTCCAATGAATTGAACGACCAGGCGGAAATCACATCTCACATTAGGGTGCAACCCAAAAAACCTCCTACTGTGAAGAAGGTCCACATTAACCTGGCAGGGACAACGCTTAGTCACCCAGTGCATGTTGGGGAAAATTTTGGAAGTGGTGAAGAGGTCCTGGATCTAAACACTTTGAATGAGATAGAGAAAATTCGCGCTGAGATTGAAAAGAAGTACGAGGAATGCTGCAAAGCCTTAGAGGACCGATTGATGGAAATACATAAAGAAAATGAGATAGGACCTGGTGCTGCTGAAATGGGTCTAGTGGTTGATCTGGTACTTCCTTTGAAATTTAAGGTCCCAGATTTTGAGAAGTACAATGGAATTACTTGCCCGAAAGCCCACCTCACAGTGTACTGTCGAAAGATGGTTGCCCATTTAAAGGATAAGAAGCTACTGATACACTATTTTTAGGATATTTTAACCGGTTCGACAGCCCGATGGTACACACAATTGAGTCGTATTAACATTCGATCGTGGAAGGATCTCTCAGGAGCTTTCGTAGAAGACTACAAGCATGTGATGAAAATGATTCCTAGTCGGGTTATGCTGCATACATTTGGGCATGACATTAGAGGTTTTGCATACATACACATAGACATATATGAGGGCATATAAGTATTCATGCATACATATGTTCACACTTACGGATGACTTTTTGGAGGCTGTTGAAGTGATGGTGTAAGCGAGGTAGTTTATGTAAGTATCTTTAGTAATGAGATTCTTTGGGGTTTCAAGGTTTGTAGAATGTGTTAAAGATTGATTCTTAGAAGTTGTATTTGTTTTAGATTTGAAGAAACCAAGTTTGGTGGTAAAAGTACGTGATTTTTCTAAATCCAGTTGTTTAGTATCGAAGTTTGTCGGGGAATCTTGTGGGGTCGTTGCACCATTAGCGAAGTTGTGGCAAAATATGTTCTGTTGATGTGGACGTTTAATGGATTCCATATGGGATCATGGATTGGGTTTAGTTAGTTAATTAGTTCTGAGTTGGTAATCGAATGTGTTTTCAAAGGAATATAATTTTTTTGGACATTACTAATGTTTTGGAAGGTTATTTATTTGGTTTATCAAAAAAACAAGAATTATGTTTTTGATAACTTAAAAAAGGGGGAAAGAGACGATTTGGTTTTAAAAGTGGTTTATGTGAATTAAATAGAGATGGGACACATGCTAAGAATCTTTAAGGAGCAAATGCACCCTTTGTACTTTAACAAACTCAATTTTCTTTAAAAAAAAACTACTACCGATGGTTAATATTTTCTCTAAAACATGCGTTTTCTAAATTTTATTTCAAATTTGAACCATTATTTTCTTACCTTTACTTTCATAAAATGTTTTTCAATGATTAATTGATATTCTGATCTTATTTCCAATCTATTTTTCATCCAAATGATTTTAAACTTGAGCGAATCGGTGGATTTTGGGTACCAATATTTTCGTGTTAGAGTACAAGGGGGAGTTCATTTTGGTTGAACTCCTATCAAGCAAGGTGAGTTATGGTTTCTTATGTAAATTCCACACGATTTGTGTCCTTAATCTATTATTTATGTTAACGTTTGAGAATAAATGAATTTAATTGTTTTAAATTGGGTTGTAATGGTTTTAAGAGCAAATTATGGTTATGTTGTTCAAACTTAATGTTTTTTTGTTGGTCGAAAAAATATATGGAAATTGGTTTTACAAGTTTGGAACCGGAATTAGTTTAAGTGTTTAGTTGAGATAGTTGTTCTTCATGGATTAAGGTTGATCGTTGGTTAAGTGAAGACGTTGTTTGTAGTTTTGAGGAGTTATTGATGTTTTATGAAGGTTTGTGAATTTAGAATTGTTTGTGAAGGATGATTGGATATTAGAAAAGATTGGTGCAAGCTAAAAGCGATTTTTGTTATTTTGGCATTGTTTTGAGGTCGATAATTAGATAAGTTTTATACGAATCAAGACAATGAGAATCCATATATCATATAAGTGGTTGAGTGTTTCTTGTCGTTTCTCCATGGATGAAGGTTGTAGAGAATAGTTCATAATAGTGTGTTGAACCAAGTTTTAATAGAAGATATGTAGATAAATAGGAAGACTGATTTTGTGCCTTGTTTTGTCGAGATAGTTTGAGCTCGATGGTGTAATTGATGATTTGCCTACATTATGTGGTAAGGTTTGGTGGACCCTTTGTTGTTTTTGTAAAGAGAAAGTTGATAATTTGTTGGTTCTACCATTGGTAAGGGATGTTTCAGATTAAATCTCTAGCAATTAGGTGTTGTTCATCGAGATGATTGAATTTGTGAAAGTTATGTGGCATAAGTGTAATCGAGGAAGTTGTTGGATGAAGGAATGTTTGTATTTGCTTTGTTCCCTTACGTAAATTTCGAGGACAAAATTTCTTTTAGAGGAGAGAGTTGTAACGCCCCGGAAATTGGGTTAGAGGTTTTAGGTGAATTGTCGGATTCGGGTTAGAGTTTTGGGTTAGTCTTTGGCTAATTAATTAATTCCGAAAAATAATTTGAGGTAATTAAATTGACAAGTATTTGTGAAAAATACATTTAATGAGTTTAATAATGGTTGACATTGAGTTTGAGAAATTTTAAAATGGTTGCTTTGATATTAATTTAAATAAAAACTATTTTATAAGGATTGCAAAATTTTCATTAATGGCAATTTTGTAAAAAGAACTAAAGTGATGGTTTTATGGTATTATTTGACACATTTATTAAATAAAGCTTTTATCACCTATTTCTACTTAGAATTTGATGATGGTTATTATTTTCTCAAGAAAGAAAGCTATGTCTAAATTTATCTCTCTTTTCCCTCAAGATTCACCAAAACATCATTTTAATTTTCTTGGATTTTCTTATCCAATTTCTATTCATTTTCTTTCTAAATTATTTTTTAATCAATAGCCACACAAGAAGGATTAATTTCTCTCATCTTGTTCAATGGATTTCAAGTTGAAAGATTGGAGTAGCAATCTTAATTTTTCAAGTTCCAATTTATTTGGGTAAGCTTTGATTTTCTAATGATCACCTAATTATTTTGTGTTGATTTCTTATCAATTCTATGGTCTTTTGATGAAACCTTCGATTATTTTCATACAAGAATCCAAATTGCAGCAAGTTAGTGAAAGAAGCTTCAGACTCCTTTGTGGTAACTCTTTGAATTTTAAATTTGTTTACTCTGCTTCGGTAGGATCTGCTCGAGGTTTAATTTCAATGTGGGATCCTAACCTTTTCGATTGTGAGTCAAGTTGGATTGATAGCTCTTATATAGCTTTGTGCGGAAAATTCGTAGCTCCGGGAATTAAGTGTGCCTTAGTTAATATTTATGCCCTGTGCTTGGCTTTAGAGAGAAAAACTTTGTTCGAGGATCTGAAAAAAAAAGTTGTCAGACTTAAACTCTTCACTGATTATAGGAGGGGACTTCAATATTGTGAAAGATCGAACCGAAAGAATCGGAATAAGCTTCAACAAGAGAGCATCTAAAGACTTCGTTGAATTTATTGAATGCCTGGGTCTGATTGACTTGCCTCCTCATGGTTGTCCATTTACCTAGTCTAACTTAAGAGAATTTCCATCCTTTAGTAGGTTGGACAGATTCTTGGTGTCGGAAGAAATCCTGGATATGTGGCCTGATCTTTTCCAACATGTTCTTCCTAAATCAATTTCGGACCATAATCCAGTAAGTTTGGCTTGTATGGGAGAATGCTGGGGTCATCATCCGTTCAAATGGTTCGAATCGTCAACTGAAAATAAGGAGTATGTGGACCAAATTCTCCAAATGTGCAGCAGCTCAAGGAACCTCGATATAATGATGTTGCTTTGTGAATGCAAAAAAAGTAACCAAGATTTGGGCCTTGTCCAATAAAGGGAAACTTGATGACTCGATTGATTTTTTGGAAAGGAAATGTGCAGAGTTGGAAGAAGCTATTTCCAAAGGTGACTCTCACTTGGTTAAAGATCTTAAAGCTGCTAAGTTATTACTGTGGAAAGCTATTCGAAAAAACGAGAGAGATTGGTTGTAGAAGTCTCGCCTAAAGTGGTTCGAAACGGGTGATAAAATACTAAATATTTTCATTCCATTGCTTCATCAAGAAGGCGTGCAAACTTCATTGATAAAATCTCTTATGAAGATGTAGTGGCCACTTCACCATCGACAATCAAGAGAATTATTTCTTATTTCTTCAAAGTGGGTTTTAATTCCTCTAAAACAATTCCCATCAAGAAGTTCGAGTGTAATTTGAAGAGAATTAGTGAGATGGAGGCGAGTCTGCTTGAAAAGCCTTTTTCGCTACAAGAGATTTGGGAAGCTTTATCTTCGATGGATGGTTCGCGTGCTCCTGGACCCGATGGGTTCAACATGAACTTCTTCAAGCAATTCTGGCCATCTCTTAAAGGGGGAATCCTTAATTTTTTTGATTTGTTTCACAAAGGGAAAGTTATAGATTTCTCCTTTAATCGGTCTTTTATCCAGCTTATTCCAAAAACTAATTCCCCTGCCTCGATAAATGACTACAGACCTATAAGTCTGGTGGGATCAGTTTACAAACTTTTGGCCAAGACTCTCGCAATTAGGCTTAAAGCCATTTTACCAAATGTAATTGGAGAAAGTCAATTCGCATTCTGTGCTGGTCGGCAAATTCTGGATTGTTCCTTAATTGCGAATGAAGTCATCGACTACACTAGAGGACAGTGTTTGGAAACTGTGGTTTCCAAAGCGGACTTCCGTAAAGCATATGGTACAGTAGATTGGAAATTTCTGATTTTCGTTATGAAGACTATGGGTTTTGGTGATCTGTTCTGTGAGTGGATTTCCATTTGTATATCGTCGGTTTCCACTTTAGTATTGGTTAATGGGTCGCCTTCCGAGCCTTTTTCTATAAGTCGGGGTCTTAGACAAGGGTGTCCCTTGTCTCCTATATTGTTCAATCTGGTGGCTGAATCTTTAAGCGCCTTCTTATCAAAAGCAGTGTCTCGAGGGTTCTTTTATGGAGTGAGGATTGGTCAAGAGCCGGTAGAGGTTTCCCACTTACAATTTGCGGATGACCTCATCTTATTCTGCGGAGCAAGTGAAACTCAAATTAAAAATGTGGTGAGACTATTGAAGGGTTTTGAAGTCGCTTATGGGCTGAAACACAATTTGAAGAAATCCTCCCTATTTGGCCTTAATGTTAATATGCAACTTTGGATAATTGGGTCGCGTTACTTAAGTGTGGTAGGGGTAACTTTACGTGTTCTTACCTTGGGCTTCCGCTTGGAGCGAACAAGAACTCTACTCAGCTTTGGGAGCCGGTTATATCAAAAGTGTGATCTAAAGTGTCCTCTATGTCATCCAAGCTCCTATCTTTCGCTGGTAGAATCACATTGGTCAAAGCTGCTCTGTCGAATTTACCTATCTATTTCATCTCTATGTTTCCCATGCCTAAATCTATCAGTGCGGAGTTATCGAGATTAGTGGTTAATTTTTTGTGGAATCAGAAGGAAAAGAAGAAAATCCACTAGATCAGCTAGGAAGTTTTATGTCTGCCCAAACAACTAGGTGGACTTGGTTTATTTAACTTCAGCATCAAAACAGAGCACTCCTTAATAAATGGGTATGGCGGTATGGTACAGAGGTTAATAGCTATTGGCGACGGGTTATTTTGGCAAAGTACGAAAGTGGTTCTATAAATTTGTTGCCTTCTAATCTCAGGGCTGCGAATAAATCATGGATTTGGAAAGGTATCATTGCTCCTCTATCAGATCCTAGCAATATCTTTCTGAAAAGCATTAAGATGGTTATCGGGGATGGGAAAAGAGTCTCCTTCTGGCTGGATAACAGGACTGGTCTTGGTTCCCTTAAAGATGCCTTCCCTTCTATATACTCATTGGCAGAAAGAAAGGTTGGTCCTATTGCTGATTTTGGTGTTTCCGAAAATGGTAACTGGCAATGGAATATCCCTCTTCATCGTAGATTGTTTAGTTGGGAAGAGGATGTCTAGAATGAATTTTTTCAAAGAATAAATAGTGTAATTCCAGACAGGTTACACAGTGATAGCATTCGTTGGACAGTAGCGGCAAATGGGCTATATAATGCTAAATCTTTTTGTGAGCTACACGCGAGCGGAAAGGCATATCAGGATGAGATTTGGAAAAAAAAGTATAGGTTAATTTAGCTCCTCCGAAGGTTGAAGCCTTTATTTGGAGGGCTATCCATGGGAGAATTTCGACAAAAGATCTATTAGCGAAAAGGGGAGTGTTAGATTTGGGCGATCCATTATGTCCTTTTTGTAAAACCTTAAATGAATCGTTGAACCATATATTTTGCAGGTGTTACTTTTCATGGCTGATTTGGCAACAGTGGTGCAACTTGTGGGGTATCAATTTAGTGTGCCCGGGTAATTTCAAAGATTTGATGTCTCTCTGGTTTGCAACGCCTAACCTTTTCAAGAGCCAAGAAGTGTGGGTGTTGGCTTTTTTCAGTGCTTGGTGTGGTTGATTTGGCTTTATCGGAATGAAGTTTCTTTCAATGTTTCTATTCTCTCTACTAATATTAGGGTCGATATATGTTTAGTTCGCCTTAGTCTTTGGTGCAAGGCAAAGTGGCCTCTTGAATCTTCTTCTTTTACAAATCTGATACAAATCCCAGGGCAGTAGCGTATTTTGGAGAGGTTTTAATTGGGGTTGGATAGTTCGATATTGCCCCTATTTCGGGGATAATTAAGTGGAAAAAACTTATACATTAATTATAAGGGAAATGATTATTCGTACGTGAGTTGAGAAATGGGTATTTTGATTAAGGGGTTACTTTAGTGTGGTCGAATTTATAATAATCCTTCAAAAAAGATGGTAATTGTTCGGACATTTTCGGAATAAGTGTCCAGGCGTTGGCATTGAGACGTTAGCACCGAGACGATGTCAAATTGGTAAGTGCAAAAGTGATTTGGTACTATAAAGAGGTTTGAATTATGGCTTTGGGACTTTAGTTAAAGCTTAGCTCAGTTCGGAAGTAAGTTTTCCCTATTTTCACTGATGAGTTCTCAAATGTGACATACTTCATTTGCTATTTTCCTAGTTATTAGGACTTCTTGCTGCTTAATACATACTGTTTTTGTTATATTTTGTGCAATGATCCAATTCTGGAAATAGCAGTGAAAAGGGGGCATTTCTGCAGTCTTTTTATTATTCTGGTCATGACTGACATCGTGGGAACGACACCAGGCATGATGCGTATGACGTGGCAACCTCTAGAAGATCCTTGAACATTCCGAGAGAAGATCCGATCAGATTATCAGTTTTATCCATTTGGTTTTATTTTGAATTTTAAAAACATTTGAATTTGAATTGTTATTTTGATTTTCTTATCTCTTATCCTTGTAATCTAAGCCTATAAATACCAACCTTTGGTGAAGGCTTAGATCATCTTCTAGCTTTGAGTTCTTTATCTTTGTAAACATTTTTTTAGTTTTAATCAAAGTTCTTTTCCTTTATTTTCTTGTTTCATTTATTTTATGCTATTTCATTACTTTGCTAAAATCAAGTTAAGTATGATAATCAATATCATGCTTAGCTAAATCTTTTAAGCCAAGAACCAACCAAGTCAATTCGATTCGTGAGAATTGAACTTTGCTTAAATTCTTTTGGGAAATCATTTTTATCTTTCTGCTTAGATAGTTTGGCAATCGACCTTACTAAAAGTTTTTAACCTATTTTCAAATCAAATAGGGCTCGTTGGTCTGAAATCGTTTAAAGGCACAATTGGAAGGAAGGATCGGCCTGTGGCAATTTCGACTTCCTATGAACACTCTTAGTGGCGGTCCGCTAAGGAAAGATAAAATCAGAAGCGATTCTTTTTAGACAATTTCTGAGTCGGGTTTTTCCTGCTTTCATTCTAAATATTTTAACAATGATAGACGTGGTTGATTTATTTAAGAACCATCTTTCGAAGATAGACTTGGGAGGATTGGTTACTGGAGATAGAAACAAGTTACGACGGGTTGGGCCTCGTAGACTGTAACCGACATGATCCCCGAAATAAAATCTTTTTCAGTGATCGAAAGAATTGAAGGAGCTGGTTCGAGGTTATTTCACATACTTGGTTTTTCTTATTCTTTATACCTGTGCATTTAAATCTTGATATTTCATTTTCGTCCAATATCAGACCACTCCCCCCCCCCCATTTTATTTACTTATTCTACAGATATTCCTGGAAGTAGTAATCGAAGCAGCCTTCAGTCAATAATTCCAGCTAATCTCCCTGCGGATCGACCCTCTTTCCCTATATCTACTTCATTTCTTTATTCTATTATTTATCGAAAGAGGTTAATTTATTTATTTATTTTTGACCGGTTAAACGACGACTTGTCAAAATTGGCGCCGTTGCTGGGGAGATTTACTTTCGGCATTTTTGACTGATTTTGTTTTATTTTTATGACCATGAAAAACCCAAGTACTTTAGCTCCATATAACACAGAAATCGAAGCAAGCGCTCGTAGAACTCAAGACGAAACACTTCGACGAAAGAAACAACAAAGCACACGACGATCCGAACAGGAATCCACTTCCGAAACTGCACCAATCTCGGAACCTACACAAGAACCAGAACCGATGGCGGACCAAACGATTCGACAACTAAATGCCGCCCCTACTGTGCAACAACCAATCTGCATCGCTTTTCCTTAAGGCGATGCCCCCTTCCAGCTCAAAACGGGATTAATCCACCTACTTCCCACTTTTAATGGCCTCCCTTCTGAAAGCCCACATAAGCACCTTGCCGAATTTCATATGGTGTGCAGCAGCATGAAACCGCAAGGGGTCTTAGAGGACCAAATAAAACTAAGGGTTTTTCCTTTTTCCTTAGCCGGAACGGCTAAAGAGTGGTTATTTTATTTACCTCCAAATTCGATTAATACATGGTCTGACCTCTCTCGTGTTTTTCTTGACAGATACTTCCTTGCGGCAAAAGCGATATAAATTAGGCGAAACATATTGGGTATCCAACAAATGCACGATGAATCCCTATATGAATATTGGGAAAGATTCAAAAAGCTGTGTGCAAGCTGTCCGCAACATGGCTTATCCGAGAAAACACTCCTTCAATACATATACGAAGGAATGTTACCAATGGACAAAAATATGGTAGACGCAGCAAGCGGTGGCGCGCTCGTTAACATGACCCCTACTGCAGCGAGAACATAAATCTTCACAATGGCTGCTAATTCGCAGCAATTTGGTTCTGCAAGTGAACCCAGCCGACGGGTTCAAACAGTAAGCACAATTTCAGTAGAGAATAAGATAGACAATTTGACTAATATTGTGTATTCTCTTGTTTCAGGGGAGATAAGAGCTGTTAAGGTATGCGGAATATGCACTATGCCAGATCACGCAACCGACTTATGCCCATTGTTGCGGGATACATCTGGTGCCCAAGTTAACGTCGTTCACAACTTTCTCGGACCTCCCCAAAGACCCTATAACCCACATAGCAATATGTTCAATCCCGGTTGGAGAGATCACCCAAACTTGAGATACGGTAATCAGAACCCGAATTACCAACCTAGGCAACAACCTCCCTACCAAAACCAAGCACACCAAAAATCCTCGCTTGAGTCTATTGTTGAGAGATTGGCAGTTTTGCAGGAAAAATTCCAAACCCAAACACAATCCCATCTCCAGCAAATCGACAAACAAATAAGCCAACTAGCTCAATCCGTTAGCCGTCTAGAATCCCAGTGAAAATTACCATCCCAAACCAACCCAAGGGAAAATGTTAGTGCGATAACTTTGCGTAGTGGAACAGTGATAACGCCTAAACCGCCCAAGCAAGATGAACAAAAATCTGACGAACCGGGAAACTCTTCGGAAGACCAGAACGACAAGTCTCCTCCCACCGCAGGTAATGCCAAATCTAAAATTTATGTTTCTACTTACGAACATATTCCACCTTTTCCAGGAAGATTGGCAAAACGAGACAAAAAAGAGGAAGAGAAGGAAATTTTGGATATATTCAAGAAGGTGGAAATTAATATTCCACTTCTTGATGTTATTCGGAAAGTGCCCAAATACGCAAGGTTTCTGAAGGACTTATGCACAAACCGAAGGCGACTATCCGGAAATGAAAAAGTTAACCTTGGTGAAAATATTTCGGCCATCTTTCAAAAGTTGTTGCCGTCAAAGTACATGGACCAAGGTATGTTTGCGGTTCCCTGTAAAATTGGGAATGTTGGGATAAAAAGAGCGATCTGCGATTTAGGCGCATCTATCAACGTCATGCCGTTAAGCGTTTACAACAAAATTTCGACTGAACCATTGAAAGAAACGCGAGTGACGGTTCAATTAGCCGATCGACCAGTCATCTACCCCGAGGGAGTACTAGAAAACGTGTTGGTACAGGTAAAAAATCTTATTTTCCCTGCTGATTTTTATATAATTGACATGGAAAATGATCGCAGCAATAACGAATCTGAAATCTTGCTTGGCCGACCTTTCCTATCAACCGCACATACAAAGATTGATGTCCGCGACAGCATCTTAACTATGGAATTTGATGAGGAAGTAGTTAAATTTGATATGTATAAAGCTATGAAGTATCCTGATTCGGTCGCAAGTTTAAATTTCGTTGATATTATAGATCTGTTAGCCGATGATTTGATCGAGACTGATTTCTGTTATGACTTTTGTAGGGAATTCGTGGATCTCCACGATGAAAATATAGGCGAAATCATTTCAACTCTTTCTTCCCTTTCTAATTTTCGATTAATTCCAACTCAATCTAAACATTTTCCCTCAATTTTGCAGGAACCAAAGCCGAAGTTAGATCAATTCAATTATATATTTTTAGGCGGCAACCAAACTTTGCCAATCATCATTTTGAGTAAGTTGTCGTATCGGGAAAGAGGTAGAAGCTTAGTTGTTGTTTTGCGCACAAATAAAAAGATGAAGGAAGGCGTTAAAACGACAAAGGATGGACATCACCGTTTATTTGAATACCTTGCTTTTGAAGAACCAAAAATTTAGCACAGGTCGTCGAGCTAAATGACGTTAAACAAAGCGCTAAATGGGAGGCAACCCATTCTTCCATTTTTTTTCTTCTTCTTTTCGTTAATCTTGATTTTCTGTTTTAAATTTTTAGCTTTGTTATTCTTTTAATTTTTAGCTTAATTTTGGTTTCATTCCAGACTTCCAGTGAAGGGAATTATCAAGCAAAGAGCTGCAAAATTTCGATGGGTGAAGTGCAACGTTTCATTAAAAACGGTACACGTTATCATGCGGAGCACGTTAACAATTTGGTGCAGGTTAGCCGAACCCCCCTTTGAACTTTTGACCCATCTTACCGCATAAACAAAAAAATATATATTTTCTTTTCCCTTCCCCCCACCCAAAACACGATAAACCAAAACTCTTTCCCCATACCTTCCCGCTCGGCTAAAAATAAGCCCCCACCTTGTTCGTCAGAAAAATTTGCACCCCAATCACCGCCGTTCGCGATTTTCTCCAGCTGCTAGACAGAGCAGTCAACACCCCTCTCGATCCCCATCTCCCTCCTTCCACTCGATGTCCACCGTGGACTCCACATCCTCTTCACAGGTGTTGTTTGCCTCTTCCCATTCGCACCGGCAGCCTTTGTGGAGGCTTCCAACAACTCGGGCCAGTCCCTGCTCCTCCTCCTCGCCGCGGTGGCCGACGACAAGCAACGAGATCACTCCCCCGACGAGAATGCCGAACCACCTTACGCTGCACCCTTTTTGGCACATCTGGCAGCTCCGTTCAAAGCCCTCTACCGCCGCTGATCTGAGCCACTCATAGTGCACCATTCTCACCGGCTCACTCTACATCCACAAGGAGTATCTTTTGCCCTTATTATCTCTTTATTTCCTTAATTTTTATGAATTGGGGCAGTTCACTTAAGTGAGGGGAGGGTAAATTACCACTTGTCTTCTTGTTTGATAATATGTTTTGATTTTGATTAAGCCTTGAGATGAATTTTTTGTTCTTGCCATTACTTGTTGTCCAGCATGTTGTACTTGTTCTTGTGCTTAGGTATGATTGAATTATAGCATTTTGACAATCAAAAGATATGGGTAATCTGCAATTTGACATCTCTTTTAATTTCTCTTGATTGTGTTAATTAGATTTCTCGCCTAGCTTAATCAAACTTAGCCTAATTTTGTGAGACTTTGAGCCTTGAGCATGCATCATATACTTTATGCTCGTTTTTCCTTGCTTGAGAGTGTCATCTTGAACTTAGGAATCTAGAACTTGTGGCTTGTATGCGATTTGAGACTACACTAAGAACGAGGTGCTTTAAAATGATTTAGGCATTAGGCTTTAACCTCTTCCACCCCTTTCATTTTAATTTACCCTTTCTCATCGCCTAGTGACCTTTGTTAGCCTTACACCCCATTCCTTTGACTTAACCATTTCAATTGATCAAATGCTAGAATCTTTATTAGACATGAAGGAGATACTTTTCAAATAAGGGCAGAAATTTTCCTAGAAAAAAAAAAGAAAAACAGAATAAAAGGAAGCAATTGCTTCGAAAAGAAGAAAAAAGAAGAAGAAGAAAAAAGAAGAAAAACAATTTCGAAAAGAAGAAAAAAAAATGTGTGTTAGCTTGCCCATTTTTAGCTCCTTTTTAATGTATTCACTCTTAATGTTTGAAATATCTTGCATTGATCATCTTCTTTTGCCTTTTCTTTCCATCTTTCTACCTTTTTTATAAACCCACATTACACCTTGAATAAAAGACCTAATGATTTCTGCACCTCGATTCTAATAAAGTAGTGGAGAATTGAACTTGTTACAAGCCTATGGAAACTTTTGTTCATGTATGACTTAGAGTGTTCTTGCTTCACTTTTACCTATAAACACTTTGAGTGCTCCTGAGTGTATCTTGGTGAGGATTAAGCCTAGGTTAGGATTTGATTAATGCTTGATAGGTAATTGGAAGAGATAAGGGATGTTCTTTGCTTGCATCCATTTGGTTTGATTATGTTTCTTTCATGATACTCCTTTTGTGCTAGAACTCTTATGATTATGTTTGATGCTTGTAATGGCTTGAGAAATGCATTCTTGGGCTAATATCTTTTTTGGACATACTTGAGGACAAGTATGAGACAAGTGAGGGGGAATTTGATGAGTTCTCAAATGTGACATACTTCATTTGCTATTTTTCTAGTTATTAGGAATTCTTGCTGCTTAATACATATTGTTTTTGTTATATTTTGTGCAGGGATCCAATTCTGGAAATAACAGTGAAAAGGGGGCATTTCTGTAGTCTTTTTATTATTTTGGTCATGACTGGCATCGTGGGCACGACACCAGGCACGACGCGTATGACGTGGCAGTGACGTGGCAACCTCTAGAAGATCCTGGAACATTTTGAGAGAAGATCCGATCAGATTATCAGTTTTATCCATTTGGTTTTATTTTGAATTTTAAAAACATTTGAATTTGAATTGTTATTTTGATTTTCTTATCTCTTATCCTTGTAATCTAAGCCTATAAATACCAACTTTTGGTGAAGGCTTAGGATCATCTTCTAGCTTTGAGTTCTTTATCTTTGTAAACATTTTTCAGTTTTAATCAAAGTTCTTTTCCTCTATTTTCTTGTTTCATTTATTTTATGATATTTAATTACTTTGCTAAAATCAAGTTAAGTATGATCATCAATATCATGCTTAGCTAAATCTTTTAAGCCAAGAACCAACCAAGTCAATTCGATTCGTGAGAATTGAACTTTGCTTAAATTCTTTTGGGAAATCATTTTTATCTTTCTGCTTAGATAGCTTGGCAATCGACCTTACTAAAAGTTTTTAACTGATTTTCAAATCAAAAAGAGCTTGTTGGTCTGAAATCGTTTAAAGACACAGTTGGGAGGAAGGATCGGCCTGTGGCAATTTCGACTTCCTATGAACACTCTTAGCGGCGGTCCGCTAAGGAAAGATAAAATCAGAAGCGATTCTTTTTAGACAATTTTTGAGTCGGGTTTTTCCTGCTTTCATTCTAAATATTTTAACGGCGATAGACGTTGTTGATTTATTTAAGAACCATCTTTCGAAGATAGACTTGGGAGGATTGGTTACTCGAGAGAGAAACAAGTTACGATGGGTTGGGCCTCGTAGATTGTAACCGACATGATCCCCGAAATAAAAATCTTTTTCAGTGATCAAAAGAATTGAAGGAGATGGTTCGAGGCTATTTCACATACTTGGTTTTTCTTATTCTTTTTTCCTCTGCATTTAAATCTTGCTATTTCATTTTCATCCAATATCAGACCACTCCCCCCCTCATTTTATTTACTTATTCTACAGATATTCCTGGAAGTAGTAATCGAAGCGGCCTTCACTCAATAATTCCAGCTAATCTCCTTGCGGATCAACCCTCTTTCCCTATATTTACTTCATTTCTTTATTCTATTATTTATCGAAAGAGGTTAATTTATTTATTTATTTTTGACCGGTTAAAACCTTTTGAATATCGGGTTGATATGATACTTGATTTACATGTTTTGGTTTTAAAACATGGATGGATTTACTTACTGTTTATTCTTGTTTTGAGCATTGAGATTTGATGCAAATAACTCCATGAGAATGATTTATGGTTTTAAAGAGATTATATCTTGTTGAGATAGTGTTATGCATAGTTTAATGCTTTTGAAATGGGATAAGAATTTGATTTATGTTTATCCATTGAAAATAGTAGGGTAACATGGTTTAAAAGTGTATATTGACAAAGTGACGATACTTAATATTGTCAGATATAATTGGTCGACCAATAGGATGAGAAGTGCACTATAATATACAAAATTTGTACGTGAGACAAATTCTTCAGTTACACAATAGGGGTAGGTTCTATTGTGTTGCGAGTGATAGGAGTAGATTCTATCACCAACGGGCAATGGGGGTAATACCACCCCGACCGAAGCGAGATTATGGTGGGGGTAGATTTCACCATGAGACTTGATGGGGCATTGCCATCAAGGTGTCTGCATATCCGAACATTTATAGATAGGGGTAGTGCTATCCAAGGATGGGGGTAGATTTTATACGGGTCACTTTTAATGCCAATATATGAGATTACATGTATCACGATTTTAAATAATTTTGTATAATGAGATTTATACATGAAATTTTATTTTTAGATATGTTTATGATGCCCAAGCATGAGAGGCTTGCATAGAGATTTTGCATTATAGTTAATGCATGAGTTTTGTGATACATGTTTTATAATTGAGAAATATTTTGGTTTGAGTAAGCGTGAGACTTGAGAGAAGTGTTTTGATGCATATGGGTGTTATGCATGATTTGTTCGGAAAATAAACGAGAAAGTGCTTATGTTTTGATAAGTATGTTTTAGTAAATATTTTGTGAATAAAAGGTTGTTATGGATTTATAATATCGCTTTTGATTTTAAAATTGCAGTGACATTTTATCCTTTTTGATTGCACTCACTAGGCATTATATGTTTACGCTCTCTTTTCTTCCATCAATGCAGTGAATAGAAGCAAGTTTGGGGTCGTGGCTGAGGCAAGGTGGATTCCAAGACAAACGAATTCAAAGGGTATGGTTACGGTATTATTAATATTTGTAATAAGGCAATGTGGGTAGAATATTGAGATGAATTGTATTTTTTTAGGAAATAATAACTTGATTAATTTTATATTGCGTTAGACGATGACTGTATCTAATGATTAATATGTTGGTTTTATTTTAATGCTTTGTATATTAAATAGTTATGATCAAATAATTTTAATGGTTTAAATAATGATTAGATTGATTACTTGTGTTCAATGAGTGCTTATAGTCATACGCTTTAATCGCTTAACTATTTTATAGCCTATGTTGAGGTTTTGATCACTTTGTGCTTAATGAATAATGATGTATTTTGTTAAGAAGCATGCCTCTAGATTACTTGTATAGATATGAATTGTGTTGTTTAATTAGTAGGTAACTATTTGTGTTTAACAGTGCTTTATTATTAGAAGCATGTCAATATTGTTCGTAAGATTTTGGATAAGTTGTGTAACCCCCTCGTCCCGGTCTAGCCGACAGGCCGGTCCAAACGGGTTACACGGGGAAAACCGAAGCAAAACCCGTTAAGGCTCCACTCTGATTAGTAACCCTAGAAAAATTCTTTTAACGTTATCTTGTCTAGATGCTTTAATACATCATATGTGAGAGGACACGCAGCGGAAAAGACACGCGGATACAAAACAATCAAGACATGTAATTAAATAAGACCTTTTTTAACCTTTACAACAGGTCGTATCGATACGCTAGAAGACCATATCGATACGCCTGAACTTGGTCAACAACCCAAAGTCAACCTAGGAAGACCGTATCGATACGCCCTCAACGGTCAACTTCTCACGGTCAAACTACAAAGATTGTATCGATACCCCTAGGACCCGTACCGATACGCCAAAATCTCGTCAATTTCTCAAATTTCCAGAGAGCTTTTGGCGTATCGGTACATCCCCGTGTACCGATACGCAAAGCCTAAAACAAGGTTCAGAGCATAGGACCGTATCGATACGGCCCTTACGCGTATCGATACGCCCTACACTGCAAACCTTATTTTAGCTACTAAAAACACAAGGACTCAACTTTAAAGGCATTTAACGACTCGACGAGCAACATACAAACACTCATAGATCACTAGGCAACCATGGATAAACATACGGAGTGATTTAGGCATTCATCAAAGCAACAATAATCAAGATATACATTCATAGAGGAGACTTGCATACAAGCATGCATAACATGACTATTTAGCTAAAGAAACAAGCATCAACATAAGCATCGCATAAAACAAGGTTTACAACCCTTGAACACAAAAACATAAGCATCAACAACAAGAAAGCCAAACTTAGGAGTCTAACAAACGCTCATATAACACATAGCATCCACATTGCTATGTATTACATTATTTAAGAAAAACCATACTTGAGCAGCAACACACACCCTTGGGTGCCCCTTACTTGCTCATTGCTAACTTCTACACTAATGATCTGCATTGTCAGAAATGAGAGCGTAAGCTTGAAAGCTTAGTGAGGGAGCTCAAAAATAAATATCGACTATGCAGGGTCCAAAGCATGGTATCCATAAAACATCAACAAGGCATACATTTACACCAACATAACAACATAGCCAACCACTACAAGAATTCATGAACATGGCATCTTACCTCATAAAGGGTTACAAGTTGTGTTGGAATTCAAATTCCCAAAATGTTTTTTAGTACAGCTTGTGTTTCAGTATGGCTGATGGTTAATTCGATTAATAGATTTTACCGAGTTTAGATTCTTTGCAATTTGGTCATCATATACTGTTGCATCAATTGACCTCGTTCAAGTCATAACTTTATCCCATGTGAGCATGATCACCTTAGGAATTAATAAGAGCATCTAGACAAGAAAAAAATTGTCGTTTATTGAAGTAAATCTTCGCCGGTTTATTTCAATATTTCCCGTGTAACTTGCTCGAGTCGGTGAAACGGTTAGACCGGGTCAAGGGAGTTTCATGTATTCTATAACAATCTTGTCTATCAACTATATCCATATAGGATCAAATCAGCATTTGCCATATCAATCATGACTAGACCCATCAATGGTCACATATACAAATATAGTCAAATAAAATAGATCAATCATGGATACGTAGCATGGAAAATTACATGAAGTGTGAACCGAATATGTCTATTTCCAACTGGTCCTCCTAAACCTTAGTGAGATCAAACTTTACTGAATTCATAGTGTGCATAAACCAAAAGAACTTTATTTCTACAGAAAATAATCTTTAAATATCCTTAAACTGAATTAACTGAAAATGTGTCTAAAACGAATGAGCATTTTATCAAAATTACAAACTTCCACTAAAACCGAATATCTTTAAATAACATTACACCCACATGAGTAGTGTGCTCATGAAAGACCTAGGGTGATAGTTTCTTAATAAGCGCACAATTATGGAGTTTGTATCAACATGCTCTATAAACACACAATCACTCTAAATTTTCTTTAACAACTAGGAACTTAATATTTATGTGCTTCAAACTTGAAGTGTTCCTATTATTTATAGAATAAGTTAATGCATATTTATTGTCACAAAATAACTGAATTCAATCTATAATTAGCAGTCCATGTGACAAAATTCTTTTGCATCAATATTCTAATAGAATCGACATTTGTAAACTTGATGATCTCTAACTTACCAGAACTTCGATATGTGAGCATGTAATTTTTTTCTCTAAATATATCTCATAACCTTATTGGCTACTATTCAATGTTTCAAACTAGAATTTCTTAAATATCTGTCTAACATTCCAATAATTTACGCAATATCCGAACGCATATATACTTGAGCATATATTAGATTCTTAATAGTTTATGCATATGAAATCTTTTATATTTTTTATAATTTCAAGGTTATTTTTAGGGCATTGAGTAAGACTAAATTTGTCTTTTTTAAGAATATGAGTATCACTTGGTTTACTCTCATTGAACTTGTAGTATATACAATCATCAACCAAATTCATCTCAAAACAAAATGAGATAATTACTTGGTGAAATTCTTAATGCCATTGGTGAGAGAAATAATTAATCTCATAGATGGATTTCCTTAATTTACATATCATTGATTTTGTATCATAAGACACAACTCTATGATTATACCATATAAATAGTTTCTTCAATACCTCCATTGAAAACACAAGCTTAACATCTATCTAATGTAGCTTAAAATTAAAATGAGTAACAAGTGTCATAATTATCTTGAAAGAGTCTTTCAATGAAACTAAAGAAAAAGTCTCTACAAAATCAATGACTTCTTTTAGAGTATATCCTTTAGATACAAAACATGCATTATACTAATCCACATTACTATTTGTATCCCCCTTCGTTTTAAATTTTCATTTACAACCATTTAGTTTGTACCTTAAGGTAATAAGACTGTTGCGTGTAAAAGTGTCTATCGCAATTGAGTGCAAGTGTACACGTCGCAAGTAATAAAGTGATACTAGAGTATCGGATATCGTCTCCACAGGGACTTGGGTAACCCTTTCCTTCGCTATCTGCACAAGGGAAAAAGAATAGATTAAGATATTGTCACAAATAATAAAGAATACTGGAAAATAGAAGTAGAGAAATCAAGATAGAGAGAATGGGCTGGTATTGAATTGCTCAGTAGTGCAGGTATTTTAGAGTTTAGGAAATCTAGTTCTGTCGTCGCGCCTGTCGCGGACAGCACCTGTCGCGTCGGCAGTCCGTTGATTGTCGCGGCAGCAAACACTCAACTCAGTACTTTCAAGTTTGGCAAGAATCCCAGATCTGCCTTGGCGTATCCCTAGGTCCAAGTCTGTCGATGATCACGTCTTGATGATACCTCCCGGCATGAATCGAAGGATAAACACCGATGTGTATGAATTCTTCTTTAGCCACTTAACCTCGCCCTATCCCTAGGCACAAGATAGTTCAACTATAAACTAAAGAACTCGCTCTTATTTCTTTCGTATACTTAACTCTCCCGATGCTAAGTAAATAGATAACCTCACAATGCTCTCCCGATGCTATTGCAAGATATTAATAACCAAAATAAGAGAACTTGAAGTTTATTTTATTGAACTGAAAATACCTAAAACAAAACAACCCTTGCAACTACTTTACAAATCAACTTGTGGCCCTAGGGGGAATTTTAGAACATGTCGGCGGCGGGAAAACGGCTAGGGGTTTTGGTTATCGGTTGTCAGGTAATCGGCTATGCCCTAGGTTAAAATACATGCCCTTATATAAGCTTTGGGCTCAAGTTATCTAATTTAACAAGGATTACAATTTTAATTAAAAGTATGATTCTAATAAAGACTAAATCTTCAAGGAATCTACTTTCTAGTCGTTTTCCTTGTTTCTTGGGATTTTCTCTCCTTGAACTTTAGGCTTGACATATCTTTTGATCCGGGGCTTGGAAAAATATATGGTTTTCACACGACAGACGGGCTGAATTTTCTCTATCTGTCGAGGTCCACTTTGCTTTTTCTCCTCAAAAGTGCTGTCGTCCTCTGCTGTCACGGAAGCACCATGGCAGCATCGTCCTCTTTGCCTGCTTGTCCAGTTCAGCTCTTCTGCTTCTCTGCCCAGCACCTGCCTTCACCGTCTACGACGGTGGCAACCTGCCAAAAACAACCATTTTTAGTAGATTCTTTGCCTTTTATATATTTGTGATGTTTTGTTGTAAACTAACCTAAATGCAATGAAATGATGCTCGAATGCAGCAGAAATATGGGTTAAAAGGGTGTAAATAATAGAACTTTTACACACTCAACACACCCCCAAACTCAAGTTTTTGCTTGCCCTCAAGCAACTAAGACCTAAAAGAAAAATGAAATATTTTTGTTTTGGCTTTCAAACAGTGAACTTTCCCTTACCCATTGTTCGTTCCCTGTGGCGGCAACAACCTGTCGGATAATTTAGGATCTGTCCGGACTCTCACTATAGTTCTCGTGCAGTGTGTGCATGCTTGTGAACAGTTATATGCTAAGACTCTCTTAGTTTCACTAGAATATTCAACTCTTAACTTGAATTTTTATGCCAAAGTTTATCTTTTTGAAGGCACGTTTTCATGCTTCTTTTGTTTTGACTTGATTTCTCTATTTTTCAAGCTAAAGTTTTACTAGAGCCAGTTTTAGGCACCTCTAGTTAACTTCCTAGAGCCAGTTTCGGGCACCTCTAGTTAACTTCCTAGAGCCAGTTCGGGCACCTCTAGGATTTTTGAGTCTCTTTTTCTAAACTTCTTTCCTAGAGCCAGTGTTAGGCACCTCTAGGGGCTATTCAAGTGCTAAGCTTCCTATTCTAGTTTGGCTAAAAGAAGTCTAAGCAGTATAACAGTCACAATGGTGTTTAAGTTTTCAGAACTATAGAAAGGCTCTAAACTTCTCCTTAAACTATCCTAAAGATGCTTGCACGACAGAGCTGTCACGACAGGCAAGTTCAATTCACAGTTTTAAGCCAAAATTTTCAGTTTTTTTAAGAGAAATTAAATAAGTAAAAGACACAACAAATAAGTAAGATGTACTTGGACTCCATTAAAATGGAGGGTTGCCACCCCCAAACTCGAGGGTTGCATTGCCCTCAATGCAAATGACAAAATGAAAAAAAAAATGAAGGCAGTACATCACAAAATATAGAGATAGCAGGCAGCAATAAGAAGAAAAAAGAAACTTAAATTTTTAAGCGATGTCTTCACTGCTACTGCTGAGGCGGATTTGGCGGCGGATTCTGACTCGCGGGGCGGGCTGGGGTGGTTGCTGTGCAACCTGAATGTCAGAGCTGATGCCGCTGCTGTCACTTCTGCTGGCCTTTGGCAGAGTTTTCTTGTTGGCCATTCTTTTCTGCCTCTTGACCGGTGTAAATTCTTTCGACAGGTTCCTCTGAATAGAGGGTTCAGCGTCGCTTTCTGCCCAAACGGATGAGGACGAGAACCCAGCAACAAATGCATCAATGTCATCCGAGGGAACCTGTCGCTTTGTTTCACAGGCGGATGTTTCGGTAGGAGGGCTGCCAGCTGCCGTCGGGGCAGGTGATGGAATGGAGGCGGCAGATGGTGTATGTGGTGTGGCAGCAGGTGTAGGTGTGTGGGCAGGGGTGGGGACAGTGAAGTAATGGGCAGGGAAGTTGGGAAAGACAACATCAGGGAAATTTAAAGTGTTGTGAATAAAATTTACCGTGGATGCGGCAAAGTCCTTGATGAATGTCATGATGCCCAGCTGTTTGTCCTCCATCCTTTGAATAGTAGCTAGGATTTGGTCGGATGGGTCTGTCGGTGCGGCTGCTGTGGCAGGTTCAGGGTTTGGTTGTTCTGACGATTCAGCTGGGGCGGCAGCGGGGTTGAAAGAGGAGAGGGGAGTTGCCACTGTCAGCTCCATAAGTCTGATGATATTTTTGTCTGTCCAACCCCGTCCTTTTACTATATGGTCGCTGTCAGCTTCCGGCACGGCAGAACAACGGCAGAGGGATGTGATGAGGTAGGGAAGGCATAGGAGGGCCGTCGATCTATGGGCGCATTCCAAAATACTCTCCCGTATATAACTCCCCACATTAATAGGTCGTTTATTTAGAATGGAGTGTATTAGGGCTAACCTCTGCTGGTCAACGGTGGTGTGATGTGACGACGGCAGGATTCTCTTCTTGATGAAGGCATTCCACAGTTTGGCCTCCGGCAGCAGCTGCCCCCTCTTCACTGTGTGGGGATTTTTGCGGCTTGTGTTCTATTCAGTCCCTTCTTTCGTTACTTCTGCCATGACAGCGTCATAGGCAGCATCATCTAGAGTGTCAAGGAACTGCTGGTGAGCATCATCGTTGGGGCCGAAGTAGAGGCCATAGAAAGAATTAATGCGCTCGGCTGTGAACTGCACTTCTGTCCCTCGGACAGTCACTGCTGTTGCCGTCCTGCTGCCGATGGCAGCATAGAATTCCCTCACCAGCGTCTCGTTCATCTCTGCTGGTTGCTCCGCGAATTGTTCCCACAAGAGGGCTCTAATCGTCCTTGCGATGAAAGGCTTGCGGCCCATATTGACTGCTCTTGGACTGTAAATAAAGCCTCGTTCTTCCCATAGATCCCTAGTTGCGACGGACTGTGGGGTAGGTGCTGCCGGTGAAGAGGTTGAGGCAGCACTGCGGCGAGTTCTTCTGGAAGACATGTTAGTGCAAGGGTTGTGAAAAGTAATTGAAAGCAAATGAAAACTAAAGATGGAGAGCAAGTAAGAAAAGTAGAAGTGAGTCAAAATGAAAATGAAACGGGGTTTTATAGAAAAGGAATTGCTGCCCGTTGAAGCTATAACGACAGGCGCGAATAACGGGGTGACTGTCGAGCTTTAGCGTGTCTGACGCGTCTGACACACGTTTCTGCGTCTGTTACGCGTCTGTCACACGTTTCCGTTTCTGTCGTGACAGCATGGTGACAGCCTGTCTTTTCCTCGTCTGTCTTGGCAGCCGTAACGACAGGCTTTAATATTGGGCTTTGTTGGGCTGATGGATGGGTGGTGGGTTGAGTTCACTTCTCCTGTTCTTCTTGGCTCCTTTATTTCCTAAAAACAATAAATATAAAAAAAACATTATTCCAATAAAATAAACCTTATTTCCTAATAAATAATAAATAACAAAAATAAAAATAAAATTTAGGTTAAATGAGGGATGCCAGGTAGGGCATCTCCTAGGGTAACCACTTCCTGCATTCATAGGGCTTCAATCCCCTGATAATGCTTGAGGCGTCATTTCCGGTACTTCTTGAAGTCTATCTGTACCCTCCATCTGGTGATTATTCTCATGGTGGGGGCTCCTTTCTTTCTCTTCCCTTTGTAGTCCAAGAAATCCTCCCTTCTTGGTAATATTTCTGAGGGCATGAATATATGATTAGAAAAAATCAAATTGACATTCGACCATAAACTTACCTTGTTTTCGTTGAATGTTGTTGTGGTTGAATGTATCCCTTGCTGCCGTGCCCGCTGCTGCGGCAGGCAGTTATTTTGACAGTTCATTATCAGGTTACTTTGCAGGTCAATGAGACATTGGTAAGTGCCATCACTCTCTATATCAAATTTTATTGACCACTCGTAGATCTCTATCAGTAGAGACTTTGATAATTTTGAGTCCACCGGTGTTGGTTCCTCTAATATCTGCAATGGAATCGGTGAGTTTTCAAAGAATTCAAAAGGTTCGTTTATTACCTGTTCATATTCCATTGGTGAGACATTGTCTTTGGGTAGCTCTTCTAGGTGGCCGTGCGAGTGCCATGACGGGGATGGATGTGTGCAATCTTGGTCGGGTTTAACCGAGGTAGTGGGTTGAGAATTTGCCTCTGATGTGGTTGCTGCTTCAGCATTAGTTGCTGTCGAGGCGGTAGTTTCCGCTTTGACTGGGGTTTCTACCTCGGAAGTGGTTGCTGCTTCAGCATCAGTTGCTATCGAGGCGGTAGTTTCCGCTTTGACTGGGGTTTCTGCCTCGGAAGTGGTTGCTGCCGTGACATTCTCTTGAATTTCACTCGGTGTTGCTCCATTCCGGCTCCTCGATCATTGCCATGGCAAGTTGTTGCTCAGACTCATCATATGTTGGGTATTCCTTCACATGGGCGTCCTCGTCATCTTGCCTCGAGATTTCAGGTTCAGTCATGGCATGAATGGGGACTGGTCTGCTCAAGAGTGCATCCATCTTGGCGATACTTGCGTCCATAGAAACCGACACTTCTTGAGTGAGTGTCATGAAGGCTTGCAGTGTGTCTTCTAAGGATTTTGACTGCTCTTGAGGATGATGACATTGCCAGGGCAAGTCGGGTTCTGCAGCAAAACTGTTATAGTATAAAAAATTTTGTGGGTTTTGATCGTACCATAAAAATTTTTGCTGCTGCGGCATCGGCATTTGCTGCCCTGTTGCTGTCGTGGCAGCATATCTTTACGGTAATTGCAAGAACTTTCCCACATCAACTCTCGAATGGTTTTTCCTGCATGTTGATGCCGTTGAACCTGTATTTTCACCTGAGATTTTGTTAAAAAATAAAAAATAAATAAAAAAAATAAAAGAAAAGTGCAGAAGCTAGGGTATGAGTGTGTTGCCAGTCCCCGGCAACGGCGCCAAAAACTTGTTGCGTGTAAAAGTGTCTATCGCAATTGAGTGCAAGTGTACACGTCGCAAGTAATAAAGTGATACTAGAGTATCGGATATCGTCTCCACAGGGACTGGGCTAACCCTTTCCTTCGCTATCTGCACAAGGGAAAAAGAATAGATTAAGATATTGTCACGAAAATAATAAAGAATACTGGAAAATAAAAGTAGAGAAATCAAGATAGAGAGAATGGGCTGGTATTGAATTGCTCAGTAGTGCATGTATTGTAGAGTTTAGGAAATCCAGTTATGTCGTCGCGCCCGTTGCGGACAGCACATGTCGCGGCGGCAGTCCATTGATTGTCGCGGCAGCAAACACTCAACTCAGTACTTTCAAGTTTGGCAAGAATCCCAGATCTGCCTTGGCCTATCCCTAGGTCCAAGTCTGTCGATGATCACGTCTTGATGATACCTCCCGGCGTGAATCGAAGGATGAACACCGATGTGTATGAATTCTTCTTTAGCCACTTAACCTCGCCCTATCCCTAGGCATGAGATAGTTCAACTATAAACTAGAGAACTCGCTTTTATTTCTATCGTATACTTAACTCTCCCGATGCTAAGTAAATAGATAACCTCACAATGCTCTCCCGATGCTCTTGCAAGATATTAATAACCAAAATAAGAGAACTTGAAGTTTATTTTATTGAACTGAAAATACCTAAAACAAAACAACCCTTGCAACTACTTTACAAATCAACCTGTGGCCCTAGGGGGAATTTTAGAACATGTTGGTGGCGGGAAAACGGCTAGGGGTTTTGGTTATCGGTTGTCGGGTAATCGGCTATGCCCTAGGTTAAAATACATGCCCTTATATAAGCTTTGGGCTCAAGTTATCCAATTTAACAAGGATTACAATTTTAATTAAAAGTATGATTCTAATAAAGACTAAATCTTCAAGGAATCTACTTTCCAGCCGTTTTCCTTGTTTCTTGGGATTTTCTCTCCTTGAACTTTGGGCTTGACATATCTTTTGATCCGGGGCTTGGAAAAATATATGGTTTTCACACGACAGACGGGCTGAATTTTCTCTATCTATCGAGGTCCACTTTGCTTTTTCTCCTCAAAAGTGTTGTCGCCCTCTGTTGTCACGGCAGCACCATGGCAGCATCGTCCTCTTTGTCTGCTTGTCCAGTTCAGCTCTTCTGCTTCTCTGCCCAGCGCCTGCCTTCACCGTCTACGACGGCGGCAACCTGCCAAAAACAACCATTTTTAGTAGATTCTGTGTCTTTTATATATTTGTGATGTTTTGCTGTAAACTAACCTAAATGCAATGAAATGATGCTCGAATGCAGCAGAAATATTGGTTAAAAAGGGTGTAAATAATAGAACTTTTACACACTCAACAAAGACAAGTTTCTAAACTTTATTCCCTTGCATAAAATATACTCTTCTTATATGACAACAATATGCTTTTGAGAGTTAGAACTTTTTATGGTTTGATGAAAGAATTTTTTTTGTTGAAGAAATACAATATAATAATTCGGAATAGTATTTCTCTTTTAGCTCATGGATCTCTTTAAAGACACTTGTTTTTAAGAGATATTGAGTTTGTTCTTCTGAAACAATTACTTTATCTTGAATGGGAGTTGTTCAACATTGTTTTGATGAGGTACTTGATTCACTTCTTGATTAATGATAGGTGTGAAAACCTAAACATCATCAAAAGTGATAGTATAAATTAAATTATAATTCAATTCATCCTCAATAGTAATGTATCTAACCTTATTTCTCCTTCCAAACTCAACCTCCTAAAAATGTTATGAATCTCTTCTTAAAATAATTTTAATTGTGGGATCATAAAATTTACAGCCTATGGATCGCTAAAAAATAACCGAAGTAGTTGTTCGCTTTTGAAGTTTAATTTATTCGCATGTGTCCTAACTTATACAAAAGAAATAACACTTTGTAACTTATTGTTGTTTCTTTTGAGTTGGACCCTTAGCAACTTTATTCTAATATTTTTTATTGTCATTCTTCTTAGAGACACTAACTAAATGAGTACTTTTACACTTATAATGCTTTAACTTATCTTCCCCTTGAGCACAATGAGAAAGGAACTCAATTAGAGCTCACTTCTCCTTTTGACAGTTGTAACTATTTTTAAATTGGTTAAACTATATAGGAAGCGGTACCAAAAGCATAAGAACAAGGAATTGTTAGCAATTTGATCTTATGTGCCTTGAATTTTGAAGCAATATTAAATATTTTTATAGTGTACTTGCTCACATTTCCTTGACCCTTATACTTCATAGACATCAAAGAAGACATAAGTGATGTCATGTTAACCTTAATGTTTTAGGTAAAATATTTATTAATTTCATCAAGGAAACCTTAGTATGAGTAATCTCTTTAGATTTGTGCTCCAAAAGAGATCTAGAATGTTGTGTTTTATGATCATTAGACTCAAGCGATTCAAACGATCTTACCTCTCAAAGTACCTTTTATGGGTGCTTACCGTAGTGAGATGTGTAAAATGTTCTTTCCTTTGTGTAAAGGCTATGTTCATACATCCAAATACTATATGTAAGTGTCTTTTCTATTCCTTGAAATTAGTTTCACTAAACATAAGTGTAGAATGTATATTAACAGATATTGTGATAGAAAAAGATAAATTAATTAAATATAAAATAAAAATAAATAAATAAAATAAAAACAAGCACACGTGAATATTCATAAGTAAACAAACAAATTCAAAATAATGGCTAGTTCCCCTCAAGATACCAAGTACAACATTAATATGAAGTCTTTGGACAGTAATATTAACTGTAAGCGGTACTCTTGTTGTAGCAATCAAACATTGACAATAAACTATGTCAAACAATAGATTAATTTTTGAAACATATTGCTCACATAAAATACATTATAATTGTTACACATTTATTGCCACAATTGTTGTAATTCTGCCAAATATTATATTTCCTTTTGACCAATTAATAAACGCATAAATTACAAAAACCTATAAATATCTTGATATTTTTAATAAACTAATCTACACAAAAATGGTCACTTTGGTGACATTATGTTTCAACTAATTCATTAAAATATTAGACATCTGAAGCCAAAATATGAATTTATTTGTTTCAAAAAAAATCCTTAATTTTATATTTCAATTAAATTAAAAGATAACCAAAATAATAATAAATTTGAATAAAGGTAAACCCCATATCAAGATACCGGACACTCCATAAATATTTTATCTTTGGACAAAACATTAACTTGCAAGTGATGTCTTGGTACAATAATCAAACATTGATAATAAGAACATGTGAAACAGAAATCTTCCTTTGGGCCGATTTATTGCTCACATGTAAAATTGAATAATTATCACATGTTTATTACCACAATTGCACATATAATAATGTTAATTATTAACCTTTCTTTGGGCCGATAATACTAACATAAACTGAATTACATGCACAAAACCTTCTATATTTTAAAATAAAATAATTTCCATAATAGAGGTCACTTCGGTGACTTAATGCTTCAATTAATTTATCTGAAAATATATAATATAAATATATTGATATTCAAATTTAAAATTTTGTAACAGTCAAAATTGAAATTTTGATAACATGCAAGTTTTCAAATTAACCCAAAATAAGGTCGTCTGAATAGGACTATCAAAATTCGGAAAAAAAAAACACAAAAATTTAAATGACTCTAAAAAATTCTTTAAACATACATTTACCAAAATTTCGCATTTTAAACTTAAAAGGCAATATTTATAAATCGTTAAACTAAATGCATTTAATCATTAATTTCATAAACCATCAAATCTGTAGTCAAAATAATCAATTATTAACTAAAAGCCAAAGTATTATACTAAAAATTTAATAATGATCACATAAAACTTTATTAATACTATATACTTTTTTTTCAAAGATTAGAACCAAATTAATTCAATAATTCAAGCATAAATTATTAGAGATAACTTGAATATAAAGTTTCGAGATCTAACATAATTATAAAGTTTCGAAATCTAACCTGATTATAAAATTTCTCTATCATAATAAATTTACTAAGACAAAGCTCAAGTCAAACTTTATTTTTCTTTCTTAATTACTAATGATCAAAACTAAAATTTTGATCAAACCGAATTGAATATATATTTTAATTCGAATATATTTCATAATTTGAGTTACCTTATACAATTACCGTAGAAGTAAAAGCATTACAAAAATTGAAGGATAAATCAATATTTCCACACTATAAAGTATAGTGTTGCTAAACATAACCTAAATATTATAACATAAGGGCATGAATATTCACTACTATTATAAACCCTAGGTTCAACAGAAACCAAATGCATACTGGATTGCTTTCATATACATGATTCTTCCAAATTGAAAACATAAGGTCAATCTGCCGATATTTGAATATCAATTGAATAAAGTACTAGCAGAGAAACATTAGGGCGGATTGTTAATGCATTTTCTTTATCGCAACAAAATAAAGGTTATTCAATCGAAAAAAATGAACCCTAAATATAAGGAAAAGCAGTCAAAATTGTTGTCGCGCCTAACCAATAAAATACAAGTTTACTAATGTAATTTTTTATGGAAAATTAATTGGTTCTCAATAATTTAATATGATGAGGCTCTGATGCCACTTTTTAGAATCAAATCATAATTTAATATGAAATTTAACTTAGGATCTATCATGTCAAATCAAAAACAATAAATCGAAAGCGGAAGCGTACCTGAATTCATTAATACACTTGTTGTGGCCGTTTTTTAAAATCATTTGTGGAAAAACATCCTGACAATTAGAGTTTTAGAAATTGGGGGTTTTCATTTTAATTTGATCTTGAAATTAGAGTTTTTTTTTTCATTTTTAATCAAATTTCCTTTATTTTCTTAAAAATCGTTTTGGAGTCGCCACCGATCACTTTGGTAGACCGGACACTATAAAAAGCAGAACAGAGATTCTTTAAATAAAATTCGGGTTCGGGAGTCGGTTACGTGTAGGGAAGGGTTAGCACCCCTACAAACGCATGTTATTGGTACCTTATTAGTTCCACGTGGCATTTTGGCATTTCGAACATTAATCTGAATTTAATTAAATCTTTTAATTATTAAACGGATTCCATTTCGAATGGGAATATCCTTTTGTAAGAAAATACATTTTGGACGAATATAAGTTTTGAAATGTCCAAATACATTAGGACACTCCAATTTATATTCAAAATGTATCTCATCACAAAAAGGTTTAATCCATATCCAATTATGTTGTTCATTTTAAGTAAAACCTAATTAAGGCTTCATTAATTAAATTAATTAAAATTCTATGAATATTATCAATTTTTAGATTTTTATGGTAACACACAAATAACTAGACACTACAGATATTAGGCTCAAAAGTAATAATATTCCTAGCTTTAGTGTCACTAGTTATTTAATATTATTTTAATTTTATTTAATTATATGTAGTTTCCATTTTCTATATTTAAATGAAACGGTGGATTTATTACTCAAATATTCCTTTAATTAACTCCACATTACAATGTGATACTAATTAACTTAGCATATTTGAGCTTTATTCAACATCCATTTACTTGTCTACAATTTTCTTTCTTATTGAATTAATTGCATTTAATTAGAGAATCTAGTCTTAAAAGGCTCTAATCCTATTTTTGCTAAATGTATTAAGTTTCCCTAATCATGCATTATATGATTATTTAAAATCATGCACCAAATAAACAATAAATATAGCAATTAAAATAAAGAAATTAAACTACCATGACTGAATTGAATTAAATTTAAAATTATAGAGCCAATTTACAAGGAATTAGTGACTACTTTGCAAAAAAGAGTAAACTCAAGAGCCTAAGTCTAATTCCCTTAAAAGAATAACCCAAGCCCACTTAAACCATGCCCAAAACGAACAGCCCAAATCCTAACCGAACCTAGATTCGGGTTGGGGACCCGTATTAGGACCCGCTCGAAAGAGCGCGGATCCTCTTTGCGACCCGGCACCAAAATGGTTCTGTGTCAACTTGCGTATAAAAGGAGGTCGACCGGGCTAAGTCATCCATTTTCCCCGTTTACAACTCACGTGTAAAAAGAGGTCGACACTAACACCCTAAACCCATATTTCCTACACATTTTCGATCAAAACTTCACTTTTCCCTTCAAATTCATCTGTTTTCTGTGTTTAATCCCCAAAAACACTTTTCATCTTTCCTTTCCTTGTTATTTCGGATCAAAATCCACTTTTCACTCATTATTCATCCATTGTTTTTCATTTTTTTGTTGTTTCAATCTTCACAAACACCTATTCTCATTATCTTTCCTGTTTTTAAATATCTAAACCCTTAAAACTCAAGAACATGACACGAACTTTTCTCGATTTCTATTTTAATCCTCAACCACCATGAAACCCTAACCCCGACTTGTTTCCCAACCACCAGAGGCGACACCGATCATCGGTCGTCGTCTCCGGTTACCCATAACCTTTCTCTAGTGACCTCTGCAACTTTCAGTCGTCCATAACCTTTCTCTGGTCACCTCTACAACTTTCGATCACCCCTAACCTTTCTCCGGTCATCCCTTCAGGCCTAACCTGCAACTTCGGCCACCATGCTCCGTCGCCGGAACGATTTCTAGCCACCGTCCGTCGCCGTATCGAAACTCTAAAACCTTTATTTCTTCTCGATTTTCACCCTTAAACATAAATCTAATGCATGTTTCATCAGAAACACTTGTCTTCCACATCCTATGCTACACACCCGAGACCAAAATCCCTTCATCACTCTATCATTTTCAACTCTGACTGAACCTATCTCTCCACTCTCAGACTCCAATGATACTCGAAAGAAAGCTAAGTGACCGAAACTCTCAATTTCCAGCTTTGGATTTAATTTTAGGTCCAAGTTTAGCTACTATTTTTCAAGGTTTTTGACTCAAATCTAACCTTTTTATGTTATTTATGCAGGAAAATCAAAGAGGGAACAGAGATGTACCTACCAGCAAGGACAACGTACTCCAGAAATCTTTACGGTGAGTGGTTATGACGACCGTTTGACTTTCTGGTGAGCCTTTTTGAATACCTCTCTCTCTTCAATTAATGACTGATAATGATTACATAATTAATTCCTAATAATTTCTTCTCTCTCTATTTTATACTAGATGTTAGTGATGACATCATCGAGGCTAGCTGGATCTAGCCGAGAGGGGTAATCCGTGTGAAGGCCTATTGGCCAATCCCGACTCGCCACGTGTGGTTTTTTGGCGGGCCAAAGAAACACAAATGTGTTTCTTTGGGCTGCATCAGCTTTGAGACCGAAAATAAGCATTTATTTGTGAATTTGGGATTTTGTATTTTGTATTTCGGGCTTTGGATTGTAATCTGGGATATTTAACTATATGTAATGGACATTCCCATTGGATTTTCAGACTATTGGACCCATTTTATTTATTTATTTAATATGTATTTATATATTGTATATATTTTGGTTTTATTTATATCGAAATATAATATATACATGTACTCAGACAAAATAATTACAGATGCCCCTTTTTGCTCATTGCTGTGGAACAGGAATAGGGCAAAGACTAAAAATACCGGAATTTTTTCTAAACCATCCACTCATGGAATCTTGAAGTTGTTCTTCTTATTATGAAATTCTTCAATCTTCCTTTATCCCCTTCTTTAGCCGAGGACGAACTCTTCTCATTAGGAATTCTTCCTATGCTAATCGAGCTCTTCTTCTTTGCTGGACAAATTCTTCTCATTAGAAATTTTGTCTTTGTCAAGACGGACTCTTCTCATTAGGAATCCTTCTTTGCGGGCGAACTCTTCTCTTTAGGAGTTCTTCTTTGCTGGCGAACTCTTCTCATTAGGAGTTCTTCTTTGTTGGTGAACTCTTCTCATTAGGAGTTCTTCTTTGCAGGGCGAACTCTTCTCATTAGGAATCCTTATTTTTTGGGCGAACTCTTCTCATTAGGAGTTATGTTTTTCCATCTACTTCCTGTCAAAACAACTAAAATATGAGGGTTAGCATAACCCTAATTTCCTACATGATGCATGAACCATGACTTGTTTCAATCGGCTTCTGCCCTCTTAGGACCTTTTTTTATGCTTCTTTTCTAATTCCCATCTCACATTCAGAATCGGCCATCACAATCTCCTTTCTGTATTTCTGGCCCTTTGCTCTAAAGCACCCTTTCGGGTTTTCACTTTAGGTTGCTTTCCTCAAAGCGCCCTTTCGGGTTTTCACTTTGGTTTTTTTCTTTTCTTTTTTTTCTCTTCTTTTTTTAATTGTGCCTTTTCAGTTTTTCACCTCGATTTTCTCTTTTATTTTTCTCTTTCTTTTCTTTTCATTCTTTTTTTTTCTTTTTTCCCTTTTTTTCTTTTTCTTTCTTTTTTCTTTTTCTTTATGTTTTCTTTTTTGACAGAGAATAAAGGAGAGGTATTATAGCTGACGAAATCTTGACTTGGCCAATCACATGTCACCTTGTTTAGGCAACATTGCAAATACCCAATCCTTCAATGTTGATGTTTTGCCAAATCAAAGAGCCTTTACAAAATGATGGTTCGCAACAGTAAAACATGGGGCTGCGGACATTCATAAACTGTCTCAACTAAGATGGTGATTCAAAAGAACATGATAATGTGTTGGCCTTGTGGTTCTGATCATCTCAACAAGAACATAGAGATAAAAATCATTGTTCTTCGGGTGACAGACTCTGTTGACATCTTTGTAGTCTATCTTCAAGTTCACACCATCGTGTCATGTACACTCTTCTTCAAAATCCCAGGGTGATAAGGTTCACCTGCACTTTAAAAGCATAGTAATACCAAGAAATTATATGTTTTATACATTATATTATCCATTTTATGATGCCCTGGAATAAAAAGAAAGCTCGAAAGTGAATCCATGAATTTTATTGAAGCTTATAAGTCTAAATACAACAAGATTTGAAATAGTCATGGCAAACTGAAACAACAAAATCAAGAAACAAGGTTAGATCTCCAAGCATCCAACGCATGAAGGATACAACAACCTCATCGACCAGATATAGAGTTGAACTTGCACTCATGTCCAACAGTCCTCAAACATTTCTGGGATGCTTACAAATGTGAAATCCCTTCCAAAATACCAGGTGTCCGAGAGATTTTGTCTTCCGGATGCCTAACCTCATTCTTCTGAGTTGCGCTTTACATGTTTTCAACTCAGACCCTCCATTGGTTTAAGGCGCCCTTTACGGATTTTCACCTTGAACCCACCTTTTATTTTCATCATCTTTTTTTTACATATCTAAGGCGCCCTTTCGGGTTTTCACTCTGTTTCTTTTTTCTTTTTTCATTCTCCTTTTGAATTCTTCAAGCATAATACTTCTTAAGTGAATTAGATTTCACTGGCTTATGCAACTCCTTGTCGTCCATTTCAGCCAAAATCAATGCTCCTTCAGAGAAAGCCTTTTTGACAACATAAAGTCCTTCCCATTTAGGCATCCATTTTTCACGGTCATCTCGATGTATTTGCAAGACCTTTTTCAACACAAGATCTCCCTCTCATAATTCTTTTGTGTGCACTTTTTTATCATATGCCCGTATCATTCTTTTCAGGTACATTTGACTGTGACATATTGCCTTCAACCTCTTTTCCTCAATAAGATTCAACTAGTCAAATTGAACTCGTAACCATTCTGCATCATCTAACTTCACTTTGGACAAAACACGAAGAGATGAAATTTCAACCTCAATGGGAAGTACCGCTTCTATCTCGTAGCCAAAGAGTAAGGTGTTGCTCCAGTTGAGGTTCGTATTGAAGTTCGACATGCAAACAATGCAAAAGGGTAGTTTCTCATATCAATCTTTATAAGTTTTTGTTGTCTTTGATATGATCTTCTTGAAGTTCTTGTTGGCTGCCTCCACTGCCTCATTCATCTTAGGGCGATGAGTCATAGAATTATGATGAATAATTTTGAATTGCTCACACACTTCTACTATCACTTTATTGTTGAAATTGGTGGCATTATCCGTGATGATCCTTTCTGGAAAACCATACCGACAAATTACCTATTTCTTCAAGAACTTGCAAACTATTGTTCTTGTGATGTTGGCATAAGAACCTGCTTCTACCCACTTGGTAAAGTAATATATGACCACAAGAATAAAATGGTTTCCATTAAAAGCTTTAGGGTGGATCTTCCCGATAGCATCTATTCCCTATGTTGCGTGTAAAAGAGTCTATCGCAATTGTAGTGCAAGTGTACACGACGCAAGTAGTAAAGTGATACGAAGTATCGGATATCGTCTCCACAGGGATTGGGCTAATAGCTTCACCTTAGTTCACTGCACGGAAGTAAAGGAAATAATTGAGAAGTTGTCACGAGAGTAATGAAGTAAACGTAAATAAAAGAGTAGAAATATCAAGATATAGAGAATGGGCTGGTATTGAATTGCTCGGTAGTGCAGGTATTGCAATGCTTAGGAACTCCAGTTCTGTCGTCGCGCCTGTCGCGGCAGCACCTGTCGCGGCAGCTGTCTGTTGGTTGTCGCGGCAGCAAACACACCAACTCGATACTCCAAGTTTGGCAAGAATCCCAGATCTGCCTTGGCCTATCCCTAGGTCCAAGTCTGTCGATGATCACGTCTTGATGATACCTCTCGGCGTGAATCGAAGGATGAAAACCGATGTGTATGAATTCTTCTTTAGCCACTTAACCTTGCCCTATCCCTAGGCACAAGATAGTTCAACTATAAACTAGAGAACTTGCTCTTATTTCTTTCGTATACTTAACTCTCCCGATGCTAAGTAAATGGATAACCTCACAATGCTCTCCCGATGCTCTTGCAAGATATTAACAACCAAAATAAGAGAACTTGAAGTTTATTTTATTGAACTTGAAAAATCCTAAAACAAAGCAACCCTTGCAACTAGTTTACAAAACAACTCGTGGCCCTAGGGGGTTTTAGAACATATCGACGGTGGGTAAACGACGGAGGGGTTTGGTTATCGGTTATGGGGTATATGATATCTCCTAGGTTAAAATCTATGCCCTTATATAAGCTTTGAGCTCAAGTATTCTAAGATAACAAGGATTACAACTTTAATTAAAAGTAAGATTCTAATAAAGACTTAATCTCCAAGGATCCTACTTTTCAGCCGCCCTCCTTGTTTCTTGGGATTTCCTCTCCTTGAGCTTTGGCTTGACATATCTTTTGATCCGGGGCTTGGAAAAATATATGGTATTCACACGACAAACGAGCATAATTTTCTCTATCTATCGAGGTCCACTTTGCTTTTCCTCCACAAATTTGTTGTCGTCCTCTGCTGTCACGGCAGATCCATGGCAGCAGCATCCTCATCGTCTGCTTGTCTAGTTCAGCTCTTCTGCTTCTCTGCCCTGTGCCTGCCTTCTCCATCAACTATGGCAGCAACCTGCAAAATTTAGCCATCTTTTACTAGAATCCGTGCCTTTTATATATTTGTGATGTTTTGTCGTAAACTAACCTAAATGCAATGCAATGATGCTTGAATGTAGCAGAAATATGGGTTAAAAAGGGTGTAAATAATAGAACTTTTACACACTCAACACACCCCCAAACTCAAGTTTTTGCTTGCCCTCAAGCAATGAAGACCTAAAAGAAAAATGAATATTTTTGTGTTGGCTTTCAAACAGTGAACTGTCCCTTACCCGTCGCTCATTCTCTGTGGCGGCAGCAACCTGTCGGAAAGAATACGATCTGTCCGGAATCTCACTATAGTTCTCGTGCAGTGTGTGCATGCTTGTGAATAGTTATATGCTAAGACTCTCTTAGTTTCACTAGAATATTCAACTTTTAACTCGAATTTTTATGCCAAAGTTTTTTTTGAAGACACATTTTCATGCTTCTTTTGTTTTGTCTTTATTCTTCTATTTTTCAAGCTAAGTTTTACTAGAGCCAGTTTTAGGCACCTCTAGTTAGCTTCCTAGAGCCGGTTTCGGGCACCTCTAGGTTTTTGAGTTTCTTTTGCTAAACTTCTTTCCTAGAGCCAGTGTTAGGCACCTTTAGGGCTATTCAAGTACTAAGCTTCCTATTCTAGTTTGGCTAAAAGAAATCTAAGCAATATAACAGTCACAATGGTGTTTAAGTTTTCAAAACTATAGAAAGGCTCTAAACTTCTCCTTAAACTGTCCTAAAGATGCTGCCACGGTAGAGCTGTCATGACAGGTAAGTTTACTTCACAGTTTTAAGCCAACAGTTTTTAGTCTTTTCTGATTTTTTTAAGAGAACTTATGAGACACAGCAAATAAATAAGATGTACTAAGACTCTATTAAAATGGAGGGTTGCCACCCCTAAACTCGAGGGTTGCATTGCCCTCAATGCAAATGACAGAAAAAAATGAAGGCAGGTACATCACAAAATAAAGATAAGCAGACAACAATAAAAAGAAAATAAAAGACTTAGATTTTAATCGCTGTCTTCACTACTGCTGCTGACACGAATTTGGCGGTGGATTCTGGGCTGTGGGGCAGGTTGGGCCGGTTGGGCCGGTTGCTCCACAACATGGATATCAGAGCTGCTGCCGCTATCCCAAGTGCTGCTGCTGCTGGTGGTGGTGCTGGCTTTTGGCATGAGCTTTCTGTCGGCCATTCGTTTCTGCCTCTTGACAGGCGTGAATTCCTTCTCCAAATTCCTCCGAATAGGAGGTTCTGCCTCGCTGTCAGCCCAGACAGAGGAAGGGGAGAAACCAGCAACATAGGCATCGATGTCATCCGAGGGCTGTCGCTTCGTTCCTCGGGCGGAGGTGTCTGCCGGAGGACTGCCAGCTGCCGTCGGGGCAGGTGATGGGGTGGAGGTAGCAGAATGTGTGTGTGGGGAGGCAGATGGTGTAGGTGTGTGGACAGGGGTGGGGATGGTGAAATAGTGGGCAGGGAAAGTGGGGAAAACAACAACGGGATAATTTAAAGTATTGGTAATGAAAATTACCATTGAGTTTGCGAAATCCCTGATGAATGTCATCAGCCCCATCTTTCTGGCTTCCACTCGCTGTATGGCAGCAAGGATCTGAGCAGATTGGTCTGTCGGAGCGGCGGCTGCGGCAGGTTCATGGGCAGGTTCCTCGGATGATTCTGCTGGGGTGGCAGCCGGGTTGAAGGAGGAGAGGGGGGTTGCGACTGTCAGCTCCATGAGGCTGGTAATGTTGTTATCGGTCCAGCCTCGTCTTGTGACCAGTTTATCGGTGGTGGCTTCTAGTACAGCAGCGCAGCGGCAGAGAGATGTGATCATGAATGGTAGGCAGAGGAGGGCGGTTGATCGATTGGTGCAGTCCAAGACGCTCTCCCTCATATAGCGGCCCACGTTGATAGGCCGGTTGTTCATGATCGAATGGATGAGGGCTAGCCTCTGCTGGTCCACCGTCGTGTGATGGGAGGACGGCAGGATGCGCTTCTTGATGAAAGCGTTCCATAGCTTGGCTTCTGGAAGCAGCTGCCCCCTTTTGATAGTGTTGGGGTTCTTCTTGCTCGTATTTCACTCCGTTCCTTCTTCTGTCACCTCTGCCATGACAGCATCGAAAGCGGCAGAGTCGAGGGTGTCTAAAAACAGCTGATGGGCATCGTCGTTGGGACCAAAATAGAGGCCATACATATGGTTGATGCTATCGGCTGTGAATGGTACCTCTGTCCCTCGGACAGTTACTGATGTTGTCGTCCTACTGTCGATGGCAGCATAGAACTCCTTCACGAGCGTGTCATTCAATTCTGCTGGTTGCTCTGCGAATTGTTCCCATAGCTAAGCCTTTATCGCCCTTGCGATGAATGGTTTGAGCCCCATGTTTTCTGCCTTTCGGATGTAGGTGAAACCTCTCTCTTCCCATAGTTCCTTGGTTGCGAAGGACTGCGGGGTGGGTGCTGTCGGTGAAGAGGTTGAGGCAGCACTGCGGCGGGTACGTCTGGAAGACATGTTAGTTGCAAGGGTTTTGAAAGTAAAGAAAGCAAAGAAAAAATAAAAGGGGAGAGCAAGTAAGAATAAGCAAAAGTGAGGAAAATGAAAGTGAAACGGGGTTTTATAAAGGTAGAGTTGCTGCCCGTTTAATGCTGTAACGGCAGGCGTGAATAACGGGGCGACTATTGAGTTTTGGCGTGTCTGACGCGTCTGACATGCATTTATGCGTCTGTTACGCATCTGTCACACGCTTCTGCGTCTGCCGTGTCAGTCTGTTGACAGCCTGTCTTATCCGTGTCTGCGGCGGCAGCTGGAACGACAGGCTTCAATAAATGAGCTCTGTTGGGCTGATGGATGGATGGTGGACTTGGGTCACTTCTCCTTTTCTTCTTGACTCCTTTATTTCCTAAAAATAGAAAATATAAAAACATTATTCGAATAAAATAAACTTTATTTCCTAATAAATAATAAATAATAAATAAAATAAAATTTAGGTTAAATTAGGGATGCCTTGTGGGGCATCTCTTAAAGTAACCACTTCCTGTATTCCTGGGCTTCAGTCCCCTGATAATGCTTGAGGCGCTGTCCGTTGACTTTAAATTGGTGCCCGTCTTTTAATGATCAGATTGTGATGGCACCATGGGGAAAAACTTGTACAACTTGGAACGGGCCAGACCATCTAGACTTTAGCTTTCCTGGGAAGAGTTTCAGTCTAGAATTAAACAACAACACAAGCTGCCCTAGGCAGAACTGTCGTGGCAGCAACTTCCTGTCATGCCACTTCTTAGTTTTCTCCTTCTAAATTCTTGCATTGTCGTAGGCCATTGTCCGTATTTCATCAATCTCGTTCAGATCCAACAGCCTTTTCTGGCCTACCTTGTCCAAATCCATATTCACTGCCTTTATCGCCCAATATGCTTTATGCTCTATCTCAACAAGCAGGTGACAAGTTTTTCCATAAATCAGTCTGTATGGAGACATGCCCAATGGAGTTTTAAAAGCTGTCCTATATGCCCATAATGCATCATTAAGGAGTAAAGACCAATCTTTCCTAGTTGGCTTAACCATCTTCTCAAGAATGTTCTTAACTTCCCTATTGGATATCTCGGCTTGTCCATTGGTCTGTGGGTGGTATGCTGTCGCGATCCGATGCTTGACACCATATTTTTTCAAGAGGGCAGCAATTACCCTATTGTCAAAACGTTTCCCTTCATTACTGATAATCGCCTTAGGGATGCCAAACCTCGAAAAAATGTTTTTGTGTAGAAATTTTTGGACTGTCTTGGCATCATTCTTTTGAGTGGCGATAGCTTCAACCCACCTAGAGACATAATCCATTGCTAGGAGGATGTACAGATTTCCACATGAAGATGGAAAAGGTCCCATAAAATCGATCCCCCAAACGTCGAAGATTTCGACTTCTAGAATGTTCTGCAGTGGCATCTCGTTTCTCTATGAGATGTTTCCTATCCGTCGGCACCTGTCACAGTTCTTGTAGAAGTCATGTGCATCTTTATACAGTGTCGGCCAGTAGAACCCTGACTGTAGCACCTTGGCAGCAGTTTTGTTTCCTCCTAAGTGACCTTCATATTGTGAAGCATGGCAGTGATGGAGAATGTCTTCTTGCTCTTCTTGTAGTACACATCTTCTTATAACCTGATCTGCACATAGTTTGAAAAGAAGAGGTTCGTCCCAATAATAATGCTTAACATCATTTCGGAACCTCTTCCTGGCTTGATAATTAAGATCAGAAGGAAGTATTCCGCTAACTATAAAATTAAAGAAATCAGCATACCAGGGGAGTTTAGAAGACTTACCTGCCGCCATGGCTGTTGCGGCAGCGATTGCGGCAGCAAAGAGCTGCTCATCTGGGAAGGTCTCCAGTATGTGTGTCTCATCGATTGGTAGACTCTGTCCCTTCTCCAACCTTGACAAGTGGTCTGCCACCTGATTTTCTGTCCCTTTTTTATCCTTGATCTCAAGGTTGAACTCTTGTAATAGCAGGATCTACCGTTTCAATCTAGGCTTTGCATCCTTTTTCACGAACAAATACTTCAGGGCAGAATGGTCTGTGTGCACTATTACCTTCGTCCCAAGTATGTAAGAACGAAACTTGTCAATGGAGAACACCACAGCTAAAAGCTCCTTTTTGTGGTGGTGTAGTTCACTTGGGCGTCATTCAATGTCTTGCTGGCATAATATATGACGTGAAACAGCTTATCTCTGCGCTGCCCAAGTGCTGCCCCGACAACATAGTAACTAGCATCACACGTAATCTCAAATGGATGTGTCCAGTCTGGTGGCTGTACTATGGGGGCTGTTACCAGTTTTACCTTCAGAACCTTGAATGCTTCAGTACATTCATCATTAAAGTCAAAGGGTCGGTTCTGCTCTAAAAGATGGCATAGGGGCTTAGTGATTTTTGAGAAATTTGCAATAAATCTTCTGTAAAAACCAGCATGCCCTAAAAAACTTCTAATACCCTTGACTGTGGTCGGCGGCGGCAGCTTCTCGATCACTTCTATTTTGGCCCTGTCGACTTCTATCCCACGGCAGCTAATCTTATGGCCTAGGACTATCCCTTCATCTACCATAAAGTGGCATTTTTTCCAATTCAAAACAAGATTAGCTTTTTCACATCTTTCAAGTACCTTTTGTAGATTGCCGAGGCAGCTCTCAAAATCGTCTCCAAAGACGGAAAAATCATCCATAAAAATCTCAAGGAAGTCCTCTACCATGTCGGAGAATATGGCCATCATGCACCTTTGGAAGGTGGCGGGTGTATTACATAGTCCAAACGGCATTCTCCTAAAAGCATACGTTCCGTAGGGGCATGTGAAAGTCGTCTTTTCTTGATCCTCTAGTGCGATAGCAATTTGATTATAACCTAAATAACCATCAAGAAAACAATAGTAAGGTTTACCCGCTAATCTATCAAGCATTTGATCAATAAAGGGTAAAGGAAAGTGGTCCTTTCGGGTAGCTTTGTTAAGCTTCCGATAGTACATACAAACCCTCCAACCGGTCACAGTCCTGGTTGGGATTAACTCATTGTTCTCATTGGTTATCACGGTCATTCCTCCTTTCTTTGGAACGCATTGCACCGGGCTCACCCATTTGCTGTCAGAGATGGCGTAAATAATACCAGCATCTAACCACTTAATTATCTCTTTATGCACCACCTCTTTCATCGCATGGTTTAGCCGCCTTTGGGCATCAATAGTCGGCTTATGATCTTCCTCTAGAAGGATTTTTTGCATGTATAACGCCGGACTAATGCCTTGTATATCAGCAATCGTCCATCCAATCGCCTTTTTGTGCTGCCTTAGCATGCCGATTAGCTGCCGTTCCTGTTCCTGCGGCAGCTTAGAAGAGATGATTACGGGCAGTGTGTCATTTGAACCAAGGAAAGCATATTTTAGCTGCCCTGGCAGGGGCTTCAGTTCTAGGGCAGGTGGTTCAACAGTAGATGGATTTGGATTAAATGGTTATCCGAAGTATAATTCAAGGGTTCGAATAACTTACCTGGACGATTGCCTAACCAGTTTACCTCCTCCTGATCTTCAGTATCAGATGTATCGGATTCAGAGGAGTTGCTGTCGTCGGTGCTGTCGTGACAATCTTGTAGGTGGCTGCCGCGGCAGTGCCCAAATTTAATACCGTGACAGCCCGACCTGATGCAGGGTTGATCAAGGGTAACGTCAGTGATAGCCTTGCATTCCTCGTCTACATCAGCATGTTTCATCGCTAGGAGAACATTCAACTTAATCTCTTGATCGTTCACTCGCATGGTGAGTTCTCCTTTCTCCACATCAATCAGTGATCTACCCGTGGCTAAGAAGGGTCGCCCAAGGATGATTGGTGCGTTTTCGTCTGCCTCACAATCTAAAACAAGAAAGTCAGCAGGAAAAATAAATTTAGCCACTCTTACCAGAATATCTTCAATCTTTCCCTCTAGGTGAACGTAAGAGTGGTCTGCCAGCTGCAGAGTTACTGTCGTGGGTCGCGCCTTTCCAATACCTAATTTCTGAAAAACAGAATTTGGCATTAAATTAACACTAGCACCAAGATCACAAAGTGCCTTACCCACAAATTTATTTCCAATTACGCAAGGTATGATGAAGCTCCCCGGATCCTTCTTTTTCTGGGGTGGCTGCCGATGAAGGATACTCATGCAACCTTCTGTCATCTTTACCGTTTCAAACTCCCCAAGTTTAGATTTTTTCGACATGACATCCTTGAGAAATTTAGCATAACCGGGCATCTCCTTAACGGCATCTAACAGCGGGATATTAATATGAACTTGCTTAAAAATATCATAAATCTTTTTAAGTTGAGATTCATGCTTAGCTTGTTGTATCCGTTGAGGAAAAGGAGGTGGGGGACGATAATCAGCAATACGTCCTTCCCACTACATACGAATCTGAGGACGAATATCATCGTTTTTCTCCTCTGTCGCTTCTGCTGTCGTGACAGGCTCATCGGCAGCAGTCTGTTTATCTCCTGTCGGGGCAGCTTCCTCGGCATGTTTATCCAAGGCAGGTTCCTTTACTGTTTCAGCTTCACTTTCTGGCCCTGGTAATTTCTTCCCACTCCTAGTAGTAATTGCCTTACATTGCTCATGTGTGGGCTGCCTAGCATTTTCAGTATTGCTAGAGAATCCTCCAGTCTGCCTCGGCTTAATATGTTGGGAAACCTGACCCATTTGTGTCTCCAGAGATTTCAAAGTAGCTTCATGATTTGTCATCCTCATCTCTGTTTTATCCATGAAATTCTTTGTCTTCTTGACAAATTGATTCATATTCTCAATATACGTACCTGTTTGAGACATAAAGGTGGCCAGAGTCTGTTCCAGTATACTGCTTGTGGCAGCTGGTTGCTGCGGCGGCAGTTGCGGCGGCATTTTCTCTCGCGTCAGCAATCTAGGTCCTCCCTGATTCTGATTGTGTGCTTGCGGATTCAGGGCATTATTAGGATTACTCCAGGAAAATTTGGGATCCTTCCTCCAATTGGGATTATAATTGTTGGAATTATAATTCGGCTTGTAATTTCCAACATATTTTCCCTCTTCTACTTCTATTGGGCACTCATCCCGACTATGATTTCCCTCACAGATGTCACAAACTTCCTCAACAGCAAATCCTTGTAATCCATCATCATTCAATAACCTTTTCATTGCTTTAGTAAGGAATGCTATCTGTGATTTCATAGTGCTGTCGGCTTCATAATCCTTGACAGCAAGTACCCGTTTACCCCCTCTTCTTGCAGTCGGAAACTGCTCCTCATTCTTGGCCAGATTTTTCAAAACTTGCAATGCCTCGTCCGGATCTTTATCCAATAAGAGTCCATTTGCTGCAGAATCAATTCGAATACGAGTTTGTAAGTTGGCAGCATTATCGAACTTAGTTACCTGATTCCAGACAGGGAATCCATGCATTGGGCAGTTTCGAAGAAGAGTAGTAAATCTGTCCCAGGCCTCGTGCATCGGCTTGTCATCTTCCTGTTGAAAAGTAGCAATTTCATTACGTAATCGCTCAGATAAATACGAAGGATTAAAACGAGATAAAAATTCACGAGATAAATCTGCCCAAGTTCTAATTGAACCCGACGTAAGTTTATTCCACCAAGTTTTAGCTCTGTCCCTCAATGAATGGGGAAATAACTGAAGCCTCAGTATCTCCGGATTAACTCCTGGTAGTCTAAACGAACCACAGATCTCCTGGAACGTTTTGAGATGCTCCCTAGCATCCTCTATCACAGCACCACTAAACTGCCCGACATTGTTGATCATACTAAACATGACAGGTTTAAGCTCGAAGTTGTCGACATCAATATCCGGCAGCGTGGTCTCCAACTCTACATGATCGTTCAACATGTAGTCACGGCAGGACCGTCGTCTGTCGGCGGCAGGGTTATCGACAGGCTGTATAACTTTGCCGACAGGCGGGTCGTTTCCAACGTGGGCCATCTTCTCTAGCTGTTCCTCAAGGTACTCGTTCCTGGCTAGAAGGTGACGAAGTTGTTTCTTGAGATTGAAGGAACGTTCGATTTCCGGATCTAATGGATACTCAGGATCTTCACCTCTTTTAGATCTACGCATAAACAAGAAAACCTCGTGAAAAGCAAGAGTTGATTGTACCAACGGAAAACAGAAAAAGAAAAGGAAAAACAAAAACAAAAACAAAAACGAAAAGTGCAAATAAAGAAAGGTAGAGTTATGTTGCCAATCCCCGGCAACGGCGCCAAAAACTTGTTGCGTGTAAAAGAGTCTATCGCAATTGTAGTGCAAGTGTACACGACGCAAGTAGTAAAGTGATACGAAGTATCGGATCTCGTCTCCACAGGGATTGGGCTAATAGCTTCACCTTAGTTCACTGCACGGAAGTAAAAGAAATAATTGAGAAGTTGTCACGAGAGTAATGAAGTAAACGTAAATAAAAGAGTAGAAATATCAAGATAGAGAGAATGGGCTGGTATTGAATTGCTCGGTAGTGCAGGTATTGCAATGCTTAGGAACTCCAGTTCTGTCGTCGCGCCTATCGCGGCAGCTGTCCGTTGGTTGTCGCGGCAGCAAACACACCAACTCAATACTTCAAGTTTGGCAAGAATCCCAGATCTGCCTTGGCCTATCCTTAGGTCCAAGTCTGTCGATGATCACGTCTTGATGATACCTCCCGGCGTGAATCGAAAGATGAACACTGATGTGTATGAATTCTTCTTTAGCCACTTAACCTTGCCCTATCCCTAGGCACAAGATAGTTCAACTATAAACTAGAGAACTTGCTCTTATTTCTTTCGTATACTTAACTCTCCCGATACTAAGTAAATGGATAACCTCACAATGCTCTCCCGATGCTCTTGCAAGATATTAACAACCAAAATAAGAGAACTTGAAGTTTATTTTATTGAACTTGAAAAATCCTAAAACAAAGCAACCCTTGCAACTACTTTACAAAACAACCCGTGGCCCTAGGGGGTTTTAGAACATATCGACGGCGGGTAAACGGCGGAGGGGTTTGGTTATCGGTTATGGGGTATATGATATCTCCTAGGTTAAAATCTATGCCCTTATATAAGGTTTGGGCTCAAGTATTCTAAGATAACAAGGATTGCAACTTTAATTAAAAGTAAGATTCTAATAAAGACTTAATCTCCAAGGATCCTACTTTTCAGCCGCCCTCCTTGTTTCTTGGGATTTCCTCTCCTTGAGCTTTAGCTTGACATATCTTTTGATCTGGAGCTTGAAAAAATATATGGTATTCATACGACAGACGAGCATAATTTTCTCTATCTATCGAGGTCCACTTTTCTTTTCCTCCACAAATTTGTTGTCGTCCTCTGCTGTCACGACAGATCCATGGCAGCATCGTCCTCATCGTCTGCTTGTCTAGTTCAGCTCTTCTGCTTCTCTGCCCTGTGCCCGCGTTCTCCGTCAACTATGGCAGCAACCTGCAAAATTCAACCATCTTTTAGTAGAATCTGTGCCTTTTATATATTTGTGATGTTTTTCCGTAAACTAACCTAAATGCAATGCAATGATGCTTGAATGTAGCAGAAATAGTGGTTAAAAAGGGTGTAAATAATAGAACTTTTACACACTCAACACCCTAGACAGCAAAAGGTTATGGCGAATTCATTGTATGAAGAGGTACTGGTGGAGAATTAATCTTGTCAACATATATCTAACACTTCTTGGCATATTCAATGCAATCTCATCCCATTGTTGTCTAATAATAACCGTATCTCATAATTTTCCTGGCTATCGAGAATCCATTGGCATGTGTTCCACATATTCTGCCATGTACTTCTGCCATGATGCTCTTTGCTTCATTGGCATTGACAGATCTTAACGGGATCTGATATTTTCTCCTTTTATAAAGGATCTCTCCATCGAGCACGTATTCTGAAGTCGTCTTTCTAATAGTTCTTTTGTCATTGTCATTTGCCACTAGAGGATAAATTTGATACTTTAGATATTGCAAAATATCATAATACTAGGGATGCTTATCGACTTGTTCTTCTATGCTGTAGCAGTGAGCATAGGTTTCATAACTTTGCATTCGAATCAGCATCATGTCTCATGGTTTGTTTGCTAGGAATACCGAAGCCAGTGTAGCTAAGGCATCTGCCATTTGGTTATCTTCCCTGGGGATATATATATAAAGGTAATTTCTTCAAATTCTTTCATTAGCCATGTAGTGTGGTACAACATATACTGTCTCATCCTACGAGTTACCAAGACCAAAGCACAATATAACTTTTGGATTGGCGGGTACCGTACTTCACATTCGGTAAACTTTTTGCTCAGATAATAGATAACTATTTCCTTCTTTCCTATATCATCATGTTGCCTCAGCACACATCCCATTGAGTTCTCATAGACCGTCAAGTAAAGGATCAACAGTCTTCCGAGGACTAGCGCGACTAATATTGGAGCATTTGTCAAATATTTTTTGATTTTATCAAACGTTTCCTGGCAATCTTCATTCCACTCGCTAGGGCTATTCTTTTTAAGCAACTTGAAGATTGGATCACATTTATCGGTCAGTTGTGAAATGAACCGAGAAACATAATTCAGCCTGCCAAGGAATCCACAAACATCTTTCTGCGAGCTGGGTGGTGGAAAATTTTGAATGGCCTTCACCTTACCTAGATCTATTTCGATTCTTTTACTGTTGACAACAAACCCGAAGAGTTTTCTGGATGTTATTCCAAAAGTACACTTGTTGGGATTGAGTTTTAACTGGTATTTCCTCAATCTTAAGAACAACTTCCTCAAATTTTGAATATGCTCCTCCTCATTATGAGATTTAGCAATCATATCATCCACGTACACCTCAACTTCTTTGTGCGTCATGTCGTGGAACAAGGTAACCATTGCTCGTTGATAAGTTGCCCCGATATTCTTCAATTCGAAAGGCATCACTTTGTAGCAATATATGCCACATAAAGTTATGAATGTTGTTTTGACCATGTCTTTCGGATTCATCTTTATCTGATTGTACCCCGAGAAACCATGAATGCCCCGGCGTGTTGTCAACCAGGATATCTATGTGTGGTAAAGGAAAATTATCCTTCGGACTGGCTTTATACAGATCTCTATAGTCTACATACATGTGTAGCTTTCCATCTTTCTTCAGCATGGGGACTATATTGGCCATCCACTCCAGATACTGCGATACTGCGAGAAAACCAACACCAATATGCTTTTGTACCTCTTACTTTATTTTCAATACCATTTCTGGTCTCAATCTTCTAAGCTTCTGCTAAACCGGTTTACATTCTGGCCTTATGGGTAACTTGTGTACCACTATGTCAGTATTCAATCCTGGCATGTCTTGATAAGACCAAGAGAAGACATCTTTGAACTCTTGTAGCAGATCAATCAGTCGTTGCTTCTCCTTTCATGAGAATGTTGTTCCTATTTTTACCTCTCTTCTGATTTCAACTGTCCCGGGTTGAGAATTTGCAACTCTTCCTTATGAGGTAAAATCTTCTTGTCTTCTTTTTCCACCAACCTTAGTAATTCTTTAGGGATTTCACATTATGTTTCATCCTCGACTTCATTGGCTTCCACTAAACACACTGGCTGTTCAGAACCTAATCTCGGATTAGGTTTAGGATCATTCATGCAGTCGATAATTGGAGACCTGCAAAGGGAATAATAATATATTTTGGAAAGGATGCGAAAAATTAAAGAAACATGTTTACCATTTGTGAATCAGCATGAAAAGCATCTTTATTAAAATGGATAGGTATAACGACCCTTTATACACAATCCCTTATAGTTGAGGGCAAAAGTATAAGGTGGTTCCTGGCATTTACTCTATTTTATTCTTAGCTACAAGAAGGAGGTCTTCAGTGTTCCAGTTGTTCAGTATCTCGTCTGGGAAGCATGGGCGAATATATTCCAAAAATTCTCTATGTCGAACTCCCTCGAAAATTCCTCCAATAAAGAGCCCACCCAACTTATTAACAAAATTTCCTCTTCATGTAGCTTTGCGGTTTCTCAATTAACTTCCTCTAGCTGCCTTTCAACATTTGCAAACCCCCGTGACTTGAAAATCTTCATCATATCGAAGGAGGTTACCAGTCTAGAAGAAGTTTCAGTTCCCAATAAGCGAGCCTTCCTTTGTTCCGTTCTTTTCTTCAATTCCCTCAGTCGGTCTTACATATTTGGACTGAAGCCTAGCCCGAAATGATCCTTCTTTATGATGACAAGCCTCGGTCGTAAGCATCCTTGCAAGTGTTTCCCAAGTCTTTTTCCCATCTTCGTTCCCCTTCCTAGTGTTTCTTGCACGGTCATTTTAGTGCAATTTGATAACCTTGGTCGCGAGAACGACTTGCCCTCAGTAACAAAGGTAGCATTTACAAATTCCAAAGCCCGAAAAGAACATTCAAGAGCATTTTCATCTGCTTGGATATACGGGACATCAATGGTTATTGAGGCAATAATGTCTTCATCTGCACCAACACTGACCAGCTTCCCTTCTATAACAAATGTGAGCTTCTGGTGTAAGGACGACGAGACTGCTCCAGCTAAGTGAATCAGGGGTCTTCTCAACAAACATATGTATGTAGGCTTACTGTCCATTACCATAAAATCTATATTGTAAACTGTCGGCCCAATCAACAGTGGTACTTCAATCCTTCCCAACACATCTCGTGTTGTTCCATTAAAGGCCCTTACCATATTCTGGTATGTCTTCATGTGAGAGTCATCAATGGGTAACCTTTGTAGAGTTATCATTGGCATAACATTCAGCGTTGATCCGTTATCAATTAGGACTCCTGGTAACACATACCCTTTGTAATGTGTGGTAATGTTCAAAGCCTTCACCGACCCCATCCCACCTTCGGGAATTTCATCATCAGTGAATGTGATGTAGTTGTCAGCAGTGATATGATTCACGATTTTGTCTAATTTGTCCACAAATATATCATTTGGTACAAATGTTTGGTTTAACACCCTCATTAAAGCATTGTGGTGCCCTTCAGAGCTCAACAGTAACTCCAAGAAAGAAATCCTTGCTTGTTGTCTCTTTAGCTGCTCAACTATGTTGTATTCACTGTGTTTTAGAAACCTTAAAATTCTTGTGTTTTTTCTTCTGTTACTGGCTCGTTTATCTTTGGAGTAGGATCCTCTCCAAAAATCTTTTCTAGTGTTACCGCAACCTTCCCTTTAACCTTCTTCGCTTCTTTAAGTACTTCTGGAGAAGAATAACATCTAACACTTTGGGCAAAGTGTCCCACTTCATTTACTGCCCCTATCCAACTTATCCAACTTTGAGCATGCCTTGTTACTCAGCTGGATGGTGTTCTTAAACATGAAGAGTTGATGTGGTTTCAGAAGGCTTGGTCAAATTGGTTGGCGTATGGTGATTGGAATACCAAGTTTTTCCATGCAAGTGTTATGTGTCGAAAGAAGACAAATTATGTTACTGCTTTGAAATTTCCAAATGAAAATTGGTGCTCAGATAAGAGGCATTTGTAGGTAATGGCGGTTTCTTTCTTTCGCAATCTCTTCACGGCTTCACCAGGGCCCCTCCCTGAGTATCCGATTGTGGGCCGTTTTAGGCGTCTGGGGGTCAAAGATTGTCAGACTCTTAGCTATCCTGATTCATCGGAGGATATCACTCGGGTATTATTTGAGATGGATCCCTTGAAGGCTCCTGGTGTGGATGGGCTATACACAATATTTTTTCAAATGAATTGGGCGATAGTTGGTGACAATGTATGTAAGTTGATCCAAGACATTTTTCGCTCAGGTATCATCCCACATTTTTTAATAGAACACTACTAGTTCTGTTACCCAAAGTTGCCCATCCGGAATCGATTACACAGTTTAGACCCATTAGTCTCTGTAATGTGCTATACAAAGTGGTTACTAATATCATTGTGAATTAATTAAACCACATCTTCCACACTGGATTTTGGACAGTCAGGCAAGTTTTGTGCCAGGTCGTACTATAACGGACAATATTATCTTAGCACAAGAAGTTTTTCATTCTATGCGACGAAAGAAGGGACAAAGAGGTTGGATGGCGCTAAAGATCGATCTTGAAAAAGCTTATGATGGGCTGGAGTGGGGGTTCATTCATGATACTTTATTGGAGTTGGGCATTCCAGATGATTTACGGAGTTTAATTATAGCTTGTGTGACGTTTGTCTCAACACATGTACTGTGGAATGACAATACATCAGAATCATTCACTCCTCGAGGTATTCGCCAAGGGGATCCTTTGTCGCCTTATTTATTCATTCTCTGTATAGAACGTCTTGCCCATACTATACAAGTGGGTATCGGGATTAAAGCTTGGCGGCCAATTCGATTATCGCGTGGTGGTCCGGGTATCTCTCATTTATTTTTTGTAGATGACTTATTGATTTTCGCTGAAACCTCCTTAGATCAAGTTGTAGTAATTCAGAAGGTGCTGGATGTTTTCTGCGCGAGTTCTGGGCATAAGGTAAGCAAGTCAAAGTCACATGTATTCTTTTCTCCTAATGTGCCACAGTCGTGTAGAGTTGATATTTGTTGTCGGCTGGGTTTTGAGGAGGTGGAAGATATTGGCACTTATTTGGGCGTTCTTATTCTACATAAGTGTGTTACATGTGAGACTCACAGATTCATTTTCCAAAAGATGCAGGATAAGCTTTCATGCTGGAAAGCTAAAAACTTCTCACTTGCAGTGCGCTTTGTTCTTGTGAAGTCGGTCTTAGCCTCGATTCCGTAGCAAAACAAAGCTTTTATCATTAAGGTGGCATTTCATCTATTCTCTCGGCCTAATAAGTTGTGAGTACAAGCCTTGCGCGCGAAATATCGATGGCTGATTGGTACTCTTGAGAACCTATATCGTAGCGGTAGTTCGAATCTATGTTAAGGCATTTCGAAAGTTTGGGATGAAGTGAAAGCCGAGGTTGCTTGGAACTTAGGCAATGGGACCAACATCTCCTTTTGGTTAGATTCATGGATAAGTAATATCGGTTCCCTTATTGATCATGTGAACGTTGATAGCTCCACGCTCGAATTGAGGTGCTGTGTACATGATATGGTGACATCCAATGGCGAATGGAATTGGTCGCGGTTTCATGATTTTATATCACCTCGCGCATCGTTGTCTATTGCAGTCATTAAGCCTCATTTACGATCAGCGCTAGAAGGCTCGCCTGGCTATAAATGGAATGCTCTTCGGGAGTTCTCGATCAAATCAACGTACTCCTAGTTAACATGTAGCAGCCATGGGTGGTGGATGAAGCTTGGGGTTTGATTGCCCGTTTTAAAGGCTCGCCGCGAGTGCGGATTTTCATTTGGCTTGTGTATTGGAACCAGATCCTTTCGAATAACGAACGGGTAAAGAGAAACCTTGTCGATTCTGAGGGATGTGATCGTTGTGGTGCAGTAGTTGAAGATACGCTTCATATCCTTAGAGACTGTCCGATTGCTATGGGCGTTTGGTGTAGCCTTATCCGAGCCAATATGCATGAAGAGTTTTTCTCTGTTCCGCTTCAAGCTTGGGTGCGACTGAATCTGCAACATGGTTGCCGATTTCCCATTTCTGGTACCAACTGCATTTATGGTTTGGCTATATAATTTGGACCTTATGGTTGCGTCGGAACCAATCTATCTTTTCACCAGATGAAACGGTACAAGAACCATTGTTAGCACGCTGTCACAAGCTGGTGCTTGAGTGTGTCACGGCTGGGCAAACCAGACTTGTTTCGGATGTAGTGGGCAACCATGATGTTCGACGTCCAAGACCTTCGAGGTGGAGCCCCCCGACAGCGGAGTGGGTTGTGTATAATTCGGATGGGTCTTTCAGAGCTCATACGGGTGGTGCAACTTGTGGATGGATTCTTCAGAATCATCTTGGTGAGTGGATTGTTGGTTTTGCAAAGAGTGTTGGTCTTTACTCAGCCATTGAAGTTGAACTTTGGGGCATTTTTGAGTGTTTACATATTGCTTGGGAGTTGGGGATCTCGCAACTCTAGGTGGAATCAGATTGTGATGCAGCTTTAGGCGTGCTTCGAGAGCGTGTGCATACGAGGAAGCATATTTCACTTGTTCATCACATTTGAGATTTGTTGGATAGACAATGGGAAGTGAAACTTGTGTGGGTGAATAGAGAACGAAATAGTGTTACGGATGGTCTCGCTCAATTAGCATGGAATCTACCGTTTGGTATACATGAGTTCATTGATCCACCGACTGAAATTTTGCATCTCCTGATTTTGGACATTACTAGTTAGTTGCTTGTTTTTTCAAGTAGGTCTTATGGCATTTTTTTTCTTCTATTTAAATTTAAGGATGTTTTTTTAATGAGGCCTAGGCCTACTTCCCCTATTATAAAAAAAAGAGTGAGAGGCTAATTTAAGACAATAGCCTTCATGCCGTTAGATTGATTAATTAATGGGTAAACTACATAAATAGTCCCCCGACTATGCTTCAATTATTTTTTGCATCGCCCGACTATCAGAAGTTACAAACTGGTCCCCTGACTTTAAAAAAATAACAAATTGATCCAGTGCCGTTAAAAATTTAATGGCTGGTGACGTGGCAGTTAATAAAAATTGGCATAATAACACATTTAGTCCTCAACTTTTACACTTTGTTTAACTTTGCCCTAATTCTAAAAAAAATGACCCTTAACATTTCAAAATTCTATCAATTTAATCCATTTTTTCTCTCCACACAATCCTAAACAAGAACGGTCTTCTAAATCCCTAGGAATCTTGTAATTGGAAGTACACAGGAAACTCACATGTTAATGGATGCTTTACATCAATCTTCAGCTTTGGCGATTCCTTAGCTGATACAGGCAACTCACTTCAGCTCTCACTTTCCGAGTCCAAAAAGCTTTCCCACTTTGATTTCCCCCCTTACGGAAGATCCTTTTTCAATCACCCCACCGAGAGATGCTCCGACGACCACCTGGTTATAGATTTCATTGGTATTTTTTTACATGCTTTCAAATTGGGTTTTGTTTGTTTTCATTTTTTATTTGTTTGATTCCATGTTTTCTTGCAGCCGAAGCATTTGGAGTTTGGACTTCCATTTTTGCCTCCCTATTTCGAACCTGAAAATGGAAGACCCAGAAACTTTGACAAAGGTGTGAATTTTGCTGTTGTGGGTGCTACAACACTTGATTACGTGTTTTTCAAAGAAAGAGGAATTCATAATCCCTCCACAAATGTTTCTTTGGGTGTTGAATTGGGATTTTTCAAAGATGTTTTGCCTTCTCTCTGCTCATCTTCTTCAGGTAAGTTTTCTTTGCTATCTTCTACAGATTCTGTTTGGTTGGGAGGAAAATGAGAGAATATAAAGTTGCCAGTGTCGGAAAAAAACCAAAATCAGTAGTCTGAGGAGAAAAAAAGAAGGGCAAATTCACTTATTTCGACTTTTTCTCATTAATTGATACTTTTCCATGTACTTTTCATGATGTTTAACAGCAAGCTGTGGCACACGGTATCATATTAACAAATTATATTAATTTTGTACTATATCAGTTTCATAACAAGCGGAGCATTTTATGAATCATAAAGTACCATCCCATGAAAGATCGTTCTTGTTTAGGATTGTGTGGAGAGAAAAAATGGATTAAATTGATAGACTTTTGAAATATTAAGGGTTATTTTTTTAGAATTAGGGCAAAGTTAAACAAAGTGTAAAAGTTGAGGACTAAATGTGTTATTATGCCAATTTTTATTAATTGCCACGTCACCAGCAGTTAAATTTTTAACGCCACTAGATCAATTTGTTATTTTTTTTAAGTCAAGGGACCAGTTTGTAACTTCTGATAGCCGGGGGATGCAAAAGATAATTGGAGCATAGTCGAGAGACTATTTTTGTAGTTTACCCTTAATTAATAAATGAAAAAAATATGAATCATTGAACGAAAAAAGAAAAAAGAAAAAGAAAAATGAGAAACCTGAAATATGAGTTCCAGGTTCCCTCTTCTATTCTCTATTTTCCTTATTTTCAATCTCTCTCAACACAGTTCTATTTTCCCATTTTTCTCTCTTCGTCGGCCTAGGGTTCTGGTAATCATCTTTGTCGGTCTTCCCCAACAGCAAAGCACCATTAGTTTTGCTCTCTTCGCCACTCTTTCCTTTTCCCTTCTCTCAAAGCTTCAATCTTTCTCAAAGCTCAGAGCCTTTTTTTTCTCATTTTCTTTCTCTTCGCCGGTTCTCCCAAACATATAATCATCTTCGCCGGCATTCCCCAACAGGTAATCGCTATTAGTTTTGCTCCTTTTCTATTTGTCTTTTATTTTCCCTTTACTTGTTATGTTAATTTTTTTTTAATTTAAATTGTTGTTGTTCATCTTCTCTTGTCTTTTTTTTCTTTTTAGCATAACTATGTGAAAGTTTGTGAATAATGAAATGGTATCTCTTGGTTGCAAAGAAAACTGATTTTTTCTCCTAAAAGACTTGATTTTTTTGTTATTTTGTTTCACACAGGTAGTGCATGAGTTTATAAGGATCGAAGAAAGGCATTCAAGTAATGGGGGAGAATTTCAAGGTTTGTTTTTGTTTATGATGAACTCTTGTCAAATCTTTGATGATATTTAGGATTGATTAACATCACTATTTAAGTCTTTGTGAACTTTTTGTGGAGTGTTTGTTTTTGGGTTCTTTATAGGGATTAAGTTATGGAAAATTGTTTCTTTTTTGTTTACAACCTTGAAAATGTTTTTCTCTTTTTGCTTCTTGGGTTTGGATATGATTTTAAAGATTGTTGTTTTATGAAATTTTGAAGGAGATTTTGTTTTGAAGAAGAATGACTGTAGTAGCACGTTTTGAAGCAGAGTTCAATTTTCGGTTCAGGCTCCACAACCACCACCTACATGATCTGGACGAGCTTTTTCAGCTCTCGGATGCAAGACTTGGGATGGCTATTGCTGGTTCAACCGGTTTGGTTTAAACTCAGGTGAAACATGAAAAATATAAAAATTATTACTTTTAACCTATTACATGCTAAAAGTTTGGCTTGCTATTATTGAACTAATTTGGCCATGTGCCCTTCTAGATCTTTGCTCAATTTTAGGCTTGCACGTTTTGTTTAGTACTTGATAAGTTCTTTAGAATCATACCTAATTAGGTGTCTTGTAGACGTTGGGCATAGTTGTGAATCCAAATAAATTTCAAGTTGCGGCACTTGTTGTTGCTTCAAATGTCATCATTTTTGCTGATCATATAACTTTCAGTTTTACTGTGTTACAGTGACTTGTAAAACATTTTGTTTTGAACTTGCACAAGACCATTTAGAGATGTCGAACTCGAACTTGAGTAGCTTGATTCATGGACTAGCACATATTTAGTGTCATAATCCCATATAAAGCGGTTTCAGTATATTAGAGGCTGATAAATTTTGTTGAAAATGATTTGAAATGTAATTAAAGTTTTTTGCTTAAATGAATAGCGAGTAGAGACTTTTAGGGCTTAAAATTTTTCTACATATTATATGTCAAGACATTCAAACCTCAATTGGTTGCTGTAAGTCAACTAAAAGAGGCTTTGGCTGATATGGAACAAAAGCCTGAAATTTTTCATGCGGAACAAGGTGTTATAGAGATAGCCTGCCATATAATTCATTGTTTCTTTTATTTATCTAGATAAAGCAACTTTTAATATTTACATGATTTGACTTAAAGTTTTTCAGATTGCTCACCATCCGGATGTTGTTAATGTAGTTTCAGAGATAGTAAGTTGTGCAGGATTGAATGTATGCATTGTTATTGGCTAATATATTACTGCTTTCTCCATGTATAACTTTCTTTGCATCCACTAAACAAAGTATGCAATATGAAAATTGCTAATAATTCAGATTTCTTTGTATTATTTTGTTTCTATTAAAATAGAGTAAAATTCAGTGAAAAACTCTCTTACTTTCTTTTTATTTGATGCCTACATATATACAGCTTATATCCTTAAGCTAGGAAACTCATAAGTTAGGAAAGATACTAATTCTAGTAAATATAAAATCCCTTTAAGTTAGGGATTGTGACAACTAACAAGAATCTACAGGATTCCATCTATCTACACATAATCTCCCTAATTTACAAGAATATTTCCTGACACTCCCCCTCAAGCTGGGGAATGGATATCTTTCATCTTCAGCTTGCTTGTTAACTTCTGGAACAACTTCCCAGGTAGCCCTTTAGTAAGTATATCCGCAATTTGATCTCTAGTGGAAACATAGGGAGTACAGATCAATCCACTGTCAAGTTTTTATTTGATAAAGTGCCTATTCACTTCAACATGTTTAGTTCTATCATGTTGAACTGGATTATGTGCAATATTGATTGCTGATTTATTATCACAGTACAGCTTCATTGGTCCTTCCCACTTAACTTTTAAGTCCTCCAAAACAATCTTCAGCCACAATAATTCACAAATCCCAAGAGCCATGGCTCTAAACTCGGCTTCTGCACTGGACCTAGCTACAACATTCTGCTTTTTGCTTCTCCAGGTCACTAAATTTCCTCCCAAAAAAGTGCAATATCCTGATGTTGATCTTCGATCAACTAAGGACCCTGCATAATCTGCATCAGTATAAGCTTCCAAAGTAAACTTTTCCCCCTTTTTGAATAAAATCCCTCTACCTGGCGTGCCCTTTAAATACTGCAGAATTTGGGTTACTGCTCTTTGATTTGATTCTTTAGGATTGTGCATAAATTGGCTTACCACACTGACTGCATAGGCAATGTCTGGTCGAGTGTGTGCTAAGTAAATTAATCTGCCCACAAGTCTCTGATAGGAACTTCTGTCCACAGCTGCATCCTCTGTTGTATCTCCAAGCTTATGATTAGCTTCTATTGGTGTTTCTGCTGGTCTGCACCCTAATTTGCCAGTTTCTGTCAGCAAGTCTAGGGTGTATTTTTGTTGAGATATAAAGATTCCTTGCTTTGAATATGCCACTTCAATGCCAAGGAAGTATTTCAGTTTTCCAAGATCTTTGACCTCAAACTCTTTGACCAAACATTTCTTCAAGTTATCAATTTCTCTTTGAATCATTTCCTGTGACTATGATGTCATCTACATAGACCAGTAAAGCAACAACTCCCCCTAAAAAATGCTTCACAAATAGGGTGTGATCTCCCTGACTTTGTTTGTATCCCAGCTTCAACATCACTTTTGTAAATCTTCCAAACTAGGCCCTTAGTGATTGTTTTAATCCATACAGAGTCTTTTTTAATTTGCACACAGTTTGTTCACTTTTTGGACTAAATCCAGGTGGGATGTCCATGTATACTTCTTCCTCAAGATCTCCATGCAAAAAAGCATTCTTAATGTCATACTGTTGTAATCTCCATCCTTGATTGGCAGCCAATGACAATAAACTCCTCACAGTATTCATTTTTGCTACAGAGGCAAATGTCTCCATGTAATCTATCCCATAGGTTTGAGAATACCCCTTAGCCATTAACCTTGCTTTATATCTCTCCAAAGATCCATCCGAATTGTACTTAACTGTAAACACCCATCTACACCCCATTATTTTCTTTCCTTCTGGCAGTTTTACCAAGTCCCATGTTTCATTCTTCTTTAGTGCCTCCATTTCAAACTACATAGCTTGTTTCCAATTCTCATTATCTAAAGCCTCGAAAACAGTTTTAGGAATGACAATAGTATTTAGGCTAGTAAGGAAGGCTTTATGATTGTGAGATAAATTTTTATAGGACATAAATAACTAAAGGGGATTTTTTGTGGTACAAGTCCTTTTTCCTTTCCCAATTGCAATGGGAAACTCAAAATCTCTGTGATCAGAATCAGAATTAGAAATTTCAGTAGTATTTGAATCAAGGATGGGTTCAATAATTACCTCAGTTTGTATAGGAGAAGGAGGAGATGATTGAGCCTGCATTGGTACCCTTTTTCTCGAGAAGACCTGTAGAGGACGAGTAGTGTTCTGAATTCCTGTTCGAGGTGTAGTGGGTTCAGGTTGGAGGATAATATGTTGGTCAACAACTGGTTGAAAAGGTGGCTGGACAGATTGATCAATTTGGACAGGTTGGGCAGAATCAATTTGGACAGATTGGTCAATTTGGGCAGAATCAATTTGGACAGATTGATCAATTTGGACAGGCTGGGCAAAATCAATTTGGACAGACTGTTGCTGATCATTAAAAAAAGGTTGAAGAAGGAAATGATCCATGTCCTTATCTTCCCTAAATAAAATCTCCCCTTGAAGATAAGGGCGAGTAAAATAATTTTCATTCTCAACAAAAGTGACATCAGCATAAACAAAATATTTCCTTGTAGGTGGATGATAACACTTATAACCTTTCTGAGTGGATGAGTATCCCACAAAAATGCACTTTAAAGCTCTTGGATCAAGCTTACCCCTATTCTGAGAGTGGATATGAACAAAGGCAACACAACAAAAAATTTTGGGTTTAAGATGAAGAGATGGACTAAAATTAGGATAGAAACTGGTTAAAAGTTGGATAGGACTTTGGAAATCAAGAACTTGAGTAAGTAATTTGTTTATCATATGGGTGGCAGTTAACACAGCTTCCCCCCAATACTGTTTAGGAACATTTTTTTGAAATAAAAGAGCTCTTGTGACTTGAAGAACATGGTTATTTTTCCTTTCTGCTACACCATTCGGTTGAGGGGTGTTTACACAAGAAGATTCATGGATGATCCCTTTTTCTTTGAAAAAGAGTTTAAGACTTGATTGAAGTAGTCTTTAGCATTGTCAGACCTAAAACGTTTTATATCTGCCCCAAACTGGTTTTTAACCATGGTGTGAAAAGTCTTAAAAGTAAGGCTGACATCAGATTTTTGTTTTAGAAGGAATATCCATGACACCCGAGTACAGTCATCTATAAACGTAACAAACCACCGAGCACCAGAAATATTTGAAACAGTTGATGGTCCCCAAACATCACTATGAATGAGAGTAAATGGGGTAGAAACCATTTTATTGCTTATGGGAAAGGAGGTGCGTTTGTGTTTAGCAAGCTCACATATATCACAATGAAATTTTTAATTATTTAAAGACTTAAACAAGGAAGGAAACATGAGCTTTAAGACTTTAAAAGAAGGGTGACCAAGGCGGAGGTGATGAAGCCATATCTGTCCTTTATTGGTTTTTGGTTCAGATGCTAAGGAAAAAAATGAAGAGTTCAAAACACTGACTTGTCCACCGGGATCTTCAAGATAATATAAACCATTTACTTCTCTAGCACGCCCAATCATCTTCCTCGTTCCTGGTTCATGGAACACATATTGAGTTGGGTAAAAAAGAACACAACAATTAGTGTCTTTAGTAATTTTTTGGATGGACAGAAGATTAGTGAATAACTTAGGCACATGGAGGACATTTTTAAGAGTAAGGTTGTTATTTATAACAATATCTCCTTGACCAGCCACGGTTATCTCACTTCCATCTGCAACAGTTATTTTCCTATTACTAGGACAAGGGGTATAATTGGTAAATCTGAAGGATGAATTGCTCATATGGTCTGTAGCTCCTGAGTCGATTACCCAGGGACTTTGAGCAGGAATATTCGAGACTTTAGATTTCTGAGAAGAAGATATACCTGAGAAGGCCAAGCTACATGTACCTGTGGAGGAGGGCTTTTGTAGAGATCCCAGCAAGTTCTTTAATTTTTCTATCTCCTTTCTGTTGAATTCAAAGGACTGTTCTTGAGGATCATCAGTCATCTGTTTGGTGTTGTATGCCCTCCCTTGTCCTCTTGATGGTCCTTCTCTTTCATAAACAAATTTACTTGTTGTTTGTGGCTTCCCATGAAGTTTCTAGCACCTTTCTTTTGTATGTCGAGACTTGTTGCAATAGGTACACCATAGAGAGTCTCTATTTGCTGGCTTGGTTCCTTCTGATCTATTCTCTTTAATTCCCTGCTGATCCAGATTCAATTTTCCCTCAATTATAGCTCTTGTGGCAAGTGTTGAGCTCTCCCCTTGATTGTTCTCAATCATGACTCCTCTTCTTCCTTCCTCAGCTCGAATGGTGGCAATAGCTTCATTTAGTGAGGGCAAGTCCTCTTTTCCAAGAATCTGGACTCTTACTGCATCAAACTCAACATTTAGTCCAGCCAGAAAATCATAAATTCTTTCTTTTTTAACAAACCTTTTCAGGATTGCTGCATCCTCACTACACTTCATTTTGATGCATTGGTAGTGATCCATTTCCTGCCACAGATTTTGCAACAAGTTGGAATACTCTGTGATGGATTTGCCTCCCTACTTTGTGGATGCAATTTTGGTCTTGATTTCATATATTTGAGCAGCATCTTTGACCTTCGAGTAAGTTTGTTTGATAGCCTCCCATATCTCTTGGGCTGTATTGAGAAACATACAAGTATCACTATTTCTAGTAGCATTGAGTTCCATAGTTAGGACATCACTAGTGAATCCTGTTCATCCCAAGCATGAAATTGAGGATCTCCCTCCTTTGGTCCGGTTCCAAGAAGATGACTTAGCTTTCCTCTTCCCTTTAAAAAGGTACGAACCAACTAAGACCATTTAAGATAGTTCTTTCCATTCAACCTATAGGCAGATTGTATGTTCTGCAAGTCTCATGTCTGAGAATGACTTCCTTCACTCACTGCAACTCCTTGCATAGTCTTAGTAACATCACCCACGTCGACCATTTTTATTATTGGATGAAAAAAAGGATACTCACAGGAAGGTGGTTGAAGAAAGAAATATTAAAAAAATGGAGACTAACAGGATTAAAAAAAAGGCTTAATAAGGCTCTGACACCATGTTAAAATAGAGTAAAATTCAGTGAAAAACTCTCTTACTTTCTTTTTATTTGATGCCTACATATATACAGCTTATATCCTTAAGCTAGGAAACACATAAGTTAGGAAAGATACTAATTCTAGTAAAGATAAAATCCCTTTAAGTTAGGGATTGTGACAACTAACAAGAATCTACAGGATTCCATCTATCTATACATAATCTCCCTAATTTACAAGAATATTTCATGACAGTTTCTTATCAATAGTTGGGTATATTCGCTCTTGTCTTGGTGTAATTTTTGTTGCATCAACTTGTTTGACCTGTCTTTACTGTTTTAACTAATTCTTGATAATTACAGAACAAGCTCATAGAATCTTGTGTTTCTTAAAGTGTATTCAGGGATTACTAGAGGGTGCACTTCATCTGTAACACCTTATAACCTGCCTATGCGTTATACCTGAGTTACAGAGAATTATCACAACATATACATATATATAACATGTATTCAGTTTTCATGAAATTCAGGCATCACTATAGAGCGATCAAGATAATAATAGGTAAACACATCCATTCGAATCAACTATTAAGTTCATAATCTAAAACCATTTTAGAGTTTGAGTTACAAAATAATGCCATCATGGCTAACTAGTAAAGTATATCTTAACAAAATATAGGCTCATGTCACCCAAAATAGACAGTACAGTGGATAAGAACATTACAACAAAAGTATAGTAAGAATGTGCCGATCCTCCAAGTGCCAAGTCCTCGGGTAGCCTATCCAAAAGTATCTGAAAGGGGAAAGTTTGGGGGTGTGAGCAAGGAAGCTCAGTGTGTTCCAATAAGTGCAAGGAAACATATATATACAGTTCATATATGCATCAGACAATAAAAATATGCCATAAGAGCAACCAAGGTTCCATTTTAACCTATCTACCCTTCAACCGAATACCAAAATGCAATTCCTCATGAACTACATATCGAAGGACTTATCCTAGGCCCTAAGGCGTAGGGGCCTGCCCAGAAAGTCTTACCCTAGGCCCATTGGGCGTAGGAGCTTAACCGAAGGTTTTACCAGCTTGATCAGGGCTGTACCTGCAGACACTTCAATCACATCCCAAAAGTATACCCCAAGCAGTGCAATTCAGTTCAATATACCATCAACAGAGCTCAGACAACAGACATATAACATTTTTATCATTTAGAGATCAAATATTTCTAGTTCATATCAGACATGAGGTATACCTTCTAACATATCACAATAAACAGACTTTCATCACATTATAATTATGCTTTTCAAACAAAAGGTAATCATGCTTTTCAAACAAAAATCATGCTTTCCAGTAGTCACGCATTTCAAGTACAAGTACAATCTATAACATTCAGTGAATCGTAACAGGACCCACGCATACATATATGTATATGTACAACAGAAATATAGCACACATGGAACACACCTCAAAAGCTGGTCAGAGAATCTATCGGGCTCCTGCCTCGCTACGATCTGCCACTGTGCTAGATCCTAAATCAATAAAGGATCATGGTTACTACAAGGTATACGTGGAAATTCTAATAGCTTACAAGGTTTACAGATTCATACTAGTAACTATTGGAACGCGCGAAGGAGCAGATCGGGAGGAACTAGGCTGAGCAGACGAACGGTCAGGGGAGTCTTGATTACCTTTAAACAGATACAAGCTTATATTAGCCATATATTCGATTTATATTAACTCAAGGAATCAATTTAAACACATATGCATGGTTTAGGTTTAGGGACAAATTCGGAGGTCTTCGAGTTAGAATTTTACAAAATGGGCTTCAAAAACGGACTCAGGACGTTGAAAAACATAAAATAGGGCTTTTTCGAAAATTTTGACTTTTTGGTCAAAGTCAACACTGACGTCAGCAGGTCAAGGTCAACGGGCGACAAGGTCAACGCTGATGTCAGCGATCTGCAGAAGTCAACTGAGTCAACTCGGTGAGTTAACTCGGGCGAGTTGACTCACTGAGTTGACTGAGTCTCGGGTCGGGTCAGACACGGGTCGGGTCGGACTCGGGTCGGGTCGATTCTTACCCTAGGAGATCGGGCGTTGCCGGACGGTGGCCAGAAAGCTCGCCGGAGAGTTCAACGGACGCGATTCTTCCGGAAAAACGTAGGTCATTAGACCACAATTCCAACCTATACATTTTAATTCGAAACAAGCTGAAAAATAGGCCGGATCTAACCTTTAAAGTTCGAAACGGTCGGAAAGTTCGAAGCTCCGATGAAACCCTTCCCGGTGTCGAAACGCCGATCGGCCGGGTGGGTTTTGATCAGCTCGCAGAAGGGAGCTTCGTTGTACCGACGACAAAGCAAAGCGATGGCGGCACGGACGGGAAAACGGAAGGACAGAAGCGGTTCAACTCGCGGTGCAAAGGCTCGGTCTTTAACGCAAACGGCGGCACGGGGGGCGCGTTATCGATGGCGAAAGGCCCGGAGCGGCAAGGTGTGTTTGCCGGCACAAGCGTTGACGCACACCGGACGGCGATGTGGACGACCAAAGGTTGCCGAAATCTGGGGAGAGGGATCTGTGAGGAAGATGAGGGGACGGTTCAGATTTCAAAGATGGGAGGGAATTAATTTCGGGTAGGACGAAAAATTAGTGTTTGGTGTTCTTGGGTAAGAATATATGTTATAACCTTTTTTTTTACAATGTACTAAAACGGTAACGATGCTACATAGTAGTACCGATATGTGTAACATAAATATCGCAACAAGAAGATCAATTTTGATATTTTTATGAGGCATTCGTAATGTGTTATCAATTCTAGACAAATATATCGGTACCATAAGAACAATATTGATTATGATTTAAACATTCAACATAAATATCGAATGATATAAGGTAAGAATTACAGTAGTTACACTTTTCCTTACATTTTCTATAATAAATTATGTGTATTGTGTAATAATTTATATAAATGTGTAAATTCTCATTATTATTTTTTTGTAAGAAACTAGGTTATCTTGTAACACTTTGTGTGGCTAAACAAATGCTTACCATAAGTTGAACTCGTTTTGGATTGGGTGACCTCGAGTTTAATTGTGTAGTTACACTTTTGTTTACATTTTCGGTAATGATTTATGTATATCCTGTAATATTTTATGTAGCTATTCAAATTCTAATTTTTTTGTAAGAAAAAAATTTATCTTGTAACACTTTGTGTGGCTACACAAATGCTTGTTGAGCTCGTTTTAGATTGGGTGATCAAGGGTCAGAAATTGTGTAGTCACAATTTTTCTTACATTTCCTGTAACAAATTATGTATATCATATAATATTTTATGTAGTTACATTAATTTTTATTATTTTTGTAAGAGAAAAATATTTTGTAACTTTTTGTGTGGCTACACAAATGTTTAACATAAGTTAAAGCTCATTTTGGATGGGGAGATCTTGGGTAAGAAATTGTGTAGTTACCTTTTTTTTTTTAAATTTCCATCAACATTTCTGTAGGTTTTGTAAAACATTGTGTAGGTACCCTATTTATTATGTGTTTGGTAATATATAGAGCTATCTTTTAAGAGTTTGTTTAATAACACAATTTCCTACGATAAGTTTGGTTGGTTTTTGTCAAAATAGAGTGATTTACTGTAGAAACTCTCTTAATTTCTATATATCAGCTTACATCTTTATATACAGCTTATATCCTTAACTTAGGTAACTATTAAGTTAGGAAAGAGACTATTCTAGGTAAACTAAAATCCCTTAAAGTTGGGGATTGTAATCACTAATAAGGATCTACAGGATCCTGTCTAATTATACAAATAATCTCTAATTAATGTGCATATTTTCTGACACTCCCCCTCAAGCTGGAGAATGGATGTCCTCCATCTTTAGCTTGCTTGTTAGCTTCTGAAAATACTTCCCAGGTAGCCCCTTGGTAAGTATGTCTGCAACTTGATCACCAGTAGATACATAGGGAGTACAAATTAGGCCACTGTCAAGTTTTTCTTTTATGAAGTGTCGATCCACTTCAACATGTTTTGTCCTGTCATGTTGAACTGGATTGTGAGCAATATTAATTGCTGATTTATTGTCACAGTATAGTTTCATTGGACCTTCCCACTTGAGTTTTAAATCCTCCAAGATAATCTTCAGCCACAATAATTCACAAATCCCAAGTGCCATGGCTCTAAACTCAGCTTCTGCACTAGACCTGGCTACAACATTCTGTTTTTTGCTTCTCCAGGTCACTAAATTTCCTCCCAGAAAAGTGCAGTAGCCTGATGTTGATCTTCTATCAACTAAGGACCCTGCATAATCTGCATCAGTATAGGCTTCTAATGTCAGATTTTCTCCCTTTCTAAATAAAACTCCTCTTCCTGGTGTGCCCTTCAAGTACTGTAAAATTTGAGTCACTGCCCTTAGATGTGATTCTTTAGGATTGTGCATGAATTGGCTCACAACACCAACTGCATAAGCAATGTCTGGTCTGGTGTGTGATAAGTAAATCAGTCTTCCCACAAGTCTCTGATAGGAGCCTCTGTCCACAGCTGCATCCTCTGTTGCATCTCCAAGTTTGTGATTAACCTCTATTGGTATCTTGGCTGGTCTACACCCTAGTTTGCCAGTTTCTGTCAGCAAATCTAGAGTATATTTTTGTTGAGATATAAAGATTCCTTGCTGTGAATATGCAACTTCAATTCCAAGGAAGTATTTCAGTCTTCCAAGATCCTTGACTTCAAACTCCTTGATCAAACACTTCTTCAAGTTGTCGATTTCTTTCGAATCATCCCCTGTGACTATGATGTCATCTACATAGACTATTAGGACAACAACTCCCCTTGAAGAATGTTTCACAAACAAAGTATGATCACCCTGACTTTGTTTGTAACCCAGCTTCAACATCACTTTGGTGAATCTTCCAAACCAGGCTCTTGGGGATTGTTTTAGCCCGTACAGGGCCTTTTTCAATTTGCAAACTGTTTGTCCACAATTTGGACTAAATCCAGGTGGGATGTCCATGTAAACTTCCTCTTCAAGATCACCATGTAAAAATGCATTCTTGATGTCATACTGTTGTAATCTCCATCCTTGATTGGCAGCCAATGACAACAAGATCCTTACGGTATTCATCTTTGCAACAGGGGCAAAAGTTTCAAGGTAGTCTATCCCATAGGTTTGGGAATACCCCTTAGCCACCAACCTTGCTTTATACCTTTCCAAGGAGCCATCTGACTTGTACTTCACTGTGAATATCCATCTACATCCCACTGTTTTCTTTCCTTCTGGTAACTTCACCAAATCCCACGTTTTGTTCTTTTCCAGTGCTTCCATTTCAACTTTCACAGCATTCTTCCAATTCTCATTTTCTAAAGCTGATTCTGGGCAGATTGGATTAGATCAGGCTGGGCAGATTGGATAAGATCATGCTGATTCTGCTGATTTTGGACAGGTTGGGCAGATTCATGCTGATTTTGTGGAGGCAAGGTGAGAGGCTGAAGAAGGAAATAATCTTTTTCTTTATCTTCCCTGAACAAAATCTCCCCCTGAAGATAAGGGTGAGTAAAATAGTTTTCATTTTCAACAAAGGTGACATCAACAGAAGTGAAATATTTCCGTGTAGGTGGATGATAGCACTTATAACCTTTCTGAGTAGATGAGTAACCTACAAAGATACATTTCAATGCCCTTGGATCCAACTTACCCCTATTCTGAGAATGAATATGAACAAAGGCAACACAACCAAATATTTTAGGCTCAAGATGAAGAGAAGGACTAAAGTTAGGGTAGAAACTATTTAGGATTTGAATAGGACTTTGAGATTCAAGAACCTGAGTTGGTAATCTGTTGATAATATAGGTGGCAGTTAACACAGCTTCCCCCCAGTAGTGTTTAGGAACATTTTTTTGAAACAACAAGGCTCTTGTTATTTGAAGAAGATGGCCATTCTTTCTTTCGGCTACACCGTTTTGCTGAGGGGTGTTTACACAAGATGATTCGTATATGATGCCTTTTTCTTGGAAATAGGAAGATAGGACTTGATTAAAGTAATCCTTAGCATTGTCTGACCTAACCCTTTTTATATCAGCCACAAATTGATTTTTAACCATGGTGTAAAAGGTCTTAAAAGTAGAACTGACATCAGATTTTTGTTTTAGAAGAAATATCCAAGACACACGAGTGCAATCATCTATAAATGAAACGAACCACCTAGCCCCAGTTATATTTGGAACAGTGGATGGTCCCCAAACATCACTGTGAATGAGAGAAAAGGGTGTAGATGCCTTTTTATTACTTATGAGAAAAGAAACATGTTTGTGTTTGGCAAGCTCACATATGTCATAATGAAATTCTTCATTATTTAAGGATTTGAACAAGGAAGGAAACATGAACTTTATAACTTTAAATGAAGGATGACCAAGACAAAGGTGATGAAGCCATATTTGGTCTTTGGTGGTTTTAGAATCTGACACAAGTGAAAAAGATGAAACACTGACTTGTCCACTGGAATTTTCAAGATAATACAGTCCATTTTCTTCTTTAGCATGCCCAATCATCCTCCTCGTTCCCTGTTCCTGAAAAACACAATGGGTAGGATAAAAGATAACACAACAGTTAGTGTCTTTGATGATTTTTTGGATAGACAGGAGATTAGTGAACAATTTAGGCACATGAAGAACATTTTTAAGTGTCATGGTGTTACTTATAACAATATCTCCTTGACCAGCCACGGTTATCCTACTTCCATCTGCAACTGTTATCTTTTTATTACTAGGACAGGGTATATAATTGATAAAATTTAGAGAGGAATTGGTCATATGGTCTGTTGCTCCTGAGTCAATCACCCAGGAGTTTTGGGTAGGGAAATCCGAGACTTTAGATGTTTGAGAAGAGGATATACCTGAAAAAGCGAGACTACAAGTACCTGAAGAGGAAGGTTTTTCCAGGGATCCAAGTAAACATTTCAATTTCTCTATTTCTTCCCTGTTGAACTCAAAGGACTGTTCTTGGGCCTCCTCATTCATCTGCTTGGTGATATATGCCTTTCCCTGTCCTCTTGATGGTTCCTCTCTCTCAAAATTTTTTTTGTTTGTTGTCTGTGGCTTCCCATGAAGCTTCCAGCACTTCTCTTTTGTATGGCGAGACTTCTTGCAATAGGTACACCATAAAGAGTCTTTGTGCACCATTTTTGATCCTTCTAACTTCTCTTTAAAAACCTGCTGTTCCAGGTTTGATTTTCTTTCTGCTGCACTTCTAGTGGCTAGAGCAGAACCTTCCACTTGATTGCTCTCAATCATAACCCCTCTTCTTCCTTCCTCAGCCCGAATTATTGCAATGGCTTCATTTAGAGAGGGCAGATCCTCTTTACCAAGAATCTGGACTCTTACTGCATCAAACTCAATATTTAGTCCAGCAAGAAAATCATAAATTCTTTCTTTTTCAACAAACCTTTTTAGGTCAGCTGCATCTTCACTACACTTCATTTGAATACATTGGTAGTGATCCATCTCTTGCCATAAATTTTGCAGCAAGTTGGAGTATTCTGTGATGGATCTGCCTCCTTGCTTGGTGGATGAGATTTTGGTCTTAATCTCATAAATCTGGGCAGCATCTTTAACCTTTGAATAGGTTTGTTTTACAGCCTCTCATATCTCTTGGGCTGTATTGAGAAACATACAAGTATCACTAATTTCTGGTAGCATGGAATTCCATAGCCAGGACATGACTAGTGAATCCTGTTCATCCCAAACCTCAAAACGAGGGTCTCCCTCCTTAGGTCCAGTTCCAAGGAGGTGACTTAGCTTTCCTCTACTCTTCAAAAAAGTACGAACAAGCTGAGACCATTTAAGATAGTTTTTTCCATTCAATCTATAGGCAGCCTGTATACTTTGCAAGTCACCTATTTGATTCGAATGGCTCCCTTCACTCACTGAGATTCCTTGCACAGTCTTGCTACTGTTCTCATCGCCTACCTCAACCATATTTTTCTGCTGGATTTAACAGTGAACCTTCACTGAACACTCAAGGAGGAATTTTAAGGGAAAAGAAGGGTGTTAATCGAGATTGACAGAGCTCAAAAAAGGAGCTAACAAGGCTCTGATACCATGTCAAAATAGAGTGATTTACTGTAGAAACTCTCTTAATTTCTATATATCAGCTTACATCTTTATATACAGCTTATATCCTTAACTTAGGTAACTATTAAGTTAGGAAAGAGACTATTCTAGGTAAACTAAAATCCCTTAAAGTTGGGGATTGTAATCACTAACAAGGATCTACATGATCCTGTCTAATTATACAAATAATCTCTAATTAATGTGCATATTTTCTGACAGTTTTAGATTAGGAGATATGGGGTAAGCATTTGTGTAGTTACCTTTTTTCCTAGAAATTTCATCGAACATTTTTATATGTTTTGTAAAACATTGTGTAGGTACTCTATTTGTTATGTGTTTAATAACATATAGAATTATTCTTTAAGAGTGTGTAATAACAAAATTTCTTATTATATATTTGGTTGGTTTAAGATTAGGAGAGATGAGATAAGCATTTGTGTAGTTACCTTTTTTCCTAGAAATTTCATCAACATTTTTGTAAATTTGGTAAAACATTGTGTAAGTATCCTATTTGTTATGCGTTTGGTAACATGTAGAGTTATCCTTTAAGACTTTGTGTAGTAACACAATTTCCTACCATAAGTTTCGTTGGTTTTAGATTAGGAGATATGGGGTAATCATTTGTGTAGCTGCATTTTTTCTTATAAATTTCATAAACATTTCTGTAGGTCGGATAAAATATCGTGTAGGTACCCTAGTTGTTATGCGTTTGATAACATATAGAATCATCCTTTAAAACTTTGTGTAATGTCATAATTTTTTACCATCAGTTTGGTTGGTTTTATATTAGGAGATACTTGGTAATCATTTGTGCAGTTACATTTTTTTCTTATAAATTTCATAAACATTTCTGTAGGTCGGGTAAAACATTGTGTAGGTATCCTATTTGTTATGTGTTTGGTAACATATAGACTTATGTTTTAAGACTTTGTGTAATAATACAATTTTCTACCACCAGTTTAGTGGTTTTAGATTAGAAGATATGGAGTAATAATTTGTGTAGTTACTTTCTTTCTTATAATTTTCGTAAACTCTTACGTGGGTATTGTAAAAAATATTATGTAGTTACTTTACTTGTTATGAGTTTAGTAACATATAAAATTATCTTTTAAAATATTGTATAATAACACAATTTCCTACTGTAGGCTTGGTTGGTTTCAAATTTGAAAATATAAGGTAATCATTTGTGTAGTTGCCTTTTTTTATAAATTCTATAAACTTTTTTATAATTCTGGTAAAAATATTTTGTATGTACCCTATTTGTTATGAGTTTGGTAACATATAGAGTTATCATTTAAGACTTTGTGTAGTAACACAATTTTCTACCATAAGTTTGGGTTGTTTTAAATTAAGAGATACATGATAATAATATGTATAGCTACTTTTTTCTTACAAGTTCCATACACATTTATGTAGGTTTGGTAAAATATTCTGTAGGTTTGGTACAGAATATGTAGGTACCCTAATTTTTGGTAACATATAAAGTTATCCTTTAAGACTTTGTGTTGTAACACAATTTCCTACCTTAAGTTTTGTTGGCTTTAAATTATGAGGTATGAGGCAAAAAAATTTGTAGTTATGTTTGTTCTTATAAATACTATAAACATTTCTGTAGGTTTAATAAAATATTGTGTAGGTACTTTATTTTTGTTTGAGTTTGGTAACATATAGAGTTATCTTTTAAGATTTTGTGTATAACACAATTTCTTACCATAAGTTTGGTTGGTTTTAGAATATGGGATACGGGGTAATAATATGTGTAGCTACCATTTTTGTTATGCGTTTGGTAATTAAGACTTTGTGCAATAACACAATTTTCTACCACCAGGTTGGTTGGTTTTAGATTAGGAGATACAGAGTAATAATGTGTACCTACCTTTTTTCTTATAAATCCTATACACGCACATTTTTATAGGTCTGGTAAAACATTGTGTACGTACCCTATTTATTATGGCTTGGTAACATATAGAGTTATCCTTAGACTTCGTGTAATAACACAATTTACATATGTTTGGTTGGTTTTATATTGGGAGATATGAGGTAATAATTTGTGTAGTTACTTTTTACCTTATAAATTTCATAATTTTGGTGTACGTCTTGTAAAATATTGTGTAAGTACCGTAAATCTGATGCATTTTGTAAAAATTAATGTTATCGAGTAAAATTTTTTGTAACTATTGTTTTTTTTATCATAATAAGTATTTGTGTAACTACTTTCCTTTTTACAGTTCCTATAACAAATTAAATTGAAATCGGGTACCGGTATAACCGGACTGCTTTCTTTTAACCTTATTTTAAGGTGCCTTACACCAAAACTGCTCAATAAAGAATACCGGCTGAAAACAAGCCGATAGAGAATACCTTTGACCTTTTGTCGTGTGCATGCACGTTTGCGATTTGCATGGAAATTGCTGTTTAATGTGGATGTATCTTGTCTTTGTCAAAGGTATTAATAATCAATTATGGATGATAACAGGGCAGGACGAGAAGGGTTTTAACCGCCCGGTCTAAATCAAAATTTATAAATTATGTTCTATTATATTTCACTCAAAATTTTATATATTTTATCTCGATTTGATCTCGATATAATAGAAGCACAATACGACCTCGATCTGATCTCAAAATTTTAATAGAAAATTTGATTAAACTCACCCCGATCTTAAAAAAATATTAAATATAGTATATAAAAATATAATATATGTATAATTATGAATATATCGGGTCAGGTCCCGCCCCACCTCTACCCAATCATTTCTAAAATCGACATCGTCTTGCCTCGAACTTGATTTTTTTTTTAAATTCCAGCCCCTATTGGGTTGAGTTTGGTTGAGATCTTGCTGGATCGATAGAGTTGTCTCGGATGTTGAAGAATGAAGCAGCTGAGGGAGGCTGCTGCTGAATGAAGCTGCTAAGTCGGTTACACAGTTGTCAAAACAGCTTGCAATCTGTTTTTCATTGAAACAAACTTTTAGGAGAGAAAAGTTTGTTAGTTTTCTCCAGAAATTAGGTCAAAAGCTGTTGCTCCTCTTGTATATAAACCAACCTTTCAATCAATGAAAATCAAGCTTGAATTCCTCTCATTCTCATTGTTATGCTTTACTTGTTTTAGTCTTTTCACATGGGAGACCTTAGAGAAAATTCAAAAATGGACCCTTATATAATTAAAGTATATGTGGTTAATTTGAGCAATTAATTTAATATTTTATTAATAAACTATAGAAACATGATCAAATTTTGTCAAACACATTATTTTACTTGTTTAGTTCATGGATAGACTTAGAGGGGGGTTGGAAGGGGTGATCCCCACTAAAAATTTGAAATTCTTATATGATTTAGAAACATTTTAAAATTATTTTATGTATTTTCTATTAAAAATTTATTTTTGCCCCCCAAAATTTTATAAGTTCATCTACTAAAAATTTATAAGTCCGTCCCCTAACATAAAGTTCTGTATCTGTTTCTAGTTTAGTTAAGAAAAAATTTAAATACAACTAAAACAATAAGGTACATCCACTAACTTACAAATTATCACTCGAAAAATTACTAAAATTGTGAAGGTAGATAATGTGGGCCCCGGACAAACCCTTTGAAATGACCCTTGGGCGGATAATTTTACCACCCTAGTATTATATTGTTAAATTAATTGAATTCAATGACTATAATTAGAACCGGTACTTAGTGAACATCATATAACTTTACCGTAAGAGTTCAACCTAAGGTTAAATTATATCTAGACTTAAAGTTGTTTAATTTAAGGTAAATAACTTATTTATTTTAGTAGTAGTTAAATTTTATATATTTATTCAGTTATTTGATAGATGTATCGGACTAAAAGTTGGTTAAATATAAACAAATAAAAAAAATTATAAGCCATGTTTGGCAATTAGCTGATAGTTGATAGTAGATTACATTAGTTGATAGCTGATTTAATTTGTCGATTGTATTAACTGATTGTATAAAAATGTTTGGTAAAATTAACTGATAGCTAATAGTTGTTTGATTATTTAAACAAGAAAAATAACACATAAAAACATGATTATATTTGATACTTATTTAAATAGTTTATTAGTTATCAATATTTTGTATCTAGTAATATTAATTAGATTATAAAAAATAATTTTTAATATAAAATTAAAAAATCTATATATGAATTCATTATTTATATAATTATTTTTAATACAATTTAATTAATTATTATTTATGAAATATGTTAGAGTTGTGTAATGCATATTCTAGTTTGACGTTACCCATCTAAAGTGTAAAAAAACTCAGAACATGCTTCCTTTGATGCTAGGAATCCAACAGCAGTGGGGTTGTGCAACCCCACACATTTAGAGAAACGAATTAGAACAATGCCATTATGATTATGGCACGAATCGTCTCATAAAGTACTGTAGTAGTTAAAGTGGGGTTCCGGTGGTGGGCAGAACTATTACTGTTCCTTTGACATGTTCTATTTCTGGAAACTTTTTCAATTTGAATCTCGATGTCTTATTTTTCTGATTTTACTTTGCGATCATTTTCTTTTGGTTGTTATTGTTTGTTTGATTATAACACAATATTAACTCCTGGTTTGTATAATATCAAGTTCTTGAATTGGTTTACATTTACCATAACTAGGGTGAAGTTAGAAATTTTGTGTTTGCAGGAAAGAAAAAAAATTGTATCGTTTGGAGTCCAAAATAAGAAATTTTGTGTTAAGAAAAAATATATTGTAATAATTTTGAGACGAAAATAAAATACAATTTCATCATATGAATCGAGTGGTTACAACCTCTACTACCCCTTAGGTCTGCCTTACCATAACCAAAAATCTAAAACTCCTTAATATTAGATTTGTAAAAATCAACTATTAACTTAGGATATATCCTAAACTTATTTTTTTCTATTGCTTCTTGAGTCAGTTTTAAAATCAATGAAATTAAATCATAACTACTAAGAGTCTAAGACAACCTATGTTGATTACATCTCAAGGACAATCTAGTGGATTTTTTAAAAAAAGTTCTTTAAAGGTTCAAAAAATTTTAAAAACTCATAAAAATTACCATTTTAAAAAAATCTGTAAATGTCGCATTATATAATTGTAATGTATTATGCGACAGTAATATATAAATAAAAAATTGTCAAGATCAAATGATCAATGTTGATCGAAAAACTTAATTAATTCAATTTATTGATTTAAAAGCTTAATTGAGTGCAAAAAAATATTTTGAACTCAACTATTTTTTTTAAAGTTAAAGATTTTCTTACTCCTTAAACTCTCTATAAATAAATAATACGTTCACACACATATAGTCACGGAAAGTATAATAAAAAAATTAAGCATTATGTGCCATCAGTTTTGGTACTCTTCGTTCTTAGTTTATTTGTAGCGTTACTTTGGTTGGAGTCTTAGATTTGGGACATAGGACGATTTTTTTTAGAGTTACTTGTATGTGGTTTATTTTTGTGTTTTAGCATATCGTTGTATTCTCATATTTGTTTCCCGATTTTTCCTACTGTTTTAATGAATTTTTCAATAATAAAAATAATTGCTTTGTGAAAAAAAATTAAGCATTCGGCATTACTCAATCTAATTTTATAAATTTATAATAACATATTTAAATATGTAATTTATTATTCAACATTAATGATTTATAAGGGGGAATTTTGCTTGGATATTGGAGTTAAGAAAAATTAAACATTAATGAAGTGGTGGTGGGTGGAAAATTATTTCACCAAGTAGTGATGTTGTTACAGTGAACGTAAAAATCGTTGAGAAGACTAGGAAACTTTAAAAAGTCGCTGAAAAGAGACGATGATTCTAGAATTTCAATTAAAAAAATCTTCCCCAAAGCCACTTAAATTTCTTAGTAACTTTCTCGTTCACTGTAGCAACATCACTATTAGGTGAAATAATTCTCGACAAACCTCACTTAAAAGAAAATATTTTTGTCACCCCATTATCCAAGCAAATTTCTCATTCATAATGCATAACAATATGAACCAAAGAACATTATCCAAATTTGCTTTGATTTTAATTTATTTTTTAATATTTTAATTTAGTACGAAAATACAAGTTATATAAAAGAATAAAGATTTCGAATATTCAAATTTAATATGGACCGAGGGGGCAGTCGTCTCCCAAAAAATTTGAAATTTGCATAGTATTTAGCATTTTTTTAAAATTTTTTTATCACTCCTAACATAAAATTCTACGTCCTTCCTTGTGCACCCTTACCATTTATATATTAAAATTTAAAAAATAATTTAAGAAATTCTAATATTTTTAAGAATCTAATTAATGAAATATTTTATTTTTAAAAGTCATCAAATTATTAAATCTACCTAAAAGTGATATAATTATATAAATAATTGGGGTTCTTCTTCCTATATTACACCAACTTGTTAAATAAAATATATAAATGTATCCTCAAAATTCAAATTTGGTATGCATTTTTTAGCTTTAGTTTTCAAACACATGTACTATACTAGGACACTAATTAGGTGTCACTCACTCACTCACTCACTCACTTTTTTAAGTAAAAAAGAAGACACTATAAGCCTATGCATTCATGTTTTGGGGAACCAATCATTCCATTGATTTATTAAAATATTAATACACGTTGTTTTATTATAATATGTGGATGTAATGATTGATTTTCATACATGCAAATTATAATATTTTTTAATGAGATTATAATTAATGATATTTTTTTATAATTATAATTTAATTACAATTTAATATTTTAGTTTGGTATTAAATTTAGGGGGGGATTACGCAGCATACTTATAGACTAAGTTATTCAAACCCAAATTACTAAGAATGAACATGATATCTTTTATCATCGAGACCATTCAATAAATTTATAATTAATGATATAATTGAAAGTTGCAATTTAAAAAAAATATATTCTATCTTAATTCTAGAAATGGTAGACTTGGGGGGATAGTTTAAAGTTTAAACAATGGTCGGACTCGATCTGTGTTCTTCAATTATATGGTATATATTTTTATAATTCATATCATATAAAATATTATTAATTCTTATACTATATGGTATTATAATGAAGATTTTTCCTATGTGAATTATTAATTATGTCCATTATCACAAAGGGCAAAAACTCAGAAGTCAAAATCTATTCTAATTAATAGATAAGTTGCATATACATTTATTCACATATTATTTTTATAGTTTTTTATTTAAATATTTTAATGTATAAAATTGACTTTTTAAAATTTTCTATATTTATTTTTTAAATAATTTTGAATAAAAATAATAGTTTAAAATTTAAATAAAGACAAACGACACGATATTGTCTCGGATATGACATCAGACTGTTTCTCCTATTTTAGTATAACTATAAATTTTTAGTTAAGTGATCTATTAGTCGGGATTAAATTTTACAAAAATTCATTATAATGAGAATTAATTAAAATCAATTTGCTTCATTCACTATGTCAAAATTTTTTTTTGAAAGGTGAGATTTTATTGAATTATGGGTAATATCGAACCCATTGATTCAAGCCTCGTTAAAAAACCCTCTAATCCTAAATGGGAAAAAAGAGTGCTTAAATCAACGGGGAACCAAGGCATACTTACATGTTGCCCACCACAGTACACACACCATAGAACCGCAAAATAAAACTCTTTATCCTGAAGAGGATGCGCTAAACCACTGAAAATCCGATGCCCTATTAATACCCGCCTTTGCTAATTTATCGACTGAGATGTTCGCTTCCCTGGGTATACAACTGATTTTAACTGATATACATGAACACAGCTTCACACAATCGTCAATCAATCTTCTATAGATATATGGGGCTGTCCAAGGAGCGTCGAACCACTTGACTGCTAAGGCACAATCACTTTCCAACAACAAATGATGAGACTTAGACCATTTCAATTTGGTGAACAACAAACAAGCCTCCTTCATAGCCAATATTTCTGCTGACGTGGCGTCAACCACCCCCACTGACTTGGAGAAAATAATCAAAGAATCGTTACCTGAGTTTCTTAGAAGACCGCCTATACCTCCTTTATCGAAACCATTCATCGAAGCTCCGTCAAAATTAAACTTTAACGTGTCCGCAGGAGGTTTCGTCCATACGTTGTTGACTTTGGAAGGGCCCAGCCGAAATTTTGAGATCAGCAGCGTCGGGTTACACACGAAATCTGTGACTGAAGCGAAAGTCCCAGGCCATTTAGCTACGCACCACCATCCGAGTCTCATTGTTGCCATGTCAAACATTTGGTTTAGATCAATTTTATACCCTTTAAACATCACCTCGTTTCTGAATAACCAAATCGTCCACACAATGCAATAAAACCACAATTTCCAAATATCAAGAGCTGCCAAACTAGATTTTGTGTCGCACCATATAAGAAATAGAGATTTGATAGAACCTGGCATTATCAACTTTACTCCCCACATGTCTCCCCCTCGGCACCATAAAGCCCAACTGACTTCGCAATGGCAAAATAAGTGATTTACGGACTCTTCTACCTTGTTACAAAGTGGGAAAATAAGCGAATTAAGTGACCGTACTCCTCTCTTAAAAAGCTCCACCCTCGTAGGTAATCTGCCGTGCAGCAGCCTCCATACGAATGCCTCCACATTAGGCGGAGCGAGGTTTAGCCACATCGATTTCCACCCTTCATCAACCGGCCTGCTATCAACTTGTACCAGCTTGCAGAAAAGTTTGGAAGAATATAAACCTGTGGCAGATCCAGTCTAGCGGATGCTATCAATCGAGAATCGACCCGGAATCATGTCTGTCAAAGTTGTCAAGAACGCATCCCAGGCTTCCTTCTCCCAATCAAACACTTCTCGCCTTAGGGAGATGTCCCATATCCAACTACTCTCCTCAACATGTCCAAAATCTGCAACCACACCGCTCTTTCTGACAGCGAGCGTGAATATCCTGGGGAAAACGGTTTGTAGGGGGACGCTGCAGGCCCAAACATCCTGCCAAAATCTGATGGTCGCTCCATCACCTATAACCTTGATTAGATTATTGCTGAAAGGGTCAAGCGGGTTAGACAGAGGTTTAATAATTCTCTTCCATATCCACGACCTCTTGGTTGAGTTGAGATTCATGGGCAGAAGCGCTTTGAAATTTCCTTCGTATTTTGCTGCAATGACTCTCCTCCACAAGGCATCAGTTTCAGTACTGTACCGCCATATCCATCTATTCAAGAGTGCGCGGTTTTTTAGCTGGAGGTCCAATATGCCCAATCCTCCTAACTCCCTTGGCAAGCATAGCATTTCCCATCTGAACCAGTGGATCCTTTTCTTGTCCGAGGAGCCCCATAGAAAGATGGCAATTAACCTATTAATGGCCTTGCTTATGGAAGCTGACATTTGGAACATAGATAAAAAATAAATGGGGAGGCTAACAATCGCTGCTTTTATAAGCACAATTCTTCCACCAAATGATAACAGCTTAGTCTTCCAACCAGCTAATTTGCTCCTAATTCTTTCAACAATTGGCGCCCAAATGCTTGGCGAGTTCTTAAGCGCGCCCAAAGGAAGGCCAAGGTATTGGCACAGTACTTTCTCTCTTTGGCATTTAAATATAGACGCCCAATTTTCGATAGAAGCGTCATCCACATTAACACCCACTAGTTTTGATTTCTGAAGATTTAGGACTAACTCCGTTGCGATCTCGAATCCCTTTAAGATTCTTATTGTATTTCTGATTTCTCTATCGGAAGCCCCGCAAAAGATTATAAGGTCGTCAGCATACTGAATATGAGACACTTCCAACGACTTGTCTCCAAAACTCGCGACAGATACCAGCCCAATTCTGCATGCTTTTGTCAAAAGAACACTTAACGCTTCTCCAACTAAGTTAAACAACATTGGAGATAGAGGAAAACCTTGGCGAAGTCCTCTACTAATTGAGAACGGTAAAGTAGGAGAACCATTAACCATTATAGAAATTCTGGCAGTCGATATACATTGATAGATCCAAAAACACCACAACTCGCCAAATCCCATCTTCTTCATGATGTAAATCAGGAATCCCCAATCTACTGTATCGTAAGCTTTCCGGAAGTCCGCTTTAAACATTAGAATTTGCAGCCCTCTTTATTTATAGTAGTCAATTAGCTCATTAGCAATCAAACTACAATCCAGAATCTGCTTTCCTTGTCGAAAAGCAAATTGGGTCTCTCCTAAAACTTCATCAATAACTGCACCAAGTCGAAGAGCAAGCACCTTCGCAAATAACTTATAGACACAATTTACCAAGCTAATCGGCCTATAGTCTTCTATGAATCTGGGATCCTTCTTTTTCGGAATCAAAACTATAAAGGAATGGTTGAGGGGGGCCATTACCTCTTGTCCAGCGCCGATTTTGCCGAAGAATAACATAATATCTTCTCTAATTGATGGACAAGATTTCTTCACAAATCTCATGTTAAAGCCGTCGAGTCCGGGCGCCTTTGACGAGTCTAAGGAGTTTAGCGCAACCCAGACTTCATCCACTTCGAATGGTTTTTCCAAATTAGATGCGGAGGCCTTTTGGAGCTGACTGAGATCACAATCAAAATCCCTCACGCGTAGCGTCTTGGTTTGGTTGTACATTACTCTAAATAGTCCCTGATTGAAGCTTTAATCTCATTTGGTTCCTCAGCAACACAATTTCCACAAATGATGTTCGATATGCAATTCTGATTTCTTCTGGCTGAGGCAGCGAGGTGGAAAAACCTCGTGTTCCTGTCTCCAGCGATATCCCAATTCAATCGAGACTTTTGGATCCAATCCCGTTCCTCCCTCCTAGTTGTATCCCACAAAGTTTTCCTGCAGATTTTTATTTCACTGAGTAGTTCTTTATCTTTCTTTCCGTCAGCCACCAACGCTTCCAGTTTTGAAAGTCTAGCTGCAATAGTTTTGATGTTATCACCAACACCATTCTGCTTATCTGCAACCCAGTCTTTAGTCAATTCTTTGCATTTCTTTAGGATGGAACAAATACCCACTCCACGTTCCTTATGAACACACTGACTCAATTTTCTCAGAATAGTTTTTGTCATCCGCGAGTCGATCGAACCATTTGAAGGGACGGGGTCCCCAATCCTTGTCCAATCCACATAGCCCAATCGGATTATGACCCGATATTCCTTTCGGTAACAACTGTTGAGTAAGACCAACTTTCCAACACAAGAATTCTGGGTCAAGAAGAAATCTATCTAATCTGCAGAAAACAGGAGCTTATCTACCGTTTGACCATGTGTATTTACCTCATACCATCGGCAAGTCAACCAAACCCTTTTCATCTATGAAGTTTTTGAAGGAAGTAATAGCCTTTTTATTCCAATTATTTCCCGTTTTCTCCCCCATAGCAACCACTGTATTAAAATCACCGCCCAAGAGGGCTGGGCGATCAGAACTGGAAATTACGTGTTTCAGTTCATCAAACACAATCAACCTCTCCGAATCGTCGTTTGGCCCATAAATGTTTATTAACAGACATTTTAAAATTTTTTCCAGGAAAGTTCCAGAACAGATGATGTAGTTAGGCGTTACCGTGCTGTCCTCGCAGATGAAAAATCATTATCCCAAATTGTGATGAGCCCACCTGCCGCACCGGTTGAAGGGGAGAAGCAAAACTGAAAATTAGAATTCCTTACGCCGAATTGAGCTGCTATCTTTGCATCCACCGATTGTAATTTGGACTCTTGAATAAACAGGATTCTTGTCCTTGACTCGAATAGCAGCCTCTTTACCACCGATTTCTTCTCGGATCTTCCTAAGCCCCGTATGTTCCAAGAGATGATAATCGTATCCTTCATCAAAATTTCTGAAAAGAACTCACCGAATAAGCCCCCATTCATTTTCCCGAGCTTATACCTCCATGAATTTCCTTAAAATTGTTTTCTCTGGAGCGTCGAAAGATAGACCTAGAAGGCTGCAAACCTTAATCGTTGCCCTAGCTTCCTCCTCCTTTTCGCCGGCGACAGGAGGGAGCATTGGTTCTCCTTTTGAATCGCAGTTCTATCTCTCAATCCCCAAAGAAATGGGGATATCTCTTGTTTTGGCCGGTGCGCTAGCAGAGCCCTTCAAAAACTTTCCTTTCGCTATTCTGTAAGACTTAGAAGAATCTATGTTACTGATCCTCAAGAATTTGGGCTTGATCGAAAACAGACCAGTAGCCTTGTCAAGAGTAGGGCCGCCTGATAAGCTTTGACCCGAGGAAGAAAAAGACTCATCTGCTACTGCAATAGGGACCTCAACTAGTTTGGGCTCGAGGGAAAGGTTGGGCTCCGTAGCAGGCCCACTAGCTGGGGCTGTAAAAAATGAATCCCCCAGATTATTTTTGACCGCCGCCTCTTCCTCACACGCACGAGATTTCCCAAGGATATTGGAATTAAAAACGCCGTCATCATTATTCCATGTTTCGCCAGGTTCAAAAAAATTGGGACTCGCTATATTGAATACGTCGCTATGGACGCCCTTCTGCGAACCTTTACAACTTCCCGGCGACTCGACTATCTCCGGCTGAGAGTGATCCTGGTCAATCCAGCACCGATCGTCGTCGAACTCAGCCACCGTGATTTTCAGCTGATATTTCCTTCCCTGGAAAGTTATGCTGACCCAGGCAGGGATATCCGATAGACAACTGACTCCTACGAGGATCCTGGCAACATCCAGTCTACGTCTATTACTTGTTTCAGAGTCAATTCGGATTACACGTCCCCATTTGTTCCCTATAGATAGAAAAATGGACTCGTGCCATGCAACTAACGGGATACCTTCCAGACAGACCCAAACATGGAGCTTCTTCCCATTCATGAACTGATTGACAGTGTCGATGTCTACGAACCATGTCTTGATTATCATTTCTTTCAGGTCCCAAAAAATCTGCAACTGTTCATCTTCTTCGAAACGGAGAATGACGTAGTACCCTGACCAGCAACTTACAGAGACCTTGAATCCTTCCGAACGTAGAATCTGTTGAACAAACTCAGCGTCGTACATAGGTTTGATTCTCCCAATGCAGCACGACTTTAGCCAATACATTTCCGATTCTGGTAACCATATGGGGATTGTATAATCATTGGACGAGGTTTCTACACTGCCTTCTTTATCCGCATTGTTGACTACGACATCGACTCCCTTCTCCTTCACATTTCCTTCCTCTGTCGACTTATTTTCGTTTAACAACACCTCCTTATATGAACGCCCATCCTTCCTGACCGAGAATTGTCCCAAATCCTTCTTCTTTTTGTTCTCAAAATCCCGACGAGCGCCATTAGTGGACAAATCTGCAGCAATGCCTTTCTCCAGAAAAAACCCTAATCTTATATCCGTCCATCATACGGTTGTTTCCTTGGTTCACTGCATTAAGGGCATCTTCCAAATGTGCAAACCGAACGAAAGCAAAAGTATGCCTAAGCTTTAACCTTCTTGGATTGTTGAAGGCAATATATACGTCATTCACTGTCCCATAAGCTTCGAAAGCACCTCTTAGCGTAGACCTGAAAATTCTCTTGCTAACGTAGTTGACAAAAATGGAAAAGCCGCTGCGAAACACCTGACTCCTCCCTCTCCTTCTGGTTGCTTCAGCGGAACCTAGACCTTCGCGAAGACTTTCTCCCTTGGAACGATTACCTGCGACGAACCTCTCTGAACCGCCCTTCCTCGCCGTGTTTGTAGCCGCTCTGTCTTCATGCCTGAGCACCCTTCTCCACTCCATTCTGAACCTCGAGATTACGACCACGCGTCTAGGCGTCTGCCCTCTTTTTTTATCACTTAATTATGGGGTACTATATCAAAATTTGAATTATGCTATTTTAACTTTAAGAATATTACACAGATTTGAACTCTGCCAGCAACAAATCTTCAAATGGTATATGATCGGTTCCGTTATATGACTCTTTGTTTCATGCCAATTAAGGTGAACCACAACACGATATATATTTTCTTTTTTCGATGCACTTTAACGAGTTCAATCACCACCAACTGTAAATTTAGACAAATCTCCATTCCACGTCGACTGGAGTGATCTATGCCAGGATCTATTTGTCGCGTTCGATCTCTTCAAGACAGTCTAAAACAACACACAAAGACGTAAAGAAATAATTCAATTGTTGGGGTTCCGACCAAACAATAGAGAGATCCCGCAACACTTAAGAAGTTTTTCCAATAAATTTAGACAAGTTTCAAGATTTAAGCAATTCCTTACTATTTCACCTATAATTATTTATGCTAAAGTTTTTAATAATAAAATATTTTCTTTCATATATATATATACAGGTAGGATTCACTTATACAATACAAAAATTAAAAGGTTTTATACTGATTTGGACTATTGAATGAATGTAAATTTATGGTTGAGAGTTTTACTTTTTTTTTTCCCTTAAAAATCTCATCATTTACAACTTTTAATCTCGGTTGTCAATTTACACTCATCCAATAATCTAAAATTAATATAAAAGTAAAGAAATTTACATTATATAAACATAATCAACTTTCCCTTAAAGATTGTAAATTTATGCAGTATTGACTGGAATACTATAAGAAGGCCGTCCAAATGAGACTAAACCATTTTTCAATTGTATGAAAAAACCACTACTGAGAACAAACCGGAACCACTAATTATTATTAATTAGTTTTTTCTATTGCCAATATATTAATCAATTACAATTAGAATCATCTAGGAATTTAAAACGCGAGTTTATATTTAATCGAGCATGAACGAAGTTAAAATTAAATAACGAAAACAGCGAAGTTGGCTGATTTTAAAATTAATAGAGACATAATAAATATTTAACCCAAAATTTGAGAAAGAAAAAATTTAATTTGAAAAATATTAAAAATGTAATACCAAAATAATTTTAAATTTCTTATGTTTTATTATATGACATGATCTGAATTTATTAATAATGCATATAATTATATTATTAATAAATTAAATATTAATTTTTGAATATTTTGATGTTATTATATAAAGATCATTTATAAATTTAATGTACGAACTAATCGCATTGTTACGTCTAAGGACATCAAACCTACAAGATCAAAGGGAAAAAAAAGCTAAGAAACTCTCTTGGTTCTCTCAAACCTATCATCACCATTTTTACTCATAATACATGTACTCTTCTCCATCTATAAATTAAATAATATTAAATATTTAAATATATTCAAATTTTAATCTTATGTTTCTGAGACAGTTGAAAGACTTAGGAGACTTTCTACAATTTATTAAAAAGACCCTCAGTTTATAAAAGTAAATTCTTGTTAACTTGTTGTGTATGTAGTAGATTGTCTTTTGAATAAAACTGAGTCTAACATATTTCAAAATCCATTGTTTTCCTTGTGTGTTTTATCATTAGTCGGTCAATATTTTATTTTTCCATGCAAGTATTTAATTTAACTTATCTTGGGTCTTCTTTTTCTTGAGGGTCTTATACAATCGTGTCTAAAATCACTCATCTCACGTCCTTCTATATATTATACAAACTAAGTTAAACTCGATCGACAAAAATAATTACAAAGATATATATATATACATATATATATATATATATATATATATATATATATATATATATATATGTGCGTGCGTGTGTGTGTGAACAATTTCTACCTACCTAAGCGAAGGGGGATTTGCTCTTAATAGGTTTTGAACCCACAACGTAGGAGAGAGGGGAGGCCGGAGGGTATCAACTGAGAGCTTTTAACTAATTGCCCTAGAGATGGTTGACAAATAGGGTTGGGCATTCGATCGAATCAAGTCAAAATATTTCGAGTTATTCGAGTTGACGCGTCTAATTTTATCATTCAAACTTTATTTGAAATTTTTTCTAGTCGAGTGGAGTTTATAAAATTCGAGTCGAATCGAGTTTCGAGTTTCGAGTTTCTATACAAATTTAATTGTAATTATTTATAATATTATACTATGGATTGATTCCAATTTAAATAACTTTCTCTAACCAACCATATAAAATATATTTCTTCATGTTCTTTTTCAAGTGTGTAAATAAGATTTTTGATGTAATTAAATAAATCAAATATTATATTATATAATATATTTATAATCATAATATACATATATGTTTCTGTGAAACAAGTATTTTAATTTTGATATAACTAAAAACCTAAGGACTAAATTGAAAAAGTCAAAACGAATTTTAAGTCCTCAAAATATCCCTATATAAGTTTAAGATCATGCCCAAGTTAAAAACATGCTTTTCAAATATTTTTTCTAAGTGTTTCAAGCCAAAAACAGTGATTTTCATGACCCTGTTTCGAAACGGCCCTCAGGCGTTTCGAAACGATTTCATCACTGTCGACCACCGTTCCGAAACGTGTATCGAAACACTTTAACTCGTTTCAAAACGGTAGCACTCGTTTCGAAACTGTTCTTCATATTTGATTTGAAAAGGGCAAACGGTCTCAAATATTTGCTGATTTTTTATATATAAAAGGGGTGTTTCAAAACGGATCAAGCCCGTTCCGAAACGACCCTTGACAGTAGCAATTTCGTTTCGAAACGGATTCATGTCGTTTCGAAACAGGTCTTAAGTTGAATTTAAAAAAATATGACCGTTATGTGTTTTTAACTGATTTTCTGAAAGTAGTTAAGGCGTTTCGAAACGGGCTAAGACCGTTCCGAAACGACCCTTGACAGTGGCAAAATCGTTCCGAAACGACCCTAAGGCGTTTCGAAACAGGCTCTTAAATGCACCCCAACGGCTCTTTCTATTTTAGTCCGTTCCGAAACAGGTACCCCGTGTTCCGAAACGGGTTGGTGCAGACTGCATTTATGGTGGTAAGAGAGGGTTCCAACGGCTCCATTTATGTTCCCAACCACCCAAACGGCTAGAAATCAATGAGAAGGTATAAAAGAGACATCCAAAAGCATCAGCAACTACTATTGATCCTAAAGCAAACATCCAAACATCAAAATCAAGCAATTGTGCAAAAATCCCACTTTGTGTAGAAATCCCAATTTGTGTTCTTCATTCATACTTTGTAAAATTGGGTTGAGTGCTTGTATTGGGGCTATCATTTGTATTGAGAGATACCTTATTAGCCTACAATTTTCTTTGTTCTCTTGTGTGAGGGTTGGGTTGATTTTTGGGTAGAAAAATCAACCGAAATTGTAAAGGGTTGCCTCCTTGTCCTAGAAAAGGGGAAGATCAATTTAGTGAAATTGCTGCAAATCCTTAGTGAGGCTAAGGTAGTGGATGTAGAGTTCATTTGGAACTTGAACCACTCTAAATCTCTTGTCCATCAATTTTTTATTTGCCAATTTCCACCATAAACCTTTAAATTTCCAATTCACCCCCCTCTTGGTAAATATCGATCTTTCGATCCACTCAACAATTGGTATCAGAGCTTAACTCTTTGAGGATTAACAACCACAAGAGGAGATCCTTGGAAGAGTGTGATCATCAAAATATCAAGAGATGGCTTCAACCTCCGGTTCCGGCATGTACGAGTCACAATCGACCACAAAGCCTCCTTTCTTCAATGGTGACAATTATTCTTTTTGGAAGAATAAAATGTGTCTATTCATCAAGTCTAGTGACTATCTTGTATGTGATGTCATTGAAGATGGGCCATACATTCCATGGAAGCAAGACGGTGAAGGCAAGATGGTGTTGAAGAAGAAAGCCGAAATGAGTGAAGAGGAGAGGAAAAAGATTCAAGTCAATGATAAAGCTCTCCACATGCTATTTTGTGCTTTCGGTCCGGACATCTACTCAAAGGTCTCATCAATTGAAAGTGCCAAGGAAGTGTGGGACACTCTTGAGACCTCCTATGAAGGCACCAATGATGTTAAAGAAACTAAGATTGGAATTCTCAATCTTAGTTATGAAAATTTCAAGATGGACCCCGATGAGACGGTGTCAAAGATGTTTGATCGATTCTCCACGATTGTCAATGGTCTAAAGGGATATGGAGAGATCATACCGGAAGACAAGCTTGTCCAGAAACTACTCTATTCACTTCCCGAGTCTTGGGATGGTAAGAGAACCGCTATCATCAAAGCAAAGAACTTGAAGACTTTGAAGCTTGATGAGCTTGTGGGTTCTCTCCTTACTCATGAGATCATGAAGCAAGGAAGGGAAGATGAGAAAAAGAAAGAAGAGAAAAGAGTAGAGAAGCTTGAAGTTGAGAAGAAGAAGAAGATGGGAATAGCTCTCAAGGCTAAAGCTTCACAACAAGATGAGAGCTCATCTAGTGATGAGGATGAACTTGAAGAATTGACTATGATAGCCAAACGGTTCTCACGTTTCATGAGGTCCAACCGGGGAAGAAAAATCCAAAGAAAGATGGACTTCAAAGGGAAGAACAAAGAAGAAGGAAAGGATCCCATCATTTGCTATGAGTGCAAACAACCCGGCCACATCCGTTCGGAGTGCCCTCAACTCAAGAAGAAGGGCTTTGAGAAGAAGAAGAGACTCAAAGCCAAACTTGCTACTTGGAGTGATGAGGAGTCATCGGAGGATGACGAACAAGAATTGGCTAACCTTTGTCTCATGGCACTTGAGGAAGATTCCTCCTTGGTAACCTCTAACTCATCTACTTTAGATTTTTCATATGAAGAGTTAAATGATGCATATGATGAGTTACAAGAGGTATATGATGAATTAGTTGAGAAGTTTAAAGAGTCGGTCATTAAAAACAAGAAAATCATTTTAGAACTAAATGAGAAAAATGACTCACTCACTCAAGCTAATTCTAAATTTGAGAAAAAGATTTTAGGATTAAAAGATGAACTTAAATTTTTTCAAGATGAAAATGTTGATCTTAATAATCTTTTGTCTCAATGTAATAGTGAACACCAAAAGGTGTTGGGTGAGCTAAATGAGCTCAAAAAATCTTTAAAAAATGTTGGTAGTGTCAAGCATGAAGTAGGAGAATCCTCTAGAACACACCAACCTAAGAAAAAGACTAATTACTACAAACAAGGTAGCTACCCTAGATATAGTAGAGCTAAAAGAATTAGAAGTGTATGAGTTCCTAAGGAACTTGTAAAATCTAATAATATTATTGCTATGTCATCTTGGATTCCTAAGGGAACCAAGGTTTTGGGAGCTAACACTCATGGACCCAAAATGATTTGGGTACCAAAAACCAAAGTTTAATATCTTTGTTTGTAGGGGGAGCATTGCTACAAGGCCAAGGCACAAAGTCAAAACTCATGGTACCTTGATAGTGGATGCTCGAGACACATGACCGGAGACAAGAGTCGATTCATGGATTTAATGCCAAAAAGTGGAGGAGTAGTAACATTTGGTGACAACTCCAAAGGCCACATTAAAGGTATTGGCTCCATAGGTAATCACTCTACCATTCTTATTGAAAATGTCTTATATGTCGATGGTCTTAAACATAATTTATTGAGCATAAGTCAATTATGTGATAAAGGATTTAATGTTTTATTTGATAAAAATGGTTGCAAAATTGTAGACATTAAATCTAATAATATCATGCTCATAGGTCATCGCATAGGAAACATATACATGGTGCATTTAGATGACATACATACATCTCATGCATGCTTGGTTGCTCAAAATGAAAATGATGCATGGTTGTGGCATAGGAAGCTAGGACATGCTAGCATAAGTGTTTTAGAAAAACTAGTCTCTCTAAATCTAGTTAGAGGTTTGCCCAAAATAAAATTTTCAAATGATAAAATTTGTGATGCATGCTCAAAGGGTAAACAACATAAGTCTTCCTTTAAATCCATTAATGATGTTTCTACTAGTAGATGCTTACAATTAATTCACATGGATTTATTTGGGCCAATTAGGACTATGAGCTTGGGTGGTAAATCTTATGCATTTGTGCTAGTTGATGATTTTTCTAGATTTACTTGGGTTCTCTTTTTAAGTACTAAAGATGAGGCTTTGGAAAAATTCATCACATTTTCAAAATTAACCCAAAATGATCTTGAACTTAGAATTTCACACATTAGAAGTGATCATGGAACCGAGTTTCAAAATTTAGGGTTTGAAGAATTTTTGAATGAAAATGGTATTAGCCATAATTTTTCGGCTCCTCGAACTCCTCAACAAAATGGGGTAGTTGAGAGGAAAAATAGAACTTTACAAGAAATGGCTAGAACTATGCTTTGTGAAAATAATTTACCTAAATATTTTTGGGCGGAAGCCACAAACACCGCTTGTTATATTGTAAATCGAGTAATGATTAGGCCAATTTTAAAGAAAACACCTTATGAGATTTTAAAATCTAAAAAGCCTAACATTAGCTATTTTCACCCTTTTGGGTGTAAGTGTTTTGTTTTAAATAATGGAAAAGATAACTTAGGTAAATTCGATGCAAAAAGTGATGAAGCCATTTTTATATGTTACTCTTTAACCTCTAAAGCCTATCGAGTATTTAACAAAAGAACTTTAGTAGTAGAAGAATCTATTCATGTTGTATTCGATGATAACCTCCTTCCTAGGAAGGATTCTTGTGATGATGATGATGTAGGGATCATAAATGCCTTTGATGGAGGTCAAACTTCAAAGGAGGATGAGATTCCAACAAAGGAAGAGGACTCACAAGATCCACCTCTTGAAGCCTTGAAGGACTTGGCCATTGAGGAAAAGGAAGTGAGCTACCCAAGGGAGTTGAACTATGTCAAAGATGGTGAAATCTTGGGTGATCCATCCAAGGGGGTAACCACTCGTTCTTCTCTTAGATTAATGAACCATGTTGCATTTATCTCATGCATAGAGCCTAAAAACATAAAAGAAGCATTGAAAGATGACTTTTGGATTATGGCTATGCAAGAAGAGTTAAATCAATTTGAGAGAAGTAATGTATGGACATTAGTTGATAGGCCTAGTAATCAATCTACAATAGGAACTAAATGGGTCTTTAGGAATAAACTAGATGAGAGTGGTAACATTGTGAGAAATAAAGCTAGACTTGTAGCACAAGGTTACACTCAAGAAGAGGGAATAGATTTTGATGAAACCTATGCACCCATAGCTAGAATGGAAGCCATTAGGATGTTGCTTGCATATGCATGTTATCATAATTTCAAGCTTTTTCAAATGGATGTTAAAAGCGCATTTCTAAATGGTTTTATAAATGAAGAAGTGTATGTGGAACAACCACCGGGTTTTGAAGATTCAAAATTTCCAAATCATGTTTTCAAACTTACCAAAGCTCTTTATGGTTTAAAACAAGCTCCTAGAGCTTGGTATGAAAGGCTTTCAAATTTTTTGATTGAAAAAGGATTTGAAAAAGGTAAGGTGGACACTACAATTTTCATAAAAATGTATAAAAATGACATCTTAGTAGTTCAAATTTATGTTGATGATATTATTTTTTGTTCTACTAATGAATGTCATTGTCAAGAGTTTGCTAAGTTAATGCAAGGTGAATTTGAGATGAGCATGATGGGGGAGCTCTCATTCTTTTTGGGACTCCAAATCAAGCAAAAGAAGGATGACACCTTCATCAACCAAGCAAAATACATAAAGGATATGCTCAAGAAGTTTGGCTTGGAGAATGCAAAGCCTCAAGCCACTCCTATGAGCTCATCTACAAAGCTTGACAAAGATGAAGGAGGTAAGTGTGTTGACTCTAAGCTTTATCGTTCTATGATTGGATCTTTGCTTTACCTTACCGCAAGTAGACCGGATATCTTGTTTAGTGTTTGCTTGTGTGCTAGGTTTCAAGCTAGTCCTAGAGAGTCTCACCTTATAGCCGTTAAGAGAATCTTTAGATACCTTAGAGACACTCCTTGTTTAAGCCTTTGGTATCCTAGAGACTCTACCTTTAACCTTCATGCTTACTCGGATGCGGATTATGGGGGTTGCAAAATTGATAGGAAAAGTACTTCGGGAACTTGCCAATTCTTAGGTAGTATGCTCATATCTTGGTTCTCTAAGAAACAAAATAGTGTAGCCTTATCTACCACCGAAGCCGAGTACATATCCTTAGGTAGTTGTTGTGCTCAAGTCCTTTGGATGAAGCAACAACTCTTAGATTATGGAATTAAAGTTGAAACCATACCCCTAAAATGTGACAACACTAGTGCAATATGTTTAACTAAAAATCCCATCCAACACTCTAGAACCAAACATATAGAAATAAGGCATCATTTCATTAGAGATCATGTCCTTAAGAAAGATGTGGTTATAGAGTATGTAGACACCTTGAACCAATTAGCGGACATTTTTACAAAACCCTTAGACAAAGAGCGTTTTTGGTCCCTTAGTAGAGAGTTATGTCTAGCTAGCCTATCTTGACCTTTTTGGACCTATTTTGTACTTAAATATGCTTGATCTTGTGAAATACCATGTTCGTATGCTTAGACTCCCAATTTCTTCCATGCCTATAGTTAGGGGGAGTATGCTTATGCTTGAATATGTTTTGCCTGCTCATTCATGACATTTATGCATGTTAGGCCTCTTAAAACATCATTTTTCTGCATTTTTAGAGCCTTTTCTGCACTTCCAGGCCCAGGTGTATCGAAACGGGTGAACCTGTTTCGATACGGATACATTAAATCCAGCTCTGAGAGAAGGGCGTTTCGAAACGCCTCAAAGGCGTTCCGAAACGTTTTTGCTACTGCCAAGGGGTGTATCGAAACGAGTTTCGATACGGGTCAAAGGGGTTTTGATACAGTCAACACCGTATCGAAACGTTCAGCTTATGGTCTTAAAATGGTCAAAACCCTAGCCGCCCGTTCCGAAACGGTCTTGACCGTTCCGAAACGGCATCGCGGACTGCTTTAAATTAGGGCTTTTAATGATAAAGTTAACTTTATATCAAACTCTTAAAACCCTAAACCGCCTCTCTCCCTATAAATACCCTCTCAAACTCTTTGATTTTCACAAAATTGTGAGGGGTTTTACTCTACAACTCAAGTCTAAGCAAGTTTCATCAATCTTGTGCAAGGATTTTAATCAAATCATCCAAAATCCCAAACTAAGGTAATTTTTCTATTTTTCTTTTTCTTTCAATTTATGTTCGAATCTTAGGTTAGAAAATTTTATTTTTGTATACATTAGATGTTTTTTGTTGTGGGTTTTCACTATCTTGTAAATTTTTTTTCAAATCTCAAAATTTTTGATTCGAATATAAAATTTTTTAGTCGTATTTTTTTAAAAACTGTTTTTTTTTTTAATTTTGTTTTCAAAAACCTAAGTGGGATTTATTATTGGATTGATTTTAAATATCAATGCATACACTTAATTTTAAAAACACTTGCTTAATGTTTTTAGATGGCGGATCAAGCTAACAAGAAGCGCAAAGCCGTTCAATCCGGTGATTCGAGCATTCGTCCAAATCTCACTATGCTTTTTCAGAAATCCCTTAAAAATCCGGAGGTGCGTGCTCGATTCTCTTATGTCAAGGATTTCGCGGTTCGTAAGGAACATGTCATTGATCTTGAGTTCCTCAATTCCGAGCGATTCCTTTTCCGTTATCTCGCTCGTTTGGATGAGTGGAATCTCATGTATTTCTTGAGCATTCCGGATGTTTGCTACAAAAACATGGTACTCATCTTTTACTCTAATGCTCGTTTTATTTATGATGAGACGAAAACCGAGATTATAGGAATTGAATCATCCTTATTAGGCAGAAAGTTTGTTGTTAATGTTGCTCTTTTGGAGTCTGCTCTTAAACTTAAGGATGAGGGTCTTGAGGATGAACGCCACTTTGGCACTTTCACCGGTAAGGCACTTTATTTGGATGTGTACGATCGAGTTCTTCACTTGATGGTTTCTTGGTTTATTCGTCCTTCCGGAGGTAAATACTCTCATATCCGTCACACTGATCATTTTTGGCTAGAGTGTTTCCGTAAGGGTGAGCGCCCAAATGTGCCTAAGATAATTTTTGCGGAGATAGTCAATAATATCAAGCTTATTGACACAAATGAGTTGAAGTCTTTTACATATGGCATTGTCTTGAGCGCCCTATTTCATGATCTTGGCATTGATTGTACCTACGACTCTCCGGTCCCTCGCAAGACCAAGATTGGTGAGTCATCCCTTCGCAAGTCCGGGTTCACATATGTGAATGGTGTTTGGGAAAGAGTTGATAGAGAAGCGGATCCTCCTCCCGTTGCTCCTCCACCGCAAGTTCAAGTTGCAAACAATGAAGCCCTCACGGCTTTCCTTACCGAGCGGTTCAATGCTTTGGACACTCGGATGAATGCTTTGGACACTAGCATTGCTTCGGGCTTTGAAACTATGGGCAATCGTTTGAAGAATGTCGAGGATCGCCTTCTTACTCTTGAGACTTCTCATTCCAACTTGGACCTATCCTTCTCTACGCTTTATGGGCAATGGACGAAGTTTCACCGTTCTCAAGCCAATAGCGATGATGATACTTCGGATGATGATGACGAGGCCTAGGATCTTCATACCATATCATATCATATTATCTATGCATTTTAGGAATAAGATTGCATCTTTATGTTTTCTCATGTTTTAGGACCTATGCTTATGGCTTTTTTATTTTGGGATTTTATGTTGAACTTAATGTTTGATTTATGTTTTGGATATTTTGATTATGAATTAATATTATGGTTGCTTATTATTGCTTATTGGTACTAATCCTTTATCTTCTCTATGAGCTTTTATTGTTCTTTTTGATCTAACAAAAAAGGGGAAGAAGAAATTTAAGAGCCACACTAAAATTCGTTTTAAATTTTAAAAAGTTTTTAAAGGTTTACAACTTGGATTTCAAATCAAATATTTCTTTTAACTTTAAAAACCTATCTTAAATTAAGGGGGAGTTAGAATAATTTCAAAACTTTCAAAATTCTCAAAAAATTCTGACTTTGGTTTTGTTATATCAAAAAGGGGGAGATTGTGAAACAAGTATTTTAATTTTGATATAACTAAAAACCTAAGGACTAAATTGAAAAAGTCAAAACGAATTTTAAGTCCTCAAAATATCCCTATATAAGTTTAAGATCATGCCCAAGTTAAAAACATGCTTTTCAAATATTTTTTCTAAGTGTTTCAAGCCAAAAACAGTGATTTTCAAGACCCTGTTTCGAAACGGCCCTCAGGCGTTTCGAAACGATTTCATCACTGTCGACCACCGTTCCGAAACGTGTATCGAAACACTTTAACTCGTTTCGAAACGGTAGCACTCGTTTCGAAACTGTTCTTCATATTTGATTTGAAAAGGGCAAACGGTCTCAAATATTTGCTGATTTTTTTTATATAAAAGGGGTGTTTCGAAACGGATCAAGCCCGTTCCGAAACGACCCTTGACAGTAGCAATTTCGTTTCGAAACGGATTCATGTCGTTTCGAAACAGGTCTTAAGTTGAATTTAAAAAAATATGACCGTTATGTGTTTTTAACTGATTTTCTGAAAGTAGTTAAGGCGTTTCGAAACGGGCTAAGACCGTTCCGAAACGACCCTTGACAGTGGCAAAATCGTTCCGAAACGGCCCTAAGGCGTTTCGAAACGGGCTCTTAAATGCACCCCAACGGCTCTTTCTATTTTAGTCTGTTCCGAAACAGGTACCCCGTGTTCCGAAACGGGTTGGTGCAGACTGCATTTATGGTGGTAAGAGAGGGTTCCAACGGCTCCATTTATGTTCCCAACCACCCAAACGGCTAGAAATCAATGAGAAGGTATAAAAGAGACATCCAAAAGCATCAACAACTACTATTGATCCTAAAGCAAACATCCAAACATCAAAATCAAGCAATTGTGCAAAAATCTCACTTTGTGTAGAAATCTCAATTTGTGTTCTTCATTCATACTTTGTAAAATTGGGTTGAGTGCTTGTATTGGGGCTATCATTTGTATTGAGAGATACCTTATTAGCCTACAATTTTCTTTGTTCTCTTGTGTGAGGGTTGGGTTGATTTTTGGGTAGAAAAATCAACCGAAATTGTAAAGGGTTGCCTCCTTGTCCTAGAAAAGGGGAAGATCAATTTAGTGAAATTGTTGCAAATCCTTAGTGAGGCTAAGGTAGTGGATGTAGAGTTCATTTGGAACTTGAACCACTCTAAATCTCTTGTCCATCAATTTTTTATTTGCCAATTTCCACCACAAACCTTTAAATTTCTAATTCACCCCCTCTTGGTAAATATCGATCTTTCGATCCACTCAACAGTTTCTTTCTCAACCAGTAATTTTAGAACCCTCAATGATGTCAAAGCTAGAGTTCCAACAAGTCAACAACATTGTTGATCACAAATTCAGCACTGCTTGTAAAATCGTTGTTACTTGTTCGAGCTCACAATAGTAGAAGAATTCAAAGTATTGTGTAAATTAGGTTTTAGAATTTTAGGGCCTTTCAGATTTAGGTTAAGGGAAATGAGGCTTTTTCATTTAAATTCACGTGAGATATGAATGACTTAAGAAGGAAAGTAAGAGATTGAAGAAGGATATAACATTAACTAAGGTTTAAAACTAAACGATGTAGTTTTATATTTTCAAACTATTCGGTTTTTTAGTTATTCGAACTTTCAAAATTCAGACTCGGTTCGAACTCGAAATTTTAACGAGTTATTCGAGTGACTCGAATAATTCAAATAATTCAAATAACTCGACTCGAATAACTCGAAATTAAAAAATAAAATCGATTTTTTCGAGTCGAGTTTTGTCCACCCCTATTGGCAATATATATATTTGAGCTTAATACACATTTCCACCCCCTAAACTTTATATGTTTTCTCAACTTGCCCCTTAAATTACGTTTTGCCCACTTTTGACCCCCTAAATTTTTCGTCGTTACTCATATAACCTAAAAAGCTAACACCGTTAAAAAATTATTTTCACCAATCAGAATGCGCCATGTCATTTTTTATTTTTTTTAAAATTTAAAATATTATTAATTTAATTATATTTATCAAATACCCAAAATACCCCATCTTCTTCTCCCATCATCTTCTTCCCCAATTTTCACTCAACCAAATGGGTATATGCGACTCAATCCAAAAAAGTCAATTGATTATTAACCTGATCAACAATCATTCAAGCAAGCAAAATCAGCATCCACCGTTCAAAACCAGAGAATAATAAAGGGAGAAAAAACCATTTTTTTAAGAAATCTAGATCATCCAAAAATTGAGTTGCAGAGAGTAATCGTTTGTACTTCTGATCAGATCAGAGCCGTTGGTTTGAGCGGATCAATTGATGATCATCAACACCTCAACCGAAGCACCACCATGATGGTAAAACTTTCTCTCTCTCTTTATCGCTCTAATGTAATGAGAAAAAACCGTTAATTGGACAAAATGTAGTTTAGAGGACAAATTAGGAAAACATATAAAATTTAGGAAGAAAAGTATTGTAAGTGTTTTTTTTTTCTGATGAAGAAGCACTAAGGTAACGTGGATTCCACACGTTAAGAATTCGAGTGCATAAATTTCAAAAGCTAAACATTTAACTAAAACACTATGGAATCACTTTAAATATTGTATAAAGCATGGGCTTTAATAATGGATATTTGGAGATGATATAGTCAAAAAGCTACTGTATTTCCCATCTAATCATCATTATATAATTATCAAAATCGGTGGAAAAGATAAACACTACCACGTTACTTGGTTGACGGACGACTTTTGTCACAAGGCTATGCATGTATTCATGCAAGTTGATAATGGGAGGGAAAATGTGAACCTTCTTTGCCTATAAATACTCATTCTCAATTCCCATTTCCCACCAATCAATCATAAACCTTTAGCTTCTTTCACAACAATGGAGGGGAATTGTTTCAATCAAGGAGTCTTCTTAGTCACCCTATTGCTACTCATAGTTGCCACCTTGGTGGAAGGCCAAGGGACTCGAGTCGGGTTCTACTCTAGCTCATGTCCCCAGGTCGAGTCCATCGTGAAGTCCGTCGTTCAATCTCATTTCAAGTCCGATCCCACCGTCGCTCCCGGATTGCTCCGTATGCACTTCCATGACTGCTTCGTGCAAGGGTGTGATGGTTCCATCCTTATCGATGGGTCTAACACCGAGAAAACCGCACCGCCCAACCAATTGTTGAGAGGGTACGAAGTCATCGATGATGCCAAGACTCAGCTCGAAGCTGCATGCCCCGGAGTTGTTTCGTGTGCCGATATTCTAGCCCTTGCTGCTCGTGATTCTGTAGTTGAGGTATTTTATGTTACATTAATTCATTTGGATATTTGAAGTGAGAATGTTATTGTTTCGATTTCATGTCGTTAACGATTATTGTCAACAATGTACGCAGACCGGTGGAGCTACTTGGGTAGTGCCTACCGGGCGTCGAGACGGAACGGTGTCACAGGCATCTGATGCTGGCAATTTGCCGGGCTTCCGTGATACCGTAGATGTGCAAAAGCAAAAATTTTCAGCAAAGGGTCTCAACACTCAAGATCTTGTAACCCTTGTTGGTAAACAATTGTTCCGAACAACTATTCTAAATCCGAACTGTTTGAATATAACTGCTTTGAAAAAGAGTTGTCCGGAACATAACTGTTTTTAAAACACAGTTGTTCCGAACAACGAATATTCTAAGCATAATTTGTTCTAACAGAAAATATATCTAATTAAATATTAATATCCAAGTTTCGAACCGCAGGAGGACACACAATTGGCACCACTGCCTGCCAATTCTTCAGTTACAGGCTTTACAACTTCACTTCAACCGGACCAGATCCCTCGATAGAACCATCATTTGTTTCCCAGCTTCAAGCGCTTTGTCCTCAGAACGGCGACGGGTCACGGAGGATCGGACTCGACACCGGAAGTGCCAACAGATTCGACAACTCGTTTTTCGCAAAATTGAGAGACGGAAAGGGAATACTAGAATCCGATCAAAAATTATGGACCGATGATTCCACCAAGACATTCGTGCAACGTTTCTTGGGCATCAGAGGCTTGCTCGGCTTGACGTTCAGCGTCGAATTCGGAAAATCCATGGTGAAGATGAGCAACATCGAAGTGAAAACGGGAACTGCCGGTGAAATCCGCAAAGTTTGTTCTAAAGTTAATTAACTGAAATATATATGATGTTTCAGCAGCGTAAGCCGATAAAATTTACTCCATTTTCAAGGTTAAAATAATCTTAGAGACGCAATCATGTAAGGTTATTATATAAAACCTATGTCTTTGTATTTTTATCCAAAAACACAATCATTTAGGACAAGATTTGTCTTGTCTCTTGTTAAGTTGTTATTGTCTGAATTATATAAACTACAACCTGATTTGCTTATTGCTTGAATCGTTGACATTTTATTCTGAGAATCTATGACTTTGTCTACCTTAATTAATCCAATTAAATCTACAAATGAAAACGTGCAAATTTAATTATCATTGAAAAATGCAGCATATTCAAATATAAAAAGGAAGTGAGATGGTTGTGGCCTATCATATTTTAACCGGTGGCCGAAAGTTTGATTTTTGTCCTGGATACGTAAGTTTTAAAATTTGTGGTCAGCGACTATCCACTTGTTGATGCTGATTTTGGGCAACACCAGACAAGAAGGTGGAGATGGTGGATGAAGGAAGGTTTGGGGACGGCGGTTGGTGGTTCACCCGTCGTGGGATGGGCCGAGAGCCAAAAAGGACCATGGTTGGTTGTGAGTCAGACGGTTCATCCCTAGTTGACTTGGGTCCGAGAGTCACAAACAGTGTCGAGCCGGTGACCGGGCGGAGGTTGACGATAGTCGATGGTGGTTCACCCATTCTGATGTGTGTGGAGAGCCATTGGTAGTGAGAGAGAGAGAGGAGTGGGATGGTTCGATGTTGAATGGGCGTGATAGCCGTTGTGTAGAGTTGAGGGATCGTTGGGGGTCGACCCTTTTTCCTTTGATCTTGGGGTATTTATTTCCCCTCAGTATTGTAGAGGGAGTGATGTTTTGATGAGATCATGCTAGACCTAGTGATGGCTACTGTTAATGGCCAGGGACTGGTGACCTGGTTATGGCCGGGATGGTGGTTCTAGGTTAAAGCTTGTGTGTCTTGTTTCTTTGATAGTTGTGGTGTTCGGAATTGAGGATCTTGGCCCTCTCTTGCTGCATGTCCGATTTTATACTAGTGGGACAAGTGTCATGGAAAGGTTGTCGTTAAGCGTTGATGGGGCTGGTTATGATTTGACATCCTAAGTTCCTCTTCGTCATTCGTAGTGGGCACGTGCAAAGATATGTGTACTCCGAGTGAGGTGTGATGTTACTTGTAGTTTTGTCTGTTCGTTGTACATTGCAAAGGGAATCGCCTAACTTGCGGGCAACGCTGCGCGTTGTAGTCTGCATGCATTGCGATGCTTGTCGCTGGGAGTCTCTTGTGTTACATCGTTCGTGGTCTTACTCATTCCGATTTTGACACGTGGCAGCATGTGTTTATAGGTGCTAACAATTGCCCTCATGTGAGGGAATGTTATAAAGTGACCTTGGCAAAGCTAAGAAATTTGAGTAGGGAAACTGTTGATACAGGAGATGTGGGTGTCTTATGAAACGTCATGTATATGAAATTTATTGACGAACCGACCGATTTTCTTTGGGAGTAAATCATTGCATGCGAAGCGTCATATGATAAACCTTTTCGGTAGCGAAGCGTGTCGAGAAAGATATGGTAGTGGGTTATAAATGAACTTTAGTTGGTATTCTTGGGTTTTACTTTGCTTGTCTTTTTTGTTGCTTTTGAGGTTTTTGAGAAGAGTAGAGGAAAATGTTAGGAGGGGAGATACAATCTATCTTGTGTTAATGGATGAGACATCCATTGTGGTGAGCGATGAGATTCGCTGCACTACCGAACCAGACGAGTTGTTGACGATGTTGGAGTGTTGGGGTCTTCTTGCTGCTAATCATTTCTGTTATCAATTCAGTATGCCCGTTGGGACATTTTGCCTGAGTACATGCTTTGAGTTTGCTTGTTGTTTCTGGTTCGGATGACGAGGGGAGTTATCTGCGTTTGGAACACATGCCAAAGAGGTAAACAAATACTGATAATAGTTTGTTATGGTTTGGAAGGAAAGTGAATCCTTCTTGCTTATATTCGAGTTGTGGCTTATTGATTTTTTATCTTTATCTTCTTTTTATTGTATGTTTCGCAGGGACTATGGTTTTCCTTTTACGGGTTGTTGCTGATAAAATGGGAGATCGAAATACGGTGATGGATACTTTATCCTTTATGGTTAGTAGCGAACCGCTGGGTTCGGAAGGGCTGGCGATGGTGTCGTCGTCAAATGCTTTTATCAGCGGAGAAGTTAGTTTGCCCTATTTGGTATCGTTAGCTACTACGACGACATTTTTGGCAGGCCTAGCTTCTGCTGCTCCTTTTTAGGGATTTCTTCTTGGGGATAGAGTGCCCCTATAGGAGTGTCAGCGGATGTTTTAGAGGCGACACAGGAAAGTGTAGCAATGTGAATGAAGGCTTATAGCTCAAAAAAGCATCCTTTTAGTGCTGATAAGAAAATACTGGGAAAAAGGCAAGTGTTCGATGTTGGGGTTACCGATGTTTTGCCTAGGCTAAACCGTGATGCTCGATCTATTCCATTCGAGCATCACTATTTTGCTCGAGGGGCTACAACGGGCGCTATTAGGGACGTTGTTCCTGCCAACTTAAATGTCAGTGTATCTACTGTTTGTGCGCTGTCGGGTATTTTAGGTAATGTTTTATTGCTACTTTTAGTGGTGTTGCTATTTAGTTTTTAATAGAGTTTGCTTGGTGGGTTTGTTTTTAGGGTCAACCATTACTGATTCCCTTGTTATTCATTGTTCTTCCAAAGACGTACACTTCGTGATTTCATCTGCAGAGCCCGTATCTTTTTCAGATGTTGTAGTAACTCCTTCGATACTTTTGTCTGGTGACGTTTCTCCATGCAAGGGTAGCGAACCCTTCGCTCTATGGAGCATGTTTTATCCGTAGAAGGAGATTTTGGGGGTTAGAAAATTGGTTCCATCTTAGGTGATTTACATAGGAGGCATACAAAGGAGGTGGATGAGAAAGGGAAAGAAGTTGCTCACACTCTTAGGATTAGAGATAAACTGCTTGAGACTATAGAACAAAGTTTAAGGACCGAGATTCAAGGTCTTAAAGGAAAGCTGGAGTAGGCATAGAGTGTGGTAGATGAAAGCTTTGCAAATTTCACAAGGAAATTAACAGAGCTAAAAGAATCACACAAGAATGGAATTATGGTGCCGGAGGCTACCCATGATGTTGATTTGGCGTAGTAGATTAAGGCGGTTGCAGACACCACTTCTACCTTTATGGTTGAAGGGATGAAGAGAGCTCTAGATGCTGTCATTCTTAGCTTTTAGTTGGCGCGAGGTTCTTTTGATGTTAGAGGTGTGGATTTTAGGGTTTTTGTGAGGTAGGTGGGGATTTTGATGTGAGAAACCCTTCTATACCTTTATGGGAAAGTTTTGCTGTGAAGTATGAAAGCGTTGTAGTTTATTCTGCGCCTGGTTTGGATGTGTCTGCTTCTCGAGACGATGCAGTAGTGCTACGAAAGGGGTAGATGGTAGTGTTGTTGTGGGTGATTGTGGCAGAGGTGTATAACTGTTGTTACTATTTATTTATGTGTTTTGTCGCATGTTGAAAGAACTTGTTTTTGGGGGTTGCTTTGGTTATTTTTGTTTAGGTTGGGGTTTGTCTGCTATTTTCAAAGCAGACATTCTATTTAATATACTTTTTAATGCAAAGAAGCTGGAAAACCTGATCGTCTTGCAATTAGATTGCAAGTCGAGATAAGCCGTAAGTAATTGTATTCCCTTATTGTGGGAAATTTAGTGATTCGTTTAAGTGGCTTTGTTTTGTTAGAAGGTGAAACCTGTCCCCTTTTATTCCCCCTTTATTGAAGGCATCTGATGTATTCGTTGAGCGATGAGGGTGAAACACCCTACGTTCTTTGCTTCCGCTAGATAAATTTCTTGTTAAAAGTTGAATTGTAAAAAGGGTCCATAATTACCTGAATAACCTAGAACTGTTTTGTTTTTGATTACTTCGTAGTTTGTAATACGTTATCATATGCCTTTTTTAACTAGCTTTCAAGTTGAAGAGATTGTGCGATGGATCTAATTTTTAATTGCTAGTAATATTTCCATACTGTGAATAAATGCGTTTGACAAGATGGATGCATGCTACTTTGAGATGTAGAACGATGTGTTTTGATGTTGTTCTTGGTATGCTTTGGTTTAGCTTTTCATGTTTGCTAGTTATTGGTTTTTGGTGGCAATTTGGACAATTCATAGTATACCGTGATGGAAGAGAGGGATCCCGAGTGGCGGTGACAGGTGCACACGCCTACCTGCTCAATTATTGATTAGAAGTTTGAAAATTTTGTGATTTTAATTATTTATTTGAAAATTTGAAAAACATGAGAATTAAATGTTTTTGTTGGTAGTTTTACTCGTTGGTATGCAAAACGTCGACGCCTGGTACTTTTGTTTTATGTTATAAATTGGGCTCCCTTGGTCTGTATCACCGTAACCTAATTTGCAAGTTGTTTATTTTCTTTGTGCTTGATTTTCTTTTATGGATTTGCTTGTGCCCTTTTGAGGAGAGGAGGAGAAAATATGCTTGTAAGACTGATCAGATCTTGGGATGGAGGTGTTCTATCCTTGCAGGGTGAGCTACTTGTATCGACAAACACTAGTATCAGAAAGCTATGATTAGCGATTTGTAGTGATGAATGCCGAAAAACGATCGTGCTCAGATGATTTTTAAAGCAAAGATCTCTGAGTGCTGACGTTTTTAGTTGTTTGGAGCTACATGAGGAGACAACAACTACTAGGTGTGGCATTGGGTCTGTTGATGCTCGGTTAGTTTTTTGCAGGCTCTCGATCATGTATCATCAAGGTGGCTGCTCGTTTGTCGATTGTGTGTGTTTGTGGTGATGGCGAGTATCATAGGGACGAACAACTTGAGCGCAAGGACTCACAGGGCTAAGCCATGGAGCAAGAAAATAAAGGCGAGTTTTCCATTTTCCCGTGTTCACTAGAGAAAAAATGTCTATAGTTGTCTTTGACTGTTGTGTTCTTATTCATGTGTTAATATCGTCGCATGCTATTATGTACTGATTTCTCATGTAATGGAATCTTGCCTCATGGTGCAAAAATTTAGACCGTTATACGTTAGTTCGCGTGTTAATATCTTCACATGCTATTATGTATGGATTGCACCTGTAATAACATCTTGCCCACCGAGTTCGAAAATTTAGATCATCATATGCTTGTTCGCGTGTTAATATCTTCGTATGTTATTATGTATGGATTGCACCTGTAATGGCATCTTTCCCCCTGGGTGAGAAAATTTAGATCGTTATATGCTGGTTCGCGTGTTAATATCTTCGTATGCTATTATGTACGAATTGGAAACTATTCAAATGCATGTGCCTTTCAGTTTATACTTCACTTTAGATATTGTGCACTTTTTCTTGCGAATGACGATGGTTTAGGTGATTTGGTCATTCTATGTTATACCTATTCGAGTAGGCTTGTGAGCTTTGTTTGAGAAGAGATGCACTTTATTGTGAGAACACCGCTTAACAATTCTGTATTAGTGTAACGCTTTGAGGTGCCCATTCAGAATTTCAAAATTGTTGAATTAATTGCTTGCCTCAACAAGTTTCGAAATTTGAACTTTAAATCCTGGCTTGCTATTTGGACATTGCTTGCCAAGTTTCATCAATCTTGGAATTAATATGTTCACATCCTATCTTAGAACTCTGTTTTATGAAATTTTGGTGGGTTCGAATATACGAAAGAAGGGAACATATGTCCTTATATGTGGTTGATTTAGCGTTTGTGCTAGTTGTGATGTTTTCTGCATGTAGTTATGTTCTTTATATTCGTGTAGTGCGCTTAATGTGTGTCAGCTGTACGATGATTTGGGCAATCTAAGGCAGGTCATGATGGAGAGGGATAATCTTGATTGGATTTGTCAGTCGTTCAGTAGTATTCATGCATTTATTGTTTGGAAGATTGGGGGTTGCGTATTTAAAGTTGTTGTTTGCTTTTTTAAGATTTGCAAATTCAGGAATTGAATGCTTTGATAGAGCTGTTCATATTGGAATTTGGAAAGTCATATAGTTGCGTTTTTATCCTTTGCTATAAATCAAACTCTTGTAGGGTTGTGTTTTTTATAAGCTGATTTGCGAGTGGTGTACTTTTTCTTTTGTGGTTTTTTGTTGTACAACTTTGGTTGTGTGATCTTGAGCGGTGGGAGATAAGATAAACATGTTCATTGTGTCGGACACTATGTCGAGAATCTGTTTCGTAGATTTGGGGTTGTCATTTAGTGTTTGTGCTACTTGCATCGACATGTAATAGGATTCAGAAGGCTATGGGTGGCCCTTTGTAGAAATGAACATTAACATGCAGAGCGTTTGAAGAATCTTCCTTTCAAGATTTTTCAAATACCATTGTCTGTTTATTGGTTCCAATTGTATGTCACCTACTGGGGAGGTTGCTGGTTTTGAAACAACAAAGGGAATATGTGCTTGTCTCTTGCCATTGTTACCTCTTTGATGCGCTTTAGTGGAGCATTGGTACATTGGCTTGAGGAAGGATCTCTCGCGTTGGGACTTCCCAGAGAAATCACTTTTGTCTCATTAGTGGGATCTTTTTTCCGTCTATGGTCTTCCTAGGTTAAGTTCGCTTGGAAGAATCTTTGGGTGGTTCTCCCTTCACTACACCAGACTGGGTATTTCGCGGCGCTTTTTAGGCATTTCGCGGCGTTTTTAAGCGTCGCCAAAACACCTCGTGGCGACATGAAAAACGCCACGACAAACGTCGACAGTAATTGCGCCGGGAAAGTTCGCGGTGTTTATATGAAAAAACGCCACATTTGTACCATGCTCTATCGTGGCGTTTCTATTACAAACGCCGCTATTGTGCAAGCTATGGAGGCGTTTGTAGCACAAACGCCGGGATAAAGCATGGTACAAATGTGGCGTTTTCCATACAAACGTCGGCATAGAGCGTACAACGACGACATTTTAACACAAACGCCGAGATAGACTTGGACTAAAGGCGACGTTTTTAAAGCAAACCCCGGCATAGAGCGCACAATGACAACGTTTTAAACACAAACGCCGGGATAGACTTGGTGGTGTTTTTATACAAACACCGGGATAGGTTCAATCTCTATTAATTTTTTTACATACATCAGTAATACAACAACAATAACCTGTAACACAGTTTCTCAAAATCTGTATAATTCAATTAAACAAAAAATTCAAGTTTCATTCAAAAATAAATTCAAATCTAGTTCATAAATATACTTAATAAACAAAACCAAACTAAGATGAGGGATTCGATGGTCGATGTTGTTGGAATATTCCCATCATTTCTTCAAATTTATCTTTGAGGCTCTGATAAGATGATGTCAGCTCCGCCACTCTTTTGTCTCTCGCCACATTGTTCGCCTCTAATTGAGCCGTCAGTTCAGCTACTCTTTCGTCTCTCGCCACGTTGTTCGCTTCTAATTGAGCCTTCTGTTCAGTTACTTCGTTTTCTAAGAGAGTAATCTTTTCCTTCTCAGACTGGCTCTGTGATGGTGTGTAGTGGGACGAAGTAGCACCAAAAAATTTCTTCGGGTTGATAAACGATCCTTGGCATCGAACCCGACCATAACGTTCAGGACGCAAAACTTCTGCCATAACTTGATGTTCGATCTCATCCACATTAATAGAAGAATCGGTCGAGGCTGCAGTTTGAAACTCCGTCCTTTTTTCCTTCAATTTTGTCTGATAATCAAGTAATAAAACAAATTAACATGTCATACTAATGATATAAACGAATTCAAAAGATATACCATTATCTCTTCAGCTTTAGTATTGACAGGAGTGCCATCTTTTTTGGTATGTTATAGATCGAAGAGCCTTATTCGTCCGACGCTACTACCGGTCATAATTTCCTGCAATGTAAATTTAGCAAATATAGAACACGCATGGACGTACATCAATCCTTAAACACATTTCAAAACTGAATCGAAACATGCTTCATGACATCGAATTAACAATTAAGCTCTACTAATGAACCAAAAGTCCAATCATTTAAGCATTTTAAGAACAAAACATGTCTTATATTAGTCACATCGAATTAACAATAACATGCATGCATATATTAACTTAAAATTCAACAAAAGCATATTCAAATCACTTATTACAATTCCAGAATAGAAAATCTACAAACTTATCTATTTTAGGTCTCATATTTCAATAAATAGAAAAAAATACCTCTTCATTAGCTATACGAGCAAAGCTCTTCGAACCAACTGTTTGAGTAAACTTCTGGTGCTGTCTGCTAGTAACTCCAACATGCTGTCGTGCCTAATTTTAAAAGTGTACTGAATTATTTTCTAATGACTAAAGCAATATTGTCTAAAGTTCATCGATTATCTTACCTCTCCTTTTGCTGAATTCCAAAACGTGCATGCATCTTCCCATTGAAACCGGAGAATGCCAGGAGGGACATTGTCAATCTTATCTTGCAAGGTTCCATCAATCTTGAAGTATTTACTTTTCAAAGTACTTTTATTGTCTCTCCATTTCTTTCCTAACGATTTCTTAATAAAATCGTCAGAGCACTCCACAGAAAATCGCTCATACAAATAATACAACGAAAATAAATATACATAAGTATCAAAGACAAAAGAATATGAAGCTAATAATGACATTGTTACCTTCACATATTCCACAGCTTGGTTTTTATTAGCATTATACATCTCATGCCATGACGCATAAGTGATAGGCAACATGTTTGAATTACGAGCAGTTACGCCGATAAAGTTGGCCAGAACACCTGCTTCTGCGCCAATAGGTATGCCCATTGAGTTACAGTTAAATTTTACTCTCTCCCCAGCTGGAAGATTGTATAACTCAAACATCACCGTGTCCCCCTAGTCTTGCGTCTCCGACCACTTTCTCCTATATACGAAGTAGTATATTAAGCTTTTATAATCAAGTTAACAATAAAACACATTTGAGTTAAATAAAATGTTAAATATTACCTTCGATATCAACATGTTCTTCAACTATTTCTGGAACTTGAGAAGATCCAACACCAGAACATCTCGATAAATCTGCAGGACTCTCCGTATTTTCCTCCGCCTGAGGATCTCGAACAATCTGCATGGCTCTCAATTTCCTCCTAGGCATTATGTCTACAATAAACAATTTTGAGATATTGCCTATTCATCCAAACACAATATCACATTTTTAAGATAGAAACTTCAATAAACAAGAGTTATACAAATTTAAAAATTATCAAACAAGCATTTATATATGTATTTAAAAATAAGTTAGATATATAATATGCTACTAAATTGTTACATTTTCAATTTTCATTAAAATCCACATCCATGTCCTCCCGAACCCATTGAAATTGTGAAGTAGAAGATGTGCTTGTTTCATCTAAGTTTTGGTCTGCAAAAGGCAAAGTTTCGGATCTTGTTTCAATGTCATCTCTATTTCCATCCCCGATGTTTATCAAGTCTCTGGGGGTGTTACAAAGGACTACACACCAACCTTCATCCATCGGATCATGAGAGTAAAAACTTGTTTAACTTGAGAAGAAAATACATATGGTTCGTCCATCAATTGCTAACCCGTGTGAATTAATCGAGAGAAATTCACCATTGTAAAACCAAAACGATCTCTTTTACAGCCTTGAGTAGTATTAACATCAATCCAATCACATCGAAATAACACAACTTTTCCTTTGCCATAGTAATCCAACTCAATAATGTCTGTAAGAATTCCATAATATTCTATGTCTCCTTCCACAGGATGATTGTCCCTAGCACTAGCATAACTTGTAGTAGAAGACGTAACAACTACTCCCGAATTTTGTGTCCTTCTCGATCTTTCACGAGATTTTGTGTGGAACTTGAACCCATTAATGAGGAAGACATTATATCTTTTAACAACTCTATTCGGCCTTGCGAAAGCCATTTAACCTCTTCACAAACTTCTCGCCTATTCCGAACCTATTATAAGAAAAGATTAAAACTTTATCATTTATATAACGTACTAAAAGATGAAAAATTCTATGAGATTTCATGCTAAGGTTTTGTTACTTATCGCTCGCCCTAGCCATTCATGGAAAGTTTCTATGAACAACTTATGAATATCTCGTTGATTTACCCTCTGATTGCGTACACGAGATTGCAACTCTTCTTTATACTCACTGTAAAATAAGTTGTATTGCTAAAGAATCAGAAATATAAACGATACAAAGAATACTTAAGCTGTAAATGATGGGTCCATAACTAAATATTAACCCAATTTTATTATAAATTTCTGAATCTGTCTATTTTTACAAGTAATTTTAATTATTTGATTATATGATTCGTATTATTTCAATCCAAATCCCGTAAATCTATGTTTTTGGAGTTTCTAGTTTTTCCAACAAATCGTGTAAGGAACAGATTAAATAAATATAGTTTTCAACTTAAAAATAGTTTATATATTTTTAAATATGAAGATTGGCCTAAATTAACTTTACCCATAATTTCTGAATTTTGATTAAAATTTAAAATAAACAAACCCTATTTTTGTGACAAATTATCGGCATAATTATTATTAGTTATTAACTTTTTAATAGTTTTGAACGAAAGAAACTAATAAGAGTAATTTTTCATACACATTAAAATGTAAAAATATACATTAGCATACATATTTACTTTCTAAAAATTAAAATATAAATACATAATTTTAAACTTAAAATATAAACCCAAGGCTAAGTTTTAGATCTGAAATTTAAAATACCAAAAAATGTAAATCAGGTGTTACCTGTAGTGTAACACTCCATGATTTTAAGGTTTAAAAAAACAAAACAAAAAAAAATGAAAAATGAAATAAAATGTTGCCCAAGGGGTTTGAACCCGTGACCCCTGGTTATGTATCCTTTAACTTAACCGTTTTGACTAAAGATAAGTTTTGATAATATTTATCTCAGCTACTATTTAAACTATTCATTTCTGTTATACCAAAATAAATCAGGATTTGAACCACTCACCCATCGAAAGAAAAATCTTGAACCCTTTGTGCCTCTCCCTCTTCCTCGAGCTCTCACCTAACCACCATTATCTCCGGCCCATCGACCGATCAGCCCCACCGCCGGTCGGTGGCATGCACGGCTGTCAGCTCCATGCTCGCCGTCGTATCCTAGACCCGATCTCGTAAGCCACTCGCGCGATAAGGTCGTCCTTCACTGTGGAGAGCCGGTTGAAGGCTCGACAACGAACCAAACAACGCTCTTCGTCTCCGACTACCTCTGTCGCCGTTAGGGGCGCGTCGACGGGACAGTCGTGACCGGCGAAGCAAGAGGAGCAAAACCCCTAAAGTTCCTTGTCCGATTGACGCCAGCGAAGCCTTCATCGGAGCTACGCGGATTTTTGCCGGTTTGCCTCTGATTTCGATATTTTCGGTAAGATTCCGGCGATTTTATGAATAATCGAGTGCTTAGATTTAAGCCCATGTTCTGATCTGTGTGTTTCCAAAAGAAATGGTGCATTTCGGGCCTCCAGCGACCATTCCAGCCACCGTCCGGCCACCAGAAGTTATTGGGTAAGTGAACCGGCTCAACCCGGTCTGAACCGGTCCAACCCAGTCTAAGTCCAAACCCGAACCGAGCCCAAACACGTCAGTCCGACCCGCTTTCCCGATTCGAAAACCCGAACCGAGTCAACCCAAGTTAGCTTGAGTTAACCCGTCTGAGTCAACTCGACCGAGTTGACTCCGTCGAGTCAAACCAGTTGACCAGTGACGTCAGCATTAACTTTGATTGCTGACGTAAGCGTTGACTTTGACCGTTGACCAAAAAGTCAAATTTTCCGAAAACTCATATTTTATATTTTTCGACGTCCTGAGTCTGTTTTTGAAGCCCGTTTTGCAAAATTCTGATCCGAAAGCCTCTGAAACTAATCTTGAACCCAAAAATGCTTATGCGTTTCTTGTTCAGTTTAAAGGCAGTGTGATTAAGGATTAACTGTGGTTTTTGTTTAATTGAAGGCATCCACACGTCTTCATATCCGCGTGGTTGGGGGATGTTGAATCCGAGTTCGAGGGTATTCGAATGTCGTATCATGAATCAACTGATGTAGCTCAAAGTTAAGGTAATACAGTACTACCCCTTGTATGCTTTATGAACATGTTGATATTCGGTTAACGCATGCATGCTTATGATGACGTATACTGTAAGTTCTGCTTAAATTGAATCAGATTCGAGCAATAAGTATGGATATTAATAAGACCGAATTATCCGAATTAGATTACTAATGTGCTAACAGTATCAGAAGTTCTAATAGTTAAATTCAGTTAACCCGCAACTCAATCAACAGTGTGTAAGAATCGAGACCCAGGATACAGAGTGAGAGATTAATTATGAAATTACGAAAATGCTCTTGGAGCATAAGTATGACTGAACTACCCCTCTAATAAAGGAAATGACCTAGAATCTGCATTCGACCTGATTATGAAATTTACACTACTTAAGATGTATGTTTTTATGGAAAGACTTCGACATCATTATGCAATACTTGTGATACAAACTTGGATAATCCCTCAAACTCTATATAACACATGAATGAGAATTCTTTGGAAATATTGTTGAAATCCTAAGTCAACCCTTATGACAGTAATGTGTGAATTAAATGAGAATGATCGTAATGACCAAAAAGATCGTAATGCCCTCGAGCACCGAAATGTCTGATTAATTTGAATGACGTTATACGCTCAAGTTCTGTAATGAATGAATCGTCTGTAAAGGGCCGAAGAGTTAGGACGACTTAATCTCGTTTGAGTACAAGAATGATGGAGGTACCAAATGGTAATTAAGAAAGAAATGGTAGATTTATCTTAGTATAAAATAACCGAAATACCCTATTGAGTTAATCGGTAACTATGTATTTAACGAAATTCTGGATTTGTTAATAAGACTTAAATAGCTAAGGTTCCCTTAAGTGTTGAGAAATACGACACGTGTATGCACATCACTCATCATATCGATGTAAGGTAGGAAGATCCACATAAATTGTATGTTCGATTGCCCAAAGTTAAACCGTATAGTAAAGAATGAGGGCAACTGTTCAGACATACAATACAGTCAATGTTAAGTTCTGATGCACACAAATTACTCACATCTGAACGTTGGTAAGTATTGTCAAGTTGGGTTATGCCGCATTAGACAAATTCTGGAGGTATGATAAATTGTTGGAGCCCCTGAAAATTATAATTTTCGTTCTGATATGATTGTGCCATAGTATAAAATTTGTCATGACAGTCAAATAACTAAAAGGCCATGATAGCCTAAATAATCGGAACATCACTAAAAATATATGATAACTTAAAAGACTTTAATTTAGAAATCTTTGAATGTCCGGTTAGAAAACTAATGAGAAAATAGGATAACCGAGTCCTGTGAACCATTGCTTATTCAATGTTGGCATAATTACCAGAATGTCCATGAACGTCGAAATGACCATAATTCCCTTGTATGCTTAAATGACTAAAGTACTCATAATATATCTGAACTTTCTAAGATCTTGATGTATCAATTCTTGAACACATGATATGAATCGTTTTACGAACCCCTTTCTAATTGGGACCTCGTTCTTGAAATTCGTCCAAATTGTCAAAAGTTCAATGTGTCTCATTCTGTAAGGACCGAGTATCTTTAAGAAATAAATTGTTCTATCTAGTGTGCCCCCTTCTGGATATATGATGACATTCTTTGCGTACTTGATGTATGTTGTTCAATATGTATACTTGTTATGTGATTGCTTGATCTGTGATGGTATTGCCTGGTTGTCTGATGAACTTGATAGTATGATCTGTTAGCTTGACCTATAATGTTACAATCTGTTTACATGATGAATGATGAAAATGTGTGCTCTGCTCAATGCTATGCCTATTTATCTGTTAAAAGCATGAATTCTTCCGTTTCTGATGTTCTGAATAAAATATATCTGTCACATGTATTCTGTTACCCATATCTGAAATCTGAACACTGATTACTATCTGGGGTATACTGTTGGGTTATGTTATGAAGTCTCTGTTGGTACAACCCTGATCAAGCTGGTAAATCCTTATGGACTCAAGGTCTCCCCTTGAGTGGCACCTATGCCCATCGGGCCTAGGGTAAGTCCTTGTGGACCTAAGGCATCCCTTAGGTGGCACCTATGCCCATTGGACTTAGGGTAAGTCCTTATGGACCTAAGGCATCCCCTTATGTGTGACCTATGCCCATCGGGCATAGGGTAAGTCCTTATTGATGTAGTTCTGGGGGACTGCATATTGGTGTAAGGTTGGAGGGTAGTTACTAGTAAACCATTGTATGTACTTGAACATTTGCATTGAATTGTTATGTGTTCTCATGATATGATTGATATGCATTTATGTCTATTTGATATGCACCTTTTGGGACACACTAGACACCAAACTCTCTGATTCCTACCTCGTATGTTACCAGCCTATATAATTCCTGTCTATTTCTCAAGGTCTGATTAAAGAATAAATACCGTTATTCTTGAGTATGATGCAACCTCAGAATAGTAGAACAGAAATGGAGGTCGTTACTGCGCGGAACATCATGAAAATGTTATGCCTACCATATATCTGCATGAGCTTATAGCATATTTTGGTAGTTCTGTATTACTGAGCTTTTCCAAGCTCACGTTGTTTTTACCATCGCAGGTTCAAAGAAAATAGGATGACCTAATGTTTGACATCAGTGTTTGGAGTTCCCTCGGCGTTGCCTCTGGAGTACGGTACTGTATAGTTAGTGGGCATGTATGTCACGTATGTCACGTATGGTTTTGTTATTGAGTCTGTAAAGTACTTCTGAAATTTCTTGTTATGTGCTTAAATGATTTTCTGAAATAGTATTTTATACATAAGTTGATTTTACAGTTTAATAAGTGTTTTGAGAAAGAAAAAAAATGTTTTCATGTGTATTTTACTGTGGGTCGCTCTTGTGACCCTAATGTGACTTCCTAGGATCTGTTGTAACGCATAGGCGGGTCTAGGGGGTTACATTTAGTGGTATCAGAGCTTAGAGTTGCATCATTCTGGGTAGATCGGCCGATCGTCTGTCATAGGGTGTCTGGTATGTGCATGCCCCTAGATCCTGACCGTACTCCACCAAGCCGTGACTCTGATGCCGAATTCTTTTTATGAAATATATGAATCTAAGTTTTCTGTCCGCTGTAGTTCAAATTGTATTGGCATGGAAAGCTTGTAACATTCATTTGTGAATTGGGTTAACTTAATGGATCTAAATTTGGATAAAGAACCTGAGATGAGTTATGCATGTGAAATTGAAGATCTGAATCAGGTTAAGAATAAATGTTTGATCAAATGAGGTAATCGATATAACATTACATATGAAGTAGCTCCGTGATAATGATTGTATTTGAGAATATTCTGACGAAAATTTGATAAATGTATTGCGAATTTAAAAGAAAGGTGTCTGTGAGATTGGTGAAGGTATATATTATATGGTGACTCTATTATGCACGAAAGAAACAATTATCAGAGTATTACGCTGAAGGTAAGTGATATCCGTTTAAAACCTTAGTTATGCTTGACCGATATGAAGAAAGACATCTTGGGGAAAAATGACACAATGTACCGCCATATGTATCCTACTTACTAAATCTGATGTTTACATCCTGGTTCTGGAGGACCCTGGTTAAGGCTTTGAGTACTTGTATGAATTTTCACGCACAATCATTCGTCCGTAAATTGATGGTCAACCTAGTGGAGTAATTCAGATTCTGAAAGATGTACTTTGGACTGTATGATCGTCTTCTGTGGTGACAAGAATGTTTTGTAGTCTTGACTGAGTATGCCGTAATAATAACAGTTATGAGACCAGTATTCGTGTGGTTCCGTATGAAGTTCTATATGGATTCATGTATTTTACTTTAATCAATTGAGTTAAGATGCGTCATGTGATAGTTTTGGGTCTAATGTCAGTCCGAGTGACCGGAACAATACCAAATTGACCCGTGACCATCTGAGTGTCCCGAGAAACAATGATGCCCTGATGGAAAAGTTTTAGTACAAAAAATAGATGAAAGAGCAGTCTCTCTATTCCTCTGACTCTGGTAAATTTCGAGGACGAAATTTCTTTTAAGGGGGAGAGAGTTGTAGCACTCCATGATTTTAAGGTAAAAAAACAAAACAAAAAAAATGAAAAATGAAATAAAATGTTGCCCAAGGGGTTTGAACCCGTGACCCCTGGTAATGTATCCTTTGACTTAACTGTCTAGACTAAAGATAAGTTTTGATAATATTTACCTCAGCTACTGTTTAAACTATTCATTTCTGTTATACCAAAAAAATCAGGATTTGAACCACTCACCCATCGAAAGAAAAATCATTAACCCTTTGTGCCTCTCTCTCTTCCTCGAGCTCTCACCTAACCACCATTATCTCCGGCCCATCGACCGATCAGCCCCACCGCCGGTCGGTGGCATGCACGGCCGCCAGCTCCATGCTCGCCGTCGTATCCTAGACAACGAACCAAAGTTGAAGGCTCTAGAGAGCCTGTTGAAGGCTCGACAACGAACCAAACAACGCTCTTCGTCTCCGTCCACCTCTGCCGCCGTTAGGGGCGCGTTGACGGGACAGTCGTGACCGGCGAAGCAAGAGGAGCAAAACCCCTAAAGTTCCTTGTCCGATCAACGACGGAGAAGCATTCATCGGAGCTACGCGGATTTTTGCCGGTTTGCCTCTGATTTCGATATTTTCGGTAAGATTCCGACGATTTTATGAATAATCGAGTGCTTAGATTTAAGCCCATGTTCTGATCTATGTGTTTCCAACAGAAATGGTGCATTTCGGGCCTCCGGCGACCATTCCAGCCACCGTCCGGCCACCAGAAGTTTTTGGGTAAGTGAACCGGCTCAACCCGGTCTGAACCGGTCCAACCCAGTCTAAGCCCAAACCCGAACCAAGCCCAAACACGTCAGTCAGACCTGCTTTCCCGATTCGAAAACCCGAACCGAGTCAACCCAAGTCAGCCTGAGTTAACCCGTCTGAGTCAACTCGACCGAGTTGACTCCGTCGAGTCAAACCAGTTGACCAGTGACGTCAGCATTGACTTTGATTGCTAACGTCAGCGTTGACTTTGACCGTTGACCAAAAAGTCAAATTTTTCCGAAAACTCCTATTTTATGTTTTTCGACGTCCTGAGTCCGTTTTTGAAGCCCGTTTTGCAAAATTCTGATCCGAAAGCCTCTGAAACTAATCTTGAACCCAAAAATGCTTATGCGTTTCTTGTTCATTTTAAAGGCAATGTGATTAAGGATTAACTGAGGTTTTTGTTTAATTGAAGGCATCCACATGTCTTCATATCCGCGTGGTTGGGGGATGTTGAATCCGAGTTCGAGGGTATTCGAATTTCGTATCATGAATCGACTGATGTAGCTCGGTGTTAAGGTAATACACTACTACCCCTTGTATGCTTTATGAACATGTTGATATTCGGTTAACGCATGCATGCTTATGATGACATATACTGTAAGTTCTGCTTAAATTGAATCAGATTCGAGCAATAAGTATGGATATTAATTAGACCAAATTATCCGAATAAGATTACTAATGGGCTAACAGTATCAGAAGTTCTAATAGTTAAATTCAGTTAACCCGCAACTCAATCAACAGTGTGCAAGAATCGAGACCCAGGATACGGAGTGAGAGATTAATTTTGAAATTACGAAAATGCCCTTGGAGCATAAGTATGACTGAACTATCCGTCTAATAAAGGAAATGACCTAGAATCTGCATTCGACCTGATTATGAAATTTACACTACCCAAGATGTATGTTTTTATGGAAAGACTTCGACATCATTATGCAATACGTGTGATACAAACTTGGATAATCCCTCAAACTCTGTATAACACATGAATGAGAATTCTCTGGAAATATTGTTGAAATCCTAAGTCGACCCTTATGACAGTAATGTGTGAATTAAATGAGAATGATCGTAATGACAAAAAAGACGGTAATTCCCTCGAGCACCGAAATGTCTGATTAATTTGAATGATGTTATACCCTCAAGTTCTGTAATGAATGAATCGTCTGTAAAGGGCCGGAGAGTTAGGACGACTTAATCTCGTTTGAGTACGAGAATGATGGAGGTACCAAATGGTAATTCAGAAAGAAATGGTAGATTTATCTTAGTCTAAAATAACCGAAATACCCTATTGAGTTAATCGGTAACTATGTATTTGAAGAAATTCTGGATTTGTTAATAAGACTTAAATAGCTAAGGTTCTCTTAAGTGTTGAGAAATACGACACGTGTATGCACATCACTCATCATATCGATGTAAGGTAGGAAGATCCGCATAAATTGTATGTTCGATTGCCCAAAGTTAAACCATATAGTAAAGTATGAGGGCAACTGTTCAGACATACAATACAGTCAATGTTAAGTTCTGATGCATGCAAATTACTCACATCTGAATGTTGGTAAGTATTGTCAAGTTGGGTTATGCCACTTTAGACAAATTCTGGAGGTATGATAAATTGTTAGAGCCCCTGAAAATTATAATTTTCGTTCTGATATGATTGTGCCATAGTATAAAATTTTTCATGACAATCAAATAACTAAAAGGCCATGATAGCCTAAATAATCGGAACATCACTGAAAATATCTGATAACTTAAAAGACTTTAATTTAGAAATCTTTGAATGGCCGGTTAGAAAACTAATGAGCAAATAGGATAACCGAGTCCTGTGAACCATTTCTTATTCAATGTTGGCATAATTACCAGAATGTCCATGAACGTCGAAATGACCATAATGCCCTTGTATGCTTAAATGGCTAAAGTCATCATAATATATATGAACTTTCTAAGATCTTGATGTATCAATTCTTGAACACATGATATAAATCGTTTTACGAACGCCTTTCTAATAGGGACCTCACTCTAGAAATTCGTCTAAATAGTCAAAAGTTCAATGTGTCCCCTTCTGTAAGTACCGAGTATCTTTAAGAAATAAATTGTTCTATCTAGTGTGACTTCTTCTGGATATATGATGACATTCTCTGCGTACTTGATGTATGTTGTTCAATATGTATACTTGTTATGTGATTGCTTGTTCTGTGATGGTATTGCCTGGTTGTCTGATGAACTTGATAGTATGATCTGTTATCTTGACCTATAATGTTACAATCTGTTTACATGATGAATGATGAAAATGTCTGCTCTGCTCAATGGTATGCCCACTTATCTGTCAAAAGCATGAATTCTTTCGTTTCTAATGTTCTGAATAAAATATATCTGTCACATGTATTCTGTTACCCATCGGGCATAGGGTAAGTCCTTATGGATGCAGTTCTGGGGGACTGCATATTGGTGTAAGGTTGGAGGGTAGTTACTAGTAAACCATTGTATGTACTTGAACATTTGCATTGAATTGTTATGTGTTCTCATGATATGATTGATATGCATTTATGTCTATTTGATATGCACCTTTTGGGACACACTAGACACCAAACTCTCTGATTCCTACCTCGTATGTTACCAACCTATATAATTCCTGTCTAATACTCAAGGTCTGATTAAAGAATAAATATCGTTATTCCTGAGTATGATGCAACCTCAGAATAGTAGAACAGAAATGGAGGTCCTTACTGCGCGGAACATCATGAAAATGTTATGCCTACCATATATCTGCATGAGCTTATAATATCTTTTGGTAGTTATGTATTACTGAGCTTTTCCAAGCTCACGTTGTTTTTACCATCGCAGGTTCAAAGAAAATAGCATGACCTAATGTTTGACATCAGTGTTCGGAGTTCCCTCGGCGTTGCCTCTGGAGTACGGTACTGTATAGTTAGTGGGCATGTATGTCATGTATGTCACGTATGGTTTTATGATTGAGTCTGTAAAGTACTTCTGAAATTTCTTGTTATGTGCTTAAATGATTTTCTGAAATAGTATTTTATACAGAAGTTGATTTTACAGTTTAATAAGTGTTTTGAGAAAGAAAAAAATGTTTTCATGTGTATTTTACTGTGGGTCGCTCTTGTGACCCTAATGTGACTTCCTAGGATCCGTTGTAACGCATAGGCGGGTCTAGGGGGTTACATGTAGCGGAGCGACGGATGACAGCGGGCAGCGGGCGGACGACGAATGGCAGTACGTCGGACGGCAAATAGCAGCACGGTGAACGGCGAAGGGAATACGACAGTAGGGAGATAATCGGGAGGGGAGGGGGGGAATTGGGGGCTAGGGATTTTTATTCACGAGTAATAATATTGATCCAATGAAACGGTGCGTTTCATTTAATATAGCCTATCTCGATGTTTTTTTGAAAAAACACCGCCTTTCAAGTTATTTGTGGCGCTTCAACGAAAACGCCCCTATTTCTCTGAACTCTTTCGCGGCATTTTCTGGAAAAACTCCGCTATATCCCTTTCTCACGGCGTTTTTATACACAAACGCCGCCGTTTCTTTGTCTTTCGCGGAGTTTATTATACAAACGCCGCAAAATGTCTATTTGGCGGCAATTTTCCCCTAAAACGCCGCTATGTGTCAAATACTAGTGGCATTTCCCCTAAAAACACCGCGAAATGCGCCGCTATAGACCCAATCTGGTGTAGTGCTTGTTGGATTGTATGATTGTAGCATTTGTTTATTGTCTTTATGTAATACCCCAAAACATGACTTAAAATAGCTAATCTAGTTCTTTAGTGATTCGAATTGATTACAAATGTTTCTTAAAGAATTTAATTGAGGGCTTAGGAACAAATTAAAACTTTAAGGGATTGAAGGACCGAAATAGAAAGGATTTAAAAGTTTAAATGATAAGAAGTGGGTTTGCATGTTAAATTCTTACTAAATGAAGGACTTGGACACATGTTCTTCTAAGAACAATGCCAAATTGTTGGGTGGACGACTCGGCTAAAGCTAATTTTAGCTAGGCAAGGAAAATTCTCACCATCCTCATCCTCTCAAATACTTTCATAACCGAGCTAGAGAGAGTTAGTGAGATAGAGTGTCAATTTGTTAAGTTTTGGTTCAATTCTATAAAAGGATCGTATGAAAGCTAAAGTAGGAAGGTAATTACCTTAAATTATCTTTTTAATCTAGTGTATTGCATGTTTACAATATAAGGTATTAGGGATAAATGATTGGTAGGGTGAATTTTAGTATTTTGGATGACATGCTTGATGAATGTTACACCTTATGAATTGTGAAGCATTAGTTGAATTAACATTTTTGTTTGCTAGTGAATTCTGGATTAATGAGATAGTAAGTGTTCGAATGAAAGCATGAAAATGTAGGTATAATCTTGTTAGAGATGTGAATTTTGTTTGCTATGATTTGTGGTGACAATTCTAGCAAGGAAATTTTTTTTGGACTGTTTTGGGGAAAATAAGGATTTATTTGTAAATGTTTAAGGGATGAATTTGATATGTTATAAAATGAATAAAACAGGGGAAATGTTATTAAAGTTAAAGACTTAAAATGCAATAGATTAGAGACTTTATAAAGGCTTATGGACTGTTTTGAACTTGATAAGAAAGTGTTCATAAAATTTGGACAATTTTGAAAATAAGATAGCTTGTGGGAACTGTTTTGACCTTTTGAAAATAAGATAGATTTCTTGTGTATGAGTCTAGTAATCCAGACATACACAAAAATACTATTATGGAATCAAGGAATGCATCGTTCTTTGAAGATGTATTTCCATGCAAGTCCAAAGAAGGACAAAGCTCGTCTAAACGAGTTTATGACGATACTATGAATAAAAATGATGATTCAGAAGTTGAGTTAGAACCAAGACGGAGTAAAAGAGCAAGAGTTGAAAAATTGTTTGGACCAGATTTTCTAACCTTTTTGTTAGAAAGTGAACCACAAACGTATACAGAAGCAATAACTTCTTTTGAAGGACCTCTTTGGAAGGAAGCTATTAAAAGTGAAGTAGATTCTATTTTATAGAATCATACTTGGAAATTAGTAGACCTTCCACCAGGTTGTAAACCTCTAGGATCCAACTGGATATTCAAAAGGAAAATGAAACCTGCTGGTTCCATTGAGAAATACAAGGCCAGACTTGTAATTAAAGGTTACAGACAGAAAGAAGGTCTTGATTATTTTGATACATATTCTCCTGTGACGAGAATAAATTCTATAAGAATAATTCTCGCAATTGCAGCATTGCGAAATTTAGAAGTTCATCAAATGGATGTAAAAACAACTTTCTTAAATGGAGATTTAGATGAAGAAATCTACATGGAACAACCTGAAGGTTTCATAATTCCAGGACAAGAAAAGAAAGTTTGTAAATTGGTTAAATCATTGTATGGTTTGAAACAAGCACCAAAACAGTGGCATCAAAAGTTTGACAAAGCGATGACAACCAATGGATTTAAAATCAATGAGTGTGATAAATGTGTCTACGTAAAGGACACAAGAGATGGTTATGGCATATTGTGCTTATATGTGGATGACACGTTAATTGTTGGTAGTAATGACAAAATGGTTAAATCTACAAAAAATATGTTAAATTCTAAATTTGACATGAAAGATATGGGAATTGCTGAAGTAATTTTAGGAATTAAAATTATACAAAGTTCAGATGGTCTCATATTAAGTCAATCACATTACATTGATAAAATTCTTGAAAAGTTTAACAAAGATGATACAAGAGTGGCTAGAACACCTTTAGATACCAGTGTTCATCTATCCAAAAATCGAGGATAAGGTATTTCTCAAGTAGAATACTCTAGAATTATTGGAAGTTTGATGTATCTAATGAGTTGTACTAGGCCAGATATTGCTTATGCTGTGAGCAAATTAAGCAGATATACTAGTGATCCGAGTGCTGATCATTGGAAAGCAATTGTTAGAGTACTTAGGTACTTAAGAAACACTCGTGATTATGGGTTGCACTATACGAGATATCCACCAATTCTAGAAGGATACAATGATGCTAATTGGATCTCTGATACAATAGACTGTAAGTCTATTAGTGGATATGTTTTTACACTAGGAGGTGCAGCTGTGTCATGGAAATCCTCAAAACAAACAATTATAGCCAGATCCACAATTGAATCTGAATTTATTGCGTTAGACAAATGTGGTGAAGAGGCAGAATGACTACGACATTTTTTGGAGGATATTCCAATGTGGGAAAAACCCGTGCATCCAATATGCATACACTGTGATAGCCAGTCATCGATTGGAAGGGCACAAAGCAGCATGTATAACGGTAAGTCTAGACATATTCGTCGTAGGCATAATACCATTAGACAACTACTCTCAACTGGAGTTATTTCTATTGATTATGTTAAATCAAAAGATAATATAGCGGATCCATTAACGAAAGGGTTAAACAGAGAGTTGGTTGACAAATCATCAAAAGGAATGAGATTGAAGCCCTTGAGAGGATGAATTTATAATGGAAACCCAACCTATTTGATCGGAGATCCCAAGATATAGGTTCAAACGGAAAACCTAATTATAAATAAGATGAGATCACTGTGGGGGAGCACACCCTACCCATTCTTAATTTAACAGTGATACCCGTGTATGTAGGTTAGCAATGTTTGCTTTAATGATTCTAAGTTGTCAAAAATTCTGAACAGATCAAGCGGTTTGCTTTAAACGAATCACCTATGTGAAACAGAAGTGGGGCCGCTTCAAAGAAGAATTGTGTAAGGCTTAATTCTTTATAAACTTTCATAGAACCAGGCTGGTGTTCATGGCCAAAACGGACACACCCATGAGAACTGAACAGAAGTTGGAAGATTCCTGTGTAAGGTATAATTTTACGTTTACACTGATAGCAGGACAGTTCAAAGACATCAAGTCTACTGGACATCTAGTAAAGTATGTATATCTTTACAAGGGAAGGTTCAAAGGGTAACACCTACCTATCCTATGCATGTTTCAACCATTGAACACTATTAAACCTTAACCCAAACAATTTTCATTCATGTGGGGGATTGTTAGAAAAATGATATGGTATATGGACATTTTTGAGCTTGAATTTGAGTTGGTTCCATTAGTCAAATTATTTGAGACTAAGTGGATTATTAATATACTACAAGAGTAGATGAAATGTGTATATTTACATGCTCAAAATTTTCAATGGGTGAATGAGAAATTGTTGCTCAAAGTAACACCCATAATGTTGGAAAAAATGAGATGGAAAGTAAAATGTCCCAAACTTGTTGGGAACATAGATTTGGAAAGCTTTATATGTAGAAGCTCTTCATGTTATTGTTGGAAACAAGACAAAGGCTTGGACTAGATACTTTGGGCTAGTCATAGTTTAATTATATAAAATCAAAGATGGGCCTTGAGGCCTTGGACTTGGATTTCAAGATAACAATTTTTTTCCTGACTTAATTTTCCAACAGAAACTATAGAATTAACCCACCGTTTTTATGGAGTTACAGACCCTTCAGCTGGTTGTAACCTCTGATTTATTTGGATTAATTCTGTGATAATTATCAATTTGAATTCTGGAAAGTGTAACTCTTCAGAAACTTAACTAGCAGATTAATTATGTAATTAATCATGTCCCCTGCATGAACACTTTAAAAGAAGGCCTCCTGTTTCTATCCAATACACACACAAAAAAACCCTCTAGCCAGATTGTTAATAGTGTTCTGCTTCTGTAAAGTTCGCCATTGCAGTCAAGGTTGCATTGCTCCTTTGGCTGTATTCTACCGTTGTATCTTGGGAGACAGACGTTCCATAGTAACTCCAGCACCGGGAGGGGATAAATATATTTTAAGGACACTGTGATAGCACAGGCCTCGGTCTAAGTTTTTGATTGGTTACTGGTTTTTTCCTTTGGTTTTTATTACCTTTGATTTTCTAGTTTATTTCAATTTCATTTACAGAAATGTTTTTAATATATATATTTTTGTTGTTCCTCTTTTTAACTTGCTTCGTTTGTTAAATAACAATCTTAAAACAAATTCAGTTTTTGAAATGGAGAAAGAGCATAGTATGATTCCACATGTTGTTGATCAAGTCAATGATGTTACGGGACCTACGAATGTTGTTGATCATAGGTCCTCTACGAGTGCTCCTCTAAGGTCCGCCTCATTTCAGATACCTGTTGCGGTACCTACGAACACGGCTGAAAGGCCAGAGAAATTCATCGGGTTGAATTTCAAGCGGTGGCAACAGAAGATGTTATTCTATTTGACCACGCTGAATCAAATGAATTATCTTGTTATGAACCTTAATTCAAGGTTGCATTTCACTAATGTTTGTTTTCTTGTAGTGGAAGATAACTTAGTTGTATTGTTACTTTATGTACATTATGCTACCTCACAAAGTAATTTCTACTTATAAACTCTTTCACTACATTTCAAGATAAGACTCACAAGTTTTACTTCTCAGGGAGCTAAGAAAATCTCAAGTACATCCTAAGAGTATGTCTTGTTTCTTTTGTATGAACTCCTAGGATGGTCGCACTAAGAGTAATGTAAATGCATATAGTTAGTTTCATTTTGGTTTTTAAATATTTAAAATCTATCTATGGTTGTAACCACTTAAGTTAAGTTTCGAATGGTTGTTTGTTTTGAACGTGTATGGTTGAAATTATAGGTAGTCTTGAGTTGATGATTGCTTAAGTTTGAGGACAAGATTATGATTCCTTGCTTGTTAGAATGAGAAATTGCTTGGTGGATAAGTGAGCTAGGCGTGAAATTGAAATGTTTGAACATGAAGTAATCAGTTAATTAAGGCGGTCTATTTGAATATGAAATGGTTATATCCTGATAATGTTGTATCAATTATTGCCTTTAACTTAATTCATGATAGTAAGCTGCCCTTAGGGTTATAATCCTTCTAATAATTCATTTAAAAGTACTATCTTAGATTTCTTGATTTTATTGCTGGCTGTTTATAATTTAAGGTTGGTCCCTTGTCTAGTTCGACTGGTTTCTTGTACCCCAAATAGTCTATACATGATCGAACATGAGATGTAATTTTAATTGATCTTAAAATTCTTTGGTAAATTGTTGCTTAAGGTTTTAGGTTGAATCTCTTTTGTATTCGAATGGAAATCTTGGATTCTAAGCAAGTTTTATTAAGCTTTGTTCGAATATCAACTTGGTGTTCAAGTTGGTTGCTTGTTGGTTGTTGACATCTTAGCTCGACTTACTCCCAAGTCGGGTTTAAGGTGTTTCAATTTATATTGGAAAGCTTGTTTCTATCAGTATTTGTAGTAATTTTCAATGGATAGAACATCTCTTTATTTCGTTTGTTGATGTACGACGTTTTCATTCGTGGATTTATAGTTGCTATTGTGATTACTTTTTTAAATATATTGTATTGCGTATCTCTAAATGGAGATCACATGCTGCACCTTAGTTTTTACATAGTTATTATCTTTCTGGCACGCTTATTATTCTTGCATGTGAATAATATGCTTATTATCTTTCGGACGATTCTCCATTTATGTTTAGCTCGTTTGCTTCAGAAGTAGTGTAGACTCTCGGCGTGAATGAGTATTTTCTGGTAATAGGGTGTAAAAGATATTGAAAAAAATGTTAACACAATGCCAAGAAAATCTATTGCGTGCAAATATACACGGTCTGCAAGTAATACAACAGTTAAGCTGAGTATCGATCCCACAAAGATTGCGTTAGAATTTGATTGCCTTGTTTGATTACTTGTCTTACGAAAAAGATTTGTTTGATTGTGAGTGATTTTGAAAATTGAAAAGAAATGAAAATAAGTGAAAAGGAGAGTGCCTTAGCAAATGATAAGCGTTGGCAATGAGTGCCTAGTTTTCACGCTATTCATATCATGCTAGCCTTTAATAAATCCTGTCTTTACATTGTTTGTTGAGCAGATTCAAAGGTAGCAATGCTTCTGTCGATAGCATTGCCCTAAAATAATTTTGGAAAACCCCTATATGTCTATAGTTAATGTTTTTTTCATAAATCAATTTGATTAAGTGTCAATATTTACTCCCGACGGGTAGATTTCACTCCCAAAGTAAGTTCTTCTACTTGAACATCTTCTCTCGAAGCATCTCACCCCAATATCTAGCATTTTATCGTCGCCACCCAAGTCAGTTATGATATTGAGTTGCAATAGGCTAACTATGCCAGTTGTTGCTTGGCATAGTATTTTAAAAAGAGATTGCCAGCTTTCGGTTGGCAGCACACTTAAAAATAGAAAACATGCCAGATAGGAAAAGCAATGTCGAGGCAGTATCGATTTATTAAAAACTAAACAAAAACATAGCGTTCAAACACAATCACCTCTCACCAACTATGAAATTAGTTCATGGTGAGGGTATCAACCAAAAAACCATAATCGTTTTTGACATTCATCATCATCAAAACTAAATAAAACAACTAAACTAAAGGGAATTGCGAGAAGGAGGTCTCTCGATGTAGCCCTTCACGGTCCAGGCTCTCGGTCAAGTTGGTCGAACCACCTCTCCTTAGTGCAGCCGATTGTGATCAATCCTCTCGGAAAATCTCTACTTTGCTCTTCACAATCGGTCTTTAAATAGGCGTGTAAAGGAGGCTAGGATAAGCCTTTGAATTTGAAATTTGAACGCTCAAGGGATAAGTCTTGTGATCCCCTTTATCCAGATTTGAAGTGATAGGCTGATAAGGTGATAAGATGATCAGGCCAAGGCTGACGTCATCGTGCCGACAGCTCTAGCATCCCAACTTGGCATGGTTCTACCGAACGCGCTTGGCACTGCTTATCCATTATTTTTTCGGAGATTGATCCAATCCCTATTTTCTTGTCCCGATGGGCTTTGTGGCAGCAATGAAAGCTCTAACTTCCTTGACAACCTGCATCGGCTCCGAGGCGGCAAGATCAACAACATCGGATGATGTAGGTGCAACTGGCATGGCAGCATTCTTCTTGGCAAACTTGGCATTGGTTTCCTGTGTGTCAGATTGAGTATCAGAACTGGCAGATTCTACTTAAACTGGAGACATTGGGACTATGGCATCAGATTGCGTGTGGGCTGGATTGGCAGGACTAGCTGGCATGGCATCGCCGCTGGCGTAGATCTCAATTGGGAAATCTGGGAATACGGGCAAGAAATATGGGGAGAATTTTTTAAAGGTCTCCTTGATGGCAACATCACTGGAATGAGTATACTGCTAGAGCTTTACATTATGATCCTCGGCCTTCTCTAATTTCTAAAGAATAATCTCTTGGCGATGGTGGATTTCAGAAAGTAATGCCAGCGACTCTGCTGGCATAGGAGCATCAGATTATTCCTTTGGTATTTTGGGCTTTTATGTGGTGCCCTTTCCTTTCCCTTTATCCTTGATCTCGATGGCAGTTAGGTTCTTCCATGGTGGTGCCTTTGATTAGTTTGGCCTTTGTCTGAATCAAGCTTGAGCACACCATGATTCATACAAATGTTAGACATCAATAATGGAAAGAATAGACTACCAGTACTTTTACCAGCACATTTATAAGTCTTCTCAATGATGGTTTTGCTGATATTGAGTTTCCGGCCAACGATGATTGAGCACATTAATGCCAGCTGTTCATCTGACACTGTTTCATTGAGAGTCGTTGGCATCAGATTTGCCTTCCAAAAATGGTTCCACCCCCTCGATTAAGATTTGAGTGCCAACCTCTTAACCATTCGATATCCCTTGGAAGACATGTTCCATGTCGTGCCAGGCTCGCACAGTTCTTCCAACAATTTCTTTCTCTTGGCAGCAGTCATAGAGTTGGCATAATCCATATGTTCATCCTCTACATTCCCAAGTTTAAACATGTCATTAATATAACCTTCATCAAAACAAACACATTTACCTCGAATCATCAAGAACGGGTTATCCTTGGTGGTCAACTGAGCATAAAATTCGCAAACAATGTTCACATAAACCTCTCTTTTTGTTGGCAAGAATAGTTTGAAAGGGGTTGATGAAGAAGCCATGGAAACGAGATGAAGCTTTGGACGGTTTGGAAAAAGGAAGAAGAAGAGAAAATTTGTATCATGGTTTCTTTCTTGATAAAGAAAGGAAGAAGTGAAAGAGATTTTGGTTCTTTGAACGGCTAGGGTAGGTGAAAAGTAAAGAGTTAAGTGTTAATAGGGTTTAATTAAAGTAGCAAAATTAACTGGGGTTAATGATAGAAAATAAAAAGATTTGATTTGTTAAGAGGTTAAGTGATAAAGGTGATGTGATAAGGTTGTAAGTGATATGATAGGGTTAAAGTGATAAGGGTGTAAGTGATTACGATAAGGTTAAAGTGATAAGGTTGTAAGTGATAGGATAAGGTTAAATTGATATAGGGTTAAGATATTTAAATTGAATTTAAATTCAACTTAAATTTGTGACGGCTAGGAATAAAATACAAAGAAAATTAATCTCTCTATTCAATGGGTCGAATTTAATCAAGCTAGGGTTAATTCTTCTTCCAAAATTCCAATTCATCGCATGTGTAAAGTGTCCACAAGTTATATATTTCATACACATTCTATCTCATATTATTGCTGTTTTTGAGTACATTTTAGGCATAATTAGGATCATGCATTGCATTTTACAATATTTCTTTACTTTGCCATGATTTTCTAGTTTATCTTTTATTTGGTGAAGAAAAGATATTGTTTTAGCTTAGTTTTAGTTTCAGGTACTAACGGCTCACAGAGGGAGAGAGGAGCTGAGGTCATGATGCTGAGGCAGCGAACCAAGGAGCCGTACTGATGCTGTTCCAGACATAGACACCTGCTGCCGAGTAGCTGCCGCTGCCCAAGACAATAGACTATGGAGTTGGAGAACCGAAGTGCGATCTGTAGAGCAGAAAATACCGATTCTATCGATTCTGTCCACTCAATTTTCCGACGTCTGTAGCAGCGGGCAGAGCCACGGAAGAAGAATCTCGAGATTACTTGCGGAGCAAGGCAACATGATAAAGTCCACATTCAACTCAAAGAAGTCAGAGTTTAAAGTCACATTTAATGTTAAAATCTACTTTGAAGACTTCTACTTCAAGAAGGACTAGACCTAGCTAATGCCTATATATACCCATTGTAATTCCAGTTCAAAATAACTTACGTTTTCCTTAGGCATATCTTAGGTTTTCTTGCCGCCGATATGTTTTAAATTTCTCCTTGGGTTTGGGTTATGTTGTAATTAGTTGTGCGAACGGTTGCTTAGGCTTTCAAGTTTGTTTTTGCAAATAAAAATATAAGGTTTACTTATTCCATGTTTTTCATAGTTTTCAATTAAGGCGAAATATTAGTTGAATTCTATCTATTTGTTCGGCATCGAGAGAGTCGAACTCATAAAAAGAGTAAGTACGATTTCATCTATAGACAGTGCGATCAATCCGGCCTAGATATAAGTTAAGGGTTTAAGGCGGCTAAAAGAGGAGGAATCCATATTGTTGTCTTTGCACGATTCACGCTGTGACTGGTATTATCTGCAGTGGGCATCAAAAGAACTCTGACTTAGACATAAGCGGAGTCACTTTCGAAGCGTTCTGCTGAGCCTTGTAGTTCTGCCGAGTTTGCCACTGAGACACAGTTCCATTCCCCTGCCGAGGCAGCGAGAGGGTTTCAGCAGTCTACTTGCCATCCACCGCCGAGGCAGCAGAGTCTGGCAACGCAAAACAACTTGTCCTATTCAACGCAATTTCACACTAAGCAACAATATAACCCTCCCCTTTCTATCAATCTGATATTTTCCTTTTTAATTACTTGTGTTTTTATTTTACTTTATTTCTCAAACAACCAACTTAATTTGTGCATTTACTTTTCTTGTGATGGACTTACCACTCAAATCAAGCTGCCAAATCCCTGTGGGAGACGATATCTTATATACTATAACTTGACAGGAGTGTGCACTTGCGCTCATAAATAGAGAACACCCAAACACTCTACAAGTTTTTGGTGCCGTTGGTGGGGATTGGTAACATTGAAATTCGTGTTTAATTTCTGCACTTTTATTTCTTTATATTCTATTTTATTTTTAATCGAAAAAATAGAATTTTACGGTTTCCTTTGCTAGTGTATGACCATGGCGAATCCAAAAGGAGAAATCCTATTTTACGACGATATCGAATGAAGAGCAAGGGAGCTCAAGAAGGAAATCAGAGTAACCCTACGGAAAACTAAAGAGGAAAAAGAAAAAGAAAAGGTAAACATTAACACTGCCAACAATGCTATGATCGACAAGGATGGGCAGCAAGACCCGCCGCGCAGAGAACATCAAGATCCACCAAGGCAACAACACCCTCTACCGCCCAGACAACCAGAATGTTCGAACCACCAGAGATTATCTGGAAAATGACTTTAGAGGGTTCGATCTGACAGTGACAGAACTTGAGATTTAGGCGGATCACTTCGAGTTGAAGATCGTTATGTTCAACATGATCAACACATTAGGGCAATTTGGAGGGTCTGCCACAGAAGATGCGCGACAACACTTAAGAGGATTCCTGGACATCTGCAGAACATTCAAAATACACGGGGTCCATCAAGACTTACTGAGGCTGAGAATATTTCCCTATTCACTAAGGTATAAGGCAAAACAATGGTTAAACAACCAGCTGACATGATCGTTCAACACATGGACGGAGCTGTGTAAGGATTTTCTAGACCGTTTCAGCCCGTCCAATGTCATAGACAGATTGCGAAACGAAATAACAACCTTCTGACAAGGGGATAACGAGCCGATGTATGAAGCATGAGAGTGGTACCAACAGATGTTGAACAACTACCCGCTACATGATTTTTCGGCTTGGACACATGTATCAATGTTCTACAACGGGGTGAGCTACCTAACACAGATGATGATTGATGCCTCAGCCAATGGAATCATCCTCGACAACCCCCCCAAAGAAGGCACTGCGGAATTTGAACCAAGCCACCAAGAACGACTACAAGTACCCAACAGCCAGCCAAGGCGGCGTTAGGCGGCCAACCACTGTGAATGAGGTAGAAGCCTCAGAATCTGTCAATGCCTGCCTTGACAAGATGACAGAGCTGGTCATGCGCATCGTGAAACCCACTGGGAAAGTCTACGAGGTCAAGGCTGTAGAGCCGTTCTGTGATGAGTGTGGGGACAACCACGATTCCTCTGAGTGCACTGCATCTGCCAACTTTATGGGAGGATATGAGAGGAACAGTAGACCTGCCCAGAACACCTACAACCCTGGATGGAAGAACCATCCCAACTTCTCTTGGAGCAACCCAAAGACTGCTGCAAACCCTCAACAACAACATGGAGGCTACCAACAAAACATGTCCAGACAGCATGCTCAGCAGATGCAAAACAATAATTCAGTAGAAGCAACTCTTCATACTTTTATGTCTAGAATTAGAGGTTTTAGTATTCGCACTAATAAATTTATTGATAAAACTGAGTCTTTCATGGACAGGACGGAGATGAAGATGAACAACCAGAAGGCTGCTATAAAGAACTTGGAGACCCAATTTGGGCAGTTCACGAAGATCTTCAGCAGCAGAACAATGTGAGCAGCATTCAGTAGCACAGAGGCAGCAACCAAGCCCACTTATGAGCAGTGCAAAGCCATATCTACCAGAAGTGGGAAGCATCTGGATGAACCCAGGGTAGAAAAGCAACTAGAAACACAGTTAGCACAAAAGAACAGCCTACCGCGGCAGCATCAACTCCAGCCACCTCGGAAGCTGAACCTAACAACGGTCCTGAAGTAGATGATCCTCCACAGATAAAGTTCCCCTGCAAGGAGCATATAGAGGACATCCACCTGCCAGCACCTTTCCCCCAGAGGCTTAAACAACAGAAGCAAGAGCACCATTTTAGGAGATTCTTGGATATTCTAAAGCAGGTGCACATAAACATCCCTCTAATAGAAGCCATTCAGAATATGCCCAACTATGCTAAATACCTCTGGGACATGGTTTCCAAAAGAAAGAGGATTAGGGAATTCGAAACAATTGCTGTAACAGAGGAGTGCATGGCAATGCTGCACAACAAACTGCCGCCCAAGCAAACAGACCCGGACAACTTTGTTATCCCATGTAGGATAGGCAAAAGCACGAAACAAAAGCCCTGTGCGACTTGAGAGCTAGCATCAACTTAATGCCTAAGGCAATCTTCGATAAATTAGAAATTGGGCAAGCCAAACCTACCTCCGTCATGCTAAAACTTGCTGGTCATTCTTTTGTGCAGCCGGAGGGTAAAATCGAAGACATCCTAGTGAAGGTGGTCAACCTTATTCTTCCAACTGATTTCCTCATCCTAGACTTTGAGGCCGATGAAAAAGCCCCTATCATCCTTGGGCGACCATTCTTGGCCACAAGTAGAACGTTAATAGATGTGGAACATGGGGAGCAGACCATGAGGGTAGACAACCATAGCATTAAGTTAAACGCGCTACAACCCTCAAGAAAAGAAAAAGGGAGGATGCCTAGATGCTAAGGCTGCCAAAATCAGCATAGAGACAAGCCAAGGCAGCAGCTGTCGTGACAGACCAAAGGGCAGGCTGAAGAAATCAGCAACACATCACCTGAAGGAACAAAAGGACCCCCCAGGAGGGAAGGACAAGCCAAATTACCCCGGGAAGTGGTTATTTCTGGGAGATGCACCCAATTCAACTCCCAACATAACTTAATTTTTATTTCTTTTTCTTTATTTTTATTTTTATGCATTAGAGCACCACTAGATCTTCAACAAGGTGGAAATTCTTGTATTCCGTATGTATAGAGTTTAATTTATTGCAATTTATTTTTTAAGGATTAGATTAATTTCCACATTTTTAATTATTATAATTTATTTTTAATATTTAATTATCTTTATTTAGTATTTCAGGATTAGGAATAAAAGAGTCGGATCAAGAAGAAGGCCCAGTTAGAAGCCCACCCAACACCCCGTCGAGACAGCCCATCGCAGAAAACGCGTAACGACTACAAAAATAATGGGCAGAAATCTCGTAACGTGCGCGACACCTCTCGACAACCTCTATTCAAACAATTCTCACTTCAGTCATTTACTTTACTTTCACCTTCTTGCGAACTTATTCTCGCATCCACTGCTCTCACTTTATTTTCTTTCAAGTTTCAGTAAACTTCAACTGTCTCACATGGCTTTATCATCGGCACCCAAACCCACCATCCAACACCCATTCTGTCGTGCCACTTCTTTGTTTTGTCCTTGTATATTTTGGCGTTATCGTAGGCCATGGCTCGAATTTCTTCAATTTCATTTAAATCTAGTAGCCTTTTCTGTCATGCCTTGTCCCAGTCCATGTTAACTGTCTTGATAGCCCAATATGCCTTATGTTCTATCTCGACAAGAAGGTGGCAAGCTTTTCCGTAGATGAGTCGATAGGGTGACATTCCCAATGGTGTTTTAAAAGCAGTTCTGTAGGCCCATAGTGCATCATTTAGGTGAAGAGACCAGTCCTTTCGAGTTGGTTTGACCATCTTTTCTAGGATGTTCTTCACTTCTCTATTTTAGATTTCAGCCTACCCATTGGTTTGAGGGTGATATGCTGTTGTGATTTTATGCTTTACTCCATATTTCTTTAACGCATTAGAAATTACCATGTTGTCAAAGTGTCTACCCTCATCACTGATAATCGCCCTTGGGATGCCAAACCTTGTGAAGATATTTTTGTGGAGGAATCTTTGCACGGTCTTGGCATCATTCTTTTGTGTGGCGATAACCTCTACCCACTTGGACACGTAGTCTACTGCCAACAGTATGTATAGATTCCCACAAGAAGTCGGGAATTGTCCCATCAAGTCGATTCCCCAAACATAAAATTTTTTGACTTCGAGAATGTTCTGCAGGGGCATCTCATGTCTTCTTGAGATGTTTCTAGTCCTTTGGCACTTACCACAACTCTTGTAAAAGGCTTGTGCATCTTTAAACAATGTAGGCCAATAAAAACAAGATTGCAGAACTTTGGCAGCAGTTTTATTTCCTCCAAAGTGTCCTCCATAAGGGGAAGCATGGCAGTGGTGAAGCACTTCTTCATGTTCTTCCTGTGGTATGCATCTCCTGATGATCTGATATGCATAATGCTTAAAGAGAAGAGGTTCGTCCCAATAATAATGTTTTGCATCATTTTGGAACCTCTTCCTTGCCTGGTAGTTAAGTTCAGGGGGTAATAAACCAGTAACAATGTAATTTACTATGTCTGCATACCAAGGGATTTTAAGAAGCTTACCTGCCGTCATTGCTGCCGCGTCAGTGCTGGTGGCAGCAAATAATTGCTCGTTTGGGAAAGTCTCCAATATGTTAGTCTTGTCTTTCTCTTGATCCTTTCCCATCTCCAGTCATAACAAATGACCTGCTACTTGGTTTTTTGTTCCTTTTTGTCCTTGATGTCAATATCGAATTCTTGCAGCAGCAGAATCCAACGTATCAATCTTGGCTTAGTATCCTTCTTGGTGAACAGATATTTGAGTGCTGAGTGATCTGTATGGATCACCACTTTTGTTCCATGTATATATGGTCGAAACTTGTCAATTACAAACACCACTGCGAGTAACTCCTTCTCTGTTGTGGTGTAGTTTATCTGGGCATCATTTAGAGTTTTGCTGGCATAATAGATCACATGAAAGAGTTTCTCATTCCTATGCCCTAGTGCTGCCCCGACAGCATAATCACTGGCGTCACACATTATCTCGAATGGTAAGCTCCAGTTTGGTGGCTGAACTATAAGGGCTATTACCAGGTTTTCCTTCCGTATCCTGAATGCCTCAGTACATTCAGTGTTAAAGTCAAAAGCCCTATTATTTTCCAACAAGAGACACAGAGGTTTGGTAATTTTTGAGAGATTGGAAATAAATCTACGATAAAATCATGCGTGTCCTAAGAAACTTCGTATGCCCTTGACTGTTGTGGGTGGCGGAAGTTTTTCAATAACTTTGATTTTGGCTCTGTCGACCTCTATGCCGCAGCAGTTGACCTTTTGTCCCAACACTATGCTCTCATCCACCATGAAGTGGCATTTTTCCCAGTTTAATATGAGGTTTGCCTCTTCACATGTTTCAAGCACCTTCTTCAAATTGCCTAGGCAATCATCGAAACTGTCCCTGAAGGCGGAAAAGTTTTCCATGAATATTTCCAGGAAATCTTCCACCATGTCCGAAAATATTGCCATCATACATCGCTGGAATGTTGCTGGAGCATTGCATAGTCCAAATGGCATTCTTCGGAAGGCGTATGTTCCGTATGGGCATGTGAAGGCTGTTTTCTCTTGATCCTGTGGTGCAATTGCAATCTGGTTATAACCTGAGTAGCCATCAAGGAAACAATAGTAAGGCTTCCCTCCTAATCTATCTAACATTTGATCAATAAAGGGTAAGGGGAAGTGGTCCTTCTGAGTAACCTTATTAAGCTTTTGGTAGTCCATACAAACCCTCCAACCGGTCACAGTCCTAGTTGGGGATTAGCTCGTTGTCCTTGTTTGTTACCACGGCTATGCCTCCTTTTTCGGGTACACATTGCACCGGGCTCACCCACTTGCTATCCGAGATGGCATAAATTATCCCAACATCAAGCCACTTGATGATTTCTTCTCGTACCACCTATCACATAGCTTCATTCAGTCGTCTTTGGGCATCAATTGTCGGCTTATGGTCATCCTCCAAGAGGATCTTATGCATGCAAAATGCCGGATTAATGCCTTGGATATCGGCAATGGTCCATCCAATCGCCTTCTTATGATAATGTAGCATTCTGATCAGTTGTTGTTCCTATTCCTACATCAACTTAAAGGAGATGATTATGGGCAACGTATCATTAAGACCAAGAAAAACATATTTAAGTTACCCTAGCAGGGGTTTAAGATCCAAAACAGGTGGCTGCTCAATGGAAGGCTTTTTGATCACATATTCATTCGAGGTATAATTCAGAGGCTCGAAGAACTTACATCGACGTATGCCTATCCAATTTACCTCCTCAGGACCTTCAGTATCAGATGTTTCATTATCTGAGGAGTCACTGTCGTCAATGCTGTCGTGGCAGTCCTTAAGGTGACTGCGGTGGCAATGGCCAAATTTTCTGTCATGACAGCTAGATATGATGTAGGGTTGATCTAGGAGGACTTCTGATATAGCATTGCATTCTTCCTCTGCATCAACTTGCTTAATAGCTTGGAGAACGTTGAGCTTTATCTGCTGGTCATTGACTCTCATGGTCAGTTCTCCTTTCTCAACATCGATCATTGTTCTACCTGTGGCTAGGAAGGGTTGCCCTAGGATGATCGGTGCATTCTCATCTGCTTCATAGTCTAAATCAAGAAAGTCAGCAACAAAAATGAACTTATCCACCCTTACCAAAATGTCTTCAATCTTCCCTTCCAGTTGTACGTAAGAGCAATCTGTCAGTTGCAGCATGACTGTCGTGGGTCTTGCTTGTCCAATACCTAGCTTCTGAAATACAGATTTGGGCATTAGATTAATGCTAGCACCAAGATCACAAAGTGCCTTACCCATAAACTTGTCACCAATTATGCATGGTATGATGAAGCTTCTAGGATCCTTCTTCTTAGGGGTGGACGTTTATGTAGGATTGCCATGCATCCTTCTGTCATCATCACAGTTTCAAATTCCCCAAGTCTGGATCTCTTGGATATTGCATCCTTTAGGAATTTTTCATAACCAGGCATCTACTTAATGGCTTCTAGCAGCGGGATGTTTATGTGCACTTGCTTAGAAACATCGTAAATTTTCTTAAGCGGGTACTCCTATTTTTGTTTTTTCAAACGCTACGAAAAAGGGGGTGGAGGACGGCAGTCTTCGAGGTGTCCTTCACATGGGAATCAGATTTGAGGAGGCTCATATTCTGTAGTTTCCTCTGTCTGCTCCTCTGTTTCTTTTTCTGTCGTGGCAGGTGTGGCGACAATAGGCTGTTTTGCTTCTGCCGGGGTAGTGTTCTCGGCAGGTGTCTGTGGGGTCGATTCCTTATCAAATGTTTCTTTAATGTCGGCCCTTGTAATTGTTCCCCACTCCTCGTTGTAATAGCCTTGCACTGCTAATGTGTGGGTTTTCTAGTGACCTCAGTATCACTAGGGAATCTCCATTTTACCTTGGGTTTATGAACTGTGAAACCTGGCCCATTTGTGTCTCTAGTGATTTTAGGGTAGCCTCATGGTTTGTCATTCTCATCTCTGTCTTATCCATAAAAGATTCAGTTTTCTTGACAAAGTGATCCATGTTTGCCATATATGCTCATGTTTGAGACATGAAGGTTTCTAGGGTCTGTTCCAGTATGCTCGTTGTGGCTGCCAGCTGCTATTGTGGCTGCTGTCGTGATAGAATTCTGGGACCCCCTTGGTTTTGGTTATTCTGGACTGGAGGGTTCAATGCATTGTTTGGATTGCTCCAGGAAAATTTGGGGTTCCTTCTTCCAATTGTAAGGGAGACTCATCTGTACTGTGGTTTCCGCTACATGTTTCACATGCCTCTTCGGTAGAAAATACAGCTTTATAATCCTTTCGCTGTAGGTTTTCAACTATCTTAGTGAGGAATGCAATCTGAGTTTTTACCGAGTTGTCAGATTCGTATTCCTTTACAGACACTGCTCGTCACCTCCTCTTTGAGCTGTAGGAAACTGCTAATCGGTTTTAGCTAACTTTTTCAACACCAACATTGCATCTTCTGGTTCCTTGTCTAATAGCAAGCCGTTTGCTGCTGAATCAATCCTCATCCGAGTGTGTGCATTGGTAGCATTATAGAATTTGACAACTTGATTCCACACGGGGAATCCATGAATTGGGCAGTTTCGTAAGAGAGTCATAAATCGGTCCCATGCCTCGTGCATTGGCTCGTCATATTCTTGTTGAAAAGTAGCAATCTGGTTATGCAGTCTTTTAGATAAAAGAGAAGGATTAAAACGAGAAAGGAATGCATGGTAGAGATCCCCCCATGTTCGTATTGAACCCGTCGTTAACTTGTTCCACCAAGTTTTCGCTCTATCCATCAATAAATGAGGAAATAGCCAGAGCCTCAGTACTTGCAGGCTTATTCATGGCTTTCTGAATGATCCACGGATCTCCTGGAAAGTTTTCAGATGTTCACGCGCGTCCTCAGTAGCAGAATCACCAAATTGACCATCGGAATTTATCATGCTGAACATTACAAGTTTCAGTTCGAAGTGTTCAACTTCCACATCTGGTAGCGTAGTTTCCAGTTCGACATGGTCGTTATCCATGTATTCTCGACAAGTTTGTTGTGCTGCTGGGGCAGCAGGCGGCGGCAGATCGTTCCGGACAACATTAGGAGGATCAACATTACCCCTAGGGTTGTTGTTGTTGTCATCTTCCCCATTGCGTTGTCTTCCATTCACCATTGCTTCCAGTCTTTCCTCAAGATAGTTGTTTTTTTCTATCAAGAGTCGGGCTTGGTTCTTAAGTTGATATGTGCGTTTGATTCCTGGATCTAATTCGTACTCAGGTTCTTTACCACGTCTCGATCTGCGCATAAGCAATGGAGAAACCTCGTGAAAAGCAGAGGGAAAATAAAACTACCAAAAACAAATACAAATAAAAACAAAAATAAAAAGATACAGTAATAAAAGGTAAAGGTATGTTGCCACTCTCCGGCAACGACACCAAAAACTTGTTGCGTGTAAAAGAGTCTATCACAATGTAGTGCAAGTGTACACGTCGCAAGTAATAAAGTGATACAGAGTATCGGATATCGTCTCCACAGGGGCTGGAAATATCTCTATCCTTAGATTGTTGCACAAGAAAGAAAATAAGTTTAATAGAATGTTTGAAGTAATCTTGAGAAACAACTAAATTACCAAATAAAGAAATCAGATTGAGAAAACAGGCTGGAATTGATTTGCTCAGTAGTGCAGGTGTTGCACTGTTCAGAAGGCTTTCTGTTGCGTCTTTCGTCGTTCTTGTCGCGACAGAGGTCTATCGATGTCGCGGCAGCGATCAACAACTCCGTACTTCAAGTTTGACAAGAATCCCTGTTGTGACTTGTCCTATCCCTAGGCCCAAGTTCTATCGATGAACACGTCTTGGATGATACCTCCCTGTATGAATCAAAGGATGAACACCAATGTTTGTGAATTCTTTCTTAGCCACTTAACCTTGTACTTATCCCTAAGCCAAGATGGTTTAACCATAAACTGGAAAACACGTATTTACTCCTTTAGAATGCTTAACTCTCCCGATATTAAGCAAATGTATAACCTCACAGTGCTCTCCCGAAACTCTTATGAGATGTTGAGACCAGAGTAAATAAACTTGAAGCTTTTATTAATTGAACAGAAAAAACCTAAGAACAATACAATCCTTACAACTACCTTACAAGATCAACCCTTAGCCTTAGGGAAGTTTAGAACATGATGGAGAGGGAGAAACGACTAGGGGCTTGGGGTAAGACAGCTAGGATCTCGATATCCCTTGCCTAGTCGAATTACAAGCATATATATATAGGCCTTGGGTCCAAGTTTTCTAATATGGCAAGAATACAAGTTTAAATTAAACTACAACTCTATTGAAGACTAAATCTTCTGAGTAGATTTCGTTAATTCGTCCTCTTTTCTTGCTTTGACTTTCTTCCTTGAACTTTGGGCCCGACCTTTCTTCTACTTCAGGGCTTAGAAAAATATGGGAGTGATCCATGACAGATCGGCTTAAAATTCTCTATCTATTGAGCTCCACTTTGCTTTTCTACCTCAGTGTCCTACTTTCGTCATCGCTGCCATGACAGATGTCACAACAAGCGGTGTTCTTCACCCTTCTGCTCCAGCTCCGCAACTCGCCTCTGCTCTTTTGCTGCCCCGGGTGCTACAGCAGCAGGTATTTGCAAAAAGTGATCGAAATCAGCATTATATGTGCAGTTTTATCTAGTTGTGATGTGTATGCAGAAATCTATCCTAAAATGAGATTAAACATGCTCAAGTGCAACAAAATTGTGAATATATGAGCGTTAAAATATAGAACTTTTATGCACTCAACACACATCATAGCCACCGAGCCTTTGGATGACAAGACAGAGTCAGAAGAGAGCAAAACACCTTTTGCTGCTCCCCCTACCGAACCTCAAGAAGAGGCTCGTCCCATGCCCAAGAGAGTCCAGCCGCTGCAGACAGCAAAGATCTTTCATGCTAAGTCTGCCACCAAGACATCTGCCGGCCGTTGCTTCATCATCCAATTCTCTTCCTCCTTCTCAGCAGCAAAGACTCAAGCCTCCTCTCAACCCTCAGCCAATTTCTAGTTTTTTCCTTTCTCTTTTCTTTATTTTATTTCTGCTTTTGTTATTTTCTGTTTTATTTTGTGCATTGAGGGCAATGCCCATCTCGAGTTGAGGGGGGGGATAGCTCTCGCATCTTTTTTTCTAGGCATACTTAGTAGCATATAGGTTGCATTGTACTTGCCTTAATGTTAATCGAAATAGAAAAAAAAAATGTTATATAACATGTGCCTATGATAGTTAGCCGATTACTTATTTTCGCACCAATAATAAATTGAACTTAATATGAGAAAAACATGTAAAATGACTTAGAATTTTTTCCAAAACTGTCAATCACTTATGTTACTTACTGAATCTGCTAGAATATCTAATGAACACTGCCTGTTTTGTTTTTAGAATTCTTTGCAAAGTTGTAACAATGGTTGCAAGTAGCCGCTGGGGCAGAAAACATAAACAGAAAAATACATCACTTCCACGTCAGTCGAAAGAAAAACAAAGAAATATTGTTGTTTTACCCTAGAGGTGCCCGCAATAGGCTCTAGGAAGAATCATGTGCGAGGACACTCTACTACTATCAAAGTCCATGAATCTGAAAATTTTGAAGTGATGGACAAATTAGCATGAGTGAATGAAAGTCTTCACGGGATGACTCTACTCCATGGGTTCGGTGTTTTGTAGTTTGCTCCTATCTTAATTTCTGACCTAGAAGAGTAGTTGTGATAAGCTTAAGCCCTCTTTGCCATGATTAAATAATATGCTTAACTGTGTTGTCTCGGCAGCAACCTTATATATCATAACAACATATTTGTTTATCTAGTTATTCTACATATTCAGCCTGTACACAGTCCTGCACACACTGCACTAGCATTAGAAATTAATTCTGAGTTATTATCTTGCTAAGTTCCCTTCACTAATCTAATATAGGTGCCACGGCCTTGAGGTACGAAATCAAGTTAAAAACATGTTTTTCTTTCTGGTTAATATAAGGGCAAGTATGTTTAGGTTGCATTGCTTGAGGACAAACAATAGTTCGAGTTTGGGGGTGTGTAAAGTGTCCACAAGTTCTATATTTCATACACATTCCATCTCATGTTATTATTGTTTTTAGTACATTTTAGGCATAATTAGGACCATGCGTTGCATTTTACAGTATTTCTATACTTTGCCATGTTTTTTTAGTTTATCTTTTATTTGGTGAAGAAAAGATAATGTTTTAGCTTAGTTTTAGTTTCAGGTACTAACGGCTGACATAGGGAGAGAGGAGCTGAGGATGTGATGCCGAGGTAGCGAACAAAGGAGCTGTACTGATGCAATTCCAGATATAGACAGATGCTACCCCCGCCCAACCTGCCGCCCAAGACAACAGACTATGGAGTTGGAGAACCGGAGTGCGATCTGTAGAGCAGAAAATCCTGATTCTATCGATGATGTCCACTCAATTCTCTGACGTCTGTAACAGCGGGCAGAGCTGCCAAAGAATAATCTTGAGATCACTTGCGGAGCAAGGCAACGTGATAAAGTCCACATTCAACACAAAGAAGTCAGATTTTATAGTCACATTTAACGTGAAAAGCTACTTTGAAGACTTCTACTTCATGAAGGACTAGACCTAGCTAATGCCTATATATACCCATTGTAATTCTAGTTCAAAATAACATAGGTTTTCCTTAGGCATAGCTTAGGTTTTCTTGCCGCTGCCATGTTCTAAATTTTTCCTTGGGTTTGGGTTATGTTGTAATTAGTTGTGAGAACGGTTGCTTAGGATTTCAAGTTTGTTTTTGCAAATAAAATTACAAGGTTTACTTATTCGATGTTTTTCATAGTTTTCAATTAAGGCGAAAGATTAGTTGAATTCTATCCATTTGTTTGGTATTGAGAGAGTCGAACTCACGAAATGAGTAAGTACGATTTCATCTATAGACGGTGCGATCAATCTGGCCAAGATATAGGTTAAGGGTTTAAGGCGGCGAGAGGGTCTCACCAGTCTACTTGCCATCCACCACCGAGGCAGCAGAGTCTGGCATCGCTAAACGACTTGTACTATTCAACGCAGTTTCACACTAAGCAACAGCATAACCCTGCCCTTTCTATCAATCTGATTTTTTCCTTTTTAATTACTTGTGCTTTTATTTTACTTTCTTTCTCTAACAACCAACTTAATATGTGCATTTACTTTTCTTGTACATGACTTACAATTTCAAATCAACCTATCCAGTCCCCGTGGGAGACGATATCTTATATACTATAACGTGACATGAGTGTGCACTTGCGCTCATAAATAGAGAACACCCAAACGTTCTACAACATGTTAAGCCTCTACATTGACATTGCTCCTGGCACACCTGGATTCTCACATTTTGCCAACTCCTCATGCCAATTCATTGCACTGGCACAGTGTCTGTCATAGAATTCTGCACACGCCTGAATCTTCTGATATGTTATCGTTTCATGCCAAGTCCTTACAATGGCATTATACCTGGCATACTCAATCTCCACATACTCAAACAAAGCCTTTCAACAGAGAAAAGAAAAATTAAAAACGAAGAACAAAAGAAAAGAAAAACTACTGAAAATCCTGAATCCTAAAAAACAAAGAAAAACATCTAACCAAATATTTAAAAATTCAAAACTTGGTGGTGGTGCTATGGTACCTCTGCCAAGAGTACAACCTCTTTGGCATTTTTCTGTTTGAATAACCAACGAAGAAGGCTAAAAAATTTCTTGCCTTTGATCATGCCAAATCCTCGATTGCACAATGAAAGTGAATATTTTACCATGGTGGCTTTGAACAACCACCTTAAAAAACCAAAAAATCTCTTTGTTGTTGAGGCATAGTCATCCTCATCTTGTTCCGGAATCTTCATGAAATCTTCAGTTTTGAGCCACATCATCTCTGGAATTGTTGTTACAACAAGATTTTCATGCTTCAGCTTTTCATTCTCAATCATTTGGCATCCACTTTTCCTTCCAACAACAAGCCATTTGAGCACATTTCGCTTCATTACATCAATTCCGACCAGAATCAATATTCTTTGTCGCTTAATTGTTTTGCCATCACACTTTTGTTTTATGACTTCAGCATTCATTCCTTGGCAATTCAATGCCAGGTTCTCATCCAAAATGGATTCCATTTGCTCTATTGGTTTTGGCACTGTGGTGCTGGCATCTGACTGTTGTCTGGCGTCGAATAGCGGTCGAACATCAAATAAGTCGTTGGCACTAATTTCTCTTCCTGGCAAATAATCGGCTGCTTGCCTTTGTCTTCTTGGTTTGGAATTTCATATTCCCCTTGAACTAGTTGTTGTAGGGTGCTGTTTAGGATGTTCAAAACCAGTGTCATGTGATTTTACATTTTTCTGATGTTTTCTCCAATCTCTTGATATTGAGCATCCGTCCTAGCTTTCACATCCTCCTTGAAGTGTAAGTTCTCTTGCCAAGACATGTGTGTTGTATAAACAAAGTGGTAATCATCATAGAAATCTATTTGATCATCGTATGAGTAGCTCGACTGATGTTGAACACTATTTTGCCATGGCATATGTGTTGCAGACACAATGCCATTATTGTAAGAAAAAATGTCAGCTCTTTGGTCATACCATAGAAAATTTTGTTGGTAATGCCATCGGTCGTATGCTATAATATGGTCTCTAATGCTCTTTCCCTGATCCTCCATGTTTCTAGAAGTACCTAAAATAAATGAAACTGAAAAATAATGTTATAAAAAATAATAAAATGAAAATAATCATAAACTAAAACAAAGACAAGTAAAAATAAAAACAATAAAATTCCATTGCAATCCCCGGTAACGGTGCCAAAAACTTGTAGACTCTCGGCGTGAATGATTATTTGCTAGAAATAATGTGTAAATGATATTGGAAAAGTGTTAACACAGTGCCAAGAAAATCTATTGTGTGCAAGTATACACGGTCTGCAAGTAATACAACATTTAAACTGAGTATCGATCCCACATAGATTGCATTGGAATTTGATTGCCTTGTTTGATTTCTTGTCTTGAGAAAAAGACTTGTTTGATTGGAAGTGGTTTTGAAAATTGAAAAGATATGAAAAGAAATGAAAAAGGAAAGTTTAAAACGTTGGCAAGGGGAGTGCCTTAGCAAATGATGAGCGTTGGCAAGGAGTGCCTAGTTTTCACGCTATTCATGTCATGCCAGCCTTTAATAAATCATTTCTTGGCATTGTTTTCTGAGCAGATTCAAAGGTAGCAATGTTTCTATCGATAGCATTGCCCTAAATTAATTTTGGTAAAACCCCTATATGTCTATAGTGAATGTTTTTTCGTAAATCAATTTGATTAAGTGTCAATCTTTACTCTCGAGGGGTAGATTTCACTCCCGAAGTAAGTTCATCTACTTGAATATCTTCTCTCGAAGCATCCCACCTCAGTATCTAGCATTTGATCATCGCCACCCAAGTCAGTTATGATATTGAGTTGCAATAGGCTAACTATGTCAGCCGTTGCCTGACATAGTATTTTAAAAAGAGAGTGACAGTTGTCGCTTGGTAGCACACTTAAAAATAGAAAACAAGCCAGATAGGAAAAACAATGTCAAGGCAGTATCAATTTATTAAAAACTAAACAAAAACATAGCGTTCAAACGCAATCACCCCTCACCAACTATGAAATTAGTTCATGGTGAGGGTATCAACCAAAAACCATAATCGTTTTTGACATCCATCGTCATTAAAACTAAATAAAACAATTAAACCAAAGAGAATGGCGAGAAGGTGGTCTCTCGATGCAGCCCTTCATGGTCCAGGCTCTCGATCAAGTTGGTCAAACTACCTCTCCTTGGTGCAGCCGATTGTGATCAATCCTCTCGAAAAATCTCTACTTTGCTCTTCATAATCGGTCTTTAAATAGGAGTGTAAAGGAGGCTAGGACAAGCCTTTGCATTTGAAATTTGAACGCTCAAGGGATAAGGCTTGTGACCCTTTTATCCAGATTTGAAGTGATAGGCTGATAAGGTGATAAGCTGATCAGGCTAGGGCTGGCATCATCTTGCTGACGCATCTCTCACATCCCAACTTGGCATGGTTCTGCCAACCGCGCTTGGCATCATCCTTCTTTGCCAACAACTACTCTACATCCTCCTTGGCATCGTTTCCTGCCTACTCTAGTCTGCTCTGCTTTGCTCATTTTTGTGCCAATGTAACGCCCTGGTTTTGGGTCTAGAAGGTTTAGGGAACAATTTGATCGGTTATCAACCGCAAATTAGAAATTCGAATCCTTAAGGTCGGTACATGGAAAACCTAATTTGGGATGTTTTAAAAATATGAAAAAATGTCTAAAAATCATTATTTATTATGTAAATGATTATGGTAAAAACAATTTTACAAATGAGTTTTGGAAAAATTACATTTAGGCGTAGTGACCAAAATGCAATTTTAGCAAAGTTTGACTAGTGACCGTTTTGTAAAGGATTGGAACTTTGAATCTTTAAGGAGCTAATTTTACCAATTTGTAATATCATATTTTTCTTTTAATTGGATGTATTTTAATAGAGGTTTTATTATTATTAAAGGTGGTTAATAAAGTTGACTTTTCCTAACTAAAATTTCATTTTAACGTGAAATCTCTTTTCCCTATTTCCTCTCATTTTCTTTCACTCTAGCCAAACAATTTTCTACTTCAAAGAAACCATGATTTACATCTTTATTTGCTGAGTTTTGATTCTTCAACCCATTCTTCAATTTGTCTTTGCAAAGATCTCTTTGATTTCTCATTGGATTTTCAAGAAACTTCACCCAATTGAAGGAAAGATCAACCATTAGAGGTAAGCTTCGTTCTTCACCTCTAATGATCATTTCTTTACTGAAATTCTCAAGTTACCAATCCTTTGTTGATGGTTTTTGCGTTGTTTTAATGTTATAAACAAAAAAGAGTTGTTAAATTCAATATTCTTTATGAGATCTTGGTGATTTTCGTATTACTATGTTATGATCTGAGTTGAGGTTGATTTTCAACATATTTTGGATGTTACTTGATTTTGAGAATGAGGTTTTAACAAATAAATCCCGAATAGGCTTGGATCCCTAATTTTAAGATGTTAGAATTGTGGTTTTTGAGGTGTTTTTGGTGTTCTGTTATTGCTGGAGTTATAAGGCCGAGTTTATGTTGATATTTATGTTAATTGAAGTTTAGAAAAGGTTAGATCTTGGCTGGATTTTGATTTGTGGAAGTTTGGAAGTGTTTTCGGTTATTTCAAATAGCTGAAATGCTAGTTTTAAGCATGATAGCGTGTTGGAATGAGTGGCTGGTGATTTTAATGCATGGTGATGCATTAATCCTCTGCTCTTATGTGTGTTGAACATGTGAGACTTCATCGGACAGGTTTGGTGTTGATCCGGAGGCACCGAAAGCTTAGAAATCGTTTTGGAAAATAAGCGAAATGTCATCGATGAGTGAAAAATGGTTTTAGAAGTCCTTGAAGGACAAGGGAATGAGTTTTGGGGATATGAGATTGGTTTGAAACACCATCTTAAGTCCGGAAGTATGTATGTTTAGATTTGCTCTCGAAATGTGGATGATGCCCCTAAATGCTTTGACATGCTCTTGGTTTGAAATAGAAAATTTCTACTATTTTATGCATGATTTATGACATGATATGATATGTTATGTTGATCCCATGAGATTGAGCAATATTGTAAAGATTTTTGAGATTTTGATCAAATGCTATGCATGGACTTTGATTTTGAAATGGGATGAGATTGGTTTAGAAATGTTGCATTAAAATAGTAGGTGAGATGATGTTTTAAATGTAATATATTGGCATAATTGATGAGATGTTACCGAATTTAATTGGTTGACCAATAGGATGTAAAGTGCACTCTAAACTAAAATTCATACGTGCTCTTTGGAGTCGGGCAATTGGAGTAGTGCCATCCTGATCCAAAGTGAGAGTCCGATGATGTGAGATTCCATCGGGGTAGGTCTTGGTGAAACACCCAAGCTTTGTGGCGAAGATAGATACTGCCATGAGTGTCCGGTGATGCGAGATTCCACCGGGGTAGGACTTGACTCTTTGTCAAGCTAATCTGCATATCCGAGTAAAGATAGAAAATGAAATGCCAATATATGAGAGTGATTTATGATTCACATGTACCAATGCTTGAAATGTTTTTATGCTATGAGAAATGCATATGAGATTTTGAGATTATGAAATTCTTTTGTATATCAAGCATGTGTGGCCTTGCCATGGGTTTTGCATTGGTTGAATGCATGAGATAGATAGATGGTACATGTGGTTTTCAAATGGTGATTTGCTTTGAAATGGATTTCAAGATAATGTTTTAAAAACTTGCATTGTTGTGTTGGTGTTTTTAGAGCTAGCCTCACTAAGCTATTGTGCTTACGCTTTCTTTTACCAACAATGCAGATAATTGAGAACTCTTGGGCAGCAATGAGGCTTAAAGGAATCCAAGGAGTAGATAAGCTCAAGTATGATGTTTTACATTTACCTTTAGTAATGATATATGGAAATGGGATTTAATGGATTGTTTTAGGGAGATGTATTTTGGACTCCCTTGTGTGCTAGCAAGTTATGTGTGCTCTTCTTGGTTTGTAAGAGGCCATTATAATTGTTTTGGTGCTTTACTTTGTATTTTGGTAGCCTATAGCTTTTGGTTAAAGCGTGCTCTATTAGATGCTTTGAGTTACTTGTAATACTATATCAAATGACTGCCATGTGTTTAGAGTGGAATGCTCATATGTCGGTTTTGATGTTATAAGCATGTCCTTATGATTTGGTGATGATTTGATGATGTTAAACGTATATTTGAGGCTGATTTTGGAACACATCTAGTATGAGTATCGATACTAAGACTTGAGTATCGATACTCATAAGCAAAATTGGTGCCCAAATTGTCCAGGGGTTCGGTACGAATGGGAATCGTATCGATACACCTGGGCAAAGTTTGAAGGGCGTACCGATGCTCGGGAATGTGTATCGATACCATTTTTCCAAACATGGCTACTATCACCTCGAGTATGAATAACGGTCCCTAGGGTATCGGTACCTGACCGTTAATTCAGTTAAATGGAATCTTGGAAAGTCGAAAATGTTACATTTTAGTCCCTGTACTTCAGGCATGGAATTAAACGAGTTTGGATGGTTTCATTGTGATGAATTTTTTGCAGAGAAGCATGAAATATGACTAATCGAATATTGGTAACCCTAAAATCAGAAATGTCCCTGTATTTTATAGAATTTACAATTTGATCCCTAAATGTTTAAATTATGCAGTTAAACCCCTAAATGAAATCTGATCGTTGTGTCGTTTCTTCCTATGCTCTTTGATGATCACATAGGACCTAAATTGCATCTAGAAAAGATAAAAAGAAAAAAGGTCTCTAATCGAAGGAGGCTTTAACGAGTTGGTTTTAGTTTTCCCCGTGTAAGCTCCTTGGTTCGGGTCATCCGTCTAGACCGGGCTAAGCGGGGTTACATCCAAATACTATGCCAAATCTGCAAAATATCAACAAAAACATCCCTTCACTCTAGCATAGCACTAGTTCCTAACTCTTTATGCAAATGCATGATTTTGTGACCTAAATGCAACTAAATGTACTTTAAAGACAAGAAAAAAACATGTGAAATAGGCATGAAAAATAGTACTTTTGGAGCGTTAAAAAGCAGCAACCGTTGTGCTGATTTTTGTATGCATGCTTCTTAAAAGCGGCGGATGCTCAAACGATTGTGTGTTTATTTTAGCTCGCTTGCTTCAGAAATGGCGACCGTTGAGTTGATTCTTGTATGTATGCTTCTTAAAAGCGGTGGACGCTCAGACGATCATGTGTCTATATTTAGCTTGCTTGCTTCAGAAGAGGCCATCGTTGAGCTGATTCTTGTATGCACGCTTCTTAAAGCAGCGGACGCTTAGACGATCCCGTGTCTATGTTTAGCTTACTTGCTTGCTTTAAAAGCGGCGACCGTTGAGTTGATTCTTGTATGCACGCTTCTTAAAAGCGGTGGTCGCTCAGAAGATCTTGTGTCTATGTTTAGCTTGCTTGCTTTGAAGCGGCGACCATTGAGCTGATTTATGCATGCAAGTTTCTTAAAAGCAACAAATGCTCAGACGATCCCATGTCTATGTTTAGCTCACTTACTTCAGAAGCGATGCTCGTTGTGCTGATTCTTTTATGCACGCTTTATAAAAGCGGCAGACGCTCAAACGATCTTGTGTCTATGTTTAGCTTGATTTCTTTGAAAGCAGTGACCGTTGAGCTGATTCCTGTATGCACGCTTCTTAAAGCGGTGGATGCTCAAACAATCCTATGTTTATGTTTAGCTCGCTTGCTTTAGAAGCAGTAACCGTTGAGTTGATTCTTATATGCATGCTTCTTAAAAGTGGCGGGCGCTCAGATGATCTTGTGTCTATATTTAGCTCGCTTGCTTCGAAAGTAGAAACCATTGAGTTGATTCCTATATGCACGCTTCTTAAAAGTGGCGGGCGTTTAGAGTGGTTAAAAAGCCTTTCAAATTTGGGGAGAACTAGGGACTGAAGAAAAATATTAGTAGAACATATATTTTCATTGATCAAAATAGTTAGATATAGTGTGCTATAGAATGTGCAAAATGACGAAAGATGGAAACAAAGTGCATATTTAACAATATAAGTTATGTCATACCTTCACAAGTTTGGTGTGTCTCTGTTTTGTGACAAGTTTTCACTTTCTTGTGTCTTCACTATCATGCTCAACTGCTAATTAGTCTGCAGCTTTGCATTGGGCGCCGACCTTCATTGCTCCTCAAGCCATCAAGGAGGTTACAAGAGCAGCGGATGGAATTCAAAGCTTTACAACTTCGAATTTCATCGGCATGAATCACTTCCTTTCTCCAAGTAGAAAGACTAAGAGGGTTCCTCACATCCCTTATCCAGACTTCCTGCCTCCTGCTTCTGGCCGTGTCACTTGTGGTGCTATTGGCTTTACACCTCTTATCCGAACCTATATGTGTCGGTGGGTTGTTTTTTTTTAAATGCAAGTGCCCTGACTGGCCCGTAGCTCATGAATTATTCTTTGCATACTGGCCAGTTGAGGGGAGTGGGGTGTGGGGCTTCCTTTTCCCCTTCTTCCCCCTCTTTTTTTATCATCATCCATACCTCTACACATGTCTCAAGTGGGAGAGTATCCGACTGAAGATCTGAAGGTCGCACATTTGATCAACGCTCACCGCACCAAATGTTGATGGCCGAAATGGTCAAGGACCGGTGACAGTGACCTAGTCATGGCCAGGATGGTGGTTCTAGGTCAGAGCTTGTATGTTACTCTTGTTTCTTTGATAGTTGTGGTGTTCGGAATTGAGAATCTTGGCCCTCTCTTGTTGCATGTCCGGTTTATACTACTGGGACATATGTCATAGTAGGGTTGTGGTGGCACGTTAATAGGGTTGGCTATGATTTGACATCCTAGGTTCCTTTTTATCATTCGTAGTGGGCACATGCGAAGACACGTGTCCTCCGTGCGAGGTGTGATGTTGCTAACAATTTTGTATGTTCGTTTTAGATTGTGTGGGTATCACCTAGCTTCCGGCGACCCTGAGCGTTGTGGTTCGCATGTGTTGTGATGCTTGTCGCCATGCATCTCTTTTGTTACAAATGTTTGTGGTCTTACTTATTCTAGTTTCAACACGTACTGGTAGGCATTTCTAGGTGCTAACAGCTATTAATGGGTTGGGAGGAGGTAGCTCGACTATCAGGCTGCAGGCTTAGTTGGATTTGATTATTGTCTTACCCCGGCGTAGTGGCTAAGTGTGGGAGTCTCCGGATGTTGATGGGTCCGGAGGCGTAGGAGCATCCTGCCTCTGGGCTCTGTGAATGTTTTGAGCGTGATGTGAATATGGTGATGATGTCTTCGGAGGCTTTTTCCTTGGAGGTGAAGTTCTCCGGAAGCATGGTTTTTTGTAGACGTTTGGCAGAGGTATATCATCAGTCCCCCTTAGTCGATGGAGTGTCCTAAAGTGGCACCAAGCTCAGACCTAGACGTTTGTTTTGCATACACGAGGGAGCATGTTCTTAGAAAAACGTGTTAGACGCGTTATAAATTGCTGAGGTTGGTCGATACCTTGGTTCTATTCTTTATTTACCTCTCAGTTGGGCTTATTTGAAGGACTCACTTACGTCTAAACTCTCGTGCTTTGTTTGTGATTCAACGATCATGGTAAGAGTGAGAGCGTTAGCCAAGAGGGTTGAGGAAGATCTATTCGTCGATGTAGTGACTGATGAGATTGGGTGTAAGATTGGTGGTGATGAAGTGAAGAAGTTCTTGGAGTGTCGTGGTCTATAATGGTTGAACTTTGAGTTCAATTTTTAGATTCCAAGATGGAGATTTTTCCTGGGTGATTATGGCGAAGGGATGGATGGCACGCCGGAGTGATTCTATCTGCCCATCTTTTTGTTGGAGGTTGGGTTCCATTTGCTGCTTCATCATTTTGTGCGCGGGCTGTTGGTAGATTATGGTGTTGCTCCAGGGCAATTGACGAGAGTGTTATGGTGGATCATCATCGGCTATGTCATCAAATGTGTAGAGAATGGTCGGACTCTTTCCGTGAGGGTGTCGAGGTGGATGTTTGCTCTTACCCCTGTTAGCCCGCAGAATTATCTAGGTCTACTGGGCCTCGTGAGGAGGCACTCCAAATGTTATTCTGTGGGGGATCCTTTTTTGGGGGAGAAGCTCTCGGGCATTGACGTTGGGTTGCACTAAGTGTGGTAAAGTGACACGGAGGATTCCTGGGGGTTTCAGTTTCCACTTAGGGAAGGGTACCAGGGAGGGACCCGAGGGTCGAAAACTTGAGGATGGACTATCAAGAGAGGGATTAGTTTGCTGCTCCAAGAAGGGGAGGTTAGTTGGATGTTAAGAGTGGCATCACTCTTCTGTGAGTGTTTGTTGTGTGCCTTTACGATTAGAGACCCAATGGGTACAAAACTTATCAATTGGCAGAAGGCTATAAACCTACCCTAGGTGTGATGAGGGGCATGGTTGCTTGGCCATTTGTGGGAATATAGGATCTGGCACAAGTTCTTGTGGGGAGCAAAGCGATATAGGGGAATTGGCTAGCGACCTACGAATATTGTTTATGTCGATCATTGGCGTCGGCATCCGGTGGGGCAAAGTGCAACAATGATTTGGCTCTAGAGTTGAGTCAGATGAAGATGTGAGTGCCTAGATCGAAGAGTATGTAGCGTAGGAAGGTTCGAAAGCATCGAAGGAGGTGATAGAGGTGGAGGATGATGGTATGGTGGAGTTGAGTGATTCGATGCTTGTCGAGTCGGTTTCGTGGTGTTAGCATGGGCAGGGTTCCTAAGGACGGTAAATTCAACTCGTGGTATAATAGCCTGTTGATTAGATCAAAGATTTGATCAAAAGCCAAGAGGGGGTGAATTGGTTTTTTAAAATTTTGGAAGTAAGAGCGTATCGAAATATTTAAGGCTCTGATTTTTCAAAATCTTTTAAACCGTATCGGTACACGATTCAAACTCCTTGGGATTTTATAGAGAGATCGTATCGATACAGATGTAATCTATTTTGATACCCTGTTTCAATATGGTAAGGAGCATATCGAAACGTTTGTCTCCAGTAGCCAAGTTTGTAAAAAAGGTATTGATACTGTAAGAATCGTATCGATATGCATAGACGTTTTGAGCAATTTGGCATTTGAACACTTAGAAAATATTTTGGAGTTTGAGTTTTTCAAACTAGAGCAAAGCCTTGTTGATTTGAAACCTTTTGAGGGACTTAAAAATTCATTTTAAGTTTTTGCAATTTACTCCATAAAACACTTTGTTATGTCAAAATCAAACATAGGTTTTACAATCTCCCCCTTTTTGATATAACAAAACCAAATCTTAAATTTTTTAAGTCTTTTGAAAAACTTTGGAAAACAACTCCCCCTTAATGTTAGCTGGGTAAATTTTAAGTTTAAGTTTTAAGTGAGCTTGTGAACTTCCCTCTCCCCCTTTTTGTTAGATCAAAAATAAGAGACGTAGGCTATAAAGGCATAACAATTAACCAAGCAACGTTTAATAGATAATCATAAAGTTCATAGATTAAAGAAACATAAAAAAAAATCCAAAAAAAAAGAAATCAAAGCATAGGTTTTAAATGATAAACTTAATCCTAAAAACATAAAGCAAAGTGCATGAAAGTAAAGCCTAAGATGACATGAATGAAATGCAAAGATAAATCTACGACTCGTCTCCATCACCATCATCTTCATCTTAATCTTCATTGGCATCATCGTTCCTCCTTGATTGACGCCAGTCATCATGGAAGGCCGTAAGAGCCTTAAATATTTCGATACGCTCTTACTTCCAAAGATAAATCCTCTGCTTTGATGTGTTTAAAACAGGGGAGTCATCTTTGGATCCAAGTGGTGGTGATCCGGAAGCTTGATTTGTGTTTCGGCAAGAGGCGAAACGGAATCAGTGAGTGAAATTGGGTTTTCGGCTTTGAAACCAATGTCTTGGGAGCTTAGTCTAAGTCTAAACAACTTTACTAAGCTCAAGTGTAAGTTTTCGGAAAAACTCTCTAGTGGTGGCCATGGTTTGGTTGTTATGCAATGTGGTTTATTGCATGTTTTAAATTCTGTTTTGAAAGCATGATTTAGCATGGTTATTGCTGATTTTGTAAGCCATATGTTGAAGGAAGCTCAAGGTAAGAGTTCCTTGTTTTTGAACATTGTTTAAATGTGGTTTGATGCTTAAAAATGCATGATGTTTATGGCTTGGTTAAATGCTTTAAAACAGTGGATTATTTGATGATAATGATGTATATTGGCAAGTGATGTTTTGAAAAAGGTTAAGGTCACTAAGGTGGTTAAAAGTCCTTGAGTGAGCCTTGTGGATTCTAAGAACTTCATGGTGGTTAAAAGTCCATGAGTGATTCTTGTTAAGGTCACTAAGGTGGTTAAAAGTCCTTGAGTGAGCCTTGTTACTTAAGAACATCAAGGTGGTTAAAAGTCCTTGGATGGTTCTTGTTAAGGACACAAAGGTGGTTAAAAGTCCTTGTGTGGTCCTTGCCATGGTGTTTAAAAGTCCATGGGCCAAGGTGTTTAAAAGTCCTTGGGGCCAAGGTGTTTAAAAGTCCTTGGGGTGAAACTTGTAAAGGACACAAAGGTGGTTAAAAGTCCTTGTGTGGTCCTTGTGAATTATAAGATCACAATGGTGTTTAAAAGTCCATGTGTGAGTCTTATGTTGATCTTGTTTTAAAAAGATGGAATTTATCACTTGTGGCCAATATGACATGTATTGATATGGAAGCATGTATTGCTTGTTTAAGAATGCTTGTAAGCATGTATAAATGATGTTTTGAACTATGATTTATAAAGTGTTTTATAAATGCATTATTGAATGGTTTTAAATGAGCATTCCTCACTAAGCTTTTGCTTACGCTCTCTCTCTTTTCTTAAACCAATAATGCAGAGCATTAGAGTGCATTGAGGGCAGCAAGGAAGGCAAGCAATCAAGTGGGAACTAAGCTCAAGTATGGAAAGGTTTTCTTGTACACCTTTAGCTTTTGGCATTTGGCAATGGGGGACCAATATGGATGTTTTGGGAGATGTTTGTACTCCCTGAGTTTGCTTAATGTTGTTAATAATGCTGGATTTTGTATTTGGTCATTATGTGATTGATTGAAGGTTTTATGCTTGAATGGTTTGCTTGAGTAGGTAGCATGCCATTAGTATTGGGGCTTTTCATATATGATGATATTGTGTTGATTGGTTGATGCAAATGTGTCTCTTGAATGTTGTTTGAACTGCTGGTAAAGTTTGGTAGCATTTGGAGCATGATTGGTTGGTCAATTGTGTGTTTAAGCATGCAATTTTCTGCATTCTGTGCAGGCCGTTTCGGAACAGTGGCTACCGTTTCGGAACAGCTGCCTTGTAGTAGCCCAGGCGTTCAAAACGGAAGACACTGTTTCGAAACGAGAAGCCCTCTGCCAGCCCTCGTTTCGGAACACGTTGCGGAACGACCCCGTGTTTCGAAACAGGCTCTCCATGTTTCGGAATAGCCGACCGTTGGGGGCTGACATTGGCAGTTAAATGTTTTGGAAAGTTTGCAGTTTGGTCCCTAAAGTTGTAAATTGTTCAATTGTGTCCCTGTTTGATCTCTGATGTTTATGATCTTTGAGCATGTTGTTTGAATGATCATAACTAGGGTTAATGTGCATCTAGACAAGTTTAAAAAGAAAAAAAAGGGTCGTTAATCAAGGTTGACTTTCGGGTTGACTTTGGTTTTCCCCGTGTGACTTTCTTAATTCGGGTCAACCGTCTAGGCCGGGTTAAGGGGGTTACATTTGGTGGTATCAGAGCTGAGTTCTCGAGTAATTGGGACTGAATGTGTGCATGATTGAAGTATGTATGCCTTGTATGCTTGTTGAGTGAAAGCATGATGAGTGGTTTGTAATTTTTATGCAATTGAGTTGTATACTGTGAAGAAGCTTGTTGTGGGTACCCATTGCCAAATCAAAGCTAATGAAATGATGTTGATTTAAGTGAAATTGAGCTTGAGTACTTGGATTGCTTACCTTGCTGGACCTGACTTTGTTTATTTGCATTGTGATTGCATGGTTAGAATATGACACCACGTAGAGAGTTGAGAAGTAATGTGCGAGCTACGGCTCCGAATGAGAATGAGAATGAGGAAAATGCGGGAAGTGCGGTGTTACCTCCTCCTCCACCTGGTGGTGGTGGTGCTGAGGGTGAAAGAGCTGAAGCTGCAGTTGGTGCTGAAGCTGCTGGACCTGAAGCCGGTTAGGGGCAAGCTATGCCTGACATGACGATGTTGGTGCAAGCTATTGCTGGTGCTTTTCGAGCGGCAGTAGCTGGAGCTCAAGGAGCTGGGCATCAGGGAGATGCTGGAGTGAGACTACCTTTGGAGCGTTTACGCAGTCTAGGTGGGACTGAGTTCAGGGGTTTGTCTGCTGAAGGTTCTGAATCCTGGATGGAGAGTACCAAGAGGATCTTGGGTCAGATGAGTTGCACTGATGTGCAAAAGCTGCGTTGTGTAGTATCTTTGCTACAGGATGATGCTTATACGTGGTGGACGACCACTATTGCTGGGATGGCTGAAGCTGACATAACTTGGACATTCTTTCAGAATGTGTTCAAGAGAAGGTATCTTGGTGTAAGGTACCTGGATGAAAAGAAGCGTGAGTTCATGTCTCTTACCCAGGGGAGCATGTCTGTGGCTGAGTATGAAGTGCAGTTTGTTCGACTCATTCAATATGTGCCTGAGCTGGTACCTGATGAGCGGGCGAGGTGCGAAAGATTCCGTTATGGTTTAGTGACGGATGTGAAGATGTATGTGCTGGCCACCGAGTATGATGATTTTGATGTGTTGGTGGGCCGAGCTAAGGATATTGAGATGAACTTGGGTTTATCTGCTAAAAGTGCTGGAGCAAGTGCTGGAAAGCGATCCGCTGAATATAGTTCCGGTGGTGGACGGAACAAGAGGGGACGTGATCAGAAGTATCAGTCCTCGGCCAAGAGAGGTGGTGGTGTACCTGCTCGGGGAGGCAATGCTAGAGCTGATCCGAGTGCTTGTTGGATTTGTGGTTCACGTGGTCATATGAAGCGTGATTGTCCTCGTGCTGTGAGGGAAGTGCAAGCTCCTGTTGCGGCAGCTGGTAACGGGTGCTGGAATTGTGGATCTGCGGATCACTTGAGGCGAGAGTGTCCTATGTTGGCTGGTGGCCAAGTGCGTGCTCCTGTTGTTGCTGCACCGCAGAGAGGTCGTGGGCGCGGCCGTGGTAATTTCCAGCGAAGAGAGGAAGGAGGTCGAGGAGTGGCCCATGTGGTGGCTATTCAGCCTGAAGGTGGAGGTCAAGCTAGGGTGTATGCTCAGCTGGAGGGGAGGAATGACGCGGATGTGATTGCAGGTACCTTTACTTTGCAATCCTTGTCATTGCTTCCTTTGATAGATTCTGGATCTACGCATTCATACATTTTGCGTGAGCATGCTGAATTGCTTGGTTTACCTATTGAGTCTTTGGATGTTGGAGTTCGTGTCACTAGTTCTTTTGGTGAGACTGTTGTGACTCGAAAGTTGTATAGAAGGTGTCCTTTGGTTGTTCAAGAACATGTTTTTCATGTTGATCTTATGGAGTTGCCTTTCTATGGTTTTGATGTAATCCTTGGTATGGATTGGCTTGCTGAGCATCGTGCTGTTGTGGATTGTGAAAATAAGCGAGTTTCGCTGAAGCTTTCGGATGATTATGAAGTTGTTGTGGTTGGTGAGAATGTGAAGTTTCTTGCCAATGTGGTGTCTACCTTGGAGGCGAGCAGGATGCTGAGGCAAGGCTGTGAAGCTTATCTAGCTTTTGTGATGAATCCTAGCTCTAAGGAGTTGCGTGTGCAAGATATCAGAGTTGTGAAAGAGTTTCCTGGTGTGTTTCCTGAGGAGTTGCCTCGTTTACCTCCTAATCGCGAGGTGGAGTTTGGAATTGAGTTGTATGAGAATACAACTCCTGTGTCCATTACCCCTTATAGAATGGCACCTAAGGAGCTGAAGACGCAGTTGCAAGAGTTGCTTGATCGTGGTTTCATTCGGCCGAGTGTGTCACCTTGGGGAGCACCGGTCTTGTTTGTCAAGAAGAAGGATGGCACTATGAGAATGTGCATTGATTACCGTCAGCTGAACAAGTTGACTATCAAGAATCGGTATCCTTTGCCGAGAATTGATGATCTCTTTGATCAATTTCGGGGAGCTGTTGTGTTCTCTAAGATTGACTTGAGGTCAGGGTATTACCAGTTGAAGGTGAAGGATGTGGATGTGCCTAAGACAGCTTTCAGGACAAGGTATGGGCATTATGAGTTCCTTGTGATGCCGTTTGGTTTAACAAATGCTCCTGCTGCTTTCATGGACATGATGAATCGTGTGTTTCATGAATATCTGGACAAGTTCGTTGTGGTGTTCATTGATGATATCCTCGTGTACTCGCGTACTGAGGAGGAGCATGAAGAGCATTTGAGGATTGTGCTGCAAGCTTTGTTGGAGAATCAGCTTTATGCTAAGTTGAGCAAGTGTGAGTTCTGGCTTAAGGAGGTGGTGTTTCTTGGGCATGTAGTTTCTGCTGAGGGGATTCGCGTTGATCCTCAGAAGATTGAGGCGGTGATGAACTGGAAAGTTCCTAAGTCTGTTCATGAGGTTCGTAGTTTCCTTGGTTTGGCGGGATACTACCGGAGGTTTGTGGATGGGTTTTCTAAGATTGCTGCACCTTTGACGAAGCTGTTGCAAAAGGATGTTAAGTATGAGTGGACGGAAGCGAGACAGCAGGCTTTTGAGAAGCTTAAGGCGGCTTTGACGCAAGCTCCTATCTTGGTTCAGCCTGAATCAGGGAAAGAGTTTGTGGTCTATAGTGATGCATCCTATGTTGGTTTGGGGTGTGTGCTGATGCAAGAGGGTAAGGTTGTGGCTTATGCATCGCGGCAGTTGAAGGTGCATGAGCGCAATTATCCTACGCATGATATTGAGTTGGCTGCAGTGGTTTTTGCTCTGAAGATCTGGAGACATTATCTGTATGGTGAGAAGTGTACTGTGTACACGCATAACAAGAGTTTGAGGTATCTGATGTCTCAGAAGGAGTTGAATCTTAGGCAGCGGCGTTGGTTGGAGTTGCTCAAGGATTATGATTTGACGATTGAGTACCATCCTGGAAAGGCTAATGTTGTAGCGGATGCCTTGAGTAGGAAGGTAGCTGTTGAGTTGAGGGCTATGTTTGCCTGCTTGAGTATTTCGCGAGATGGTGGTCTCGTGGCTGAGTTGCAAGTGAAACCATCTTTGGTTCAGTTGATCAAGGAAAAGCAGTTGCTGGATGATTCCTTGGTACCTCATGTTCAGGATATCGCGGAGGGTAGACCTTCGGATTTCTGTTTTAATGATGATGGTGTGTTGTGTTTTGGGAGTCGAATAGTAGTGCCCAATGATGTTGAGTTGAGGCGTGCTATTCTGACTGAAGGTCATAGTAGTCCTTTTGCTATGCACCCTGGTAGTACTAAGATGTATCGTGATCTTCGGGATGAGTACTATTGGGTGGGTTTGAAAAAGGATGTTGCAGAGTTTGTGAGCAAGTGTTTGGTGTGTCAGCGGGTTAAGGCTGAGCATCAGGTTCCTTCAGGGTTGTTGCAACCGTTGAGAATCCCTGAATGGAAGTGGGAAAGGGTTACCATGGATTTTGTATCTGGTTTACCTTTGTCACCATCGAAGAAGAATTCGGTTTGGGTGATTGTGGATCGCCTGACGAAGTGTGCGCATTTCTTGCCTGTGCATACTACGTTTTCCTTGGATAAGCTTGCGGAGCTGTACATTGCTGAGATTGTGCGGCTGCATGGTGTGCCTAAGTCGATTGTGTCGGATAGGGATCCGAGGTTCACATCGCGTTTCTGGCAGTGTTTGCATCAAGCTTTGGGTACAAGGTTGAATTTCAGTACATCTTATCATCCTCAGTCGGATGGTCAGTCAGAGCGTGTTATCCAGATCTTGGAGGATACGTTGAGGTGCTGCGTGATTGAGTTTCAGGGCTCTTGGGAGAAGCATTTGCCTTTGGTGGAGTTTGCTTATAACAATAGTTATCAGGCAAGTATACAAATGGCACCTTATGAGGCTTTGTACAGGAGGAAGTGTAGGAGTCCTCTTTGTTGGGCTGAAACGGGTCAAAAGTTGGTTTCGATGCCGGCTTTGTTGAAAGGAACCACCGAGAAGGTGAAGCTCATTTGTGAGCGGTTGAAGGCAGCTTCTGATCGGCAAAAGTCTTACGCGGATTTGAAGCGTAAGGAGATTGAGTATGCGGTGGGTGACCGTGTGTTCTTGAAGGTTTCGCCTTGGAAGAAGGTGATGAGGTTTGGCCGGAAGGGTAAGTTAAGCCCTAGGTACATTGGACCGTATGAGGTGGTTGAGCGTGTGGGTCCTGTTGCGTATCTGTTGAGTCTACCTCAAGAGTTGGAAAAGATTCATGATGTGTTTCATGTTTCTATGCTCCGGAAGTATAGATCTGATCCTTCGCATGTGATGCCTGTGGAGGAAGTGGAATTGAATCCGGATTTGACCTATGATGAGGAACCGGTGAAGGTTCTGGATTCGGATAGCAAGGTTCTTCGTGGCAAGACCATTGAGTTGGTAAAGGTGCTGTGGAAGCATCGTGGTGTTGAGGAAGCCACGTGGGAGCGGAACGATGACATGCTGAAGCAGTTTCCTTATCTCTTTCCTTCAGGTAAATTTCGAGGACGAAATTTCTTAAGGGGGGGAGAGTTGTAACGCCCCGGTTTTGGGCTTGGAAGTTTGGGCGTTGACCGGTTCGGTCAAAGTCTTGTTCGAATATAAAAGGTGAAATTAGGAAAGCCTAGTTCGGGTTGCATTAAAAATATGGAAAAATGTTCTAAAATCCTCTTTTAATATATATAAGTGAACTGTGAAATCAATTTTACAAAATGAGGTTTGGAAGGGTGACATTTTGGCTAGTGACCAAAATGTAATTTTTGAAAACTGCGTGACTGTTTTTGAAAGGATTGAAACTTTGAATCTTTAAGGAGCTATTTACCCAAAGGGAGTTTCTCCAGATTTTTCTAAGATATTTAATGTTTTAATTCTGATTTTTAAACAAAAGGAAATTGGAGGGAAGTTATTTCTAACTAATTCTCCTAAAATCTCATTTTCTTTTCTCTCATTTTCTCTCAACCCAAACACCTTTTCTCCAGAGATTTTCTTCTGATTTTGTCACTTAAATCTCTCTTTTCAATCCTCTTTTGATTGCTAATCATCTCATCAACAAAACCTCACCATTTCCTACTTGATTCTTCAAGCTTTTTGGTTCTAAAAGAGGAGAAACTCAAGTTTGGAGGTAAGAACGTCCTTCTCCTCTAAACTATCAGTTCTTTACTGAAATTCCTAAGTTCTCAATCCTTAATTGATGTTTTATAAGTGGTTTTAAAGTTGTGAAATGGATCTTGGCTTAAAATGCAAGATTTGGTGATTTGTGATGAATTTTCGTTTGATCTGTTAAAGCAATGATTTGAGGTGTGTTTTTGATGTTAAATGAATGTTAATTTGATAAGGAATTGAGTTTTAATTAATGCAATCCCGGATAGGTTGAATTTCCTAAGTTTAGCTTGTGTTTCTTGGTTGTTTTTTAGGTGATCTTGTGGATCTGATGTTGCTGGAGGTATAAGGATGTTGTTAGGTCCTTTTTAGATGTTAAATGATGTTAAAGGATGTTTAGTTTTGATGGTTTATGGCTGGGCTTTGTTGAGGAGTTGTTTGGATGCATTTTCGGTTGTGTTTGGTAGCCGAAAATGGTGTGTGGATGAGAGCAGCGAGTTTAGGTGCTTTCATTGAAGCTATTAATGCATGATGATGCATTAATCCTCTGCTTTGATGTGTTTAAAACAGGGGAGTCATCTTTGGATCCAAGTGGTGGTGATCCGGAAGCTTGATTTGTGTTTCGGCAAGAGGCGAAACGGAATCAGTGAGTGAAATTGGGTTTTCGGCTTTGAAACCAATGTCTTGGGAGCTTAGTCTAAGTCTAAACAACTTTACTAAGCTCAAGTGTAAGTTTTCGGAAAAACTCTCTAGTGGTGGCCATGGTTTGGTTGTTATGCAATGTGGTTTATTGCATGTTTTAAATTCTGTTTTGAAAGCATGATTTAGCATGGTTATTGCTGATTTTGTAAGCCATATGTTGAAGGAAGCTCAAGGTAAGAGTTCCTTGTTTTTGAACATTGTTTAAATGTGGTTTGATGCTTAAAAATGCATGATGTTTATGGCTTGGTTAAATGCTTTAAAACAGTGGATTATTTGATGATAATGATGTATATTGGCAAGTGATGTTTTGAAAAAGGTTAAGGTCACTAAGGTGGTTAAAAGTCCTTGAGTGAGCCTTGTGGATTCTAAGAACTTCATGGTGGTTAAAAGTCCATGAGTGATTCTTGTTAAGGTCACTAAGGTGGTTAAAAGTCCTTGAGTGAGCCTTGTTACTTAAGAACATCAAGGTGGTTAAAAGTCCTTGGATGGTTCTTGTTAAGGACACAAAGGTGGTTAAAAGTCCTTGTGTGGTCCTTGCCATGGTGTTTAAAAGTCCATGGGCCAAGGTGTTTAAAAGTCCTTGGGGCCAAGGTGTTTAAAAGTCCTTGGGGTGAAACTTGTAAAGGACACAAAGGTGGTTAAAAGTCCTTGTGTGGTCCTTGTGAATTATAAGATCACAATGGTGTTTAAAAGTCCATGTGTGAGTCTTATGTTGATCTTGTTTTAAAAAGATGGAATTTATCACTTGTGGCCAATATGACATGTATTGACATGGAAGCATGTATTGCTTGTTTAAGAATGCTTGTAAGCATGTATAAATGATGTTTTGAAGTATGATTTATAAAGTGATTTATAAATGCATTATTGAATGGTTTTAAATGAGCATTCCTCACTAAGCTTTTGCTTACGCTCTCTCTCTTTTCTTAAACCAATAATGCAGAGCATTAGAGTGCATTGAGGGCAGCAAGGAAGGCAAGCAATCAAGTGGGAACTAAGCTCAAGTATGGAAAGGTTTTCTTGTACACCTTTAGCTTTTGGCATTTGGCAATGGGGGACCAATATGGATGTTTTGGGAGATGTTTGTACTCCCTGAGTTTGCTTAATGTTGTTAATAATGCTGGATTTTGTATTTGGTCATTATGTGATTGATTGAAGGTTTTATGCTTGAATGGTTTGCTTGAGTAGGTAGCATGCCATTAGTATTGGGGCTTTTCATATATGATGATATTGTGTTGATTGGTTGATGCAAATGTGTCTCTTGAATGTTGTTTGAACTGCTGGTAAAGTTTGGTAGCATTTGGAGCATGATTGGTTGGTCAATTGTGTGTTTAAGCATGCAATTTTCTGCATTCTGTGCAGGCCGTTTCGGAACAGTGGCTACCGTTTCGGAACAGCTGCCTTGTAGTAGCCCAGGCGTTCGAAACGGAAGACACTGTTTCGAAACGGGAAGCCCTCTGCCAGCCCTCGTTTCGGAACACGTTGCGGAACGACCCCGTGTTTCGAAACAGGCTCTCCATGTTTCGGAATAGCCGACCGTTGGGGGCTGACATTGGCAGTTAAATGTTTTGGAAAGTTTGCAGTTTGGTCCGTAAAGTTGTAAATTGTTCAATTGTGTCCCTGTTTGATCTCTGATGTTTATGATCTTTGAGCATCTTGTTTGAATGATCATAACTAGGGTTAATGTGCATCTAGACAAGTTTAAAAAGAAAAAAAAGGGTCGTTAATCAAGGTTGACTTTCGGGTTGACTTTGGTTTTCCCCGTGTGACTTTCTTAATTCGGGCCAACCGTCCAGGCCGGGTTAAGGGGGTTACACTAGTGGTGTGTGCTCTCTTTTTAGGTGCCATAGTCTAGAAGAATTAATCAAAACAATGTGTGTATGCATTAATTTTCACATTCAACTCCATGGATAAATCTATAATCAAGGTAAAAAAAAATTTGAAAGACAAAACAAAAAAAGTTTAATAAAATCTTTTGAAAGAACAAACAAATCAAAAAAAATTAAAATGAAAATAATAAAGAAAATAGAAAGAAAATAAGTTTTTATACCTTGATATTGAGAAGGGGAGGAATGTACGAAGATTTTGCACCAAATTGATGGAGAGCCTAAGACTTGGCTTGATTTTAAAAACCCTCAAGAAACTTTAAGTTTTGTGATGAAAATATGAAGGATTGAGAGACTTTTTATAGATGAAAATCGGCCAGGGTTTTGAAATAAGAGATTTGGTAAAAGTGAAAGTCTTTTAATGCCAATTAATAGATTATGCGCGATCGAGTATCGATACGCCTAAAGGGTGTGTCGATACGGGGGTACAACGGTAATTCCTTGGAACCACGTAACAAGGAACCGTATCGAAACGGAAGACATCCGCATCGAAACGCTCACAACTTATATCGAAACATATTTAACTGTATCGATACTCGTAAGAGAGAAAATGCAATCTGGAAAGCTAATGAAGTACTCGTATCGATACGCATAAGGTCGTATCGATACCCTATGCCCAGAAATGCATTTTTTGTCTTTAGAACAACTAAAGGCTCGACTTTAACATCTTCTATATGTATGCACATGATGTATGAGCAGATCTAAGCATGTTCTTATAGAAGCATACTCCCTCTAGCTACAAGCATGGTTACCATCAAGATTAAGAACACATAAACATGAATTTTCACAAGATCGAGCAAATTTTAACTTCAAAAAGAGTCATAAAGGGTCAAGATAGGCTAGTTAGACCTAACTCTCTCATAAGGGACCAAAAACGCTCTTTGTCTAGAGGCTTAGTAAAGATGTCCGCTAATTGATTTAAGGTGTCAACATACTCTATAACAACAACTTTTTAAGGACATAGTCTCTAATGAAATGATGCCTTATCTCTATGTGTTTGGTTCTAGAGTGTTGGATGGGATTTTTGGTTAGACATACAACACTAGTGTTATTACACTTAAGGGGTATGGTTTCAACTTTAATTCCATAATCTAAGAGTTGTTGCTTCATCCAAAGAACTTGAGCACAACAACTCCTTAAGGATATGTACTCGACTTCAGTGGTAGATAAAGCTACACTATTTTGTTCTTAGAGAAACAAGATATGAGCATACTACCTAAGAATTGGCAAGTGGCGGAAGTACTTTTCTTATGTATTTTACAACCACCATAATCCGCATCCGAATAAGCATGAAGGTTAAAGGCTGAGTCTCTAGGATACCAAAGACCTAAACAAGGAGTATCTCTAAGGTACCTAAAGAACATTTTAACATCTATAAGGTGGGACTCTCTAGGACTATCTTGAAACCTAGCACACAAGCAAACACTAAACAATATATCTGGTCTACTTGCAGTAAGGTAAAGCAATGATCCAATCATAGAGCGATAAAGCTTAGAGTTAACACACTTACCTCCTTCATCTTTGCCAAGCTTTGTAGATGAGCTCATTGGTGTAGCTTGAGGCTTTGCTTGCTCCAAGCCAAACTTCTTGAGCATATCTTTCACGTACTTTGCTTGATTTATGAATGTGACATCCTTCCTTTGTTTGATTTGGAGTCCCCAAAAGAATGATAGCTCCCCCATCATGCTCATATCAAATTCACCTTGCATTAACTTACAAACTCTTTGCAATATCATTCATTAGTAGAGCCAAAGATAATATTATCAACATATATTGGCACTACTAAGATTTCATTTTTATATCTTTTTATGAAAAGTGTAGTGTCCACCTTACATATTTCAAAACCTTTTTCAATTAAAAAGTTTGAAAGCCTTTCATACCAAGCTCTAGGAGCTTGTTTTAAACCATAAAGGGATTTGGTTAGCTTAAAAACATGATTTGGAAATTTTGAATCTTTAAAACCGGATGGTTGTTCCACATACACTTTTTCATTTATAAAACCATTTAAAAAAGTACTTTTTACATCCATTTGAAAAAGCTTGAAATTATGATAACATGCATATGCAACCAACATCATAATAGCTTCCATTCTAGCTACGGGTGCATAGGTTTCATCAAAATCTATTCCTTCTTCTTGAGTGTAACCTTGAGAGCCTAGCTTTGTTTCTCACTATGTTACCACTCTCATCTAGTTTATTACTAAATACCCATTTAGTTCCTATAGTAGATTGATTACTGAGCTTTTCAACTAATGTCTATACATTACTCCTCTCAAATTGGTTTAATTCTTCTTGCATAGCCAAAATCCAAAAGTCATCTTTCAATGATTCTTTGATATTCTTAGGCTCAATGCATGAGATAAAAGCAACAAGATTCATTAATTTGAGAAAGGATCTAGTAGTTACCCCCTTGAATGGATCACCCAAGATTTCACCACATTTGACATAGTTGAACTTACTTGGGTAAGATACCTCTTTTCCTCAAGAGTCAAGTCCTTCAAGGCTTCAAGAGGTGGATCTTGTGCATCTTCTTCTTTAGTTAGAATCTCATCCACCTTTGATGATTCTCCACCATCATTAGCTTCAATGATTCTACATCATCATCATCACAAGAATCCTTCCTCGGAAGGAGGTTATCATCGAAAACAACATGTATAAACTCTTCTACTACTAAAGTTATTTTATTAAATACACGATATGCTTTAAAGATTAAAGAATACCCTATGAAAATAGCTTCATCACTTTTAGCATCAAATTTGCCTAAGTTATCTTTTCCATTGTTTAAAACAAAACACTTGCAACCAAATGAATGAAAACAACTAATGTTAGGCTTCTTAGATTTTAAAATCTTATATGGTGTTTTCTTTAAAATTGGCCTAATCATTACTCGATTTACAATGTAGCAAGCGGTATTTGTGGCTTCCTCCCAAAAGTATTTAGGTAAATTGTTTTCACAAATCATGTATCTAGCCATTTCTTGTAAAGTCCTATTTTTCCTCTCAACTATCTCATTTTGTTGAGGAGCTCGAGGTGCCGAAAAATTGTGGCTAATACCATTTTCATTTAAAAACTCTTCAAACCCTAGATTTTGAAATTCGGTTCCATGATCACTTTTAATGTGAGAAATTTAAAGTTCAAGATCATTTTGAGTTAATTTAGAAAATGTGATGAATTTTTCTAAAGCCTCATCTTTTGTATTTAAGAATAGAACCCAAGTAAACCTAGAATAGTCATCAAAAAGTACAAAAACATACGATTTACCACCCAAGCTCATAGTTCTATTAGGCCCAAAGAGATCCATATGAATCAATTGTAAACATCTACTGGTAGAGACATCATTAATGGATTTAAATGATGATTTAAGTTGTTTACCCATAGAGCATGCATCACATATTTTATCATTTGAGAACTTAATCTTGGGTAAACCTCTAACTAGATTTAAGGAAACTAATTTTTCTAAAACACTAATGCTAGCATGTCCTAGTTTCCTATGCCATAACCATGCATCATTTTCATTTTGTGCAACAAAACATGCATGAGATGTATGAATGTCATCTAGATGCACCATATATATGTTTCATATGCGATAACCATTAAACATTGTTTTATTAGAGTTAATGTCAACAATTTTGTATCCATTTTTATCAAGTAAGACATTAAACCCTTTATCATACAATTGACTAATGCTTAACAAATTATGTTTAAGACCATTGACATATAACACATTTTCAATGAGTACGATAGAGTGATTACCTATGGAGCCAATACCTTCAATGTGGCCTTTGGAGTTGTCACCAAATGTCACTACTCCTCTACTTTTTGGCTTTAAATCCATGAATCGACACTTGTCTCCGGTCATGTGCCTCAAGTATCCAATATCAAGGTACCATGAGTTTTGGCTTTGTGCTTTGGCCTTATAGCAATGATCCCCCTACAAACAAAGAGATTAAGCTTTGGTTTTTTGTACCCAAATCATTTTGGGTCCACGAGTGTTAGCTCCCCAAAGCTTGGTTCCCTTAGGAATCCAAGGTGACATGGCATCAACATTATTAGATTTAACAAGTTCCTTAGGAACCCATACACTTCTAATTCTTTTAGATTTAGTATGCCTATAGGAGCCACTTTGTTTGTAGTTAAAATTCTTTCTCTTAGGTTTGTTGGATCTAGATGATTCATCTATTTCATTTTTCAAATGACCAACACTCTTGAAAGAATTTTTGAGCTCATTGAGCTCATCTAACACCTTTTGGTGTTCAATGTTACATTGAGAAATAAGATTATTTAAATCTACATTTTCATTTTGAAAGTATTCAAGTTCATCTTGTAGACCTAAAATCTTTTTTCTCAAATTCCAAGTTAGCTTGAGAAATTAAATCATTTTAGCATTCAAATCTGAAATGACTTTTTTATTTTTCAAAACGAACTCCTTATACTTCTCAACTAACTCATCATACACCACTTGTAACTCAACATATGCTTCATGTAATTCATCATATGTAAAATCAAAAGTAGATGATTTAGAGGTTACCATAGAAGAATCCTTCTCAAGAGCCATGAGTCAAAGATTACCCACTTCTTGTACCTCATCCTCGGATGACTCCTCCTCACTCCAAGTAGCAAGTTTAGCTTTGAGCTTCTTCTTCTTCTCAAAGCCCTTCTTCTTGAGTTGAGGACACTCGGAACATATGTGACATGGTCTCTTGCACTCAAAGCATGTGATCGAATATTTTTCTTCTTCTTTGTTCTTGGTCTTGAAGTCCATCTTTCTTTGAAACTTTCCACCTCGATTGGACCTCATAAACCGTGAGAATCTCTTGGCTATCATAGCCAATTCTTCAATATCTTCCTCCTTATTAAAAGTGCTCTCCTCATGTAGAGAAGCTTTGAGAGTCACTCCTAGTTTCTTCTTCTTGTCTACCTCAAGCTTCTCCACTCTTCTTTCTTCTTTTCATCTTCCCTTCCTTGCTTCATGATTTCATGAGTTAGGAGAGAACCAACTAGTTCATCAAGCTTTAGTGTCTTCAAGTTATTTGCCTAGATGATATCGGTTCTTTTCCCATCCCAAGACTCGAGAAGAGAGTAGAGTTCTAGACTAGCTTGTCCTCTGGGATGATCTCTCCAAAACCTTTTAGCCCATTGACAATGGTTGAAAAACGATTAAACATCTTCCATACGGTTTCGTCGGGCTCCATCTTGAAATTCTCATAACTAAGATTGAGAATTTCAATCTTTGTTTCCTTCACATTTCTTATCGCTTCATAGGTTGTCTCAAGTGTTTCCCGCACTTCTTTAGCACTTTCGATGGAAGAAACATTGGAGTAGATATTCGATCCAAAAGCACAAAATAGCATGTAAAGAGCCTTATCGTTGATTTGAAGCTTCTTTCGATCATCTTCACTCATTTCTCCTTTTCTTTTCGGTATAAGTCTTCCTTCATCGTCTCTCTTCATCGGAATGATGGGACCATCCTCTATAACATCCCAAAAAAAGAAATCACTTGACTTAATGAAGAGACGCATCCGGTTCTTCCAAAAAGGGTAGTTGTCACCGTTGAAGAAAGGTGGTTTTGTGATCGATTGAGACTCATACATGTTAGAGCCGGAGGTAGATCCCATGGCTTGCTTTGTTGATGATCACACTCTTCCTAGAATCTCCACTTTCGGTTGTTAATCCTTCAAAGAGGTAGGCTATGATATCAATTGTTGAGTGGATCAACGGATTGATCAAAGCCAAGTGATGGTGAATTGGGTTTTTAAAATTTTGGAAGTGAAGTGGAATGAATAAAAATGAAGAAAAAGACAATTATAGTGGTTCAAGTTCCAAATGAACTTTACATCCACTACCTTAGCTCACACTAAGGATTTTCCAACAATTCCACTAATTGATCTTCTCTTTTTCTAGGCTTAGAAGGAAACCTTTACAAAACCGGTCAATTTTCTACCAAAAATTGACCAAACCCTCACTTGGTTACAAAGAAGAAATTAAAGGCAATAAGAATATCTCTCAATAAAAATTTGCCCCTTTGAATAGAAGCACTCAACCCAAATTGAAATGCAAGATAAGAATTACACTAAATACAATTTGGGATTTTTACAAGTATGAGAATTTAGGCACTTGAGCTTGGATTTTCTGTATAGATGTTTCTCTTGGATGCAATAGTTGTTGTTGGTCTTCAATAGAGTTGTTTTTATACCTTCTCCATTAATTCTAGCCGTTTGGGTGGTTAGGGAATTGATTATAGCCATTGGAACCCTCTCTTTCCACCATAAATGCACTTATGCAGCCTATCGTATCGGTACTCGAGGAAGCGTATTGATATTTGTCTCAAAAAAGAAAGAGTCGTTGTACAAATATAAGAGAGGTGTATCGATACGCGTTCAGGTGTATCGGTACGGCTTAGGGAACCGTTTCGATACGGGCAGGACCGTATCGATGCAATTTTTCCATCATAGCTCACTGGAGGAATTCGTATCGATACGAGTAAAAGCGTATCGATTCCTATTAACCACCTCTTTAAAAATTGGTTACCTACTAACTGACAAACAACGATCAAAATATTTAAGGCTCTGATTTTTCAAATCTTGTAAATCGTATCGATACGGGTGAAACTGTATCGGTACACGATTCAAACTCCTTGGGATTTTATAGAGAGAGCGTATCGATACAGATTGAATCTGTTTTGATACCTTGTTCTGATACGGTAATGAGCGTATCGAAACATTTGTCTCTAGTAGCCATGTTTTTAAAAAAGGTATCGATATGGTAAGAAGTGTATCGATACGCATAGACGTTTTTGAGAAATTGGCCTTGGAATACTTAGAAAATATTTTGGAGTTGGAGTTTTTCAAACTAGAGCAAAGCCTTGTTGATTTGAAACCTTCTGAGAGACTTAAAAATTCATTTTAAGTTTTACAATTTAGTCATTAAAACACTTTTTATATCAAACTCAAACATAGGCTTTACACAACCGAAATTTTCGAGTCAACGATTGGGCATTGACTCGAGTTATAGACCTTCATGTTGGTTTGGGTTTTTGAACCTATTGGGCCAAGTTTGGGCCCTAGTGGATGAGAATTAAACTACATAGGCTTTGATAGTGACCAAATTGAGACAAGGGTGAAAGTGGAGGGTTTTATGTTTCAATTTCACCCCTTTTCCAATTAAAGGTTGATCTCCCTAATTTCTCCTTGTCTCAATGTGATTATGTTGGGGGACAAAGAGTGGGTTTGTGTTATCACCCCTTTTCTCATCTTTTTTTCTTATTGTTTCCCTATCATCTTCTTCATAGAAAGCAAGCCACCAAAGCTTAAAAATCTAAGCTTTCTTCATCATATCTTCCATCCAATATTTGAAATTCAAGTATGTTAATCACCATTCCAAGAGCTTTATGCTTAAAAAATAAGGTGTTTTAGGGTTTATTAAATTTGGAGCCAAATAGAAAAGGTTGAGGATTTTCAGTGTGTAAAGAAAATCTGAGTTAGTTTCTAAAAGGTTAGTACATATCTAACTCCTACTCTTCTTGTAGATCATAGAGGGATTGCTTTGCTTGATTATATGGTGTATGGTTGCTAGTTTTGGCTTAAGGTAGCTTAAGGCCCTTTAATGGTGAAATTCGTATTAACCGTTAATAATGTCACCCTAATTAATTCTCATAAGATATAAGATTGGGTTAAGGGTTACATTTTGGGGCTTGAGAAGTGATTTCTCGAGCCTTAAAATCCATTTATGGGATTTAGTATCGATACACGGGGAGGCAGTATCGATACAATGTGTTCCAAATGATGAACATAGGCAATTTGTGAAGGGCTTATCGGTACCCTTGTGGTGGGTATCAATACCCCATGATTTACCAAGATTTTAGTAGCGAGGTTTAGTATCGGTACCCTTAGGTGAGTATCGTTACCCATAGAGCATTATCGATACCTTTGGGTGGGTATCGGTACCTAAATAGCAGTATCGGTACGCGATGTTGGGTATCGATACCCACTTGGCAATCTGCCCATACATTTTAAAATTGAGTTCGAGGGGTTGATAATTTGAGGACTATGGTCTAATAGGCTCCTAAGGTAGTAAAATGAATTATAAAATTGAGAAATCGAGATTTAACCCTCTTGGATGAGTGTATTATGTAATATCTTGGTAAGTGATGAATTGAAATAGCCATGATGGTTAGTGTCATGCCTTTGAGACATTTGATTCATAGCTTGGCTTGGTGCAACTTACCTCTTGGTGAGGTGCATTGATGCTTAGGGAGCATGCCTTATCTTATGATTGTTGTAAAGGAATTTGGATGTCCTAGAGTTAGTACTACAATACTTATATAAGGGGATTCATGTTTTGGGCTGAGTGAAAAAGTACATCTGACGTATCCATGGGTTGAGTGATCTGAGTGCGGTTAGAAACCTATTTGTGGGTATGGTGATCCTGATAAAGGTAGTAACTCAATAGGATGAGCGAGCTCGAGTAACCTGATAGGTTGAGTGACCTCAGGTAAGGACTGCTTGTGGCTAATGTGATCCAAGTATGTCTAGGACGTATTTGTGGCTATCGTGATCTAGATATGGTCTATTTAACCAGATGGTTGTGTGAACATGGGTAACCCAATAGCTGTGTGAGCATGGGTAAAGTAGGGCTTTGTTGGCCTTTTATGTAGATGGGGTATGGATGTATTTATGTATGTTATGTGGATGCTATGGATGATAGCTTATAAATGTATTAACTCGATGGGCTGAGTGAGCTCGAGTAAATCCATAAGCTATGTGATCTCGAGTATGGTTAAGCATCATGGGAATTATGATACTTCTTGTAGACTTGTTAATGCCTTGAGATAGGTGATCTAGGAACTCTAGCTAGTGTAAGCTAGATAATAACTCATAGATAGTAAAGTCTTATCTATGCTCTATAGACTATATTTATCTTGCATGCTTATTTTATGATAATCACGAATTATGGTAGAGTAGAAATGTACCATTGAGCTTTGTAAGCTCGGTGTTCAAAATCGTTGTTTTTGTTTGCGGGTTAGTAGGTGGTTCGTGGTCGAGGAGCACATCAAGAAGGGATTTCCCACCACTGTTTCACTTCAGAGTACAATTCTTAGTATTTGGTTTGGGCTTATATATTCATAGGACTTTACGAGTTATTGAGTCGGTAAACTCTATTTGAAATATTATTTTGGTATTCAGTGTTTTAAACTTGGAGCTTTCATTTTGTAAACTTAATTTTATTTCTCATTTACCTTCATGAAATTAATTTTTAATGCTTTTAAATGATGGCTAAACTTATGGTTTTATGTTGGAATTTTTACGGGTTGGTTTTTAGGTGACCTGAATGTAATACTTTAGATCAGGATCGAGATCATGGTGTTACACGTGGCTAGGATCATCCTCGGGTGCTACTGCTAGTGGTAGGAGAGGGAGCTCATATGTTATTCCTTTGAATGTGATGTTTCTTGGGGAGACTGAGCCGAATTTGTATCTGGGAAATTGTTGGCGCAGAAGAGGGAATTTACCCGTGGAAGGTCTCTTGTGGGTATGATGCCCACTTATCCTGTTTTTTTCAGCGGTCACCAATGGGTAAGAGTCTTTCCTGCTCTTTGTCGGTAGTGGTACGTGCCTACCTTTTGCTATGGTTTATTATTCTGCGATATAACTAAATTTTTGTCTAGAGTTTGCAAATTGTGAGGTTCTACCTTCAAGTGTTTTAGCGATGAGTGCATCGGTGGTGCCTCTAGTGGGGTTGGCTCATGTTTATCGTTGGGAGAAATAGGGAAACTATGCGGGTGTTTCCTGGTCGTAGAAGGGGGGACTTGGCTCTCAAAGGCAGCTAAGTGCGAATTTCGCTTTCCTAGGCGATAGGAAGAGGAAATTGCCCACCCTAGGGATCCTGAAGGGAAAAGTCTTCCCCGAGATGAAAAGAAGTAGAGGGAGTGCGGGGTTGTCAGCTCTGGGGTAAATAGTAGTGTTATTGTCTGCTTCATCGAAAGTTGCCGCGGATGGGGGAAGGTCTGATCATATGACTTTTATGTTGTATGGGGGAGTAGGGGCCATCCTTATCTCGCAAGAAATAGTCCAATTCCTATAGGTTCTTCAAGAAGAAACCCTGATCATGCAAATTGACCAATTGGGGGTAGTTTCATTCTAGGGATTTGGGGGTCTCTAGAGGTCAGTAGAGGAGGTTTCGTGTAACGACCCGAATTTTAAAATCTAAGGGTCGGTTTAACCTGAAGCATGGGCTTCACATTTGGGATTTGATGTTTTGGCCTCGAGAGCCTTGATGGGATTCCCACTTGTTGTTGGGCTAAGGGTTTTAGGCTAGTAGGTGAATGGAGACATGAGAGAGGGGCAAGGAAGTGAAATCCTAAATTTTGAATAGGAAGGGGATGGTTTTCATTTATGTTTCTACGGAAAAGTTGGGAGGATGATCTCACCTTGTCCCCCAGCCTCATCATATCTCCTTCTTCATTCTTCCATGTGACCCAAGAATAAAGATCAAATCTGTCGAAATCATTTTTAACCCGTGAAATAGCTCGGCGATTAATCTTTAAAAATTAGGGTTTTGCCATTTTAATTCGATTTTAAAAATTATTTTGGAGCCGTCACTGATCACTTCGAGGTAGACCGAACAACATAAAAACAAACAGAGATTCATTCTTTTAAAAATTGAGTTCGGGAGTCAATTACGTGTTAGGAATGATTAATACCCACACAAACGCTCGCTATCGGTACCTTTAATTTTACGTGGCATTTTGACATTTCGAATAATATTTTGAATTTAATTTAACCCTTAATTATTAATTGGATTTAAATTCCAAATGGAGATATTCCTTTTATAAGGATATATCTTTTCTATCCGAATATGAGATTAAAAACACCATTTCACGTTCAAGGAACCCCCATTCATATTCAAAAATATATTTCCAACATAATAGGTTTTAATGCATGATTTATTATTGTCTTGTTTATTTTAAGTTCTAACTTAAAAGGTCTCTAATTAATTAAAAAAATTTAGACTATGAATATTATTAAATTTAAAGGCTTTTATGAGATAGCACCAATTGCTTGAGCACCATCCATATCAAAACCCCTAAATATTTTATAGCATTCACTAATTATTTTTTCATTCTAATTGTTTAAAGTTATAGTCCTAATTAAAGCTCTAATTAAGTATCTAGGTTATTTATTAATTTCTAGGATTCTAATGAATACTAAGTATTCCGCTTAAAAACCAATGTTGGACAACACCTCATTAAGATGGTGTCATCTAAATTTGAAGTCCAAAGTTTCCAACTTAATACATATTAACTTGCAACAATTATCTCACTTAATTAATTATTAAATCCTAATTAAAGAACCTAAAGTTTAAGGCGCTAACAATTAATTAAAACTAAGTTATTCAATTGTCTAGCATACAAAACTACATGCCCAATTTATAATATGCATCAAACAAATAATTTAAAAACAATTAAATTAATTTAAACAACTAATCTTAGGACTAAATTGAATTAAAAACAAATTTTAATTTATGATTTGATTGAAAATAGGACCATATTGCATTACACACACACTCTCTCTCTAAACCCCATGCTTTGCCTTCTCTCTAACAAACATGTTATTTCTAGATTTTCCCCTAAAAATGGACAATTCTAGTATGCGGCCGCCTAATATACGGCTAAGAAACGGCGTTACCGGAAACATTATAAGATAAATAATGTATTCGGTAAAGAGCTACCGGATATGTTGATATGAGATAATGTATCCGGTAAAAAAACATGAAAAAAGGAAAAAAAAATGGTAACCAGCAAATTTAAGTTATTGGTCGAACATAACAAAATCGGTAAAATGACCTATTTTGTTGATCCGAATATCAATATATTCAGTAGCGCCTAAATTGTTGATAAATTTGAGCTAATGGGCCCTTTGAAATTCCCACGATAACAAAATCGGTAAAACTACGTATTTTATTATCTGAATATCAATATATTCGGTAGCGCCTAATTTGTTGTTAATTTCGAGCTGATGGGGCCTTGGAAATTCCGACGATAACAAAATCGGTAAAATTACCTATTTTGTTGATCCGAATATCAATATATTCGGTAGCGCCTAATTTGTTTTTAATTTCGAGCTGATGGGGCCTTGGAAATTCCCACGATAACAAAACCGGTAAAATTACCGATTTTGTTGATACTCATATCAACATATTCGGTAGCGCCTAAATTGTTATTATTTGATCGTTTACATTAATATTAAACATTTGAACAAACCGGTACTAGGGTAACGTAATAGGTAGCCAATAAGAATCGATACTTTAAACAATAATATCGATATTTTAATAAAAAACATTGGAACTGGTTCAATTGTGTCTCGATAGTATGGATACTTATATAAAACATATGGATACTTATATTAAATGTGTCGATACTTTTATTAGAAGTATGGATACTTATATTAAATGTTTCGGTACTTTTATTAGAAGTATGGATACTTTCGAAAAAGTATAGATACTTCTATTAAATCGTTTATATCAATTATATTTATGAAAAAAAAGAGTTCCCAATGAAAAGTTTAATAATATAAGGATGAAGAAAAATGATCATAAAAAAATGAAGTCCAAGTGCTTCAATTACAAATTACTAAAGTAAATAAAAAAATGGAAGTAAAACAATGAGCATTCTCCCTTCAAGTCCCCCTGCCACTCATGCCACTTGTTCCAGCTCCAGCTTGTTGTCCAATCATCTGTGCATATGGTCGCATCTCAAACTTGACCTTTTGGTTGCCTAATGAACACTTTTTTTTGCATAAGTATGAGTAGAAATGTATCTTGTTATTAATAATAGAAGAAAATGATAGAGAAAACCTTGGAGATGGCGGTTGAAGATGTGTATGTCTTTTTTTTCAGCAATATAACCATATAGTTGGCGCTGGCTAGATGGACCATACATTAAGCCTTGACAACGTTGCCAAGCATCTCTATCGAAACCTTGGGCAGCAAACAGGGTATGCAGACGCTGAGCATCTAGATAACCTCTTGTCGTGCTCTAAAAAATCAGAAGGTCCATCCCACGATGGCCTTCTGGACCGTATGAATGGCGAGCCTTGGCAACAGTACCATAGGAACTGAAATAGTCGAGAAGCTCTTGGTTTCCCATACAAATCTACTGAAGCAGAAAATTAAAGAAATAAGAAGTTAAGTAAGTATTATAATATTAATGAAAACATAATTCAGAAGTTATATAACTATCTTCCCATCTCCAACTTTATGAAGCCTTGTGTTCATTATCATCACCATGGGTGGCCAGAGTATTTGGTGATCTGCTTCATGGTTGCTTGAAGGCGGGGGGGGGGGGGGGGACAATAGCAACATCATCTCTCAAACCACTCCATTGGCCTAAAGCTTGACCTTGAGGAGTAGCCGAAGTACCCCTTCTACACAATTCCTCCTCCAACAGCTGACCAAGGTGGCGATGAATTTTCAGCTTTGGTCCTCCTTTGGTTTTTGCATGTGTGACTAGGGATTGAAGGCCACGAAACTTGTGAGAGGCACCAGGACCTCCTTGGCATGCTGGACAGAGCCATTGAGTAGAAGGGTCGTTGATAGAGTTCATTCGATCGAAGGACTGGAAGAACTTGTTGAACCATTTGCTGGTTTTCATTGACTCATGGCTTAGTTGTTCCTCCTCATTATCATAATCAAAATCAATATAGAAATCATCATCACTATTTGATGATGTCTCAAAATCAATCTTCCTCTTTGCCAAAGGCTGAGGATATTTACCAGAACTTCTGCTGGAACTCATTGTATAATAGAAGATGGTGAAGGAGAACTGATTATAGAAGTAAACGAAGGGTTGAGTAGATTAATTTGAAGATGTTGTGAAGAGTAAATAGAGGAGTTGTTAATTTATAGGCAATTTTCGTTTGGGATGGAAAGTGGGAGGGAAAGTGATAAGGCATGAAACTGAAAAGGCAGATTCAGAGATTCGTTCGTCTCCTCGTTTCTAGGGTTATAGAAATAAATGAGGAGAAGGTACATGAACATGAACGGTGCATGTGATACAATTGAAAAGACACGAAACTGAAAAGGCAGAATTAGATTCGTGCGTCTCCTCGTTTCCGGGGTTATAGAAATAAATGAGGAGAACTACCCAATAAATGAAGGTCATGAACGGTGCATGTGATACAAGTGAAAAGACACGAAACTAAAAAGGAAGAACCAGATTCGTTCCGGGGATTAAGGGTTTCAGCTTTATACAGGATGAGCAGTAAACGGTGCATGTGATACAAGTGAAAAGACATAACACTGCAATGCAAAGTTGATGTAGTGTATAATGAAAGCGGTAACAATAAACCGGATACATTGATGTAATGAATAATGAAAACAGTAAAAAATTACCGGAAACATTAATGTTTTTGCAAACGTATCGATAATTACATTCAAACCTGGAAAAATGTATCGATAATTTTGTTTCTAGTAAGCTATGGGAATCCTTTAGTTTTTGTTAATTATCGATATTTTTATAAAAGTATCGATATTTTCGAGCGAAATTCGTACCGGAAACATTGATTTTCTTTCAAAAGTATCAGGTTTTTTTATGAATAGTGTCTAATCCGTATCGAAACTTTTGTTCCAGTATGCAATGGGAATCCATTTGTGAATAAAAAGTATCGATAATTGTTTTCAAAGAGGCTGAAAGTATCGATATTTTCGAGCATATTTGCTAATGTATCATGGAATTTTACAACAGGATCGATACTTTTACTGAAAGGGGGAAAATGTATCGAAACTTTAATTCCAGTAAGCTATTAGAATCCTTTGTTTTTGAAAGTATCGATATTTTTAATCATAACGGACAGAAAGTATCGATATTTTCGAGCAGATTTGCTAACGTATCATGGAATTTTACAACAGGATCGATACTTTTTCTGAAATGGGGAAAATGTATCAAAACTTTAATTCCAGTAAGCTATGAGAATCCTTTGTTTCTGAAAGTATCAATATTTTTTATCGTAACGGACAAAAAGTATCGATATTTTCAAGCAGATTTGCTAACGTATCATGGAATTTTACAACAGGATCGATACTTTTACTGAAAGGGGGAAAATGTATCGAAACTTTAATTCTAGTAAGCTATGAGAATCCTTTCTTTCTGAAAGTATCAATATTTTTTATCGTAATGGACAGAAAGTATCGATATTTTCGAGCAGATTTGCTAACGTATCATGGAATTTTACAACAGGACCGATACTTTTTCAGAAGGGGGAAAATGTATCGAAACTTTAATTCTAGTAAGCTATGAGAATCTTTTTTTTTCTGAAAGTACCGATATTTTTATAATAATGGGTAGAAAGTATCGATAATATACTACAATTTATTGCACAACTAACTTTGTAGGAAAGAAGAAATAATTGTTGTTACTGCTTTCAACCACCATCAACCACCACCACCTACCGATTTTACTACCTGAAAATGAAAGCAACACACAACTCCTGTGCAGACAAAGTTTGGACCACTTCAACTGATCGTGTTTACCAAAATGGAAGATACTTCATCCAACGATGTTAATGCTAGCGGTAATTTGCAAGATGAAAAGTTGACCGTTGATGATTCGGAACGGTTGGTAGGTCAGCTCTTTTCTTCACGTGAGGAAGCTTGGAATTTTTACAAGGAATACGCAATGAAACATGGTTTTAGTGCACGTCGAGGAACAACACGGCTGGATGGCGAAGGGAATGTGAAGACACAAGAATTTTGTTGTTCAAAAGAAGGGTTTCAGTCATCGAAAGTCGAAACTGTTAATCGTCAACATGCTCATACGCCAGTCACACGAACAGGATTATAATGTGAGTTACTATATCTATTCTATAATTATGTCTTCAATTGTTTATGGTTAATTATAATATCAATCACTCCTTTATGTCTCAGGGCAGCGAGGACATTTGGAATACTGCAAGTACCGATCAACAGACATTGTAACTATATGGTATGTATCCGAAATACAACAATATATAATTCAATATTGTTACATATAGAGATGAAATAAAATTCAAATGTGTAAAGGGTTATTTTTAACAAATTCACGAACATTATTATGCTCCTTCGCCAACTTTTCGAAATATTCTCGGATGCTTTCGCCCTTTTCTGTGGATATATAAAAATAAGCCAAATTAGCATACTGTCAACCTGTTCAATATATTAATAAACCAATGGAATAAGTCACGTATGTAACTGTCATACCTAACGCATTGTCGTTGCAAGATGAATGGTTATAGGGATGCGGACATATGTAACTGTATTGCTATAAAGAAAACATCAATTAACAAAATAATAGCCTATTACCTTAAAAATAAATTGCATGGAAAAAATATAACTCATTGGATTATATTTCATTTTTTCGGTAGAATCATCCACCAATAGTGTATTGTCCGGGTTGAATTGAGGAAACTCATTCCAAACGTCATGGAAATCTTTGTAGAAGGTGAATTCCTCTTCCTGTTTGCACTTTGCTTGATCTTGTTTATAGTAAATTGTGAAACACCAATTTGTAAGAATCATAACAAATTCAATTATCGAACGCAAATAAGAAGCATCTTACCCAGATGAATATATATTGTTCATATTGTACAGTTAGTTTGTTAAGAGCAAGATCAATGTTATGCATGCAATCGTGAACAATTACCACGATAAACATCAAATTCGTTAAGAGCTATATGAAAATGTTAACAATTTTAATCATAACGGTGCGTACCTCAACTTCGATGACCATATGCCGCAAAATGTCAAATAGTTAGATAAGAACAATAAATTTTTGACTTATTAAATACTCAAATTTCATACCCGTTCGTTTGCACCACCGTCTTACGGACCACGAATTCTAATTCCGTCAGTGGGACCTTAATCTTCCCAAATTGGTCAACAAAGGTCTCGTCCTCATTAAATTTATGTAAACATTCCAGTTGCGTCAAAAAAATTATTAAATTAGATTACGAAGAAATTATGCATTATAAATTACAAAATGTATCGACACATACTGTTTTCTTGCTTTGTTCCACTCTAGTCCTGTGCCGGAAAGAGTTATGTAGACTATCAAGAAACGATGCTACACGATCAACCATATCCAACACCAAGAGACACCAATGATTATTCTCATCGTTTATTGGCAAGAAGATCTACAATAAATGTCACACAAGATATTAGAACATTTATTGTTATTATTTAATTACTAAACAACATGTACGCAAAAATATCTTACCGCGTCACAATCGATCAATTTATTACGGTCGATCAATGTTTTAGAAAAGAAGCTTATAAGATTCGGCACATTTTGACCATCCATTATCAACATTTTCTGCATTTTAAAAAACAATCTCTATTAATTGACCAGCCATGAACAAATTTGACACGAAAATGTGTATAAATGTAACTTACCACAAAAATGGCTGGTAAATAGCAAATCTTCGGTTCCCTGAACTATTCTTCACCGAGTCGTAACCCAACAACCAGCCTCTCAAATCAATAATCGGACTGTAAAGTCATTCCCCAAGTTTTAACGAGCAAAGGTCGCATACTGTGCCGTGTTCGTTTCCGAAATCTAGGATAACATCTCTACACAAGCAATTTTTTGTATTAATTTTTCCCAAAATTATTTAAATATCACTCGCAAAGCAATATATATTACTTACGTATCTTCTAACAACCCACTATTCCATACATAATCACAAATTGCACTCTCCATTGAACCAATTCCACTTGGTATTTTGACCTTTGCAGCCTACGATATATCAATAGATATTAGCCACAACACAATAATCAAAATGGATGTCATTTGTATTATTCATTTTACCTTTTTATTATTCTTCTTCTTTGGTGTAGGACACCCTGAATCGAAATCTACATCTATTGCATGATCCGGTGTCCTCATATCTTCATGGTGGAGTTCTCTTATATTTTCCTCCCTCTTACTCAATTCTTCTAAATTTTCTTCATCATTTTTTTAAGTTCATCATATTTTTCCTCAACATAACTCCTCTTTTTTTTTATTTCAGAACTTAAATTTATCCCCTCATCCATTTTTTTCTACCATTTCAATCACCCCCTTCAACTCACCCCTCAATTCCACCACTTCTTTCACAACACCATCAACCTTTTCCCCTAATTCCCCCTTTAAGCTCTCAATCGCCTGTTCGATTATGGATTGTCTTTGCAAACAATCAGAAACGGCTTTTTTCACCCCCGCCAACTCAGCCATCAATATGTCATATTTACTTTCCCCTTCATTTTGTTTTGCCTTATCTTTTACCTTCTCCTCTTCCTCCTCTTCCTCCTCGCCAACCTTCACAAATAAACTACATTTTTAGAGCATCTTTCTTTTTTAAGTCCTTACAAATCTATAAATACTTAAATTACCCTTACTTTCTTTTTCGGTAATTCTAACTTTAACTTTGCCATAACTCGAGCAACTTCTTCCTTGCCCCATGCAGTGATACGTGCCACTCCGGTTTTTTGGAAGGTCGGCACACTTGAAGAATCTGACCAAAAATCAAACAATGCAACCTGCATTTATAATAAACTTTATCATTTTCTATAATAACTATTTACAAAGTTTTCTAAACCAACACCAAGATTCAACTCATTTACCTCTAAGATAGCTATGCATCCTTTGAGGTATGTGGGGTTTTTGGCCTTTTGAAAACTCTTGATTGCATCAATTAATTTGTCACTGACATATGACGCCCAATTTAATTGACCTTTCAACCCGGAGTCGCAAATCAACTTCATACTTTCCTTGCTCGGGGATGTATCACCCGTTGGACAAAGGAATACTCCGACAATGTACAATAGTACCCGGGCCTTCAGATCATCCCCCTCATACTTGCCGCTTTTTATATCGTCCTCAAGTGTAGCAAATGTCACCTTGGACGTTAGGTCATACTTCTTCACAAGTATTTTCCAATCCTCGTTCTTAATAACTTCATCCACACTCTGCCCTTTATTTTGTATCCCCAATACGGCTTCAACACATTGGACACCAAAATGAAATGAATATTTGTCGTATCGAACATCACACTTGTGCAAATCAAAATCTCCCATCAACAAGCGACACAATTCCCTCCGAATTGGTCGGTCCTTCATCCCAATAAGAGATCCAAACCCCATTTCTTCCAACACATTTGCTTTATCCTTCGCTTTCAACTCCTCTATTATGTGGTGCACTCGTTTTATGCTACACCTTGTCGACACTTCCTATATTATTTACATATAATGTTAGAGTTTTTATATATCATTTATCAACATATTTACAAGTTTAATGAATACCTTCTTCACAATGTTTCCTTCTGCTTTCTTCTTGGCCGGATATTTTTCTCTATCATTTGTGGACAACGTTTTAAATGGTTGCTTCTCTGTTTCACTCATCGTGTTCTATTTCTTCACCACAATGTCTTTCACCTGAAAATTATGCATAAACCATCAACAATCAAAATATTAAACCTACAATATATTCACTATAAATTCAATTTACATACCGAACCGACAGTGTAAGTACCACAATCCTTCATCCTCTGCAATTCTTTCATACTGTCATGATAGGAAAGTTTAAATGTTCTTAAATACTTTCATCCAATTACAATTTACAGAACAATTATTTGACATTGCTACTTACTAGAAGTACATATATCCACCCTTTGGTTGCTTTGGATTTCCTCACTTTCGATACTCTCCGGCTCCATTTCAACCATTTTAGTCTCATCTTCACGAACAACATCTTCATGATACTTAGCACCCATCTCGCTTCAGTTCTCTGAAAAAAGTATCGATATTTATTTTTTACCGACATTATTAATTTCTACCGATAAGTTCTCAAAACAAAGTACCGATATTTATTTCCTAAATATAATTACACAATTTCGACCTATAATCAATTCGATTTTACTTCAAAATCACTAAACCCAAAACATTATCTCCAACTACCCAATACTAAATTACCAAAAAACTAGGGTTTCGACAACATACCTTTTACTTCAAAGTCCTCAAACCCAAAACATTTCCTTTCGATTCTGATACAACACGACTCCAAGAACGCCTACCTTTTATTTCGCAGCAACCAAACTCGGGTCGATCTTAAATACTCTCTTAGGTTTTCTGTGTATTAGAGTAGATACTTTTTAACCGGTTATATCATTATGATATATTTAATCAATACAATTCCCCAGGTTTCGATACTTTTTTGAATTGTGTCGATTCTTTCGTACATGTTCTTAAGAAAAGTATCGACACCAAACAAGATATCCGGTAAACATTTACCGATTACATTATATGTATTAATAATGTAACCGGTTATGTCTAATTTTTTCTATTATTCCGATTCTTTTGCACACGTTCTTAAAAAAAGTATCGAAACCAAACAAGATATCCGGTAAAGATTTACCAGTTACATTATATGAATTAATAATGTAACCGGTTATGTCTAAATTTTCTATTGTACCGATTCTTTTGCACACGCTCTTAAAAAAGTATCGAAACCAAACAAGATATCCGGTAAAGATTTACCGGTTACATTATATGTATTAATAATGTAACCGGTTATGTCTAATTTTTTCTATTGTATCGATTCTTTTGCATATGTTTAAGTAATGTAACTGGTTATGTCAAATTTGCTTGTATTTTACCAATTCTTTTGACATGTTCTTAAAAAATGTATCGACACCAAACAAACAATACGGTAACGATTTAACTGTTACATTGTTTTTATTAATAATGTAACCGGTTTGTCAAATTAGCTTCTAAAGGATAGACTTTTATTACTACTGTGGAAACAGAAACGATACTTTCGATCCCTTGGTATCGATAAAATTGTATAAAGTGTTACAAAAGTATCTGTTTTTTCGATACTTTTTTAAATTCAATACAAAAAACTGTGCACAAAGTATCGATATTTTCGACATTTTTTTTCCAACCGCGGTTACATTGCTGTTCAAAAAGTATCGATAAACTTTTAAAAAGTATGGATACTTTCGAAATTAACAACAACTTAAACGCTATCGAATATATTGATATTCGGATCAACAAAATAGGTAATTTAACCGATTTTGTTATCGTGGAAATTTTCGAGGCCCCATCAGCTCGAAATTAACAACAAATTAGGCGCTACCGAATATATTGATATTCGGATCAACAAAATAGATAATTTTTACCGATTCTGTTATCTTTAACCGGTCACCTTTCTATCCGGTTACGCCGTATATTAGCCGCATATTAGCCGCCTTACCGCAAAACTACCCCCTAAAAATGGATTGAAGCTCATGAATTTTGGTTGAATGTTCATAGTGTTCATCCAATTTTAGACGAACACACATTTTTCGACACACAACCTCCCTCGCCTCCGCTACTTAATCTTCAACCACCATCCACCGGCCGCCATGTGCTGTTAGTCGGTCGCCACTCCAACCACTATTTTGACCACCATTTGAACCTAAAATCTTCGACTTTTACTCCGAAATCCCTGGATCTACCCAGATCCGATCTAACCCATACTTCCCCAAGAATCGAAATTAATCTACCTTTGATTCGAAAGAATCCTCTCGAATTCTCCCAATCTAGGTCTAGACTATCCAAAATCGAGGCTCCTCTACTCCACTGGCATTGTTTCCAAAAACTTTGGCTGCCACGAATATATGAACCAATTCCTTTTTAAATTTTCTATATATATTTCAGTTTACATGTACAAATTATCTAAACTGACATTTTCATTTATTTGCAGGAATTCGAAATGAAAACAAAGAGTTGTACCTTTAAGGCCGTGAAGGTGAAGATTCACTTGGTAAGAAGATGACATGGAAAAATTTAATGAAATGAGTGTTTTTTATTGGTTGGGACCATGGATGACGTGGCGAGCCGGGCCTATGATATAATTTCTCGTGAAGGTGGCTCTTCGTTCTTCTTTCCCGAAAATTGCTCGCAACTCCGGTGCCCATTCAGATTCCCAGTGACGGTGGTTTGGCTTCCACGGTGGTTCAATTCCCGAAGTGGTAAGTTTCTCTCTTCTCCTTTATATTTATTATATCTATTATTATTATTATTTTAATAATGAGTAATTAATATATGGGAATTAATTAGATTTGGCAATTCTCTCTCTTCCCTTTTATAGGTGGATGGAAAGTGATGCAGTGAATGACGTCACATGGGTGACATCGTCACCAGGTGTCACCAGCTAGGGGAAAGAAAACTATAATTTGTGCGAGGGTCTTTAGACCAATGAAGCAATGCCACGTGGCGCAAATTAGGCGAGAAAATTTAGGGTTATTTGACTTTTTTGTTTGTTTGGTTGTATGTATCTGAAAATGGGTAGTAACTAGGGGTGTGCATTGTCGGATACGGATAATACCCGATCTGAATATTTCGGATATCCGAATGTTTCAGATAGTTATAATAGTGATCCGTATCCGATCTAGAAAAATTGGATATTCGAATCCGAATTTATTACTTAATTTAACAAAACTTTCAGATTTAAAATTTATGATTTTACACATATTTTTAGACTAAAAATTACATATTTTCATGTTACACAGTACTATAATATATATATATATATATATATTTATAATTAAAATAAAAAAATTAATTAATTAAAAAAATTCATATAATGCCACACAAATCACAATAACATTGCAGTGAGTAATATTATGACAGTGAGAAAATAATATTATAATAACATTGTGGAATCGAGATTCACCTTGCCATGATGGTTCGAAGCAAAGTTTGGCTTCTTCTAAACTCAAAGGATTCAAGGACGTAAAGGGCATCAGCTTCTCACCTTTGTACTCGAATGAAAGAAGGTTTGGGGTATCAATGTCAGCCTCCATTAGCTGCTTGCATTCTCTCAAGACAAGTTTCTTAAGCTGATAGTTTGATATTGCAATCTTTTTCAAGGCATTACACTTGCTCAATACACAATCACAAATCACAATCACTTAGTCATCAAACACAACAAGTCAACAATAACAATATATAAATCCCAACAAGTTATTAAAGTTCTTCAACCATAGATCATTAGGTACTCAAAAATCAAAATAAAGTTCAATACTCAAAGGCTAAAAATGAAATACTACAAGAATCCCAACAAGTCAACAAACATTGTAAAATTAGAAATCATCCAAACTATTATTTGTTTCATCAATTATGATGTCTGGTTGCTCCAAAGTTAGACCCTTCATGCCTACAACATATGAAATAAAATAAAAACAAAGTTAAAATATACATTTATATTTAAATATCGAATAAACAGTAAAAGTAAACTAACTAACCTTCCTCCAATTTTTCCAAGGCAAGCAAATTTTCTTCAATTATAAGAAGTGATCGAGAGGTGCGTAACCAATCTTAAGTGCAAACAAGTGCTTCAACCATTTTCGGAGTCAATGAAGTACGAAAAGAATCAAGGACACGACCTCCGGTGCTAAAAGCCGACTCAGAAGCTACAGTCGAAATGAGAATGGCAAGCACATCTTTAGCCATCTTATGAAGAATTTGATATTTTTTTGTTGATCTTTCCACCATTGTAAGATTTCAAAGTTCGGAGCATGAGACTCACAAGCATCTTTTAAATACTTTTCCAACTCACTTTTGCTACCAGTAATTAGCGAACAACCCGTATCCCTTTGATATTTTGAAGTCGTGAGTTGTTGAAGATCAACCTTACACACACTTTGAATCCCACTTTGAGTGAAAGGGGAGATAGTGGAAGAAGTAGAAGAAGATGAATCATTTGTCTTTGATTGAGGCATTAAAGAAGCATAGAAGTCAAACAAAGATTGTAAAACTATTTTAATCTTGAGGCATAAAAGATTAGCTTTGGTTTCATCATAAGCATCCCGCACAATTCACTCAACATAACTCAACTTGTGCTTAGGGTCAAGGATTACAGCCACAAACACCAAAACATTGATATTATCAATGTTTCCATAATATTTGTCATACTTAGACATCATTTGAGCGGCCATTTTCCTAACACCGTCATCATCATCACCCATGTTGCTCGAAATCATTAATCTAGTTCCATAAATTTCATGCGCATAAGAGTTGCAATTCACATAGTGAGAACCAGATAGCTTCAATGTTGCATCATAAAAAACACTCAAGAAAGGTAAAAAACTGCCCACCCTTTTCCAATCATCTTCCTTGAGACCACCACCAAACTTTCTAAGTTCCTTGAAACAAGAAGAATCTTTCATGTATAAACTAGCAAATGCCTTTTTAAACTTGATAGCAGATTCAAGCATTAAAAAGGTCGAATTCCATCTTGTTTCAACATCTAAAGTAACAAGGCTTTTACTGTCTTCCTTTTCTTCTTCTATGCAAGTTTTGAACTTTTGAAGCCTCGCAGGAGAAGACCTAACATACCTCACAAGAGCTCGAACTTTCATAATTGACAAATCAAGTTCTTTCAAACCCTCTCTTACAATCAAATTCAAAATATGAGACGCACATCTCATATGTAAATATTTACCCTCCAACAAACTAGACTCCCAAATGTTAAGTCTTCTCCTTAAGTAATCAATTGCTAAATCGTTTGAGCTAGCATTGTCTACGGTCACAGTCATAATGTTTTTCAAACCCCATTCAATCAAACATTTTTCAACTACTCTACCAATAAGTTGTCCGGAATGACCAGCAATTGGACAAAAATTAATTATCCTTCCAATCATCATCAATAAAATGGGCAGTCAAACAGATGTAGCTTAAATTTTGACCTGATGTCCAAGTGTCGGTGGTTAAACAAACCCTATAATGCAAGTTCTTAAAAGAAACTTTCAGCTTATTTCTTTGTTCAATAAAGAGAGCATACCAATCTCTAGTGACAATAGTACGGGAAGGAAGCCTAAAGAGAGGATTTAAAGCCTTACAAAAGTCAACAAAGCCTTCACGTTCAACAAAAGCAAAAGACAATTCATCCACAACAAGCATTTTACCAAGCTTCTCCCTACACAAATCATTATCAAATTCCCACAATTTTGGAACATTAACGATTTTAGTAGTTCCATCTTCATTTACTAGTGTTTTAGTCTCAAAATTGATCAACTTTTGGTTCTTATCCAAATTTGGGGGATACTTTTTGCACCTATTAATGTGATTTGCTAATGGAGTGGTACCATTTTTAGTTGAACAACCAATACGGTGTTGGCAATACTTACAAGAAGCATAAGAGGCATCTTCCTCATCAACCGAAAAATGAGCCCACCACTTGGACGTTTTCTTCCTCTTCCCTAAAGTAGTATCACTTGTTGTTGGATCTTTTTTCTCATTTTTCTTTTTTTTTTTGGTGGTTGCCTTTCCTCCTCATCAAATTCGTCCCTCATCGAATCAGTAAATACAGAGTGATCATCTTCATTCTCATCAAAAGATGATGAAATATTCTGCAACCAAATAATAACAAGACATCAAATGATAATTCTCATGTTTAAAGTATCAAATGATAATTCTTATGTTTAAGGCATCTAATCTCAACAAGTTACCAAACGTCAAGAACGAAATTAGAAGTTCCTATAATCTTTCTACTTCAGCATATTTCCAGACACATGACAAAAAATATTTTGTTGCTCAAGAAAGTTAAGACTTCAAATTTCTAAGATAAGAATTACATATGTCGAGTGAGCCCCAAAAAAACAGCCTTAATATACCTTTAAAATTATAGGAAATAAACTCGTATAATAGCTAAAGACCAATAGTAAATGCATCGAATCTAGTGCTACAAAAAACCAACCTGGTAATTCTCATTAAAAATATAAGCGTAGATTGAGATTTCACACAAGAAAGGCAAAGCCAAATTTTCTTCTATTTATTTATTTGTTTATTATCTTCTGGCCAGAGACATTGCTATTTGCTACCACTGCTAAACTTTCAAATCTAAGCATTAAGTTTTATTACTACTATAATTTATTGTTGGCAGAATATAAATTTTAATTTATTGTTGGATAGCAAACTTGTATTTATTTATTTGGAGAATACAAATCTTTCAAATCTAATTGTCGGCTCACAATAATAAAACAAGCCTGGTAAACTTTCAAATCTAAGCATTAAAATTTGTATTTTCCAAACTTGTAAAACATCATATCCATGCATTTGTTTTTTCTTTATGTAAGCAATTATAATTTATTATATAAGAAGCTGGATAGCAAACTTCATACACTCATATACCAAAAATCTATATTCTAATTGTTTTCCAGCATATGCAACTTATTAAACCCAATCCAATAATCAAATTCAAAATAATGATAAGCCGAAAACATGGGTAGTCATAAACACAATAGCCTAAAAAGTGGATCATCTATCAACACCAAGAAGAGTTCAGATTTTATTCGCAAAAGACATCTCACAAGTCAAAGACAGTGCAAACGCTTATTTGATCGAATTTAAGTCGTTAACACGAGGTTGGATTCGACCGAATTCAACTTCTTTGCATTGTTACATAAAAATAAAATTACATCAGAAAATCACACTCTTATTTTTCTACCCTGGAAAGTCTTCTGAAACAAATTTACTCAATCCTAGTTTCTAATTCTCGCTCTGATATATCGGATCCTATAATTAGAGTTATCTTTATATCACACATATAAGAACATTGATTTAGGTATTATATAGCAACATAGAACAAATTTTGAACTGCTTTCTGTCACTGCAGTTAAGCTTAGTTCCTAAATGACTATATATTTCATTTGACCTCTTAATTTCTCATCGGAAAAGTGATCGTAGCATTTTCCATTGGTGGGAAACTATTCTACTGTGTTGATTTGCCACAATAGCTTTGTCCCGAGTAAATTTTACTTGATCCCCATTCAATCAATTTATACTATAAACAACAGGACCTTGAGGCTTGAGCAAATACACCTATCCCATTAAAAAATGAAATGACAAAGTATCCTAATCAGCAGCTTCAGCCATTGTTTTCCTTTGTATTTTAGAGTTTCTTCTGATACATTTATTCAAAAATTTAGTACTTAAAAGTTGAAAAATAGACCCCACCATGGAAGAACCTTGTACAGACGATGAAGAACAAACTAAGACCCCCAACGTTTCTATCCAACTTCTTTTAAAGAACTGCAAAAAATAAAAATCTTACCCCGGATTGAGATGGAGGTTCAAGTCCTTGAGGAGGGTTTCGGCCCGTCATTGATCGAGAGTTGAGACTTGGGAGGAGACAGAGTCGTTACTCGTGGCACGTGAGAGAAGATGACCAGCCGCCGGTCACCGGTGGAGTGAGGCGTGAGCAACGACGGCGAGTAGTTACGACGTCGATGAGGGGAAACGGTGAGTCGGTGACTGAGTGGAGGATGCTGAAGGTGGAGATTTGGAAGTTTGATTTGGGAATTGGGGGAAATTTTCGACAGAGGGAGATTTCAATTTTTAATTGGGTTGGCTTACAATTAGATAAATTTGGGTCTTGGGCTAGCCGACTATGGCTAAAAAAATCTTAAAATTTTAATCGGGTTTTCGGATAATCCAAATCCATTTTTAGGCCAATCCGTATCCGATCCGATTATCCGACATTTTTACCGGATATTCGATCCGAATTATCCGAAAATTTAAAAACGGATCGGATATCCATATTTTTGGATCGGATCATTGGACAAACGGATCAGGTTACTCGGATCGGATTTTTTGCACACCCCTAGTAGTAACCAACTGCATTCGAACTGTATTTAGGATTTTGGGACTTGAAAATGGCGGGAAGAAATATAAATTGAGATTTTGGGCTTTGAAACTATAATTGGGCCTTGGATATGTGTAATGGACATTGTAGTTGGGGTTTTTGGACTGTATTATTATTTACTTTGGCCTTAGTTATATAGAATTATTAATATAGTACTATCCCTGAATAAAATACGGGTATTACAAAATCTTTGTTGTTTTGAGTAGAAATCTTGAAATAATGGTTTGGAGAGTGTTGTTCATCATCTAGTGATCTATCTTTCATGGTAAGTATCATGTGCTTTGGTGGGGGTTGGAAAATGAGTGTTTTGTGAGAGTTGAAGAGGAAGAATAGGAATGGGGGTTTATAACTCCAATTCTTGCCGTAGAATCTTTCCTACTTCATGGCTTAAGTTTCCAGCAACTTGATAACTTGTTTTTCAACATATCTTATAGTGAAAGAGATGGGAGAAGCTTCCAAACCTCAAGAGAAGAGGAGGGCTTGAGGAGCTTGACTAGGGGCTTCTTTTCCAGCTTAGAATCAATGCTAGTACACTACCAACTCCCATGTATTCCTAGAAATAATAATGTTAGATTGTTTGTGCTTGGTTTGATGTTTTGGTTGGTTGAGAGCTTGAAGCCCCATTAATGGTGAAATCTGATTTTAATGTTAAAATGATGTAAAAATGATAGGAAACCACTTAAACCACCTTCCATAACTTGTAAGGTTTTTTTAGGTCTTAAACATAGAGGTTAAGGGCTGTTGGGGGTGTTTATCGAGTTCCAGGAACTAGGATCTAGGCTCGTGTACCAATACCATATGAACTGGTATCGGTACCCCCTTATTTTTATTGGCTAACTCAAGAAGAGTTTGAAGGGTGTATCGATACCTTGTATTCCACCCAAATTCTAGTGGCATTTTTGGGTATCTATACGCTTGGGGCGTATCGGTACCTATGGAGTATCGAAACACAAGGGTCATGTATAGGTACCAGATGTTGGTTAAACCATTGTCATATGTAAGCAGGGTATCGATATGTATAAGTGAGTATCGGTACCCATCGCAACGTATTGATACTCACTGGGCAATCTACCTGAAATTTATGAATTGAGTTCGATTAACTTATAATTCGAGGACTAGGGCCCAATAGACCTCTAATGTGGTAAAAAGTATAGTAAAATTGAGAAACCAAGAATCGAACCTTATATACGAGCATAATGAGCAATAACTTGGTAAAATTATGGGTTACTTGTTTGTAATAGTAACCATAGGGATCCTTGGTGGATTGTGTGATGTTGTTGGCCAAGTAAGAGTACTTGTTGACTAAGTCACCATTGTTTGGTGGGATCCAGATACCTAGTGAGAGTGTTGCAACACTGTAGCAACATTTTTCAAGTAAAAATCGAGTCGCTTATGAGTTATTTAATTTAATTTGTTCTTGAAAATCCGTTTATCTTTTTTTCATGAAAATGATAAAGCTAATAAGAAATCGGATTTTTAACAAAAAGATTTGGAGTCGCCATCGGCCACTTAGGTTGGCCAGACACCAAAAAACTAGACATTCGTTTAAAAAGGGTTCGGGAGTTGGTTACGCGTGGGGAAGGATTAGCACCCCATCGCGCCCGGAAATCGGTACCAAAATATTTATCGCTTTTAATCGAAGGAAATCATTAAAACTTAAAATGAATTTAATTGAGCAAACTTAACTAAAAGTTGACTTTAATTGATCGAGTTATATCAAATTGACGGGCTCGAATTAATCGGGCATTTAATTAATAAGGATGACGATATATTGGACCATAGATTAATTTGACATCGAATAAGCCTGACTGTCGTGTTAATTTATGGCTCGGCTAAACTCTAGCTCTGATACCACAAATGTAACACCCCTTACTGGCTTGGTCGAGAACCAGGTCGGAGCGTGTTACCGATGAGCAATACAGTGATCGATTGGATAAATTCCATTTTTATTTCCAACACATAAGAAATATTACACAAACAAAACATTACCAATATACATTTAATCCAATTCATTCACAGGAAGGCCACATTAAACTGTTTAGGACCAATTTATAACTTTTATAAATTTTAGGGACTAAACTGCAAAATCAACAAATAAAGGGTCTCTAGATGCAACAAAAAATAACACAATGTAATTCAATGCATTAGTAACTAGCCTGTAAATTTTCATACAATTTGGAGATCATTATCCCATCCAATTTAATCTTACGATATTTAGTGACAAAATTGTGAAAATAGCAATCTGTTCAATGAGTCCATAACTAACTTACCTAACTCCGTATCGAAACACCCTTATCTATTTTGAAACGGGTGGACGTTGATCATCTTTTATTGACTTTTCCCTTTTGACCGTATCGATACATGCTTGATTTATATCGAAACGGATTGACCAACTTCGACTTTGACTCGTTTCGACACGCTATGAACCCGTATCGAGACTCACTCAATCATCCAGTACTATCAACGGACACTGCTTTGGCAAAAGACTGTGTCAGAGACTGAGGTCTCTCAATATTCTCGGAACGGGAAGGCTGTGGGTAGACATTCTGCTTGGGGCTTTGATATCTCCCTTTCTTGTTCCATCTCGGAGGTCACGAATCATCCCTGAATCTCTTCTCAAATTTTCCAGACCCACCGGCTCGTTGAGGTCTCTGGGCAGCTTCAGTGGACTTGAGTCAGTTCACCAAATCTTGAAAGTTGGTGATACCAAGGGCCGTAAACATAGGTCGTAATTCATCATTAAGGCCAACTATGAACATTGTACACTTATCTTCCTCTTTCTTTATAAAATTTGCTCCGTATCGGCAATATTTACAGAAATCATGGATATATTGCTCAATAGGTCGCCCTCCTTGCCTCAAGTGAAGGAAGGTGTTTCGCTTTTCAGCGATATAATACTCACTGATGTATTTATTTTGAAATTCTCGGAGAAAGAACTCCAGGTAACCGATTCTTCAGGAGCTGTGAGAATAGTAGTTTCCCACCACATAAGAGCTTCACCGGTTAACAATGCAATAACACATTCCAACTTGTGTTCATCCGAACACTGCAGCTGTTTATTCAAGATACATAGCATGTTGTCCAGCCAATATTCGGCAACTTCAGGATTATCATCATCATGTCCGGTGAAAGAGTAGACTCGGAGCAAAGCCAGCTTGTCCACAGAGGCTTGGACATACTGGACAACAGGAGGGGTAGGCTAAACTGATGGTGTTGCTTGCATCACAACCATAAACTGTTTGAACATGTTAGCCATGTTCTGATAGCATTCAGCCTGAGTGGTAGGTGTTGCAGGCTCAGAACCCTGAACATGAGGGTCCTGTGGTTGCGGTGGATTCTGAGGATTTCCTCCTCTTATCTCCTCGCCATGTGTGGAGGAGCCAGTAGCGAGCTCGTCAATAGGAGCTTCGTTTGTCTCAAACATATCTATAAGAAAGATAGGATTAGTCGACAAGTCACAATATACACAATATAAAACTCATAGGTGGCAAAGTAACATAATAGCAATGCAATAAACTTCGGTTTAGTCCAAGAATTGACTAAGCTATAGCTCTAATACCAAAAAATGTAACACCCCCTTACCGGCCTGGTCGAGAACTAGGTCAGAGCGTGTTACCGATGAGTAATACGGTGATCGGTGCAATAAATTCCATTTTTATTTCCAACACAAAAGCAATATTATACAAAAAAACATTACCAATATACATTTAATCCAATTCATTCACAGGAAGGCCACATTAAACCGTTTAGGACCAATTTATAACTTTTACAAGTTTTAAGGACTAAATTGCAAAATTGAAAAATAAAAGATCTCTTGATGCAACAGACAATAACACAATGTAATTCAATGCATTAATAACTAGCTTGTAAATTTTCATACAATTTGGAGATCATTATCCCATCCAATTTAATCTTACGATATCCAGTGACTAAATTGTGAAACTAGCAATCTGTTCAATGAGTCCTTAACTAACTTGCCTAACCCCGTATCGAAACACCCTTAGCTGTTCCGAAACGGGTGGACGTTGATCAGCTTTTATTGACTTTTTTCTTTTGACCGTATCGAAACAGGCTTGACTTGTATCGAAACGGATTGGCCATCTTTGACTTTGACTTTGACTCGTTTCGACACGCTATGAACCCGTATCAAAATGTTGTTCGCCAGAGACAAATTATTTCGAAACTGCTCAATTCCGTTTCGATACACCCATACCCTTAGGTTCATTATTACACACCCGTATCGAAACGCCATCACCCGTTCCAATACGACATGACTTGTAATGACAGATTTTTGCTGGTTTTTATTAGATTTAACCTATCGAACGATGTCCAAATGCAATGAAACTTTACGCACAACATTTCAATGGTATGAGCTAATAGCATGCCAAGTTTCATGACCATATGAATATGTTTACTATGTTTTTACCTTTTTGAGCCATGTATGCAATTTCCATGCATTTTAGACTTTACCAAAAAGTCATTTTAGGCTATATAACTTATTACAACTTAAGCAATACACCAACATATCAAAATAGGCACAAATGACTAGTTTGACTACTTTGAACCTTTCTAGGAGTTTATAAGACAAAAACACTTTACTTGGGGCTGATAGTGACTTGTCTTGCTTGACGATCCGATCCTCCGACACACAAACCTTCTTAAGCTGAAATATGCACAAGATGAGACACATTAGACATACTTTGCCTAGTGAGGTAGTCATAAACAATATGAATAACAACAATGCCATGAATATACTTAATCCTAATCTCATGCCAACAATACCAATGATATTCAATAATATACAATGTATAAACATGTTCATTTCATTCTTAATCCTTGGTTTGAATATAGATCTTGGATGTAACTCCCTTAACCCGGCCCAGACGGATGAACCGAATTAAGAAGTTTACACGGGGAAAACCAAAGTCAACCCGAAAGTCAACCTTGATTAACGACCCTTTTTTTTCTTTTTAAACTTGTCTAAATGCATATTATCCCTAGACATGATCATACAATCAGCATACTCAAAGATCATAACAATCAGAGAACATTCAGGGACTCAATTGTACAAATTAAGACTTTAGGGACCAAATTGTAAATTCAGAAAATTAAAAGGACTTAACCCAATTAAAAGTTACCAATATGAAATTAATCATCTTTCATGCTTCCCTGCCAAATTTCGGCTCAAATGGACATCTCAAACTCAAACAATTGCATAAACAAGATTCAAGACCAAAACGCAATGGTTTCAAAACATTTAACCAACAAATTCAGTGCCCAACAGTCGGGTGTTTCGGAACAGGGAAGACCCGTTCCGAAACACGGGACTGTTCCGAAACTGGTATCGAAACAGGGCCTGGCAGAGGCCAAACCGTTCCGGAACAGTTCCTTCCGTTTCGGAACGCCCAGGCCATTTCAGGCCCCCGTTCCGGTACGGTAGCACCTGTTCCGAAACAGGCTGCCCAGATTGCAGAAGAATTGCTGGTTTATCACACGATTGACCCACCAAACATGCTCCAAAGGCAACCAAATTCTACCAGCAAGTCATTATAAGCACAAGGAACATAATTGCATCATTCATACTCAAGCATGGCATCAAATAAGCAAATCCCCAATTCTATAGGCAAGCATCCTATTTAGAAAACCATTCAAGCATCAAAACACCAAACCATCCACATAAAGGCCTTTTACATGTTCCAACATCAACATAAACATAAAACCAACTTAAGGAGTCCAAATCATCTCCTAAAACAACAACATGGGTTCCCCATTGCCAAATGCCAAAAGCTAATAGTGTTTAAGAAACCTTCACCATACTTGAGCTTAGTTCACCACTTGGATTCTTTCCCTCCTTGCTGCCCTCAATGCACTTTAATGTTCTGCATTATTGGTTTAAGAAAAGAGAGAGCGTAAGCAAATAGCTTAGTGAGGAATGCTCATTTAAAACCACTCAATAATGCATTTATAAAACACCTTTATAAACCATACTTCAAAACAACATTTATTCATGCACATAAGCATTTAAAACAAGCAATTCATGCTTCAAATCATTAACATGTCATATTGGCCACAAGTGATAATCATCATCTTTTCAAAATACGATCAACATAAGACTCACACATGGACTTTTAAACACCATTGTGATCTTACAATTTCCAATGACCACACATGGACTTTTAAACACCATTGTGTCCTTAACAAGAATCATCCATGGACTTTTAAACACCATGACAAGGACCACACAAGGACTTTTAAACACCTTTGTGTCCTTAACAAGAATCACCCAAGGACTTTTAAACACCTTGGTGTTCTTAAATAACAAGGCTTACACAAGGAATTTTAACCACCTTCGTAACCTTAACCAAGAACCAACCATGGACTTTTAAACACCATGTTGTTCTTAAAATACACAAGATTCACACAAGGACTTTTAACCACCTTTGTGATCTTAACCAAGAACCAACCATGGACTTTTAACCACCATGTTGTTCTTAAATAAACAAGGCTCACACAAGGACTTTTAACCACCTTTGTGACCTTAACCATCACTTGCCAACATGCACCATTAACCACAATATTCCACTGTTTTAAAGCATTTAACAAAGCCATAAACATCATGCATCTTTTAGCATCTAACCACATTAAAACAATGTTCAAAAACAAGGATCTCTTACCTTGAGCATCCTTCAACACATGGCTTATAATCTCAGCAAATAAACATGCTAAATATGCTTTCAAAACAGGATTTAAAACATACAAACAAACCACATTGCATACAACCAATCCATGGTTCATCACCAAGAGAGTTTTTCCGAAAACTTACTCTTGAGCTTAGCTAAGTTGCTCAGACTTAAACTAAGCTCCCAAACCTTCAAAACATTGGTTTCAAAGCTGAAAACCAAAATCCACTCACCGATTCTGTTTCGCCACTTGCCGAAACACCAATCAAGCTTCCGGATCATCACCACAAGGATCCAAAGATGACTCCCTTGTTTTAAACACATCAAAGTAGAGGATTAATGCATCATCATGCATTAATATCTTCAATGAAAGCACCTAAACCCGCTGCTCTCATCCACACTCCATTTTCGGCTACCAAACACAACCGAAAATGCATCCAAACAACTCCACAACATTACCCTGCCAAGATCCATCAAATCTAATCATCCTTAAACATCAATTAACATCCAAAAAAGATCTAACCACGCCCTTATACCTCCAGCTATAACAGATTGACAAGATCACTCCAAAAACAACCAAGAATTCAAGCAAAACTTAGGAAATTCAACCTATTCGGGATTGCATTGATTAAACCTCAATTCCTCATCAATTTAACACTCATTTAACATCAATAAGACACCTCAAATCACTACTCAAACAAATCATACGAATTTTACCAAAAATCAACCAAATCTTGCATTTAAAAGCCAAGATCAAGAACACAACCTTAAAACCTTTTATAAAACACAAATTAAGGATTGAGAACTTGGGAATTTTAGTAAAGAACTGAGAGTTTAGAGGAGAAGGACGTTCTTACCTCCAAACTTGAGTTTCTCCCTTTTTAGAACCAAAATTCTTGAAGATCCAAATAGCAAATGCAAAGGTTTTGTTGAAGAGATAATTGGTGATCAAAGGAGGATTGAAATGAGTTATTTAGATGACAAAATCAAAGGAAAAAGCTCTGGAGAAATGTGTTTGGTTTGAGAGAAAAGATGAGAGAAAAAATGAAAATGGAAAATGTGGAAAAGTTAGTTGGAAACTTAGGAAAATATCTTCCCTCTCTTTTTCCTTATTTTAAAACCATTAATTAATCATTTAATATTTTAGAAAAATCTGGAGAAACTCCCATTGGGTAAATAGCTCCTTAAAGATTCAAAGTTTCAAACCTTTTTAAAACAGTCACACAGTTTTCAAAAATTACATTTTGGTCACCAACCAAAATGTCACACTTCCAAACCTTATTTTGTAAAATTGATTTCACCACACTCTTATATATAATAAAAGAGGATTTTAAGACATTTTTCCATATTTTTAATGCAACCCGAACTAGGCTTTCCTAAATTCACCCTTTTATATTCGAACCACAACCCGACCGGCCCGGTCCAAACCCAAAACTTCTAAGCCCAAAATTGGGGCGTTACAACTCTCCCCCCCTTAAGAAATTTCGTCCTCGAAATTTACCTGAAGGAAAGAGGTACGGAAACTGCTTCAACATGTCATCCTTCCGCTCCCACGTGGCTTCTTCAACACCACGATGTTTCCACAACACCTTTACCAACTCAATGGTCTTGCCACGAAGAACCTTATTATCCGAATCCAGAATCTTCATCGGTTCCTCATCATAGGTCAAATCCGGATTCAATTCCACTTCTTCCACAGGCATCACATGTGAAGGATCCGATCTATACTTCCGAAGCATAGAAACATGAAACACATCATGAATCTTTTCCAACTCTTGAGGTAACCTCAACTTGTACGCAACAGGACCCACACGCTCAACCACCTCGTATGGTCCAATGTACCTAGGGCTCAACTTACCCTTACGGCCAAACCTCATCACCTTTTTCCAAGGCGAAACCTTCAAAAACACACGGTCACCCACCGCATACTCAATCTCCTTACGCTTCAAATCCGCGTAAGACTTTTGCCGATCAGAAGCTGCCTTCAAAAGCTCACAAATGAGCTTCACCTTCTCGGTGGTTCCTTTCAACAAAGCCGGCATCGAAACCAACTTCTGACCCGTTTCAGCCCAACAAAGAGGAGTCCTACACTTCCTCCCATACAAAGCCTCATAAGGTGCCATTTAAATACTTGCCTGATAACTATTGTTATAGGCAAACTCCACCAAAGGCAAATGCTTCTCCCAAGAGCCCTGAAACTCAATCACGCAGCACCTCAACATATCTTCCAAAACCTGGATAACACGCTCGGACTGACCATCCGACTGAGGATGATAAGATGTACTGAAATTCAACCGTGTACCCAAAGCTTGATGCAAACACTGCCAAAAACGCGATGTAAACCTCGGATCCCTATCCGACACAATCGACTTAGGCACACCATGCAGCCACACAATCTCAGCAATGTACAGCTCCGCAAGCTTATCCAAAGTATACGGCACAGGCAAGAAATGCGCACACTTCGTTAGGCGATCCACAATCACCCACACCGAATTCTTCTTCGATGGTGACAAAGGTAAACCAGATACAAAATCCATGGTAATCCTTTCCCACTTCCATTCAGGAATCTTCAACGGTTGCAACAAACCTGATGGAAACTGATGCTCAGCCTTAACCCGCTGACACACCATGCACTTGCTTACAAACTCCGCAACATCTTTCTTTAAACCCACCCAATAGTACTCATCACGAAGATCACGATACATCTTAGTACTACCTGGGTGCATAGCAAAAGGACTACTATGACCTTCAGTCAGAATAGCACGCCTCAACTCAGCATCATTGGGCACTACTATCCGACTCCCAAAACACAACACACCATCATCATTAAAACAGAAATCCGAAGGCCTACCCTCCGCAATATCCTGAACATGCGGTACCAAGGAATCATCCAACAACTGCTTTTCCTTGATCAACTGAACCAAAGATGGTTTCACTTGCAACTCAGCCACAAGACCACCATCACGCGAAATACTCAAACTGGCAAACATAGCCCTCAACTCAACAACTACCTTTCTACTCAAAGCATCCGCTACAACATTAGCTTTTCCAGGGTGATACTCAATCGTCAAATCATAATCCTTGAGCAACTCCACCCAACGTCGCTGCCTAAGATTCAACTCCTTCTGAGACATCAGATACTTCAAACTCTTGTGATCCGTGTACACAGTACACTTCTCACCATACAGATAATGTCTCCAGATCATCAAAGAAAAAACCACCGCAGCCAACTCAATATCATGCGTAGGATAATTGCGCTCATGCACCTTCAACTGCCGCGATGCATAAGCAACCACCTTACCCTCTTGCATCAGCACACATCCCAAACCAACATAGGACGCACCACTATAGACCGCAAACTCTTTCCCTGATTCAGGTTGAACCAAGATCGGAGCTTGCGTCAAAGCTTCCTTGAGCTTCTCAAAAGCCTGTTGTCTCGCTTCCGTCCACTCATACTTAACATCCTTCTGCAACAACTTCGTCAATGGTGCAGCAATCTTTGAAAACCCATCCACAAACCTCCGGTAGTATCCCGCCAAACCAAGGAAACTACGGACTTCATGAACAGACTTAGGAACCTTCCAATTCATCACCGCCTCAATCTTCTGAGGATCAACACGAATCCCCTCGGCAGAAACCACATGACCAAGAAACACCACTTCTCTTAACCATAACTCACACTTGTTCAGCTTGGCATAAAGCTGATTCTCCAACAAAGCTTGCAGCACAATCCTCAAATGCTCTTCATGCTCCTCCTCAGTACGCGAGTACACGAGGATATCATCAATGAACACCACAACAAATTTATCCAGGTATTCATGAAATACCCGATTCATCATGTCCATGAAAGCTGTAGGAGCATTTGTCAAACCAAACGGCATCACAAGGAACTCATAATGCCCGTACCTTGTCCTGAAAGCTGTCTTAGGCACATCCACATCCTTCACCTTCAACTGATAATACCCTGACCTCAAGTCAATCTTAGAGAACACAGCTGCTCCCCGAAATTGATCAAAGAGATCATCAATTCTCGGCAAAGGATACCGATTCTTGATAGTCAACTTGTTCAGCTGACGATAATCAATGCACATTCTCATAGTACCATCCTTCTTCTTCACAAACAAGACCGGTGCACCCCAAGGTGACACACTCGGCCAAATGAAACCACGATCAAGCAACTCTTGCAACTGCGTCTTCAGCTCTTTCAGCTGCTTTGGTGCCATTCGATAAGGGGTAATGGACACAGGAGTTGTATTCTCATATAGCTCAATCCCAAACTCCACCTCACGATTAGGAGGTAATCCAGGCAACTCCTCAGGAAACACACCAGGAAACTCTCGCACAATCCTGATATCTTGAACACGCAACTCCTTAGAACTAAGATTCATCACAAAAGCTAGATAAGCTTCACATCCTTGCCTCAGCATCCGGCTCGCCTCCAACGTAGACACCACATTAGCAAGAAACTTCACATTCTCACCAACCACAACCACCTCATAATCATCCGCAAGCTTCAACGAAACTCTCTTATTCTCACAATCCACTACAACACGATGCTCAGCAAGCCAATCCATACCAAGGATCACATCAAAACCATAGAAAGGCAAGTCCATAAGATCAACAGGAAAAACATGATCTTGAACAACCAAAGGACATCTTCTGTAAAGCTTTCGAGTCACAACAGTCTCACCAAAAGAACTAGTGACACGCATACCAACATCTAAAGACTCAACAGGCAAACCAAGCAATTCAGCATGCTCACGCAAAATGTAAGAGTGCGTAGATCCAGAATCAATCAAGGAAAGTAATGACAAGGATTGCAGAGTAAAAGTACCCGCGATCACATCCGCATCATTCCTCCCCTCCCTCTGAGCAAACACTCTAGCCTGGCCACCACCTTCAGGCTGGACAGCTACAACATGAGCCACATTACGTCCACCATCCTCCCTACGCTGGAAGTTACCACGGCCGCGCCCACGACCTCTCTGTGGTGCAACAACTACAGGAGCACGCATTTGGCCACCAGCCAACATAGGACACTCTCTCCTCATGTGATCCGTAGATCCACAGTTCCAGCACGAATTACCAGCTGCCACTACAGGAGCTTGCACCTCCCTCACAGCACGAGGACAATCACGTTTCATATGACCACGCGAACCACATGTCCAACATGCACTCGGATCAACTCTAGCGTTGCCTCCCCGAGCAGGCGCACCACCACCTCGCTTAGTTGTGGACTGATACTTCTGATCACGTCCCCTCTTGTTCTATCCACCACCGGAACTATAATCAGCAGCTCGCTTACCAGCACCAGAAACAACACTTTTAGAAGATAAACCCAAGTTCATCTCAATGTCCTTTGCTCGACCCACCAACACATCGAAATCATCATACTCGGTAGCCAGCACATACATCTTAACTTCCGTCACTAAACCATAACGGAACCTTTCACACCTCTCTCGCTCATCCGGGACAAGCTCAGGTGCATACTGGCTGAGTCGAACAAACTGAACTTCATAATCAGCCACAGACATGCTCCCTTGGGTAAGAGACATGAATTCCCTCTTCTTTTCATCTAGGTACCTCACACCCAGATACCTTCTCTTGAACGCGTTCTGAAAGAACGTCCAAGTTACATCAGCTTCTGCCATCCCAGCGGTAGTGGTTGTCCACCACGTATATGCATCATTTTGTAGCAAGGGTACTACACAGCCAAGCTTCTGCACATCAGTGCAACTCATTTGCCCCAAGATTCTCTTGGTACTTTCCAACCAAGCCTCAGAACCTTCAGCAGACAAACCCCTGAACTCAGTCCCTCCCAGACTGCGCAAACGCTCCAAGGGTAGTCTAACTCCAGCATCTCCTTGATGCCCAGCTCCATGAGCTCCAGCTATCGCTGCTTGAAAAGCTCCAGCAATAGCTTGAATCAACACCGTCATGTTAGGAACAGCTTACCCCTGACCAGCCTCAGGTCCAGCGACCCCAACACCAGCTGCAGCTCCAGCTCCTTCACCCCCAGCACCACCACCACCAGGTGGAGGAGGTAAATCCACCGCACTTTCAACATTCTCCTCATTCTCATTCTCATTCTGAGCCGTAGCTCGCACATTACTCCTTAACTCTCTACGAGGTGCCATACTCTAACAATGCAATCACAATGCAAATAAACAAAGTCAGGCCCAGCAAGGTAAGCAATCCAAGTACTCAAGCTCATTTCCAATTAAAAACAGTATCATTTCATTAGCTTTGATTTGGCAATGGGTACCCACAACATGCTTCACCACAGCATACACCTCAATTTCAACATATTCACAAACCACTCAACATGCTTTCACTCAACAAGCATACAAAGCATACATACATTAATCATTCCCAATTACTCGAGAACTCAGCTCTGATACCACCAAATGTAACCCCCTTAACCCGGCCCAGACGGATGAACCGAATTAAGAAGTTTGCACGGGGAAAACCAAAGTCAACCCGAAAGTCAACCTTGATTAACGCCCTTTTTTTTCTTTTTAAACTTGTCTAAATGCATATTATCCCTAGACATGATCATACAATCAGCATACTCAAAGATCATAACAATCAGAGAACATTCAGGGACTCAATTGTACAAATTAAGACTTTAGGGACCAAATTGTAAATTTAGAAAATTAAAAGGACTTAACCCAATTAAAAGTTACCAATATGAAATTAATCATCTTTCATGCTTCCCTGCCAAATTTCGGCTCAAACGGAAATCTCAAACTCAAACAATTGCATAAACAAGATTCAGGACCAAAACGCAATGGTTTCAAAACATTTAACCAACAATTTCAGTGCCCAACGGTCGGGTGTTTCGGAATAGGGAAGACCTGTTCCGAAACGCGGGACCGTTCTGAAATTGGTACCGAAACAGGGCCTGGCAAAGGCCAAACCGTTCCGGAACAGTTCCTTCCGTTTCGGAACGCCCAGGCCATTTCAGGCCCATGTTCCGATACAGTAGCACCTGTTCCGAAACAGGCTGCCCAGATTGCAGAAGAATTGCTGGTTTATCACTCGATTGACCCACCAAACATGCTCCAAAGGCAACCAAATTCTACCAGCAAGTCATTATAAGCACAAGGAACATAATTGCATCATTCATACTCAAGCATGGCATCAAATAAGCAAATCCCCAATTCTATAGGCAAGCATCCTATTTAGAAAACCATTCAAGCATCAAAACACCAAACCATCCACATAAAGGCCTTTTACATGTTCCAACATCAACATCAACATAAAACCAACTTAAGGAGTCCAAATCATCTCCTAAAACAACAACATGGGTTCCCCATTGCCAAATGCCAAAAGCTAATAGTGTATAAGAAACCTTCACCATACTTGAGCTTAGTTCACCACTTGGATTTCTGCCCTCCTTGCTGCCCTCAATGCACTTTAATGCTCTGCATTATTGGTTTAAGAAAAGAGAGAGCGTAAGCAAATAGCTTAGTGAGGAATGCTCATTTAAAACCACTCAATAATGCATTTATAAAACACCTTTATAAACCATACTTCAAAACAACATTTATTCATGCACATAAGCATTTAAAACAAGCAATTCATGCTTCAAATCATTAACATGTCATATTGGCCACAAGTGATAATCATCATCTTTTCAAAATACGATCAACATAAGACTCACACATGGACTTTTAAACACCATTGTGATCTTACAATTTCCAATGACCACACATGGACTTTTAAACACCATTGTGATCTTACAATTTCCAATGACCACACATGGACTTTTAAACACCATTGTGTCCTTAACAAGAATCATCCATGGACTTTTAAACACCATGACAAGGACCACACAAGGACTTTTAAACACCTTTGTGTCCTTAACAAGAATCACCCAAGGACTTTTAAACACCTTGGTGTTCTTAAATAACAAGGCTTACACAAGGAATTTTAACCACCTTCGTAACCTTAACCAAGAACCAACCATGGACTTTTAAACACCATGTTGTTCTTAAAATACACAAGATTCACACAAGGACTTTTAACCACCTTTGTGATCTTAACCAAGAACCAACCATGGACTTTTAACCACCATGTTTAATAAGGGGCAGTCTGCCGAAACGGACTATCCTCGTTTGTTACGGATCTAGGAGTGTTGTAGGCACGTTCCTGCAATAAAAACAACAAGGAAACAACAAAAATTATACGACATATTTATTTTAAATAGGGACTTAAAGATGAACAAAATAAAAATAAAAATAATATAGAGTAATATGATAATTTTGGCGTTTTGGAAAGAACTTCAACGATGGTGAAGAAGGCTTCAAAAACGACCGATGTTGGAAACGCTAAACTCGAAAGAACCTGCACAATCTACTGAGCAAACCCGAATTGAATCTGTTTAACGTCGAAAGGACTTGGACCCGCTAAATAACAATTTAGGAACCCGAAGTATCAAAGACAAACAAACAAGTTGAGTGTCGAATAGTTCTAAAAAGAACCGAAAAGAGAAAATTCTCTCAAGTATAATTTTATTTCAAAAGTTGGTAACCCTTTTACAAGGTACATTCGACCACTTAAATAACACAAAGGGTGGTTTGGCCGACTTTGAATTTGTGGTACAAAATGAATTAAAATTCAAAATGTTAACTTCTCAAATTGGCGGATTGAATTTCAGCCAAGCATTCAAAGTTTGGTGCCATCTCATTCAGCACATGTTTAATGTGCTTGGAATTTAAATTTCAAACATGAACTTCTCTTGTCCTTATCCGCAAATTGAGATGCAAGGGCTGGTGTAATCGGCTGCCAACAAAAGGTCTCTCTGCCCGCACTTTCAATTGTATTTTCCACGTTAATATGGCTGCATTGGAATTAAAACACATGCAAAATTATGCATGCATTTATTATTCAAAGATGGGGCTGCTTGCTGATTCACGCATGGCTCAAGCATGGGCTACTGCACATATATAAAATGTTATTATAAGTTATATTATTAAATGATTCCAAACATATGTATCATATGATATACGTATTTAAATATACCTAATAAGTTACATAACCTAATCATGTCACATATTAATTATGCAATACATTAAAAGTCCTATCGTCTAACGCACAAGTATTATCAAATGATTCAGAAATATTAGCACAAGTAAGGAAAAGAGTTTCCCTGAAACGTTGCGCCCTAGATCGCGTAATTGGTCCTAACGGTAAGACCTCCGGATCAGCATCAATAAATGTGCTCACATCATCCCCCCCCCCCTTCTTGAAAAGGATTTGTCCTCAAATCTGTAGAATCGCCATAAGGGGTTAAGTCAGAAACATTAAATGTGGCACTTACATTGTATTCTCCGGGTAGATCTAACTTGTAGGCGTTTTTATTCACTTTCTCCAACACCTGAAAAGGACCATCTCCTCGCGGTAACAGCTTGGACCGCCTTTGGGTCGGAAATCTTTCCTTTCGGAAATGAACCCAAACCCAATCACCAACATCGAAGGTGACTCGTTTCCTTCCTTTGTTTGCTTGCTTTTCGTACTGCTGAGTCCTTCGTTCAAGGTTCTCCTTCACCTGTTGATGCAACTTCTTTACGTATTCTGCTTTCGCTTGACCGTCCTTGTTCGTCACATGTTCCTGTGGCAAAGGCAACATATCTAGAGGCGTAATAGGATTAAAACCATAAACAACCTCAAATGGTGACATTTTAGTAGCAGAATGTACAACATGGTTATAAGCAAACTCAACATGTGGCAAACAATCTTCCCAAGTCTTAATATTCTTTTTAATGATGGAACGAAGTAAAGTAGATAAAACCCTGTTAACAACCTCAGTTTGTCCATCAGTCTGGGGATGACAAGTAGTAGAAAACATGAGTTTCGTACCTAATTTGCTCCAAAGAGTCCTCCAGAAGTGACTCAAAAACTTCACATCCCTGTCAGAAACAATCGACCTAGGAATACCATGTAAACGTACAACATCCCTAAAGAATAAGTTAGCCACATTAACAGCATCATCAGTCTTATGGCAAGCAATAAAATGTGCCATTTTCGAGAACCTATCAACCACAACAAATATACTATCTCTACCTGTCCTAGTTCGAGGCAATCCCAAAACAAAATCCATCGATATATCAGTCCAAGGGGAATCAGGAATAGGTAAAGGTAAGTACATACCATGTGGTGAAACCTTCGATTTCGCTTTTCTACAGGTCACACAACGTTCACAATACCTTTCAACATCTCTACGCATCTTCGGCCAAAACAAATGTTCTTTCAAGGTATGTAACGTCTTGGTGACTCCAAAATGACCCATCAATCCACCTTCGTGCGCCTCACGGATCAGAATATCACGCATCGAACCCTGGGGAATGCAAATCCTGTTTTCCTTGAAAAGATAGCCATCATGCCTGTAAAACTTTCCATCTGCACCTTTCGAACAAGCATTAAACTTATCCCTAAAATCAGGATCATCAGGGTATAAATCACGAATATATGCAAAACCAATCAGATGTGAATCAAGATAACTCAAAAGTGCATACCTACGTGACAATGCATCAGCAACGACATTTTCTTTCCCTTTTTTGTAACGAATGACATAAGGAAAAGATTCTAAGAATTCAACCCACTTAGCATGTCGTTTATTCAATTTATGCTGACCTGTGATGTAACGTAAAGCCTCGTGGTCGGTGTGGATCACAAACTCCTTAGGCAACAAATAATGCTGCCATGTCTCCAATGCCCGAATCAGTGCATACATCTCTTTATCATAAACCGGATAGTTCAATGTAGCACCACTCAATTTCTCGCTAAAGTAAGCAATGGGCCTCTTTTCCTGCATCAAAACAGCACCTATACCAATTCCAGAAGCATCACATTCAATTTCAAATGTTTTATCAAAATCAGGTAATGCTAACACAGGTGCTCTAGTCAAACAATCTTTAATTTTCAAAAAGGCATCTTCTTGTTCCTTACCCCAAGAGAAGCTAGAATTCTTCTTAATAATACCAGTTAAGGGGGCGGTAATGGAACTGAAATTAGGAACAAATCGTCGATAAAAACTCGCTAAACCATGAAACGATCTAACCTGAGTAATCGATGTCGGTCGTGGCCATTCCTGAATTGCCTTTATCTTCTCATGATCAACTTCAACTCCCTGAGAACTAACAATGTAACCAAGAAATGTGAGTTTGTCAGTACAAAATACACACTTCTCCATGTTACCAAACAATCTTTCTTCTCGCAAAACCTGCAGAACAGCTCGCAAATGTCCTACGTGATCCTGTAAAGACTTGCTATAGATCAAGATATCATCAAAATATACAACACAAAATTTACCAATGAAGGATCGCAGAACATGATTCATCAAACGCATAAAAGTACTAGGTGCATTAGTTAAACCAAAAGGCATTACTAACCATTCGTACAAACCTAGCTTTGTTTTGAAGGCTGTTTTCCACTCATCGCCTTCTCGCATGCGAATCTGATGATAGCCGCTCTTTAAGTCAATTTTGGAGAAGATGACGGCTCCGCAAAGCTCGTCCAACATGTCATCAAGTCTTGGAATGGGATGACGATACTTAATTGTGATCTGGTTCACAGCTCGACAATCTACGCACATCCTCCAAGAACCATCTTTCTTCGGCACTAACAGCACCGGAACAGCACACAGACTCAAGCTCTCTCGAATGTAACCCTTGTCCATCAACTCAGTAATTTGCTTTTGAAGCTCTTTCGTCTCTTCAAGGTTGGTTCGATAAGCTGGCCGGTTCGGAATAGTAGCACCTGGAATGAAATCAATCTGGTGCTCAATGCCACGAAGAGGTGGCAATCCCTTCGGTGTTTCAGCTGGAAACACGTCCTCGAACTCCTGCAAAAGTGTCAAAATCGGTGAAGGTAGATCAGTAGGAAAATCTGTCAATAAACAATAATCTTTAAACATCAAAATAAGAACAGATTGTTGAGAGGAAAGACATTTCCTGATTTCGCTACTGCTCGCATACACAGACATCTTCTTCTTCTCTTTTGCAGTTTCTTTACTCTTTTTCAAGCTTGCCTGATCTTCAAACACTTGACTCGGTGTCAAAGGAGCCAAAGTGATCTTCTTACCTGCATGCATAAAAGAGTAACGATTTGTATAACCATCATGCATTGCCCTTTTATCATACTGCCAAGGGCGTCCCAATAGTAGGTGAGTAGCATCCATGGAAACAACATCACAAAGGACCTTGTCCTTGTAGTTTCCGATCGAAAATGGTACAATAGCCTGTTTGGTCACTTTAAGCTCGCCACCATCATTCAACCATTGTAACTTATATGGATGAGGATGCTTTGTCGTTTTCAAACCTAACCTGTCAACCATCACTGAACTGGCAACATTAGTACAACTACCGCTATCAATAATCACAACACATACCTTGTCTTGCACCTTGCATCGTGTGTGGAAGATATTCTCACGCTGTAGATCATCCGGTACCTGTTGCACATTCAGACTTCTTTTAATAACCAAAAGTTCCATTACCTTACCAGATTCAGGAACCTCTAGGTTGGTCTCGTCTTCCTCTTCAGTAGGGACATCATGCACTTCCTCCTCAGAATCTGACTCAATCTCACCATCATCTCGCATCAACATAACCCTCCGGTTAGGACATTGACTAGCAACATGTCCTCTCCCAAGGCACTTGAAACACTGGATATCTCGTGCTCGCTCTTGCGCCACCACTTGATGCTTACCACGCCCATTATCAGCAACGGGGGCCTTTGGTTTGCTGGTTTCGCCTTGCTCACGAATCCGAAGTGGTTGTTGTGGTGCTTGCTTCCTAGAATTGTTAGGAGTATATAATGGATTTGAAAAGGATTTAAAAGAAGGGTTACCTCGATTTGAAGACTTCCTGCGCTGCTGTCGTTCAATCTTTATTGCCATCTGCATCATGTCATCGACCTCGACATAATGCTGTAACTCAACAGCATTGGCAATCTCGGTGTTCAACCCTGCTAGAAAACGTGCCATGGTAGCTTCTCGATCTTCCTCGATATTCGCATGCATCATAGCCATTTCCATATCCTTGAAATAATCTTCAACACTCCTACTTCCCTGTTTCAAGTTTTGCAATTTTTGAAACAAATCACGATGATAATGAATAGGAACAAACCTTTTACGCATTAGTCGCTTCATCTCGATCCATGTTGCAACTGGATCATCACCGGTACGTCTACGACTAAGCAATAACTGGTCCCACCATATCAAGGCATAATCAACAAACTATGTTGCTGCTAATCGAACCTTCTTCTGTTCCGAGTAATTATAACACTCGAAAATGTGCTCCACTTTGCTTTCCCAAGCCAAGTATGCATCAGGATCTGAGCGTCCCTGAAAAGAAGGAATAGCAATCTTAATGTTAGTCAAATTATCGTCTACCTGTTGCACACGTCCTTGTCTAGGAATATGCTGCCTTGGTGACCGTTCGTCTTCATTTTCGTTCATCACATCATTAACAGAGTTGGATCCTCCATCAAACCTATCCATCCTCGACTGTAATGGCTCTAAGGCGGTAGCCACTACTCGTTGCATCATTCTCTCTAAGGCTTGCATTTGAGGAATCAGTGGATCCTGTTCAACCGTGTGATCATCAGAACCTGCCATAATCATCAACAAAACAAACAAACAAACAAACAAAAGAAAACACTATTATAGGTTAGTAAAAAAAACAAACAAAAAGGACCTCACAGCACACTCAATCAAAGTCTCGCAGATGTCACTCCAAAGAATAGTGCACTCAAAAATTAACACTCAGCGCTCGTGTTTCACTCGGGAGAATACTTGAATGGCTCTTTTTGTCTCCCCTTCTAATCTCACAACGCTCAATGCCTTTTTCCCTTACACTTTCTCGTAATCAGCTCTTTAAAGAACTAATCCAACGTCTCGAAACTTGTTACAACGGCGTTGGCTACAAGGAAACAACGGTTAAGGGAGAAAAAGAAAAAAAAAGGTGACACAAAAAGAAAGGAAATAAGACTAAAAATTAAAGAAAAGATGAAAAGGCTAATGACACGAAAAAAAGGAACCAAAAGATGAAAAATGAAGAGTTTAGAGAACCTTACTGCGAAGACGTGCTTACAACCTTCCTATTACCGAACAAACAAACATAGTTCACTTCGGTTGATTTCCGAGCACATCAAAGTTACATAACAAACTCGTACAAATTTCATCATTTACAATAGGAACACAACAATAATAATACATACATATATAAACACTTTCGAATCTGTTTTTTTTAATCTGTTTTTTTTTCGAATCTGTTTTTTTTGTTCGAATCTGTTTTTTTTTCGAATCTGTTTTTTTTGTTCGAATCTGTTTTTATTTTTTTTCGAAATTCTGTTTTTTTTTATATTCGAATGCTGAAATTTTTTTTGTTTAATTCGAATGTTTTTTTTTCTTTTTTTTACTCGAATTTGCAGAAACTTACAACGAATCCAACAACCTGGCTCTGATTACCACATAATAAGGGGCAGTCTGCCGAAACGGACTATCCTCGTTTGTTACGGATCTAGGAGTGTTGTAGGCACGTTCCTGCAATAAAAACAACAAGGAAACAACAAAAATTATACGACATATTTATTTTAAATAGGGACTTAAAGATGAACAAAATAAAAATAAAAATAATATAGAGTAATATGATAATTTTGGCGTTTTGGAAAGAACTTCAACGATGGTGAAGAAGGCTTCAAAAACGACCGATGTTGGAAACGCTAAACTCGAAAGAACCTGCACAATCTACTGAGCAAACCCGAATCGAATCTGTTTAACGTCGAAAGGACTTGGACCCGCTAAATAACAATTTAGGAACCCGAAGTATCAAAGACAAACAAACAAGTTGAGTGTCGAATAGTTCTAAAAAGAACCGAAAAGAGAAAATTCTCTCAAGTATAATTTTATTTCAAAAGTTGGTAACCCTTTTACAAGGTACATTCGACCACTTAAATAACACAAAGGGTGGTTTGGCCGACTTTGAATTTGTGGTACAAAATGAATTAAAATTCAAAATGTTAACTTCTCAAATTGGCGGATTGAATTTCAGCCAAGCATTCAAAGTTTGGTGCCATCTCATTCAGCACATGTTTAATGTGCTTGGAATTTAAATTTCAAACATGAACTTCTCTTGTCCTTATCCGCAAATTGAGATGCAAGGGCTGGTGTAATCGGCTGCCAACAAAAGGTCTCTTTGCCCGCACTTTCAATTGTATTTTCCACGTTAATATGGCTGCATTGGAATTAAAACACATGCAAAATTATGCATGCATTTATAATTCAAAGATGGGGCTGCTTGCTGATTCACGCATGGCTCAAGCATGGGCTACTGCACATATATAAAATGTTATTATAAGTTATATTATTAAATGATTCCAAACATATGTATCATATGATATACGTATTTAAATATACCTAATAAGTTACATAACCTAATCATGTCACATATTAATTATGCAATACATTAAAAGTCCTATCGTCTAAGGCACAAGTATTATCAAATGATTCAGAAATATTAGCACAAGTAAGGAAAAGAGCTTCCCTGAAACGTTGCGCCCTAGATCGCGTAATTGGTCCTAACGGTAAGACCTCCGGATCAGCATCAATAAATGTGCTCACATCAATGTTGTTCTTAAATAAACAAGGCTCATACAAGGACTTTTAACCACCTTTGTGACCTTAACCATCACTTGCCAACATGCACCATTAACCACAATATTCCACTGTTTTAAAGCATTTAACAAAGCCATAAACATCATGCATCTTTTAGCATCTAACCACATTAAAACAATGTTCAAAAACAATGATCTCTTACCTTGAGCATCCTTCAACACATGGCTTATAATCTCAGCAAATAAACATGCTAAATATGCTTTCAAAACAGGATTTAAAACATGCAAACAAACCACATTGCATACAACCAATCCATGGTTCATCACCAAGAGAGTTTTTCCGAAAACTTACTCTTGAGCTTAGCTAAGTTGCTCAGACTTAAACTAAGCTCCCAAACCTTCAAAACATTGGTTTCAAAGCTGAAAACCAAAATCCACTCACCGATTCCGTTTCGCCACTTGCCGAAACACCAATCAAGCTTCCGGATCACCACCACAAGGATCCAAAGATGACTCCCCTGTTTTAAACACATCAAAGCTGAGGATTAATGCATCATCATGCATTAATATCTTCAATGAAAGCACCTAAACCCGCTGCTCTCATCCACACTCCATTTTCGGCTACCAAACACAACCGAAAATGCATCCAAATAACTCCACAACATTACCCAGCCAAGATCCATCAAATCTAATCATCCTTAAACATCAATTAACATCCAAAAAAGATCTAACCACGCCCTTATACCTCCAGCTATAACAGATTGACAAGATCACTCCAAAAACAACCAAGAATTCAAGCAAAACTTAGGAAATTCAACCTATTCGGGATTGCATTGATTAAACCTCAATTCCTCATCAATTTAACACTCATTTAACATCAAAAAGACACCTCAAATCACTGCTCAAACAAATCATACGAATTTTACCAAAAATCAACCAAATCTTGCATTTAAAAGCCAAGATCAAGAACACAACCTTAAAACCTTTTATAAAACACAAATTAAGGATTGAGAACTTGGGAATTTCAGTAAAGAACTGAGATTTTAGAGGAGAAGGACGTTCTTACCTCCAAACTTGAGTTTCTCCCTTTTTAGAACTAAAATTCTTGAAGATCCAAATAGCAAATGCAAAGGTTTTGTTGAAGAGATAATTGGTGATCAAAGGAGGATTGAAATGAGTTATTTAGATGACAAAATCAGAGGAAAAAGCTCTGGAGAAATGTGTTTGGTTTGAGAGAAAAGATGAGAGAAAAAAATGAAAATGGAAAATGTGGAAAAGTTAGTTGGAAACTTAGGAAAATATCTTCCCTCTCTTTTTCCTTATTTTAAAACCATTAATTAATCATTTAATATTTTAGAAAAATCTGGAGAAACTCCCATTGGGTAAATAGCTCCTTAAAGATTCAAAGTTTCAATCCTTTTTAAAACAGTCACACAGTTTTCAAAAATTACATTTTGGTCACCAACCAAAATGTCACACATCCAAACCTTATTTTGTAAAATTGATTTCACCACACTCTTATATATAATAAAAGAGGATTTTAAGACATTTTCCATATTTTTAATGCAACCCGAACTAGGCTTTCCTAAATTCACCCTTTTATATTCGAACCACAACTCGACCGGCCCGGTCCAAACCCAAAACTTCTAAGCCCAAAATTGGGGCATTACAGTGGATACAGGAATTCCTACGCCTCACCAATTTAATGAATGGTATAGTCCCTCCGCCTCGCCAATATGACCAATATCCATAAACATCCCTCTGCCTCGCCAAATTAATATAGGTCGTAGCCTTAGGACCGTAGTCCACTCGTACTCTGAGCTCATGAATTCTATGGCATGCCAATTGTATCCAATGTCCATTCCTATCCAAGATTGAAATGTTCATATCCATTTCAATAACAAATAGTATTCCGATGTTCGATGATTTCAATATTACCAATGACAAATATATGTATATCATCATCAATATTTCATAATTCAATGTCAATAACAATGTCCAATGATCTCAATATAATAATTCGATGACAATGACTATGTTCAATGCTCAATAACAACTTACCGACACATACCAAAGTGTCTGATTTACCATCCAATGCAATTTCTTCAACAAAAATGTTAGCGATGCAATCTAAAATATCAAATAATGATCCGGGAAGGCATTTCGCTAAACCCGAGACTCCAAATACACTCACCTTGATAATCCGAAACTTTCAAGGCTCTCGGATAACAATCCTCTTGTTCCTAGCTTGGGATAGAGACGATGGATTCCCTGAATCAACTTCTTGAGCTAGGAAATGTATAAGGGGTTTGTTAGGGTTGACATTTCGATATCAAAATCAATATAACAATATTGTAACACCCGGGTTTAGGGGTTAGGTGAAAATAATATTTTAATATTATTTGGGCTCGGGTTTATAATTAAAATGATCCTTTAAAATTTCGGGTTTCAAAATAAATATTTGAAATGGGACCAAATTGATTTAATTGCAAGATGAAGAGCTTTTTAACGAACAAGGGAATATCAATTCATTAATGGCCTTTTGGTAATTTACCCATCTTTTAATTTAAATCCCCTTTATAAAAATAAAACACCTCTCTCTTACTATTCATTCTCTTCTTCAAAGAGAACCCAACGTGAAATAGGAGCTCCCCTCTTCAAGTTACTATTCCATCTCATTTCTCATCCATTTCAACTCCATTTCGAAAGGTAATAACGTTTTTTACTTCCCCTCAACTCACACTCTTTAAAAGTACCATTTATTTTCATTTTCATGGAAGTTTTAGAAAATAGAGTTTTGAAAGATTTTGATTAAAAATGGAAACTTTATGTTGTTAAGCTTAATGTTTTGATTTAATATGGTTAGTTATGATGTATAGAAGTTAAATGGTACCACATATGTGAATTTTGAATGATTTTGAGCAATTTTCGGATTTGGGTAAACATAGGGTTTTTTTAGGGTTTTGGGTGAGTTTTGAGGGTTGATTTAGGTGGAATTTGATAGGCTTTTGATAGTACTATGGATAGGGGTTGAATTGGGATCTTTTGTGGGTGTTATGGATGTTGGAAACATGGTTTTTGGACATAGTTTAAGGCTGCCCGAGTTTGCTAAAAATGGGATTTGTTCATGGCTTGCAACATTGTAATTTGTGATTGAATTGTATTACGGGTTGGTCTTTTGATGTTGGGCTGATTTGGAATTGTTTGAAATGTGTTTGAGATTGTTTAGAAGCGGAAATTGGTGTTGGAGAAGCTTCAGGAAGGAATCTGGGATTGTGAGAGTGGTTGCTTGCTTGGCTTGGAGCTTGGAAGCTTAGGTGAGTGGTTAAACTTTTTACATGGTTTTTAAATGGTTGGTTCGAGTATGTGGACTAGGCTGGGCTTGGTAGACCCACCTAGAGTTAGGATTAGGGTTGTAGCCTAATCCTAAACTTGATCTAGATCCTTTGGATGAACTTATATGTATGGATGTTTATGCCTCGTATGTCTTGTGATATGAATGCTTATGTATATTGTATTATACATGTGAGATGAGGCATGATTTGTAATGCTTAAGGCATGCATGGTAATGGTTCATTATTGTGTTCATGGTGGGTACGTGCTAAGCACGGAATTGATTGAAATGAGTAATGTGGAATGAGTAAAATTTTGGCACTAGTATGCTTGAGTACAAATGATCGATCATTAGGATGTTAGTGTGTACACATGAGTCAAAAGTCGCGCGTGGCCTTGGTGGCGTTGAGTCACCAAGGAGGAGTACGGTTTCGCCCGGAAATTGTATTTATATATAGTCGATGATGAGTGAAATCCCATCGACGGGGCGTGAGGATGAGTGGAATCCCCTCCGCAAGACCGGTGATGAGTGTAATCCCACCGTGAGTTAAAGTAGTTGTTGGATGTGAGTTCCAACGTGTTTATCCGCGTATTCGGGTCATTGCTAGGTGCCAATGTTGATTGATATGTGTATCAATGTGTTGTGATATATGATCCTTACTTGGATGTTTAAATGTGTTTACATATGTTGTAAAATAGAGCTTGTGGTGCATGACATTTAATTGAATATTGTTCATGCATCTTTATCTTGTGGCTCTTGTGGTTCCTTGGTAAATATGTGTTTTGCCTTGGCTAAGATTGTGCTTGGACCCTGCAATGTTGAGGTTTGTTTTTAAGAGCTTACCCTCACTAAGCATCATTGCTTACGCTCTCTTTGTTCAACATTGCATATCCTTAGTTCGTGGGTTGCTAGAGCAAGTGGAGAGCCTCCAAGTGTGGTTGTTGGCTTTGAGTACATCAAGTATGAACTTTTAAATGGTGAATATGTAATAGTTAAGCGATGGGACATGAGTTATTTTGATGGATGTTGTTGGTCGTTTAGGAGCTTGCTTAGACTCCATGTTTATGTTGTTTTTTGTATGGCTTGTTGATGCCATGTTTGAATTGTAATCCATGCCTAAATTGCTTACCATAAATGTTGGCTATGTGCCTTTTGAGGTTGCCCTTGTGTTTGAATGTTGGAGTATGAGACTTGAATGCTTAAATGTCCTCTTTGATCAACTTCATGAATTCCTTGATGTATGTACATGTTGGGTGCTTGTATGGCTAAATAGTGATCTGTAAATGTTGTATGAATGCTTGTTGGGGTTTAGGGAAGTCCTAAATTGCATCTAGGTTCGAGTCTTGTATGTTTTAGCTGAGTTTGGGGAGTTTGCAGTGCAGGGCGTATCGGTACGCCTACGGACCGTATCGATACGCTATTGCTTCTAGGGCTCAAGTTTGGCTGGGTGTATCGATACACGGGGGTGTATCAATACGGTTTTTGCTCACTGGAATTTTGAGATTTTGGTGAGATGTTACCGTATCGGTACGGTGGGTTAGAGTATCGGTACGGGTTTATCTCGTTGACCACGAGATGTTGACTGGGAAGGGCGTATCGATACCTTTAACAGGTGTATCGATACGGTCTTCCTGTGTTGACCCTTGAGTGTTGACTTTGGTCAAGGTGTATCGATACCCTTGACAAGTGTATCGATACGGCCTGCTTAATTACAGAAAATGGGCTGTTTTATGAATGATGTTTTGAATGGTTGATCTTGTATTGCTCTTGTTTCCGCTGACGTGTTTCACATAGGCAATGGTAATGCATTTAGACAAGATAAATATAAAGAAATTTTTAGGGTCGTTAACCGAGGGGGAACCTTAACGGGTTTCGCTTCGGTTTTCCCCGTGTGGCCCACTCAGACCGGTCATCCGGCCAGACCGGAACGAGGGGGTTACACTTGTTGGTATCAGAGCCTAAGGTTACCGAGACCTTGGGCAGGTAAGTGAGGTAAGTTCAAGTTTCGTATTGATCTGCACGTTGTTTGCTTGCTTTGTAGGAATGGTTGCTTGTTTGACAAGTATGTTGATTGTTTGTTTAAAAGCATGTTGTGTAAGAGTCCCATTGCTACTATTACATTGGAAAAAGGATTTTTAAGTGAGGGAATGTACTTGAACACTTGGAAGCCTTGCCTTGCTAACCCAGCTTTGTATGTTTTGTTGTTGTGGTTGTAGTTAATATCTGTGAGAGCGATGTCTAGGCCGAGGGGTAGGCCGAGAGTGATTCGTCAGGAACCACGGGTTGCGGCTCATGTTGAGCCGGCAGTTGGTGTGGATGCTCACATAGAAGGGCCGGTGGCCGCGGGAGTTGGCGCTCCTCCACCACCTCCACCACCACCACCTCCTCCGCCTGGAGCTAGAGGCGAGGATGGAGCTGAAGGAGAGGGACCTCAAGGTGGCCAAGGTCCAGCTGGAATTGATATGAGTCCGCTAGTGCAAGCTATAGCGGGAGCATTTCAGGCCGTAGTTGCGGGAGCTCAGGCTGCAGCTCAGCCTAAGTGTGACGATGCTAGCCTACCTTTAGAGAGGCTCCGTAGCTTGGGGGCCGAAGAGTTTAGGGGATCTACTCCGGAGAGGTCAGAGTTATGGTTGGAGAAGACAGTTCGTATCTTGGCTCAGATGGGTTGTGCGGGCGCACGTAGATTGGGTTGTGTGATCTCGTTGCTTCAGGGTGATGCCTACACCTGGTGGGTCACCATTACTACCGGGGTTCCAGAGGCAGATATTGATTGGGATTTCTTCGAGTCCGCTTTCAAGAAGAGGTACTTGGGACCGAGGTACTTAGATGAGAAGAAGCGAGAGTTTATGGCCCTTACTCAGGGAGAGGCTTCTGTGACTGACTATGAGATCCGTTTTGTTCGCTTGAGTCAGTATGCTCCAGAGTTGGTTCCTACTGAAGTGGAACGCTGTAACCGTTTCCGCTATGGGTTGAGTGAGGAGATTAAGAGGTACACGCTAGCTTCTGACTACTCAGACTTTGATGTATTGGTCGCGAGGGCCAAAGATTTGGAGCACAGTTTGGGTTCGGCCAAACGATCTGGTGGTTTCAGTTCTGGTAAGAGGCATAACCACTTTGATGGTAGAGATGCCAAGAGGCACAGAGGTGGCGGACATCAGTTTGACCATAGACGTGGCGGTGGCCATCATGGTAGGGGCCATCAGGGCCATAGAGGAGGAGGGAGTTTGCCCGAGTGTACCCGTTGTGGGAGACAGCACGCTGGTGAGTGTTGGGGTAATTTCCATGCTTGCTGGAACTGTGGTTCGAGGGACCACTATAGGAGAGATTGTCCGCATCAGGCGGCTCAGGCACTGAACATTGCTCAGGCTCCTGCGAGAGCGAATGATTTTCAGACAGGCCGTGGGCGCGGTCGTGGCTACTTCTAGCCTAGGGCTGATGCACCTAGGGTAGATGCTCAGAGGAAGCTTGCTCATGTTGTGGCAGTGCAGCCAGAGGCGGGAGGACCAGCGAGAGTTTATGCTCAGAAAGAGGCCGAGAACGACACTGATGTGATAGCAGGTAATTTTAAGTTATAGTCTATGTCTTTGCTTTCTTTGGTTGATTCGTGTTCTACACATTCCTACATTTTAAGTAAGCATGCACAGAAGTTATATATCCCTGTTGAGATCTTAGATGTAGGTATGCATGTTACTAGTTCTTTTGGTGAGACAATTGTGGTTAGACGTATGTATAGGAGATGTCCACTGAAGATTCAGGGTCATGTGTTCTCAGTTGATATCATGGAACTTCCTTTCTATGGCTTTGATATTATTTTGGGTATGGACTGGTTGGTTGAGCATCGGGCTAGTGTAGATTTTGAGACAAAGAGAATTTCCTTGAAACTTTCTGATGACTACGAGGTAGTAGTAGTAGGCAAGAACATTAAGTTCTTGTCTAATGTGGTGTCAGCTTTAGAGGCTCATAGGTTGATGGACTCCAGATGTGGGGCCTACTTAGCGTATGTTATGAATCTGAATATGAGTGAAGCTAGACCGAAAGATATCAGAACAGTTTGTGACTTTCCGGATGTGTTTCCTGAAGAGTTGTCGGGTTTGCCTCCTGACATAGATGTTGAGTTTGTGATTGAGACTGTTTCAGGGTCTGATCCAGTTTCGATAGCTCCGTATCGTATGGCTCCGAAAGAGTTGAAAGAATTGAAGAGTCAGTTGCAAGAATTGTTAGACCGTGGTTTCATTAGGCCTAGTAGTTCTTCTTGGGGTGCTCCCGTGTTGTTTGTGAAAAAGAAAGATGGTAGTATGCGCAAGTGTATTGACTATAGGCAGTTGAATCAGTTGACGGTGAAGAACAAGTATATGTTGCCTCGTATAGATGATTTGTTTGATCAGTTGAGAGGTGCTTCAGTGTTCTCAAAGAAAGATTTGAGATCCGGGTACTACCAGTTGAAAGTGAGAGAGTGTGATGTTTTGAAGACAGCTTTTAGGACTAGATATGGTCACTATGAGTTTCTTGTGATGCCATTTGGGCTCACGAATGCACATGCAGCATTCATGGACATGATGAATAGAATTTTTAGAGACTATCTAGACCGTTTTGTAGTTGTTTACATTGATGACATACTTGTGTACTCGAAGACAGAAGAAGAGCATGATGAACACTTGAGATTTGTTTTACAGAGAGTGTCGAGCAATCAGTTGTATGCGAAGCTTAGTAAATGTGAGTTCTGGATTTGAGAGGTTTTATTTCTTGGCCATGTTGTTTCGGCCGAAGGTATCCGAGTTGATCCATCAAAGATTGAGGCGATTGTTTAGTGGAAACAACCTAAGTCTGTGACCGAGATTAGGAGTTTCCTAGGATTAGCCGGTTATTATAGGAGATTTGTTGATGGTTTCTCTAGAGTAGCTGCTCCTTTGACTAAATTGTTGCAAAAATGAGTCAAGTTTGAGTGGTCAGATGCAAGACAGAAGGCCTTTGAGAAATTGAAAGAAGCCTTGACAAATGCCCCAGTGTTAGTGCAACTTGTTTCAGGTAAGGAGTTTGTGATTTACAGTGATGCTTCCTACGTAGGCTTAGGATGTGTTTTGATGCAAGAGAGAAGAGTTGTTGTTTATGCTTCTAGACAGTTGAAGGTTCATGAGAAGAACTATCCTACCCATGATATAGAGCTAGCCGCAGTTGTGTTTGCATTGAAGATTTGGCGTCATTACTTGTATGGTGAGAAGTGTATAGTTTACACCGATCACAAGAGCTTGAAGTATTTGATGACACAGAAAGAGTTGAACTTGAGACAAAAAAGATGGCTAGAGTTGCTAAAAGATTATGATTTGACCATTGAGTACCATCTGGGTAAAGCGAACGTAGTAGCCGATGCTTTGAGTAGGAAAGTGGCCATAGAGTTGAGAGCTATGTTTGCTAGATTGAGTGTGTCCAATGATGGTGGTTTGATCAACGAGTTGCAAGTGAAGCCTTCTTTGATTCAGTTGATTAGAGAGAAGCAGTTGCAAGATGTGAGTTTAGTTCCTCATGTTCAAGACATAGCCGAAGGAAGACCGACCGAGTATAGTTTCAGTGGTGAGAACTTGTTGTGCTTTAGAGATAGAATTGTTGTACCAGAAGATGTTGAGTTGAGACGTCAGATTCTGAGTGAAGCACATTCGAGTCCCTTTTCTATGCATCCGGGTAGTACCAAAATGTACCGAGATTTGAAGAGTGATTATTTCTGGGTTGGTTTGTGTTGCGTGTAAAATAGACTATCGCAATTGTAGTGCAAGTGTACACGACGCAAGTAGTAAAGTGATACGAAGTATCGGATATCGTCTCCACAGGGATTGGGCTAATGACTTCACCTTGATTTACTGCATGAAGTAAAGGAAATATTTTAGAGAGTTGTCACGAATAATAAAGTAAAAACGTAAATAAAAGGATTGATTTATCAAGATAGAGAGAATGGGCCGGTATTGGATTGCTCGGTAGTGTAGGTATTGAATTGCTCAGGATCTCCAGTTTTGTCATCGCTCCCGTCGCCGACAGCACCTGTCGCGACGTCTGTCCGTTAGTTGTCGCGGCAGCAGACACTAACTCAGTACTTCAAGCTTGGCAAGAATCCCAGATCTGCCTTGTCCTATCCCTAGGCACAAGGCTGTCGATGAACACGTCTTTGATGATACCTCCCGGCGTGAATCGAAGGATGAACACCGATGTGTATGAATTCTTCCTTAGCCACTTAACCTCGCCTTATCCCTAAGCACGAGATGGTTCAACTATAAACTAGAGAACTCGCTTCTATCTCTTTCGTATACTTAACTCTCCCGATGCTAAGTAAATAGATAACCTTACAATGCTCTCCCGATGCTCTTGCAAGATATTAAAACCAAGATAAAAGAACTTGAAGTTTATTTTATTGAACTTGAAAAATCCTAAAACAAAGCAACCCTTGCAACTACTTTACAAAACAACCCGTGGCCCTAGGGGGAATTTAGAACATGTCGGTGACGGGTGGACGGCAGGGTTTTGGTTTCGGTTATGGGGTAGTCGGCTATGCCCTAGGTTTAATCTATGCCCTTTATATAAGCTTTGGGCTCAAGTTATCTAAGGTAACAAGGATTACAACTTTAATTAAAAGTAAGATTCTAATAAAGACTAAATCTCTAAAGTATCCTACTTTCTAGCCGCATCCTTGCTTTTAGGGATTTCCTCTCCTTTGAGCTTTGGCTTGACATATCTTTTGATCCGGGGCTTGGAAAATTATTTGGCTTCCACACGACAGACGAGCAGATTTTTCTCTATCTATCGATGTCCACTTCATTTTTCTTCTTCAATAATCTGCTGTCACCATGCTGTCGTGACGGGTCCATGACAGGTTCGTCTTCTTCAGCTGCTTGTTCAGTTCAGCCTTCCTGCTTATCTGCCCTTCGCCTGCCTTCATCGTCAACCTTGGCAGTTACCTGCAAAATACACCATCTTTTAGTAGAATCCGTGCCTTTTATATAATTGTGATATTTAATTGAAAACTATCCTAAATGCAATGCAATGATGCTTGAATGCAGCAGAAATATGGGTTAAAAAGGGTGTAAATAATAGAACTTTTACACACTCAACACACCCCCAAACTCAAGTCTTTGCTTGCCCTCAAGCAATTAAACCTAAAGAAAAATGAAAATTTTTGTGTTGGCCTTCAAACAGTGAACTGTCCTTTACCCGTCGCTCACTCTCTATGGCGGCAGCAACCTGTCGGAAAGATTAGGATCTGTCCGGAATCTCCCTATAGTTCTCGTGCAGTGTGTGCATGCTTGTGAACAGTTATATGCTAAGACTCTCTTAGTTTCACTAGAATATTCAACTCCTTAACTCGAATTTTTATGCCAAAGTTTATTTTTTTAGAAGGCACATTTTCATGCTTCTTTTTCTTCTATTTTCAAGCTGAAATTTTTCTAGAGCCAGTTTTGGGCACCTCTAGTTAGCTTCCTAGAGCCGGTTTCGGGCACCTCTAGTTTTTTGATTTTCTTTTACTAAACTTCTTTCCTAGAGCCAGTGTTAGGCACCTCTAGGGGCTATCCAAGTTCTAAGCTTCCTATTCTAGTTTGGCTAAAAGAAATCTAAGCAATATAACCGTCACAAAAGTGTTTAAGTTTTCAGAACTATAGAAAGGCTCTAAACTTTTCCTTAACCTGTCCTAAAGATGCTGCCACGACAGAGCCGTCATGACAGGTAAGTTAACTTCACAGTTTTAAGCCAACAGTTTAATTTTCTGATTTTTTTTTAAAAGAAATAAGTAAATAAAAGGACACAACAGTTAAACAAAAGATGTGCTAAAGATGCCATTAAATATGGAGGGTTGCCACCCCCAAACTCGAGGGTTGCATTGCCCTCAATGCAAAATAACATAAAAACAAATAAAGAAAAACAAGATAAAAAAGTACATCACAATTATATAAGGGCATGCAGCAATAAGAGGATAAAAAAAAGAAATAAAAACTTAAATTTTATTCGCTGTCCTCGCTGCTGCTGCTGACGCGGATTTGATGGTAGCGTCTGCGTTGAGAAGGTGGCTGGGCAGGTTCCGGAGCAGGTTGATCGACAGATTCGTCAGCCTGTTGAGGGGCAGGGTCTTCCTCCGGTTGGGGGACAGGGTCGTCAGCAGGTTGAAGGGCAGGTGGCTCCACGAGCCTGACATCGGAACTGCTGCTGCTGCTGTCCCAGCTGGTGGTCATGATGGCCTTGGACAGTTTTCTCTTGTCTGCCACATGCTTGATACGCTTCACCCGTGTGAAGGCGCTGTCCAAATTCCTCCAGACAAGGGGGCTGTCGTCAGTGGCAGCTCGCTTTGTTCCTCGAGGGGAGGTGTCTGCCGGTGGACTGCCGGCTGCCGTCGGGGAAGGTGTGGAGGAGGCAGATTCTCCATGGGGAGAGACAGGTGGTGTGGGAGTAGGGGATGGGATATTGAAATAATGGGCGGGGAAGGTGGGGAAAAAGACATCCGAAAAATTCAAAGTATTGGTAATGAAGTTTACCGTGGCATTGGAGAAGTCTCGGATGAATGTCATTAAGCCCATCTGGCGTTCCTCGATCCGCAGGACGGCAGCAAGGATGTGGGCGTTCTGATCTGCCGGAGCGGTGTTGGTGGCAGCTTCTGGGGCAGGTTCGGTGGCAGGCTCGGTGGCAGGCTCATCATCAGACTCAGCAGGAGGGGCGTTTGGATCGAAGGCGTTGAGGGGCGATACGACTACCAGCTCCATGAGGCTGGAGATGTTGCTGTCTGTCCAGCCGCTGCCCTTCTTGATTTTGTCTGAGTCTTCCTCCGGTACGGCAGCGCAGCGGCAGAGGGCAGTTATGGTGCAGGGCAGGCAGAGCCGTGAGTCCGAGCGGAAGGCGCAATCAAGAATGCTGTCCCTCATGTACCTGCCCACATTGATGGGCCTGTTGTGCATGATAGAGTGGATGAGGGCCAGCCGCTGTCGGTTGACTGTCGTATGGTGGGACGAGGGCAGGATACGCTTTTTGATAAAAGCGTTCCATAGCTTTGCCTCAGGTAGGAGCTGCCCCCTATTGACAGAATGAGGGTTCTTCTTACTTGTGCTCCATGTCGTTCCCGCTTCTGTCTACTCCCTCATGACAGCATCGTGGCCGGCAGCGTCGAGGGTGTCCCAAAACTGTTGATGAGCATCATCATTGTGGCCGAAGAAGAGGCCGAAGACATGGTTGATGCTGCTGGCGGTAAAAGGGACTGTCACTCCTCGGACGGTGACAGATGTCGCCGTCTTGCTCTCGATCGCCGCATAAAACTCCCTTACTAGGGTGTCATTAAGTTCTGCCGGCTGCTCGGCGAAGTCTTCCCAAAGTTGAGCTGTTATAGCCTGCATGATGAACGGCCGGAGTCCAAACAGAGGGGCATCTCTGTTGTAGATGAAGCTTCGCTCCTCCCAAAGTTCCTTGTTAGCGAACGGGGATGCTGCTGCTGAAGAGGAAGCGGCAGCAGCGTTCTGACGGGTTTGTCGTGAAGACATATTTGGTTGCAAGGGCTGAAAATGAAAGAAAAGAGATCAAACTAGAAGAGAATAGCAAGAGAGAAAATCTGAAGTGATGAAAAATGAAAAGGAGAAGGGGTTTATATAGCTGTCGGGGGCTGCCCATTTAATGCCGCAACGGCATGCGGGAATAACGGAGCGGCAGATTGAATGTAGAGTGTCTGACACGTCTGACGGGCATTAATGCGTCTGTTGTGCGTCTGCCGCACGATTCTTCGTCTGCTGTGCGGTTGTTGACAGCCTGTCAACTCCGCCTGCGCCGGCAGCCGAAACGACAGGTTATCATGAATGGACTTTATTGGGCTGGTGGATGGGCGGTGGGCTTGGGCCACTTCTTCTTTCTCACTTGCCTCCTTTATTTCCTAAAAACCGAAATTAAAAACAAAACATTATAAAATAAATCTAATTCCTAATAAATAATATTAATAATAATAAAAATAAAAAGAAAAGAATTAGGTTAAATTAGGGATGCCTTGTGGGGCATCACCTAAAGTAACCACTTCCTGTATTCCTGGGGCTTCAGTCCCTTGATAGTGCTTGAGGCGTTGGCCATTAACTTTGAATTGGTGCCCGTCCTTTAGTGATTGAATTGTAATGGCACCATGGGGGAAAACTTGAATTACTTGGAATGGGCCAGACCATCTAGATTTGAGTTTCCCTGGGAAGAGTTTCAACCTAGAATTAAACAACAATACAAGCTGCCCTGGGCAGAACTGTCGTGGCAGCAACTTCTTGTCATGCCACTTCTTAGTTTTTTCCTTGTAAATCCTTGCATTGTCGTAGGCCATTGTTCGTATTTCATCTATCTCATTCAAATCCAACAACCTTTTCTGGCCTGCCTTGTCCAAGTCCATGTTTACTGCCTTGATCGCCCAATATGCCTTGTGTTCTATCTCGACAGGCAGATGACAGGTTTTCCCATAAATCAAACGGTATGGAGACATGCCCAATGGAGTCTTGAAAGCTGTTCTGTATGCCCATAATGCATCATTCAGAAGCAAAGACCAATCTTTCCTAGTTGGTTTAACCATTTTTTCAAGAATGTTCTTTACTTCCCTATTGGATATCTCAGCCTGTCCATTGGTCTGTGGGTGGTATGCTGTCGCGATCCTGTGCTTGACACCATATTTTCTCAAGGCGGCAGCAATTACCTTGTTGTCAAAATGTCTCCCTTCATCACTGATAATCGCCCTAGGGATGCCGAATCTAGAAAAGATATTTTTGTGCAAAAACTTTTGGACTGTTTTGGCATCATTCTTTTGAGTTGCGATTGCTTCTACCCACTTGGAGACATAATCCACTGCTAGGAGGATGTAAAGATTTCCACATGAAGATGGAAAAGGTCCCATAAAATCAATCCCCCAAACGTCGAAGATTTCGACTTCTAAAATATTCTGCAGTGGCATCTCGTTTCTCCTCGAGATGTTACCTGTCCGCTGGCACCTGTCACAGTTTTTGTAAAATTCCTGTGCGTCCTTATACAGTGTCGGCCAGTAGAACCCTGACTGCAGCACCTTGGCAGCCGTTTTATTGCCTCCTAAGTGTCCTCCATATTGTGAAGCATGACAGTGATGGAGAATGTCTTCTTGTTCTTCTTGTGGTATGCATCTCCTTATAACCTGATCTGCGCACATTTTGAAAAGAAGAGGTTCGTCCCAATAATAATGTTTAACATCATTTTGAAACCTCTTCCTGGCTTGGTAAGTAAGATCAGAAGGTAATATTCCGCTAACTATAAAATTAACGAAATCAGCATACCAGGGAAGGTTAGAAGACTTACCTGCCGCCATGGCTGTCGCGACAGCTAGTGCGGCAGCAAAGAGCTGCTCATCTGGGAAGGTCTCCAATATGTGTGTCTCATCTGGCGGTAGACTCTGTCCCGTCTCCAACCTCGACAAGTGATCTGCCACCTGATTTTCTGTCCCCTTTTTATCTTTTATCTCAAGGTCGAACTCTTGTAATAGTAAGATCCAGCGTATCAACCTAGGTTTTGCATCCTTCTTTGCAAATAAATACTTGAGGGCAGAGTGGTCGGTGTGTATTATAACTTTCGTTCCAAGAATGTAAGAACGAAACTTGTCGATGGAAAACACCACAGCTAACAGCTCCTTTTCCGTGGTCGTATAATTCACTTGGGCATCATTCAATGTTTTGCTGGCATAATATATGACATGAAATAGCCTGTCCTTGCGCTGCCCAAGTGCTGCCCCGACAGCATAGTCACTAGCATCACACATAATTTCAAACGGTTGCGTCCAGTCTGGTGGCTGTACTATGGGGGCTGTCACTAACTTTTCCTTCAGAACCTTGAATGCTTCAGTACATTCTTCATTAAAGTCAAAGGGTCAGTTCTGCTCTAGGAGATGACATAGGGGTTTCGTGATTTTTGAGAAATTGGCAATAAATCTCCTATAAAAACCAGCATGCCCTAAAAAACTCCTAATGCCCTTGACTGTTGTTGGCGGCGGCAGCTTCTCTATGACTTCTATTTTTGCCCTGTCGACTTCTATCCCACGGCAGCTAATCTTATGGCCTAAGACTATCCCTTCATCCACCATAAAGTGGCATTTTTTCCAATTTAAAACCAAGTTAGCTTTTTCGCATCTTTCGAGCACCTTTTGTAAATTGCCTAGACAACTCTCAAAATCGTCTCCAAAGACAGAAAAATCATCCATAAAAATTTCTAGGAAGTCCTCAACCATGTCCGAGAATATAGCCATCATGCACCTTTGGAAGGTGGCAGGTGCGTTACAGAGTCCAAATGGCATCCTCCTAAATGCGTACGTACCGTAGGGGCATGTGAAAGTCGTTTTCTCTTGGTCTTCTGGTGCAATAGCAATTTGATTATATCCTGAATAACCATCAAGAAAACAATAGTAAGGTTTACCCGCTAATCTATCAAGCATTTGATCAATAAAGGGTAAAGGAAAGTGGTCCTTTCGGGTAGCTTTGTTAAGCTTCCGATAGTCCATACAAACCCTCCAACCGGTCACAGTCCTGGTTGGGATTAACTCGTTGTTTTCGTTGGTTATCACGGTCATGCCTCCTTTCTTGGGAACACATTGCACCGGGCTTACCCATTTGCTGTCGGAGATGGCGTAAATAATACCAGCATCTAACCATTTAATTATTTCTTTACGCACTACCTCCTTCATTGCAAGGTTTAACCGCCTTTGGGCATCAATAGTCGGCTTATGGTCTTCCTCTAGGAGGATTTTGTGCATATAGATTGCCGGACTAATGCCCTGAATGTCTGCTATCGTCCATCCTATCGCCCTTTTGTGCTGCCTCAACATGTCGATCAGCTGTCGTTCCTGTTCCTGCGGCAGCTTAGCAGAGATGATTACAGGCAGTGTGTTATCACAACCAAGATAAGCATATTTAAGCTGCCCTGGCAGGGGCTTAAGTTCTAAGACAGGTGGTTCAACAGTGGAGGGCTTTTGGATTAAATGGTTATCCGAAGTGTAATTCAAGGGTTCGAATAACTTACCTGGACGATGGTCTAACCAGTTTACCTCCTCATGACCTTCAGTATCAGATGTATCGGATTCAGAGGGGTCACTGTCGTCGGTGCTGTCGTCGCTACTGTCGTGACAGGCGTTTAAGTGGCTGTCGCAGCAGTGACTAAATTTTATATCTCGGCAGCCCGACCTGATGCAGGGATAATCAAAGGTCACCTCGATGATGGCTTTGCATTCCTCGTCCACATCGGCATGTTTCATTGCTTGGAGAACATTCAACTTAATTTCTTGATCGTTCACGCGCATGGTGAGTTCTCCTTTCTCCACATCAATCAACGATCTTCCCGTGGCTAAGAAAGGTCGTCCGAGGATGACTGGTGCGTTCTCATCTGCCTCACAATCTAAAATAAGAAAGTCAGCAGGAAAAATAAGCTTATCCACTCTTACCAAAATATCTTCAATTTTTCCCTCGGGGTGAACGTAAGAGCGGTCGGCTAGCTGTAGGGTAACTGTCGTGGGCCGCGCCTTGCCAATACCTAGTTTCTGAAAAACAGATTTGGGCATTAGATTAACACTAGCACCAAGATCAAAAAGTGCCTTACCCACAAATTTATCACCGATTACGCAAGGTATGAGGAAACTCCCCGGATCCTTCTTTTTCTGGGGTGGTTGTCGATGAAGAATACTCATGCAACCCTCTTGCATCCTTACCGTTTCAAATTCCCCAAGTTTAGATTTTTTAGACATTACATCCTTGAGAAATTTAGCATAACCTGGCATCTCCCTAACAGCATCTAACAACGGAATGTTAATATGAACCTGTTTAAAAATATCATAAATTTTTTTGAGTTGAGATTCATTCTTAGCTTGTTGTATCCGTTGAGGGAAGGGTGGTGGGGGTCGATAATCAGCAATGCGTCCTTCCCACTGCATACGAATCTGAGGACGATAGTCTTCCTTTTTCTCCTCTGTCGCTTCTGCTATCGTGACAGGCTCGTCGGCAGCAGTCTGTTTGTCACCTGTCGGGGCAGCTTCCTCGGCAGGTTTGTTCAAAGCAGGGTCCTTTTCTGTATCAACTTCTTTTTCCGGCCCCGGTAGCTTTTTCCCACTCCTAGTAGTAATTGCCTTACATTGCTCATGTGGGGGTGGTCTAGCATTTTTAGTATTGCTAGGGAAACCTCCATTCTGCCTAGGTTTAATATGCTGCGATACCTAACCCATTTGTGTCTCTAGAGATTTCAAGGTGGCCTCATGGTTTGTCATTCTCATCTTAGTCTCGTCCATAAAATTTTCCGTCTTCTTGACAAACTGATTAATATTATCCATATACGTGCCAGTCTGAGACATAAAGGTAGCCAGAGTCTGCTCCAATACACTACTCGTGGCAGGTGGTGGCTGCTGTTGTTGCTGAGGCGGCAGGTTCTGCGGCTGCAGTTGCTGTCGCGTCAACAATCTAGGACCCCCCTGATTCTGATTATATGCTTGCGGATTCAGGGCATTGTTAGGATTACTCCAGGAAAATTTGGGATCCTTTCTCCAATTAGGGTTGTAATTATTGGAATTATAATTTGGCTTGTAATTTCCAACATATTTCCCCTCTTCTATATTTATAGGGCACTCTTCCCTACTATGATTTCCTTCACAAGTGGCACAAATTTCCTCGACAGCAAACCCTCGTACTTCCTCTTCACTCAATAAGTGTTTCATGGCTTTAGTGAGGAATGCTACATGTGATTTCATAGTGCTGTCAGCCTCATAGTCCTTGACAGCAAGTACCCGTTTACCCCCTCTTCTAGCTGTCGGAAACTGCTCCTCATTCTTAGCTAAATTCTTCAGAACTTGTAATGCCTCGTCCGGATCTTTATCCAATAATAGTCCATTTGCTGCAGAATCAATGCGAATGCGAGTTTGTAAGTTAGCAGCATTATAAAACTTAGTTACCTGATTCCAGACGGGGAATCCATGCATTGGGCAGTTCCGTAGAAGAGTAGTAAATCTGTCCCAGGCCTCGTGCATCGGCTCGTCATCTTCCTGTTGAAAAGTAGCAATTTCGTTACGTAATTGCTCAGATAAATGTGAAGGATTAAAACGAGATAAGAATTCACGAGTTAGATCTGCCCAAGTCATAATAGAACCCGGTGTAAGTTTATTCCACCAAGTTTTAGCTCTATCCCTTAATGAATGGGGGAATAACCGAAGCCTCAGTATCTCCGGACTAACTCCTGGTAGCCTAAACGAACCACAAATCTCCTGGAACGTTTTGAGATGCTCCCTAGCATCCTCTGTCGCAGAACCACTGAACTGTCCGGCGTTGTTGATCATACTAAACATGACAGGTTTAAGTTCGAAGTTATCAACATCAATATCCGGCAGTGTGGTCTCCAGCTCTACATGGTCATTCAGCATGTAGTCACGACATGACCGTCGTCCACCTGCCCCAGGCGGATCGCCGACAGGCGGTATGTCTCCTCCAGCAGGCTGGTTACGGGCCATCTGCTCTAGCTGTTCTTCAAAGGTATTCGTTCCTGTCTAAAAGATGGCGAATCTGTTTCTTGAGGTTGAATGATCGTTCGATTTCCGGATCTAATTTATACTCAGGATCTTCGCCTCTTTTCGATCTGCGCATAAACAAGAGAACCTTGTGAAAATCAAGAGTTGAAAACACAAAATAAAAATTAAAGAAAAACTAAAAACGAAAATAAAAATAAAAAATAAAAACAAAAAGTGCAATAAAATAAAGATGTAGTTATGTTGCCAATCCCCGGCAACGGCGCCAAAAACTTGTTACGTGTAAAATAGACTATCGCAATTGTAGTGCAAGTGTACACGACGCAAGTAGTAAAGTGATACGAAGTATCGGATATCGTCTCCATAGGGATTGGGCTAATGACTTCACCTTGATTTACTGCATGAAGTAAAGGAAATATTTTAGAGAGTTGTCACGAATAATAAAGTAAAAACGTAAATAAAAGGATTGATTTATCAAGATAGAGAGAATGGGCCGGTATTGAATTGCTCGGTAGTGTAGGTATTGAATTGCTCAGGATCTCCAGTTCTGTCATCGCTCCCGTCGCCGACAGCACCTGTCGCGACGTCTTTCCGTTAGTTGTCGCGGCAGTAGACACTAACTCAGTACTTCAAGCTTGGCAAGAATCCCAGATCTGCCTTGTCCTATCCCTAGGCACAAGGCTGTCGATGAACACGTCTTTGATGATACCTCCCGGCGTGAATCGAAGGATGAACACCGATGTGTATGAATTCTTCCTTAGCCACTTAACCTCGCCTTATCCCTAAGCACGAGATGGTTCAACTATAAACTAGAGAACTCGCTTCTATCTCTTTCGTATACTTAACTCTCCCGATGCTAAGTAAATAGATAACCTTACAATGCTCTCCCGATGCTCTTGCAAGATATTAAAACCAAGATAAAAGAACTTGAAGTTTATTTTATTGAACTTGAAAAATCCTAAAACAAAGCAACCCTTGCAACTACTTTACAAAACAACCCGTGGCCCTAGGGGGAATTTAGAACATGTCGGTGACGGGTGGACGGCAGGGTTTTGGTTTCGGTTATGGGGTAGTCGGCTATGCCCTAGGTTTAATCTATGCCCTTTATATAAGCTTTGGGCTCAAGTTATCTAAGGTAACAAGGATTACAACTTTAATTAAAAGTAAGATTCTAATAAAGACTAAATCTCTAAAGTATCCTACTTTCTAGCCGCATCCTTGCTTTTAGGGATTTCCTCTCCTTTGAGCTTTGGCTTGACATATCTTTTGATCCGGGGCTTGGAAAATTATTTGGCTTCCACACGACAGACGAGCAGATTTTTCTCTATCTATCGATGTCCACTTCATTTTTCTTCTTCAATAATCTGCTGTCACCATGCTGTCGTGACGGGTCCATGACAGGTTCGTCTTCTTCAGCTGCTTGTTCAGTTCAGCCTTCCTGCTTATCTGCCCTTCGCCTGCCTTCATCGTCAACCTTGGCAGTTACCTGCAAAATACACCATCTTTTAGTAGAATCCGTGCCTTTTATATAATTGTGATATTTAATTGAAAACTATCCTAAATGCAATGCAATGATGCTTGAATGCAGCAGAAATATGGGTTAAAAAGGGTGTAAATAATAGAACTTTTACACACTCAACAGTTTGAAGAAAGATGTGGCCGAATATGTGAGCCGTTGTTTGGTTTGTCAGAGAATGAAGGTAGAACATCAGGTTCCTTCAGGTTTGCTACAGCCTTTGAAGATTCCGGAATGGAAATGGGAGAGGATCACCATGGATTTTTTGTCGTGGTTGCCCTTGTCTCCTTCGAAGAAGAATTCAGTGTGGGTGATTGTTGATAGGTTCACTAAGTGTGCTCACTTCTTAGCAGTGAACACTACGGATTCCTTAGACAAGTTTGCAAACTTGTACATCCGTGAGATAGTGAGACTTCATGGAGTTCCGAAGTCTATTGTTTCAGATAGGGATCCTAGATTTACTTCAAGATTCTGGGACTTGCATAGTGCTCTAGGTAGCCGTTTGCATTTCAGCACGTCTTATCATCCGCAGTCCGATGGGTAGTCAGAGCGAGTGATACAGATTCTAGAGGATATGCTTCGTTGTTGTGTGATTGACTTCCAGGGTTCTTAGGAGAAGCACTTACCGTTAGTTGAGTTTGCTTACAACAACAGTTATCAGTCTAGTATTCAGATGGCTCCTTATGAGGCTTTGTATGGTAGACGATGTAGGTCTCCGATTTGTTGGGCTAAAACAGGTCAGAGATTGTTGCCTATGCCGGATTTACTTAAGGGGACTACCGACAAGGTAAAGTTGATTTGTGATCGTTTGAAAGCAGCTTCCGATCGTCAGAAGTCTTATGCAGATTTGAAGAGGAAGGAGATTGAGTACTCAGTGGGTGAGAAAGTGTTTCTGAAAGTATCTCCGTGGAAGAAGGTAATGAGATTTGGCCGAAAGGGCAAGTTGAGTCCGAGGTTCATTGGTCCGTATGAGATAGTTGAGCGGATTGGGCCTGTAGCTTATCGTTTGAGGTTACCTTCTGAGTTAGAGAAGATCCATGATGTCTTTCATGTGTCCATGCTTAGGAGATATAGATCGGATCCTTCTCATGTTATGCCCGTTGAGGAGATAGAGTTAAATCCGGATTTGTCCTATAATGAAGAGCCCGTTGAGATACTTGCTTCTGATACCAAGGTGTTGCGTGGCAAGACCATAGAGTTGGTCAAGATGTTGTGGAGACATAGAGGTGTGGAAGAGGCCACATGGGAGAGGAAAGCGGATATGGTTGAGCAGTTTCCGTATTTGTTTCCATCAGGTAATTTCGGAGACGAAATTCCTTAAGTGGGGGAGAGTTGTAACACCCGGGTTTAGGGGTTAGGTGAAAATAATATTTTAATATTATTTGGGCTCGGGTTTATAATTAAAATGATCCTTTAAAATTTCGGGTTTCAAAATAAATATTTGAAATGGGACCAAATTGATTTAATTGCAAGATGAAGAGCTTTTTAAAGAACAAGGGAATAGCCATTCATTAATGGCCTTTTGGTAATTTACCCATCTTTCAATTTAAATCCCCTTTATACAAATAAAACACCCCTCTCTTACTATTCATTCTCTTCTTCAAAGAGAACCCAACGTGAAATAGGAGCTCCCTTCTTCAAGTTACTATTCCATCTCATTTCTCATCCATTTCAACTCCATTTTGAAAGGTAATAACGTTTTTGACTTCCCCTCAACTCTCTCTATAAAAGTACCATTTATTTTCATTTTCATGGAAGTTTTGGAAAATAGAGTTTTGAAAGATTTTGATTAAAAATGGAAACTTTATGTTGTTAAGCTTAATGTTTTGATTTAATATGGTTAGTTATGATGTATAGAAGTTAAATGGTACCACATATGTGAATTTTGAATGATTTTGAGCAATTTTCGGATTTGGGTAAACATGGGGTTTTTGGAGGGTTTTGGGTGAGTTTTGGGGGTTGATTTAGGTGGAATTTGATAGACTTTTGATAGTACTATGGATAGGGGTTGAATTGGGATCTTTTTGTGGGTGCTATGGATGTTGGAAACATGGTTTTTGGACATGGTTTAGGGGTTGCCCGAGTTTGCTAAAAATGGGATTTGTTCTTGGCTTGCAACATTGTAATTTGTGATTGAATTGTATTCCGGGTTGGTCTTTTGATGTTGGGCTGATTTGGAATTGTTTGAAATGTGTTTGAGGTTGTTTAGAAGCGGAAATTGGTGTTGGAGAAGCTTCGGGAAGGAATCCGGGATTGTGAGAGTGGTTGCTTACTTGGCTTGGAGCCCTGAGCCATGGCATGTAAAATCTTACTACTATCCTTACTGTGGCCACTGGCGAGCTATCATTTGTATTCATGACCTTGCATTCTAAACTTTATCCTTGAAGCTATGGAAAGAAATATTTTTGGGTCCACTAAAAATTTTAGATTACATCTTCTAATTTCAATATAAGATGCATTTTCAAAAACCAAACTTTCTTTTCAAATTATGGATATATCAGGCTAGATTAAATACCTCGAATATCAATTGCACGAGCAACACTAAGATGACTTACCAAGGATTGCCTCAAGCATCATGTGTCTATGAAACCTCGAAAGCTGAGCTAATATCTGAGGATGTGAAATACCCTCCGAGTTATTTCAATTTTTAATCTATTAGACTTACTTTCTGTAGGCTTTGCCTTTATCATTATTGCTTTGTCTCAATTCTTTATCGTTTTGGGGAAATCAGCTCATCACATTCCTTTGGCTCGAAATAAATGATGGAGCAAACAACAAAACCCCGAGCTACTCGGCATTGTCATGATTTGAAAATATTATCATCACTCATGCAGCTAAAGTTTTTGATTCGAATGGTGCATAACAACCTTATTGGTTCTTTTGCTACAACAGAGTGCCCCAAAATTTCCACACTCTTATCCGAAAATGCCTATTACCATGTTTCGAACATTGGAGTGCTTTTGCTATGCTTTTAATATTCTTTGATTTTTTTTCTTTTTCTTTTCTCTTTTCTTTTCTTTTTCCTCTTTTTTTGGTGTGAAAGATTTCTTGTTGTTTTCCCGAATGCCTTAATGCCATGTGTACTCAATAAATGATCAAATAAAATTGGAGTGTAAGTCACATATTCATCATCTCCGCAGCTTTTGATTTCCACTAGACAAGGGTTGCTCGAAATCAACCTTTGGGTCACGATCAATGTTCCTCGTGCAATTGATATATGGAGACTCAATAGACAAATATATATACACAAAATGAAGAGACGGTTGAAACACAAAACGATGCATCCTTTCATTGAAATTTAAAACATACAATCTTAGGCCCTTACAAAAAGATCTTTGCTACCTTCGGGCAAAGAGTAGAAAGGTTGATTCCACACATTACTCCGAGGAACAAATTAAAATGCAATGAAATGAAGACTAGTGAACACTAAACATATAGCAAACTCGGATGCATTAAAACCCTTGATCACCGCTAGACTGGCCACTCATCACAACCCATAAGCTTCCTCGAGGAACTCAATCTCCTTATTGTCCATCAGTTCCTGAACCAACTACTTGAATTCTGGACAACTCTGAATCGCATGCCCTGCAGTCTGATGGTACTCAAAATGATTCATGGCCATCATACACTCCCCTCGTACCACTCTCAATCAAGCTCGCCGTTCATAGTTGTTCGTACACCCAACTCAGAGGGGACCTGACTTCCGACACTTCCATCCTTACTTTCTACGCATCTACCTCTTCGAGGGCATTCACGCCTCGACCTCCATGGTTTGGAAGTAGGTTGGCCGCCACATTGGGCCCCTCTAATTCGATGACCCCAATGTTGATCATGATTTGCACGAGCTTCTTGAACGAATGTGCAATTTTATATTGCGTGCCCCGGTACTCCACCGTGGTACTCATAATGTGATTTCTCGTCATACCATAGTGGGTAAGGCGGATGGAAGGGAGTAACATGATATGGGCGGACAAAATCAGCCTCGTATAGGTGTTCGCACACCTCCTTGTATGGCATGGACAGAGGGATGAAAGACATATTCTCCTTTTCCCTCTTGGAAGCCCTATTTTCTGTTCTATTTGAGCTTTGTGCATTCCTGATTGCGGCTTGAGGCGGTGAGATTGTGAGGTGCTTAGGAGCCTCGTAGGTACTGGTGTTGTTCACCTCATGATCTCTCTTCTTGAATTGCTTCCGAGCATTTTCTCCTCCATCAATTCTACCACTCATGATAGCTGCCTCAATACGTTCACCGGTCATAACAATATCTGAGAAATTACCGATAGGGTTGCTTATCATGCGGTCATAGAGGATTCCCTTCAAAGTATCGACAAACATAGTAGAGATCTCATTTTTGTGGAGTGAGGGTTACACTTGTGCCTCCACATCTCGCCAACGTTAGGCGTATTCACGAAGGCTCTCATTGTGCCTTTGTTCCAAACCTTGTAGCATGAGTCGGTTTGGGACCATATCGGTTATGTGCTTATACTGATCCATGAAAGCCTTGGCCAAATCCTTCCATGTCCTAATCTGAGCACGAGTTAACTGATTGTACCACCTCACTGCGGGTGCTGCTAAGCTATCTTGAAAGCAGTGAATTAGCAACCTCTCTTTGTCGATAAAACATGTCATCTTTCTACAGAACATAGTTATGTGGGTAGTATGGCAAGTTATCCCGTCAAACTTTTCAAACTCCAGTGTCTTGAACTTGGGTAGAATTACCAAGTCTGGAACCAAGCTGAGATCTCTAGCATTCATCCCATATGACCGTTGTTCTTCCTCCTTTGTCCGGAATTTCTCCTCGAGGTCCTTCCGTGTCTCTTCTAGTTGCTTTAAGAACTCCGCCTTGACCTTGTTCAATTTCTCAATCTCATCCAAATTCGGGACATTATCCCTAACATTTTCTATGTGATTAAAAATCAAACCCGATAAAGCACGGGTAGAGGCGCCCGCCTTATGCGATGTTGTCCCATCTCCTTAAGTAGCCGCTCCTTGCGAGGGCTTAGGGGTATCAGTGTCAAAACCAAGGGAATACGAGGGGTCTCCCATCTCCTGACTAGGGTTTCAAACAACACCATTTCCTCTTAGATTGGATTATATCAATTGAGATATCTCTTTCATCATATCTTGTTGGGACTTGATGGTGGTGTCCCTCAATTCTTGCTGAGCTCGCTCTAACTGACCCCTTAAGTCGGCTTCCAACTTAGCAAAACTCTCATCCATTTGCTTCTTTTGCTGGCCAGTAAAGTGTGGATGTGGAATCTTCGATAGACACGAATACTGTTGTAGAGTGTCCATGAGTTCTATATTTTGTACACATTCCTGCCCTTATTATTGATATTCTTAAGCTCATTTAGGCATATTTAGGTGCATTGCATGCATAATAACAGTATTTTCTCTTTTACCATGCTTTTATTGAATATTTTATATTTGGTTAAGAAAAGATACTATTTTAGTTTAGTTTTTATTTTTCAGGTGTTGTGACTGTGTAGAGGAGGAAAGGAAATGACAGGAGAGGACAGGAAAGTTGGAAACAAAAGGAGTTGTACTAAAGCAGTTCTAGGTGCCGCCAAGGACGCCGCCATAGCAGTATTGCTGCCAAGTGCCTCTCAGGCATGAGTTACACCGACTTAGTCAAGATGGGTCGCGATTGAAAGAGGGAAATTCCCTAAGCCCAATGAGCACAATCTTGCAATTTTCTAAAGCTTGTAACGGCCGGTAGAGTTGATCTAAGATTGATAAGTAAGAGTACTTATCCTTACTTGCGAGAGAAGGCAACGTCCAAAGAGTCTACATTCAAGTCAAAAAGGAGTCAGCATTTAATATAAAGCTACTTTAAGGACTTCTACTTCAAGGAGGACTCAAACTTACGCCATGAGCCATATATACCCAATGTATGTGAGGGTATAGGAGGAGGCATAGAGATCGGTATAGCACATTATATCGCAGGGTTGTATAGCGGGGAGGTAGCTAGATAGATGGGAGGTGTTGGAGGTTGCGACCCAACTCTCCTAGGGTATAGGTTTTCTTACGTAAAGTAGTTGTGATAAACGGTTGTAATAGTTTAAGTGTGTTTTCAATAAAATATTCTCAAGTTTGCTTAATTCATGTTCTTCACTTCTTCAATTACTTCCAAAAGTCCAGTTGAGGAAATCCATTTGTCAGGCACGAGAGTGTAAGGCTCACGAAAGGATTAAGCACGGTCTCATCATGTCAAGGTGTTGACTAATTCGGCTTAGACATAAGTTATAATTTCAGTGGCTAAAAGGAGCAACCAAACGTCGATTGCCTGTGTTAGGTTTACGCTGAGATTGCTAGGTATTGCCCACATCACGTGGTGACAAAATCCTTGCCTAGACATAGGAAGGATCACTTAAGAATTGATCTGACGAACTTGGAGTATCTGCCAGACTTGCCGCCATGACTTATTTCCATTTCACCGTCCGAGACAGTAAGTGACAGGGTCGTAGCTGCCGTCCGCCATTACCCGCCGAGGTAGAAAATCATGGCAGCGTAAAACACACTTAGGCTTTACAAAGCAGTCTACACGCTACTGAGCTGCAATTACCTTACCCAATCTATTGACCTCATCTCTCCCTATCATCCCTATCATCAATATGTTTATCTTATTTGTGTTTTTATCTTTCCACATTTAGAAATTTAATTGTGCATTTATTAAATTCTTGTACAGGAAACCACTCATAGTAGCTACTCTAATCCCTGTGGGAAATGATATCTTTTATACTATAACTTGACAAGAGTGTGCACTTGCGCTCATAAATAGAGAACACATAATCTCTCTACAAGTTTTTGGCACCGTTGTTGGGGATTGGCAACATCAACTGTGTTTGAATTTCTGCACTTCTACTTTAGTTTTTGCATATTAAATCTTTGTTTATTTTATTTTTCAAAAAAAATATTATGCCTATTTGTTTTCTTTGATGTATGTCCCGCCAGGGCGGCAAAGATGGCAGCCAACATCCACCTGAGGAGGGGAAGGACATGCCCGGACGAAAAGCCATATGTTAAGCCCTCAGGAAGTGGTTATGTTTGGGAAAAGCGCAACCCAACATAACCTGATTTTTATTTTTATTTTTATGCATTAGGATTAGATTTAATTTTCAGTTATTTTTATTTAATTTTTATATTTATTCTATTTCAGGTTAGGAATGAAGGCAAGACCAAGAAGGATGAAAGAATAAAGGAGAAGCCCAATCCATCAGCCAAGGCAGCCCAAGGCAGATTAGCATAACGGCTAGCCGCAACGGCTATATTTGCAAGAGCTAGCGGAACGGATATCTGCGTAACGGTTAGAAGCGCAGAAATCACGCTGCAATCATTGCCACCCGTTGGCAGCGTGCTCGCCAAGGCAATGGAGAGAAACGACTATATAAATCCAACTATTCTCCCCACGTTCTTCTCTTCACTTTCTCATTTACTCTCAACTCTTCTTTTCAATCTTTGCTTTTAAGATTTCACTTGCTTTACTTTCTTGAAATTTCTTTTTCTTTCTTTAGGAAAACACAACCGTTCTCACAGTTATGGCCACATCAAAACACACTGCCTCCACCTCCAAGCCAACCTTTCAGAGCTTCTTAAACTCTACTGTCACGACAACTTACAAGCAGTACTTTACAGAGCGGCAACTCTAGGAGGAAATAGGGTTCCAATACACCAGGCCATATGGGGATTTTGGCCTCGAACCCACCATATTCGAAAGGGTTCATAACTTGGGTTGGGACATTTTCGCATGGCAGCCAGAAGGGATAAACAACAATCAGGTGCGAGAGTTCTATGCCCACAAGCCTACACTGGGAAACCCTTTTGTCTATGTCCAAGGCGAATGAGTCAATCTCACAGCAGAAACCATCAACAACTTCTACGCATAGAAATCAGAGGGAATCCTCATGAAGAATGGAAGTCCTACCTAAAGGCGGTTGACTATGAAAAGATCAAGAAAGAAATCTGTTGGCCCAACACCAATTGTCTTATCGGCAAGAATAATGGTTTAGTCAATCTCCGCGATCTACTGTCGGAGGCCGTTCTTTGGAGCAACTTCGTCCAACGCTGCCTAATGCCCACCTCGCACGAATCAACAGTCAACAGGCCGCGGCTGGCCCTTATCCACATCATTATGAAGGGGCAGCCAATAAAAGTTGGTGAAGTAATTCTATAGAAGATCTATGCCCACGCAGACAAGCCCAATGTCAAGGGACCTCTCGTCTTCACTGCACTCATCACAAGCCTATGCGCCAACTTCCGCGTGCCGTCGCATCACAAGGATACAATCATTCCTACCAAGGAAGGGTGGAAAAGAAAGGCGTGCCTCCAGATAATGCAGGAGTCGGAACCGAAAACACCGTCAACCGCCCAGCCGCCGTCCCAACCTGCCGCCACCCCAGCCGCAGCGGGCAGTACTGAAGCTGCCCTCCCCTTCTGCCGTGATCACCCTACTGCATAGCCTCGTCGAAAGCTTCCAAAGGATCGAGCACAAACAAGTGATCTTCACAAAATATATTGCGAAGGTGAAAGAGGCCTTTGTGGCCTACTTGCTTGACAAATACCATGACGGCGGCCCACAGTTGCCTGCATTCCCATCAGAGTTAGTAGCATCCAAACCGACCCAGATCACACCCAGACCAGTTGCTACTCCAGCCGCCGCCGACAGCGAGTGGCCGCACATCTACCCCAAAAGAAAGATCTCACCCACACACATCCAGCCGTACGAACTCACCTCCTCATCAGAATCGAAGAAAGTGGAGGAGACTATTCCAACCTCCCCAACAGCAAAGGAGGTCACTGCCAAAGATGTCGACGATTTAGACATGGAGATTTATGATTGTCTCGATGATAAACCGGCCGAGGTAGCAAGGAAGAGGAAGCGGTCAGCCGCAGCAACCGAGCATCATGGTGGAGGGTCTGAACCTGAGCCAGAAGCACCAGCAAAACGACCCACACCCAGCCGCATCCAGCCGCTGCAGGGCACGAAGAAAAGCCCAACCGCCAAACCTTCTGCCACACGCCGCCTAGTCCTGCCCGCCTCCTCAGAATCCTGCTCCGACACAGCAGCAACAGCGGGGAAATCCCCTAGTCTATAGAACCTTTTCTTTTTCTTTTTCTTTTTCTTTTTCTTTTTTTCTTTTTCTTTTTCTTTATTTTTATGTTTTCTTTTATTTTATCTGTTTTTCTTTTTATGTTTTTATATCTTTTTGCTTTATTTTATATTTTGTAAGGCATTAAGGACAATGCCAACCTTGAGTTTTGGGGGAATAGTCCTTTTTGTTTTAGGTTCATTTAGTAGCATATAGAAGAATATGTAAATTCCGCCCTAGCACTCAATGAAGTAGAAATTTTAGCTTAAAACTTGTGCCTAGGATAGTTAGCCGACTACCTAGATTCGCACCATACTAAATATTTTGACTTAACCATGGAATGAAGCATGAAAAACACTTAGAAAATTTTTCTTTTTGCCAATTATTCTTACACTGTCTGTTAAATGGTGAATTTTTGCTTGAGTTCTAAGTTTAACATTGTTTGCTTTACTTAATAAGAATTTCTTAATTGAATACAGGTTTGTCGTCGCGGCAGCAACACAAAGATGGTGAAACCTCTAGAGGTGCCTGAAACAGGATCTAGGCAGGATGTTGAAAAACCCTAGACGTGCCTGAAACAGGTTCTAGGAAGGATCATGAGCAAGGACACTCCGCTGCTATCAAAGTCCAAGTATCTAAACCAAGTGATGGACAAATTAGCAAGAGTGAATGAAAGCCTTCACGGGATGACTCTATTCAAAGGGTTCGGAGTTCTGTAGAGTGCACCTATCTTAGCTTCAGATCCAGAGAATAGTTGTGATGAGCTTGAGCCCTTAAAGCCATGATCAGAGAAAAAGAAGTGCTTAACTGTGCGGCCAAGGCAGCAACTCATATCCTTTTTAGTAATTTCATTACGTTCAGCATTCTCTGTTAACTTAGTATACTCAACATGTTTTAGCATGGACACAGACCTGCACACACTGCACTGGCACTAAGAAAATTAAAAATCTATGTTATTTCATGTTATTCCCTATCACTAACATTAAATAGGTGACACGGCCTTGAGGTAAGAAATCAAGTTAAAGGTCAAGTTTCTTTTAATTTTGTGCAATGGGCAGGTTTACTAGTTAGATTGCATTGCTTGAGGACAAGCAATAGTTCGAGTTTGGGGGTGTGTAGAATGTCCATGAGTTCTATATTTTGTACAAATTCCTTCCCTTATTATTGTTATTCTTAAGATCATTTAGGCATATTTAGGTGCATTGCATGCATAATAACAGTATTTTCTCTTTTACCATGCTTCTATTGAATATTTTATATTTAGTTAAGAAAAGATATTGTTTTAGTTTAGTTTTTATTTTCAAGTGTTGTGACTATGTAGAGGAGGAAAGGAAAGGAAAGGACAGGAGAGGAGAGGACAGGAAAGCTGGAAACAAAAGGAATTGTACTGAAGCAGTTCTAGATGCCGCCAAGTGCCTCCTAGGCAGAAGTTACACCAACTTAGTCAAGATGGCTCGCGATTGAAATATAGCAATTCCCTAAGCCCAATGAGCCCAGTCTTGCAATTTTCTGAAGCCTGTAGCGGTCGGTAGAGCTGATCCAAGATTGATAAGTAAGAGTACTTATCCTTACTTACGGGAGAAGGCAACGTCTAAAGAGTCAGCATGTAATGTAAAGTTACTTTAAGGACTTCTATTTCAAGGAGGACTCAAACTTACGCCATGAGCCCTATATATACCAAATGTATGTGAGGGTATAAGAGGAGGCATAGAGATCGGTATAGCACATTATATCGCAGGGTTGTATAGCGGGGAGGTAGCTAGATAGATGGGAGGTGTTGGAGGTCGCGTCCTATCTCTCCTAGGGTTTAGGTTTTGGTATGTAAAGTAGTTTTGAGAAACGGTTGTAATAGTTTAAGTGTGTTTTCAATAAAATATTATCATGTTTGCTTTGTAATGCCCCGGTTTTGGGCTTAGGAGTTTTGGGATTTGGACCGGTTCGGTCGGAGTGCGGTTCGAATATATAAAAGTGAATTTAGGAAAGCCTAGTTCGGTTTGCATTAAAAATATGGGAAAATGTCTTAAAATAATCTTTTAATATATATAAGAGAGTGGTGAAATCAATTTTACAAAATGAGGTTTGGAAGGGTGACATTTTAGCTAGTGACCAAAATGTAATTTTCGAAAACTGTGAGACTGTTTTAAAAAGGATTGAAACTTTGAATCTTTAAGGAGCTATTTACCCAAAGGGAGTTTCTCCAGATTTTTCTAAGATATTAAATGATTTAATTAGTGGTTTTTAAATAAAAGAAAAGAGAGGGAAGATATTTTCCTAAATTTCCAAATAACTTTCCAAATTTCTATTTCCATTTTCTCTCATCTTTTCTCTCAAACCAAACACATTTCTCCAGAGCATTTCCTTCTGATTTTGATATCCAAACATGAGATTTTAATCCTCTTTTGATCTCTAATCATCTCTTCAACAAAACCTCACCATTTGCTAATTGGATTTTCAAGATTTTGGTTCTAAAAAAGGGAGAAACTCAAGTTTGGAGGTAAGAACGTCCTTCTCCTCTAAACTCTCAGTTCTTTACTGAAATTCATAAGTTCTCAATTCTTAATTTGTGTTTTATAAATGGTTTTAAGGTTGTGTTATTGATCTTGGCTTTTAAATGCAAGATTTGGTTGATTTTGATGAAATTTCGTATGATCTGATTGGGCAGTGTTTTGAGGTGTCAATTTGATGTTAAATGAATGTTAAATTGATGTGAAATTGAGTTTTAATCAATGCAATCCCGGATAGGTTGAATTTCCTAAGTTTAGCTTGAGTTCTTGGTTGTTTTTGGAGTGATCTTGATGATTTGTTATAGCTGGAGGTATAAGGATGTTGTTAGATCCTTTTTGGATGTTAATTGATGTTTAAGGATGATTAGATTTGATGGATCTTGGCTGGGTAATGTTGTGGAGTTGTTTGGATGCATTTTCGGTTGTGTTTGGTAGCCGAAAATGGAGTGTGGATGAGAGCAGCGAGTTTTGATGCTTTCATTGAAGATATTAATGCATGATGATGCATTAATCCTCTGCTTTGATGTGTTTAAAACAGGGGAGTCATCTTTGGATCCTAGTGGTGGTGATCCGGAAGTTTGATTGGTGTTTCGGCAAGAGGCGAAACGGAATCGGTGAGTGGATTTTGGTTTTCGGCTTTGAAACCAATGTTTTGAAGGTTTGGGAGCTTAGTTTAAGTCTAAGCAACTTAGCTAAGCTCAAGAGTAAGTTTTTGGAAAAACTCTCTTGATGATGAACCATGGATTGGTTGTATGCAATGTGGTTTGTTTGCATGTTTTAAACTCTGTTTTGAAAGCATATCTAGCATGTTTATTTGCTGAGATTATAAGCCATGTGTTGAAGGAAACTCAAGGTAAGAGTTCCTTGTTTTTGAACATTGTTTTAATGTGGTTTGATGCTTAAAGATGCATGATGTTTATGGCTTTGTTAAATGCTTTAAAACAGTGGAATATTGATGTTAATGATGCATATTGGCAAGTGATGGTTAAGGTCACAAAGGTGGTTAAAAGTCCTTGTGTGAGCCTTGTTTATTTAAGAGCAACATCGTGGTTAAAAGTCCATGGTTGGCTCTTGGTTAAGATCACAAAGGTGGTTAAAAGTCCTTGTGTGAATCTTGTGAATTTTAAGAACAACATGGTGTTTAAAAGTCCATGGTTGGTTCTTGGTTAAGGTTCAAGGTGGTTAAAATTCCTTGTGTAAGCCTTGTTATTTAAGAACATCAAGGTGTTTAAAAGTCCTTGGATGATTCTTTTTAAGGACACAAAGGTGTTTAAAAGTCCTTGTGTGGTCCTTGCCATGGTGTTTAAAAGTCCATGGGTTAAGGACACAATGGTGTTTAAAAGTCCATGTGTGGTCCTTGGAAAGTATAAGATCACAATGGTGTTTAAAAGTCCATGTGTGGATCTTATGTGGAATGTATCACTTGTTGCCAATATGACATGTAATGAAATGGAAGCATGAATTGCTTGTTTTAAATGCTTATGTGCATGACTAAAGGTTGTTTTGAAGTATGGTTTATAAAGGTGTTTTATAAATGCATTATTGTGTGGTTTTAAATGAGCATTCCTCACTAAGCTTTTGCTTACGCTCTCTCTCTTTTCTTAAACCAATAATGCAGAGCATTAAAGTGCATTGAGGGCAGCAAGGAAGGGCAAGCATCCAAGTGGTGAACTAAGCTAGAGAATGGTGAAGGTTTCTTAAACACTATTAGCTTTTGGCATTTGGCAATGGGGGACCCATGTTGTTGTTTTGGGAGATGCTTTGGACTCCCTAAGTTGGATTTATGATGTTAATAATGTTGGAACTTGTAATTGGCCTATATGAAGTGGATTTGGTATTTTGATGCTTGAATGGTTGGATAAGTAGGATGCATGCCTTTAGAATTGGGTATTTCTTATTTTGATGCCATGTTGATGTTTGGTTGATGCAATTATGTTCCTTGTATGTTGGATGTCTTGCTGGTAAGATTTGGTGGCTTTTGGAGCACGTTTGGTAGGTCAATTGAGTGTTTAAACAGCAATTTTTCTGCAATCTGGGCAGGCCGTATCGGAACGGGAGCTACCGTTTCGGAACGGGGGCCCTGTAGTGGCCCAGGCGTTCGAAACAGAAGGTACCGTTCCGAAACGGAAATGTTTTTGCCAGGCCCCGTTTCGGAACACGTTGCGGAACGGTCCCGCGTTTCGAAACAGGTTCTCCCTGTTTCGGAACACCTGACTGTTGAGGGCTGACATGGGCGGTTATATGTTTTGAAATGTTTGCATTTTGGTCCTGAAACATGTTTATGTAATTAAATGAGTTTGAGATATCCGCTTGAGCTGAAATTTGACAGAGAAGCATGAAATATGATTAATTACATATTGGTAACTTAAAATGGGGTTAAGTCCTTATAATTTTCTGAAATTACAATTTGGTCCCTAAAGTGTAATTGGTGCAAATTGGGTTCCTGAATGTTCTCTGATGGTTATGATCTTTGGGTATGCTGATTGTATGTTCACGTTTAGGGATAAAATGCATCTAGACAAGTTTAAAAAGAAAAAAAAGGGTCGTTAATCAAGGTTGACTTTCGAGTTGACTTTGGTTTTCCCCGTGTAAACTTCTTAATTCGGTTCATCCGTCTGGGCCGGGTTAAGGGGGTTACATTTGGTGGTATCAGAGCTGAGTTCTCGAGTATTTGGGAATGATTGTGTGAATGTTTAAAGTATGTATGCTTTGTATGCTTGTTGAGTGAAAGCATGTTGAGAGGCTTGTGAATATGTTGCAATTGAAGTGTATGCTGTGGTGAAGCATGTTGTGGGTACCCATTTCCAAATCAAAGCTAATGAAATGATATTGTTTTTAAGTGAAAATGAGCTTGAGTACTTGGATTGCTTACCTTGCTGAGCCTGACTTTGTTTATTGCATTGTGATTGCATTGCTAGAGTATGGCACCTCGTAGAGAGTTGAGGAGTAATGTGCGAGCTACGGCTCAGAATGAGAATGAGAATGAAGAGAATGTTGAAAGTGCGGTGGATTTACCTCCTCCACCTGGTGGTGATGATGCTGGGGGTAGAGCTGCAGCTGGTGCTGGGGTCGCTGGACCTGAGGCTGGTCAGGGGCAAGCTGTTCCTGACATGACGGTGTTGATACAAGCTATTGCTGGAGCTTTTCAAGCAGCAGTAGCTGGAGCTCAAGGAGCTGGGCATCAAGGAGATGCTGAAGTTAGACTACCCTTGGAACATTTGCGCAGTCTAGGAGGGACTGAGTTCAGGGGTTTGTCAGCTGAAGGTTCGGAGTCTTGGGTAGAGGGTACCAAGAGAATCTTGGGTCAGATGAATTGCACTGATGTGCAAAAGCTCGGCTGTGTAGTGTCCTTGCTACAAGATGATGCTTATACGTGGTGGACAACCACTATCGCTGGGATGGCGGAAGCTGACGTAACTTGGACGTTCTTTCAGAACACGTTCAAGAGAAGGTATCTAGGTGTGAGGTACCTAGATGAAAAGAAGAGGGAGTTCATGTCTCTTACCCAGGGGAGCATGTCTGTGGCTGAGTATGAGGTCCAGTTTGTTCGACTCAGTCAGTATGCACCTGAGCTTGTTCCGGATGAGCGGGAGAGGTGTGAAAGGTTCCGTTATGGTTTAGTGACGGAAGTTAAGATGTATGTGCTGGCTACCGAGTATGATGATTTTGATGTGCTGGTGGGCCGAGCAAAGGATATTGAGATGAACTTGGGTTTATCTGCTAGAAGTGCTGGATCAAGTGCTGGTAAGCGAGCAGCTGAATATAGTTCCGGTGGTGGACGGAACAAGAGGGGACGTGATCAGAGGTATCAGTCCTCAGCGAAGCGAGGTGGTGGTGCGCCTGCTCGGGGAGGCAACGCTAGAGTTGATCCGAGTGCATGTTGGATATGTGGTTCGCGTGGCCATATGAAACGTGATTGTCCTCGTGCTGTGAGGGAGGTGCAAGCTCCTGTTGTGGCAGCTGGTAATTCGTGCTGGAACTGTGGATCTACGGACCACATGAGGAGAGAGTGTCCTATGTTGGCTGGTGGCCAAGTGCGTGCTCCTGTTGTTGCTGCACCGCAGAGAGGTCGTGGGCGCGGTCGTGGTAACTTCCAGCGGAGAGAGGAAGGTGGTCGGGGTGTGGCTCATGTTGTGGCTATTCAGCCTGAGGGTGGCGGCCAAGCCAGGGTGTATGCTCAGCGGGAAGGAAGGAATGACGCGGATGTGATCGCAGGTACTTTTACTCTGCAATCCTTGTCATTACTTTCCTTGATTGATTCTGGATCTACGCACTCTTACATCTTGCGTGAGCATGCTGAATTGCTTGGTTTGCCTGTTGAGTCTTTGGATGTTGGTGTTCGTATCACTAGTTCTTTTGGTGAGACTGTTGTGACTCGAAAGCTTTATAGAAGGTGTCCCTTGGTTGTTCAAGATCATGTTTTTCATGTTGACCTTATGGAGTTGCCTTTCTATGGTTTTGATGTAATCCTTGGTATGGATTGGCTTGCTGAGCATCGAGCTGTTGTGGATTGTGAGAATAAGCGAGTTACGCTGAAGCTTGCGGAGGATTATGAGGTGGTTGTGGTTGGTGAGAATGTGAAGTTTCTTGCCAATGTGGTGTCTACGTTGGAGGCGAGCCGGATGCTGAGGCAAGGTTGTGAAGCTTATCTAGCTTTTGTGATGAATCCTAGCTCTAAGGAGTTGTGTGTGCAAGATATCAGGACTGTGCGAGAGTTTCCTGGTGTGTTTCCTGAGGAGTTGCCTGGGTTACCTCCTAATCGTGAGGTGGAGTTTGAAATTGAGCTGTATGAAAATACAACTCCTGTGTCCATTACCCCTTATAGAATGGAACCCAAAGAGTTGAAGGAGCTGAAGACGCAGTTGCAAGAGTTGCTTGATCATGAGTTCATTCGGCCGAGTGTGTCGCCTTGGGGTGCACCGGTCTTGTTTGTGAAAAAGAAGGATGGCACTATGAGAATGTGCATTGATTATCGTCAGCTGAACAAGTTGACTATCAAGAATCGGTATCCTTTGCCGAGAATTGATGATCTCTTTGATCAATTTCGGGGAGCAGCTGTGTTCTCTAAGATTGACTTGAGGTCAGGATATTACCAGTTGAAGGTAAAGGATGTGGATGTGCTTAAGACAGCTTTCAGGACAAGGTATGGGCATTATGAGTTCCTTGTGATGCCGTTCGGTTTGACAAATGCTCATGCAGCTTTCATGGACATGATGAATAGTGTGTTTCATGAATACCTGGATAAGTTTGTTGTGGTGTTCATTGATGATATCCTCGTGTACTCGCATACTGAGGAGGAGCATGAAGAGCATTTGAGGATTGTGCTGCAAGCTTTGTTGGAGAATCAGCTTTATGCTAAGCTGAGCAAGTGTGAGTTCTGGTTAAGTGAAGTGGTGTTTCTTGGGCATGTGGTTTCTGCTGAAGGGATTCGTGTTGATCCTCAGAAGATTGAGGCGGTGATGAATTGGAAGGTTCCTAAGTCTGTTCATGAGGTTCGTAGTTTCCTTGGTTTGGCAGGATACTACCGGAGGTTTGTGGATGGGTTTTCTAAGATTGCTGCACCTTTGACGAAGTTGTTGCAAAAGGATGTTAAGTATGAATGGACGGAAGCGAGACAGCAAGCTTTTGAGAAGCTTAAGGCAGCTTTGTCGCAAGCTCCTATCTTGGTTCAACCTGAATCAGGGAAAGAGTTTGTGGTGTATAGTGATGCGTCCTATGTTGGTTTGGGATGTGTGTTGATGCAAGAGGGTAAGGTGGTGGCTTATGCATCGTGGCAGTTGAAGGTGCATGAGCGCAATTATCCTACGCATGACATTGAGTTGGCTGCGGTGGTTTTTGCTTTGAAGATCTGGAGGCATTACCTGTATGGTGAGAAGTGTATTGTGTACACGGGTCACAAGAGTTTGAAGTATCTGATGTCTCAGAGGGAGTTGAATCTTAGGTAGCGGCGTTGGGTGGAGTTGCTCAAGGATTATGATTTGACGATTGAGTATCACCCTGGAAAAGCTAATGTTGTAGCGGATGCCTTGAGTAGGAAGGTAGCTGTTGAGTTGAGGGCTATGTTTGCCAGTTTGAGTATTTCGCGCGATGGTGGTCTTGTGGCTGAGTTGCAAGTGAAACCATCTTTGGTTCAGTTGATCAAGGAAAAGCAGTTGCTGGATGATTCCTTGGTACCGCATGTTCAGGATATCGCGGAGGGTAGGCCTTCGGATTTCTGCTTTAATGATGACGGTGTGTTGTGCTTTGGGAGTCGGATAGTAGTGCCCAATGATGCTGAGTTGAGGCGTGCTATTCTGACTGAAGGTCATAGTAGTCCTTTTGCTATGCACCCAGGTAGTACTAAGATGTATCGTGATCTTCGTGATGAGTACTATTGGGTGGGTTTAAAGAAAGATGTTGTGGAGTTTGTGAGCAAGTGTATGGTGTGTCAGCGAGTTAAGGCTGAGCATCAGGTTCCTTCAGGTTTGTTGCAACCGTTGAGAATCCCTGAATGGAAGTGGGAAAGGATTACCATGGATTTTGTGTTTGGTTTACCTTTGTCACCATCGAAGAAGAATTCGGTGTGGGTGATTGTGGATCGCCTGACGAAGTGTGCGCATTTCTTGCCTGTGCATACTACGTATTCTTTGGATAAGCTTGCAGAGCTGTACACTGCTGAGATTGTGCGGCTGCATGGTGTGCCTAAGTCGATTGTGTCGGATAGGGATCCGAGGTTTACATCGCGTTTCTGGCAGTGTTTGCATCAAGCTTTGGGTACACGGCTGAATTTCAGTACATCTTATCATCCTCAGTCGGATGGTCAATCCGAGCGTGTTATCCAGATTTTGGAGGATATGTTGAGGTGCTGCGTGAATGAGTTTCAAGGCTCTTGGGAAAAGCATTTGCCTTTGGTGGAGTTTGCTTATAACAATAGTTATCAGGCAAGTATTCAAATGGCACCTTATGAGGCTTTGTACGGGAGGAAGTGTAGGACTCCTCTTTGTTGGGCTGAAACGGGTCAGAAGTTGGTTTCGATGCCGGCTTTGTTGAAAGGAACCACCAAGAAGGTGAAGCTCATTTGTGCACGTTTGAAGGCAGCTTTTGATCGGCAAAAGTCTTACGCGGATTTGAAGCGTAAGGAGATTGAGTATGCGGTGGGTGACCGTGTGTTTTTGAAGGTTTCGCCTTGGAAAAAGGTGATGAGGTTTGGCCGTAAGGGTAAGTTGAGCCCTAGGTACATTGGACCATACGAGGTGATTGAGCGTGTGGGTCCTGTCGCGTACAAGTTTAGGCTACCTCAAGAGTTGGAGAAGATTCATGATGTGTTTCATGTTTCTATGCTTCGGAAGTATAGATCAGGTCCTTCGCATGTGATGCCTGTGGAAGAAGTGGAATTGAATCCGGATTTGACCTATGATGAGGAACCGGTGAAGATTCTGGATTCGGATAGCAAGGTTCTTCGTGGCAAGACCATTGAGTTGGTAAAGGTGTTGTGGAAGCATCGTGGTGTTGAGGAAGCCACGTGGGAACGAAAGGATGACATGCTGAAGCAGTTTCCGTATCTCTTTCCTTCAGGTAAATTTCGAGGACAAAATTTCTTAAGGGGGGAGAGTTGTAACGCCCCAGTTTTGGGCTTAGGAGTTTTGGGATTTGGACCGGTTCGGTCGGAGTGCGGTTCGAATATATAAAAGTGAATTTAGGAAAGCCTAGTTCGGGTTGCATTAAAAATATGGAAAAATGTCTTAAAATCCTCTTTTAATATATATAAGAGAGTGGTGAAATCAATTTTACAAAATGAGGTTTGGAAGGGTGACATTTTGGCTAGTGACCAAAATGTAATTTTCGAAAACTGTGAGACTGTTTTAAAAAGGATTGAAACTTTGAATCTTTAAGGAGCTATTTACCCAAAGGGAGTTTCTCCAGATTTTTCTAAGATATTAAATGATTTAATTAGTGGTTTTTAGATAAAAGAAAAGAGAGGGAAGATATTTTCCTAAATTTCCAACTAACTTTTCAAATTTCTATTTCCATTTTCTCTCATCTTTTCTCTCAAACCAAACACATTTCTCCAGAGCATTTCCTTCTGATTTTGATATCCAAACATGATATTTTAATCCTCTTTTGATCTCTAATCATCTCTTCAACAAAACCTCACCATTTGCTAATTGGATTTTCAAGATTTTGGTTCTAAAAAGGGAGAAACTCAAGTTTGGAGGTAAGAACGTCCTTCTCCTCTAAACTCTCAGTTCTTTACTGAAATTCCTAAGTTCTCAATCCTTAATTTGTGTTTTATAAATGGTTTTAAGGTTGTGTTATTGATCTTGGCTTTTAAATGCAAGATTTGGTTGATTTTGATGAAATTTCGAATGATCTGATTGGGCAGTGTTTTGAGGTGTCAATTAGATGTTAAATGAATGTTAAAATGATGTGAAATTGAGTTTTAATCAATGCAATCCCGGATAGGTTGAATTTCCTAAGTTTAGCTTGAGTTCTTGGTTGTTTTTGGAGTGATCTTGATGATCTGTTATAGCTGGAGGTATAAGGATGTTGTTAGATCCTTTTGGATGTTAATTGATGTTTAAGGATGATTAGATTTGATGGATCTTGGCTGGGTAATGTTGTGGAGTTGTTTGGATGCATTTTCGGTTGTGTTTGGTAGCCGAAAATGGAGTGTGGATGAGAGCAGCGAGTTTTGATGCATTCATTGAAGATATTAATGCATGATGATGCATTAATCCTCTGCTTTGATGTGTTTAAAACAGGGGAGTCATCTTTGGATCCTAGTGGTGGTGATCCGGAAGTTTGATTGGTGTTTCGGCAAGAGGCGAAACGGAATCGGTGAGTGGATTTTGGTTTTCGGCTTTGAAACCAATGTTTTGAAGGTTTGGGAGCTTAGTTTAAGTCTAAGCAACTTAGCTAATCTCAAGAGTAAGTTTTCGGAAAAACTCTCTTGATGATGAACCATGGATTGGTTGTATGCAATGTGGTTTGTTTGCATGTTTTAAACTCTGTTTTGAAAGCATATCTAGCATGTTTATTTGCTGAGATTATAAGCCATGTGTTGAAGGAAACTCAAGGTAAGAGTTCCTTGTTTTTGAACATTGTTTTAATGTGGTTTGATGCTTAAAGATGCATGATGTTTATGGCTTTGTTAAATGCTTTAAAACAATGGAATATTGATGTTAATGATGCATATTGGCAAGTGATGGTTAAGGTCACAAAGGTGGTTAAAAGTCCTTGTGTGAGCCTTGTTTATTTAAGAGCAACATGGTGGTTAAAAGTCCATGGTTGGCTCTTGGTTAAGATCACAAAGGTGGTTAAAAGTCCTTGTGTGAATCTTGTGAATTTTAAGAACAACATGGTGTTTAAAAGTCCATGGTTGGTTCTTGGTTAAGGTTCAAGGTGGTTAAAATTCCTTGTGTAAGCCTTGTTATTTAAGAACATCAAGGTGTTTAAAAGTCCTTGGATGATTCTTGTTAAGGACACAAAGGTGTTTAAAAGTCCTTGTGTGGTCCTTGCCATGGTGTTTAAAAGTCCATGGGTTAAGGACACAATGGTGTTTAAAAGTCCATGTGTGGTCCTTGGAAAGTATAAGATCACAATGGTGTTTAAAAGTCCATGTGTGGATCTTATGTGGAATGTATCACTTGTTGCCAATATGACATGTAATGAAATGGAAGCATGAATTGCTTGTTTTAAATGCTTATGTGCATGACTAAAGGTTGTTTTGAAGTATGGTTTATAAAGGTGTTTTATAAATGCATTATTGTGTGGTTTTAAATGAGCATTCCTCACTAAGCTTTTGCTTACGCTCTCTCTCTTTTCTTAAACCAATAATGCAGAGCATTAAAGTGCATTGAGGGCAGCAAGGAAGGGCAAGCATCCAAGTGGTGAACTAAGCTCAAGTATGGTGAAGGTTTCTTAAACACTATTAGCTTTTGGCATTTGGCAATGGGGGACCCATGTTGTTGTTTTGGGGGATGCTTTGGACTCCCTAAGTTGGATTTATGATGTTAATAATGTTGGAACTTGTAATTGGCCTATATGAAGTGGATTTGGTATTTTGATGCTTGAATGGTTGGATAAGTAGGATGCATGCCTTTAGAATTGGGTATTTCTTATTTTGATGCCATGTTGATGTTTGGTTGATGCAATTATGTTCCTTGTATGTTGGATGTCTTGCTGGTAAGATTTGGTGGCTTTTGGAGCACGTTTGGTAGGTCAATTGAGTGTTTAAACAGCAATTTTTCTGCAATCTGGGCAAGCCGTATCGGAACGGGAGCTACCGTTTCGGAACGGGGGCCCTGTAGTAGCCCAGGCGTTCGAAACAGAAGGTACCGTTCCGAAACGGAAATGTTTCTGCCAGGCCCCGTTTCGGAACACGTTGCGGAACAGTCCCGCGTTTCGAAACAGGTTCTCCCTGTTTCGGAACACCTGACCGTTGAGGGCTGACATAGGCGGTTATATGTTTTGAAATGTTTGCATTTTGGTCCTGAAACATGTTTATGTAATTAAATGAGTTTGAGATGTCCGTTTGAGCTGAAATTTGACAGAGAAGCATGAATAATGATTAATTACATATTGGTAACTTAAAATGGGGTTAAGTTCTTATAATTTTCTGAAATTACAATTTGGTCCCTAAAGTGTAATTTGTGCAAATTGGGTCCCTGAATGTTCTCTGATGGTTATGATCTTTGGGTATGCTGATTGTATGTTCACGTTTAGGGATAAAATGCTTCTAGACAAGTTTAAAAAGAAAAAAAAGGTCGTTAATCAAGGTTGACTTTCGGGTGGACTTTGGTTTTCCCCGTGTAAACTTCTTAATTCGGTTCATCCGTCTGGGCCGGGTTAAGGGGGTTACATGCTTAATTCATGTTCTTCACTTCTTCAATTAGTTCCAAAAGTCCAATTGAGGAAATCAATTTGTCGGGCACGAGAGTGTAAGGCCCACGAAAGGATTAAGCACGGTCTCATCATGCCGAGGTGTTGACTAATTCAGCTTGGACATAAATTAGAATTACAGTGGCTAAAAGGAGCAACCAAACGTCGACTGCCTGTGTTAGGTTTACGCTGAGATTGCTAGGTATTGCCTACATCACGTGGTGACAGAATCCTTGCCTAGACATAGGAAGGATCACTTAAGAATTGCTCTACAAAACTTGAGGTATCTTCCAGACTTGCCGCCAGGACTTATTTCCATTCCACCTGCCGAGACAACGAAAGTTGCAGGGGCAGAGACCCGTTGCGGCCGCGTGACAGAGTCGTAGCTTCCGTCCACCATTACCTGCTGAGGCAGCAAATCATGGCAGCGTAAAACACACTTAGGCTTTACAAAGCAGTCTACATGCTATTGAGCTGCAATTATCTTACCAATCTATCGACCTCATCTCTCCCTATCATCCCTATCATCATTTCTTTATCTTATTTGTGTTTTTATCTTTCCACGTTCAGAAATTTAACTGTGCATTTATTAAATTCTTGTACAGAAAACCACTCATAGTAGCTGCTCCAATCTCTGTGGGAAACGATATCTTTTATACTATAACTTGACAAGAGTGTGCACTTGCGCTCATAAATAGAGAACACCTAATCGCTCTACAACTGCCATGACCTCGAAAAATTAATTATATGTGTTTTATGATTTAATGTATGCAATGTCGTATGCATAACAGAAACAAATGATTAAAGGAAATAAATTAAAAAGCGCAATTGAATGCAAAGAAGTGTTGATTCAAAGAACATCCTCATTAAACAACTTTTCATAACGAAGATCAAGTCTTATTACAACGAGATAAGAAAATAGGTACATAGGGTACGATTTTCAATAAGTTTTTCTTGTCTCCTACCTCTAAATAGCGCGCCCCGGAAACTCCGTTGCTATGGACTATTTCTCCCGTTATGATAGTTTTCAATTTTAGATTGTTCTTGAATCAACACTTCGTATGAAAATGCCATGAATATGCGCAAAAATAATCAAACAAAAAACTAGACAAAAGGAAATTAGATTAGTAAAAATAATGAATAATGAATGACGACACTTCTATTTTTTATTCGATTCCTGTTTAAAGTCGGATTCAGCTAGGGTGGTTTTTTGGTGATGTACAATATTTTGGGAAATAATATTGAACCTACAATATTTTGGGGGGAAAAGCCCACAACAATATCTATGTAAATTATCCAGGAGAAATGGGTTGAACAAATTTTCAAAATTTAAAGCATCTTCAAAACAACCTCAATGATTTGTTTGACTAATGTCATAATATCCCATCATTACATGAAATAAAATCTTGTTTAACATTGTGTTACAACTTACAAAACCTACTATTCTCTGTCTCATTAATTTTATTTCTTATTAATTTTTAAAAATCAACTCTTTTTTAAAATTTAATCATGATTATTTTAAATATTTTAAACAATTAAATTTTATAAAATATATATTTTAAAATTACTTGATTGAAGGTTTATAAAATATATTTTTATATTTTTATTAATAAATTTTAAATAATAATGAGTCAAAGTAAAAAAATAATTGACAAAAAAATTAATGGAGAACAAATTTAGTGGGAGATAGAGAGTATTAAAAATTTGGGTTAAGAAGATATAATAGTGAAAGCTATTTCATTTCATTTTGTATATGTGATATCTTAAAAGCTTATATGTTCTGTATTTAAATACATAGTATTAATATTTGGTTTAGAAGTTTTGGAGATCATGGATAATTTAGATGTGAATTATTATTTCATATACTGACGACGGAAAAAATATTTCATAAGCATGGTTCTAATTATTACACATAAGAATGGAGTTATTGAATTCAAATAAAAATAGGATCAAATAGAAATGATTTTTAGATATTAAACATTTATTAAATAATTTTGAATTATAATCCAATTGATAGAATGTACACGTTTTGGAAAAATTATATCATGGGTCATTCTCACCACGTCATTCATGGACCAACCACTAAAAACCACTCACTTCATCATTTTTTTTCATGTCATTAATTTAATAATAGAATAACTTCCAAAAAACAGTTTTTAAAATGACATGGAAAAACTTTAGTGAAGATTCATTGGTTGTAAAAATTGACATGGAAAAATCATGGTGAAGTATGTGGTTTCTATTAGTTGGTCTCATGGATGACGTGGTGGGAATTACCCATAATATAATTTTTCCATTTTGGGGCTAAAACTTTTATTACATCATGCCATGTTATAATTTTGCGTTAAATTAACAGTCAAATTTAATGATCAATGACCAAAATTAAAAAAAAAACCATAATATTAGACACGATTTTGCTAAAAAATCCTGAATAACTAAAATAGAAACAAAAAAATGATGAGGTGCCAAAAATTGTTGGATAACTAAAAGAGAAACATAAAAAGAGGGCAATGTAGTTTTACTACTTTGTAAAGGGGTCCCTCTAAAGCATGCAGTGCAAGCATCTGCAATGATAATTTCCCGTTGGCATGCCCACACCCAGAGAACAGAGAAAGCGTTTTTCATTATACTTTTTTGCAACAAAAAGCCACAGCCCTTACTAATAATATTATTATTTTTCTATATAAATAAAACAGATTTGAATAATAAATCAGGATATCAGAAACTATAATAATCAAAACTAGAATAAACTCGATTTGTGTATGTATATACAGAGAGACTTTTTTTTGTCTGAGTTTCTAACTTTTTAAGAAATATTTTAAAACTGTAAAGCGTGAAAAATTACAAAATATTAGTGGTGCAAAATTTAGTTATTGGCCCTGTTTGACAATTAGCGGATAGCTGATAGAGGATTACATTAGCCGATAGCTGATAGCTGATTGCATTAGCTTATTTGACTAGCGGATTGTATTAGCTGATTGTATAAAAGTGTTTGGTAAAATTAACTGATAGCTGATAGCTGTTTGATTATTTAAACAAGGAAAATGACATATAAGGACATGATTATATTCGATACTTGTTTGAATAATTTATCAGTTATGAATATTTTGTATCTAATAAATATTAATTAGATTTGTAAAAATTATTTTTAATATAAAATTTCTAAACATATTTGAAAGATTTATATATTAATTTATTATTTATATAATTATTAAAAATATATATATATGCACGTATAAATATGTGATAATAAAAATAGAATTAACTTACAAATGTCATCATATAAATTAGTAGTAACAACAAATAAGTCCAATATTTAATATGTTATTATTTATATTAAAAAATGTTATTATTTAATTTAGGTTATTTGGAGATTTTTTGTAATTGTTAAGGGTAAAAGAGTTATTGCAACTCTAATATCAAACCTCTAATCTCAAAAAGCTCGTATTAGGAGCTTTTTCAAAATTAGCTTTTTCACCTCAATCCGCTATTTACCAAACATTAATATTAGCGGATTTGACTAGTCAAACTTTTAATTATACCTCAACCCTTTAATTTTTGCTCAAACCGTTGTTTACCAAACAGGGCCAATTAGAAAACGCAGAAAATGCCTCAACTATATGTATATCTAAAGACTCGTATTTAAATCTATTTTTTGGGATTTTTTTTATATATAATTAATTGTATAACTAATTAAAAATCTTAATAAAATATTTATTTATTAATTTTATAAATGATTAAAAATGAGCACGTTCTCAATTATAAAGGAATCACTAAAAGAAGGTTGTTTTTGAAATATTTAATATAAAAATCAACTACTAATTGATCTACTGAAATGATTTATGAGGTTTCTTAAACAATACTAGATGTTTGAATGATGACATTATGAATGGAAAGAATTAAATTAGGAGGATCACTCTCATTATATCTTATAATAGAACTCTACAACACTTGATTTAAATTAATAAATCGAATACTAATAATTATAAAAAAAACATTTAATGTATAAAAAACAAGGCAAGTTAGTGAAATCATGAAGGCCAAAGGCAAACGCACAGCTCATTGCCCTTTTAAGCATGCATTAACTTAGCTGCATGCAATTGTTTATGGACCCCATTTTAAAAGCTAATTGAGCAAATCATTTCCAACACAATGCTGGTGTGTGTGATTCATTATTTTCACTATCCTTTTCACAATCATTACATATACAATATATATACACACACTCCAAAAAGCTTAGATTTAGTGTAAGATTTATAAGATTTGTGACACCAATTAAAATGATACAAAACACGATGCCTAAAATATTATCCATCAACTTAAAATATTATATTATTTTGTAATATTTTAGGTTTGTGGTTAAGTATTAAATTTTAACTTCGAGTATCGACACTTGTCACTTATGATAACATTTTAGGTTAGTGTTACGTATCAAAACTTGTCTCTGAGTATCTATACTTGTCGTGAGACCACCAACATAAAATGCTAGCAAAAAGTGTAATATATTAAGTTGGTGGGTAACATTTTAAGTTTTTTCATTTTTTAAAATTTCAGTTGGTGTCGCACCGTAGCTGTATTGTTACCTTGTTGTACGTTTGTCTCCCCCGGTTGATACATTTTCTCTTTCCTTAAGTTGTGGATCCAATACTCTTTAGGAGCATATTTCCTCTCCTATGTCCCCTAGGTGGGAAAAATTAAAAAAGTAGGTACTTTTTACACGAAAATATATATTTAAACCCAACAATATAAAATCTAAAATTTTAACTCTAAATATTAAAATCCTAAACTCTGATTCATAGCTCATAAACCTTAAAATTTGACGTTAAACATACTCAAAATTTTAAAATCTAAAGTGTGAACTTTAAACCTTAACCCTTAAACTAAAATAGCTTGGGAAAAATATTTTATTATAATTTAAATATTATTTAATTATATTTTCTCCCTCTCCTTCCGCAATAAAACCCCCTTCACCTCCCATTTCTCGCCCCATTTCCTAAACAAACCAAACCATAAAACCCACTCTTTTTCGACAATGGCAGTCTCAACATTCACATTTGCTTTGAGCCTCGCCATTCTCTCAACCTGGGCCGCTGATGCTGCCCACCACCATGCGACGGCGCCATCACCTTCCTCCTCCTCGACCCCCACCGTCGACTGTTCTACTCTGATCCTGAACATGGCGGATTGTTTGTCGTTCGTGTCGAGCGGGAGCGAGGTGTCAAAGCCAGAAGGAACTTGCTGTTCCGGGCTGAAGACCGTGTTGAAATCTGGCCCCGAGTGCTTATGCGAGGCTTTTAAGAGCAGTGCTTCGATGGGTGTTTCTCTGAATGTGACGAAAGCCGCCACTTTGCCCGCTGCATGCAAAGTTTCTGCTCCTTCTGCCACTAACTGCGCTGGTGAGTGGCTTTGGCTTTAAAGGCTCTGTTTTTTATCCTACTTTTTTATGGAACAAATTGTGGGATCTTCATCAAATTTGTTGTTTGGTTACAATGTGACAATTCCATGGGGAAATTTTGTTACTTTTGGTTCAATATGGAAAAGAAATGAAGCATCATTTTCATACATTCATTCATTTGAACAAGAAGAAAAAGTAATAGGTTTTGGAGCTGATGATTAATAAGTAATAATGCTGTTCTTTGTGTTTTGGCAGTGTCGGTCACTCCTGCTGGTTCGCCAGGTATATGTTCTCATATATATATGTATATGTTTAAACAATTGATTTCTCAATTTTAGATTAGTTATAGGAAAATGAGACAATTTTGAGGAAAAGATTTCATCTCTAAGATGTGGTCCTAAAAGGGTCTTATGATTTTAGCACAATGTGCTTTTTTTTTTGTTTGTTTAAAATTAGGGTAAAATACGTAAATTATCACCAAATTTTACTCTATGACCTATTTTTACTATTAAAGTTTTAAAACATTCAATTTACTCCCTGAAATGTATTCTGCATTGGTAATCTCAAGTTTGAATTCCTTGCCAATTTTGCAGATGGGCAACCATCAGCAACAGCAGGTGATACACCCACAACATCCTCGGAGAGCAGCGCAAACGAAGTAACACCGTCACCACCCCCTGGCAGTTCAGGCACTTCAGTGCTTTTGGTTTCAGCCGGATCCGTTGTTGTAGGCATTATAAGTACATTAGTCTCTGGCTACGTATTATGTTGAAATCGTTACGGATAATTCGGGCTGAGGGAGAGGTATCTATCAACATATGAGAATGAGAGGGTTTAGTTCTTTGGGACTATCCTCTTGTGTTTAGTTAGTTCCCTTTGTCATTTCTTTTTTTTTTTAATGTTCGTGGGTTACTTTGAAACCCTTTTGAACTTTGGACCATTTGTTTCCCATTTGTAACTCTAATTTTATCTGCTGAAATGAACCTGGAAACAGCAATTTCCCCAATAGTGTTACTGTTCTGTCAAATGACTTATTTGAACATTTATTGTTTTTTTTTTGTGATCAAAGATTTTAACATTTATTGTTTTTTATGTGCAAAGGTCGACAAAATGTTTTTTTTTTTGGAATTACAACATGATTTTTTTGATGCACATTAAAAAGGGTAAACTATATAAATAGTTCCCCGACTATGCTTTAATTTTTTTTTGCGTCCCCCATTTTAAAAAAGTAACAAATTGGTCTGATGTCGTTAAAAATTTAACGGCTGATGACGTGACAATTAATATAATTTGATATAAAATGGTCCTTCGACTTTAAAAAAGTAACAAATTGGCCCGTTAAAAATTTAATGGTCGATGACGTGACAGTTAATATAATTTGATATAATTACGTAATTAGCCCTCAAGTTCTACATTTATTTTAATTTGACCCTAATTTTAAAAAAAGTAACTCACATAATTTTAATAAGTTATCAATTTAGTCCATCTTCTTTTCTATTTTTTATCTCTTTTAATTCTTTGATTCATTTTCACCTCTAATTCTATAAAAGTTAACCCACATAATTATATAAACTAGGGTTTCAACTTCAAACTGTTCTTTTCAAATAAAACAATGAATTGTCTAGCAGTCAATGAAAATGTACTAATGCTAGTAACATTTTGGTTGGATGCAAGTGGATATTTACTTTTATTTTACCTGTTATTACACCAAATTGCTTAAATACTAAGTTCTATACCAGTTTTATATGTTCTGAGATCAGTTTCATTTCTCACCTATCCCTTATTTTTTTTATCCAAACTAGTGGTTGGATGATCCCAAGTTGATGCATCTAGCAAGGGATTTGCTAGTTCATTTCTATATTCTTCATGACTATTGTGGCATAAGCTCTATAAAAAAAAATTGACAAGTCCAATTTATATATATTTTTAATTTCTTGATGGAAATGAATTGAAGAATTAAAGGAGAGGAGAAATAAAAAATATGGACTAAATTGATAGATTATTAGAATTATGTGAGTTAAATTTTTATAATTATGGTCAAATTAAAATAAGTGTAAAACTTGAGGGTTAATTAGGTAATTATATCAATTTACATTAACTGCTACGTCATCAACTGTTAAATTTTTAACGGCGTCGAACCAATTTGTTACTTTTTTAAGTCGAGAGATCAGTTTGTAACTTCTGATAGTCGGGGGACGCAAAAAAAGAATTAGAGCATAGTCGGGGAATTATTTATGTAGTTTACCTTAAAAAAATAAGTTTAGAGTTTAGAGTTTAAAGTTAAGATTTATGGGTAAGGTTAACGAGGGGTATGATGTGTTTTTTAGGGTGGAGAATTTAAGATTTAAGAAGTAAAATTTAGAGTTAAAATTTAAAATTTAATTTTTTTAATAATTTTTAGTGTGAGACATAAAAAATAATATAGTTAACCAAAAAAAAGTTTTTGTTCATAAAAATCGGGCCAAAAAATATGAAACCTTTTGTACAGTGCACCAACTCTGGCTTGCTACAACTGTTCCGTGTTTTATTGTTTGTTGTGGCAAAAATTGGGTTATCAAGGACAGGATATTTCATCCGGGGGATTTGCACCAACTCTAACCTTTTTTGCCGCATCTACTTGTTATCTAATTAAAATATAACAATTAAAATATTTTTAAGTTTTAATTTATTATATTTTTGTAATTTAAAATTTTTATTTTAAAAAAATTCAAAACATTGGAATTTTTAAAAAGAAAATCTCAATTCCACAAAAAAACCCAACTTAAATCCAAGAATTCATAAAGTCAATTATTGTGGCCGGCGAACCAACTGTGAACACTCAAACCTTCCGTTGTCGGCTCCCCACTATTAATTACTCTACGCTTTCATCATCGGAAATCAAAGAACAACGTGCCGATTGAGATTTGAAAGTCAAATATTGAAAACTTTCAATCGAACGAAACAACTAAGGAACAAGTAACGAATGACATCGGCAAGAGAAGAAGGCTTTAGACGGCGGTGGCATGTCAATTGACCGTAGTTTGGGGATTCTGATGGTGTTATGTGAATTTTTTTTTTGAAAACTTAAGAATTGAGATTTTTAAAAGGGTAATGTTCACCAGTGGTCTCTTTCGTTTAGAGTGTATTCTACTTTGGTCACTAAAATTTAAAAAACAGTATTCTGGTCACTTACGTTTTCAAACGTTTATATTTTGGTCACCCAGCCATTAGTCTCCGTTACTTGGCTAACGGCCGTTAATAACAGTTACTTTCCCCACTTTTTTGTTTAATCTTAAATTCTGTTTGTCAAAAGAAAGAGAAGGAAAAAACAAAGTTCTTGAATTACCTGATACCCTGAAAGCCCCATCTTTTTCATAATCGATTGGTATGAAAACAAAGTTCTTGATGAAACAAAGTTCTTGATCTCCTTACAATGTGGAGCAGATAATATATTGTCTGGTTTATTTCTTTAACCCATACCTTGTAAAATTATCATTGTATATCCGCATTAGTCGTTGCCAACTTGCCTTGTAAATCCACAGTATCTTGGTTGTGTTATTATAGGGGTATATTTTTGTTGTTCTATATTTTTTTTGTATGTGCACATGAACTGCTGCATAGTGTCACGTCGGTAGACTCTCGCTAATTCAGACGTGCGGCTTTAGCTCACTTCTTGAAATTTTTGCGACTAAGTAAGCCTAAAACGATCATGCACTACGGCTTAGATCTTTGCGGAAAATGAAAATGAACAACGGAAAGAAAATGACAACACAAAGAGAAGCAAGTGTTGGGAATGCTAGTTGTATTCCACAATGATGAAGTGATTAAGTGAGAAGGGGCTAACCTCTATTTATACATGAAGCCGCGTACATCTAACGGTCTACATTGAATTACACGAACGGCTAGGATCGCCTTTAAATCTCTAATATCCCTAAAATCAAGGGGAGCCATGAAATTATTGAAACAATGGAATAAAAATAAAATACATGGCTAAAAATAACCAAGACTTATTCCAAATTCGGACTGGACGCTCCTGGGCTCGATCGGGCAGACCCATGGTGTAGAAATAGGCCCTCATGGTGCGGAAACAAGCTCCCTAGGGGTCCTGGTGCGTGCTGACTGCACCCTGGTGCGTGCTGACTGCACCCTGGTGCGAGCAGAATGCACCTTGAGGTGCGCTGGATGAACCCCAGTGCTGAACTAGCTCGGTCGCAGGCTCGCGATTCGTGACATTCTCGCCCACTTGAGCAAGCGACGCCCTCATCACGCGGTCAGCATGATACTGCTCCACCTGCGTCTTGAACTGCCAAAGGTCCTCAGCTAGTTCCCAATTCCCCTCACTGTCGGGAAGTCCCTTCCATCGAACAAAATACTCATGCCTTGGCCGGTGGCCTGGTCGACGGATGACTCTCTTGGCTTGGACCTCTTCGACATGGTTCTCATAAGAGACTTTCACTCCAACTGGTGCTCGATGTGACTTGCCCCGATCTGGATCCTCCTCATCTTGATGGAATGGCTTAAGTAGGCTAACATGAAACACCGGATGAGCTCGGATTAATGATGGTAGTTCTATTTTGTAGGTCGTAGTGCCTACTCTCTTCAACACTTTGAACGGGCCCTCATATCTTCGCACAAGCCCCTTGTGCACGGTTGGGTTGCGCAAAATCCCGGTTAACTTGGCTAGGACAAGGTCGCCAACTTGAAAGTTCACATCTCTGCGCTTTTGATCCGCCCATTTCTTAGTCCTCTTCCCCGCCATGTGCAAACAAGCTCGGGCTAACTCAAGATGTTCTTACCAATCCTTCGCATATTCGTGTGCTGCTGGATTAGGCCATCATACTTGGTAACAACTGTGTTGGGTGTGAGCGGTTTGTTCCCCATCACTATCTCGAACGGACTCTTATCTGTGGCTTCGCTCCGTTGCAAGTTATAAGAGAACTGAGCCACGTCCAATAGCTTTGGCCAATTACGTTGCGTAGCACTCACATAGTGCCTCAAGTAAACTTCCACGAGTGCATTCACCCTCTCGGTCTGTCCGTCTGTATGTGGGTGAACACTCATCGAGAAGTTCAAGCTTGATCCCATAAGCTTGAACAACTCTGTCCAAAAACGGCATGTGAACCGTGTGTCCCGGTCACTAATGATGGTCTTTGGCACGCCCCAATATTTCACCATGTGCTTAAGGAAAAGTCTGGCTGCCTCCTTGGCTGGGCACACCTTGGAAGCTGGGATGAATGTCTCATACTTTGAAAACCTGTCCACGACCACCATGATACTCGACAACCCGTCAGTACAAGGTAAACCAACAATGAAATCTAAAGAAACACTTTCCCATGGTCGGTCATGTAACGCCCCGGTTTTGGGCTCAGAAGTTTTGGGCGTTGACCGGTTCGGTCAAAGTGCTGATCGAATATATAAGAGTCAATTTAGGAAAGCCTAGTTCGGGTTGCATTAAAAATATGGAAAAATGTTCTAAAATCATCTTTTAATATATATATGTGAACTGTGAAATCAATTTTGGAAAATGAGGTTCGGAAGGGTGACATTTTGGCTAGTGACCAAAATGTAATTTTTGAAAGTTCGGTGACAGTTTTATAAAGGATTGAAACTTTGAATCTTTAAGGAGCTATTATTCCAAAAGGAGTTTCTCCAGATTTTTCTAAGATATTTTGAGGTATTATTCTGATTTTTAAACATAAAGAAAGAGGAGGGAAAGCCATTTTGACTATTTCATAACTAACTTTCCATTTTCTCTCAATTTTCCTTTTCTCTCATTTTCTCTCAACCCAAACACATTTCTCCAGATTTTCTCATCAGATTTTGTCACTCAAATCACTCATTTCAACTCTCTTTTGATTCCTAAACATCACATCAACAAAACCTCTCAATTTGCTAGTTGATTCTTCAAGCTTTTGGTTCCAAAAAGGGAGAAACTCAAGTTTGGAGGTAAGAACGTCCTTCTCCTCTAAACTCTCAGTTCTTTACTGAAATTCCTAAGTTCTCAATCCTTGATTTGTGATTTGTTAAAGGCTTTTCAATTGAAATCTTGATTTTGGCTTAAAATGCAAGATTTGGTGATTTTGGTGGAATTTTCGTGTGATCTGTTTGGGCAGTGTTTTGAAGTGTCAATTTGATGTTAAATGAATGCTAAATTGATTAGAAGTTGAGGTTTAATTAATGCAATCCCGGATAGGTTGAATTTCCTAAGTTTGGCTTGAGTTTTTGGTTGTTTTTGGAGTGTTTTTGGTGATCTGTTATTCCTGGAGGTATAAGGACGTGTTTGTGATCATTTTGGATGTTAATTGATGTTTAAAAATGGTTAGAAGTGATGGATCTTGGCTGGGTTAAGTTTTGGAAGTGTTTGGAGGTGATTTCGGTTGTGTTTGGTAGCCGAAATGTTGATTTTGTGATGAGCAGCGAGTTTGGTTGTGTTGTTGCTGTTCTTAATGCATAATGATGCATTAATCCTCTGTTGTTATGTGCTTGAAACAGGGGAGTTTGATCCGCGAGCTTTAGAGGTGGTGCGGAAGGTTTCGGATGCTTGGAAGGCTTGTTGCCTAGCCTTGTTTTGTGTATCGGTGAGTGAAGTTGGGTTTTCAGCTTTTAAACCAAGGTTTGAAGGTTTTGGGAGCTTAGTTTAAGTCTAAACAACTTTGCTAAGCTCAAGAGTAAGTATATGGATTTTCGCTCTTGGCTTGTGTTATGAATTGGCTTTAAAAGCAATTGAGTTTGGTGGTTCAATGCATGTGATTTGCATGGTTTATATTCTGTTTTGAAAGCATATTTTAGCATGGTTTAATGCTGGTTTTGAAAACCATATGTGAAGGATGCTCAAGGTAAGAGATCCTTGGTTTTATACATTGAAAAATGTGGTTTTGATGCATGGTATTGCATGATGTTTTTTGGCTATGTGTAATGCTTTAAAACAGTGAATTAATGATGGTAAATGATGGTTTTTGCATTATGGTTATGCATGTGAATCATTGGACTAATGAGGTAAGGTGGTCATATTGGCAAGTGATGTAAGTGATTCTTGGTTCTTTGATCGGATATAGTTAGCCGGCTATAGGATTGGGTGCACCGTGAATAAAGTCGCCTTGGAGGTGGAGTGGTTAAGAGTGAACCGGTAAACTCCCTTCAAGTATCCTAACGAGATGGTTAAGGTCATAATGGAGGTTGAATGCCCATTCGAGGACCTTGGTTCATGCAAAGGTTGTATGGTGGTTAAAAGTCCATACATGGGAACCTTGTGCTTGTTGAGATCACAATGGCGGTGTTAAGTCCATGTGTGGATCTTGTGTAGGGTGTCCCGGATCTCGTTAGTGATGTTATACAACTACCAATTGGTGAATGCAAAGGTTGTATGGTGGTTAAAAGTCCATACATGGGAACCTTGTGCATGTCAAGGTTGTATGGTGTTTGAAAGTCCATACATGGGAACCTTGGGAAAAGTCAAGGTTGTATGGTGTTTAAAAGTCCATACATGGGAACCTTGGGAAAAGAGGAGGTTGTATGGTGTTTGAAAGTCCATACATGGGAACCTCGGGAAAGCTAAGGTTGTATGGTGTTTAAAAGTCCATACATGGGAACCTTAGGATGGTGAGGTCAAATGGTGTTTAAAAGTCCATTGGAGACCTTGGATTGGTAGTGTGTATGAAGCGTGGGGGACAACGCTTGTGATCCGCGTATCCGATTGGATGTTGAGTTGAAAAGTGGATGTGGTTGATCACTCGAAAGCCAATATGATGTTCTTGATTATAAAGAAGCATGAAATGCTTGAAATGATGCATAATTGCATGAGAAGCTTGAAAAGATGCATGGTTGCATGGAATGTGTATAATGCTTGTGAATGCATGTTACTTGTTAAGTTGAACAAGTGTTGATTATCATTTGGTAAATGATGCATGTGTGCATGAAATCTCTTAAATGCATTGGAGTCTTGTAAGACTTGTTTTAAAAGGCATGTGATGATGATGTTGTGGTTCATATATTGCCTTGTTTTAATGCATGTGTTGGGTTATTTGAGTAAATGGTTTTAAAGGGTTTCTTGCTTGGAATGTTTTCAAGTATAAGAAAGGTATGTTGTGAAATGGAAGTGTTTTCCAAGGTTTTGAATTTAACTTTGCATATGGTGTTTATGCATGGAATGGTTAAATGGTTGAAATTGCAATTTGTGCTTTGAAAAGGTTTTCTTAGCTTGCTGAGCTAAGGGTTGGTTTCATGTATGTGCAATGCATGTTTTAAGCATGAAGTTAAAAAGGGGTTTTCAAACTTTGTTTGGTAAACAAATCGAGTTGCTTTTCAAAGAGGTTTTATGACTCGCTGCATTGATGGTGTTTTGGTTTTGAGCATTCCTCACTAAGCATTATGTGCTTACGCTCCTTTTTGTCCATCAATGCAGATTCTTGAAGTTTGGACAGCGAGAAGCAAGGGATTCAAGGGGGACTCCACTTGAGATGTATGTCTCGGTTAATAGCTATAGTTAATAAAGGCAATGGGGTAGAACCTCTCGGATTGATGTTTATGAGTTCGTATATGTTCGGACAAGTTTGGTTTTATGTTGTTGATGTTGTTGGAACATGTTTGGCTTTTATGGGATTGAATTGAAAGTATGGTGTTTAAATGGTTGCTTGTGTAGGAAGCATATCCTTTGAATTGGGGCTTTTCATGAATGTTGGTATTTTGTTGAATTGTTGATGCAAGTATGTCTCTTATATGTTGATTAGTATGTTGGTAAAGTTTGGTGGCTTTTGGAGCATGTTTGGATGGTCAATTGCATGTTTATGTATGCTTTTGGAGGTTTTCTGTGCAGGGTGTTTCGGAACAGTTCATACCGTTTCGGAACGGGTGCCTCAAACAAACCCAGGCGTCCGAAACGGGTGAGACCGTTCCGAAACGGTTTGGCTACTGCCAGTCCCCCGTTGCGGTACGTGTTGCGGAACGGCCCCGCGTTTCGAAACGGGCTCTGCCTGTTTCGGAACGGGTGACCGTTGGGGGCTGACATTGGCAGTTAAATGTTTTGAAAAGTTTGCATTTTGGTCCTGAAACTTGTTTGTGCAATTGTTTGAGTTTGGGATGTCCGTTTGAGCTGAAATTTGGCAGAGAAGCATGAAACATGATTAATTTTAAGTTGGTAACTTAAAATCTGGTTAAGTCCTTAAAGTTTTCAGAATTTACGTTTTGGTCCCTAAGGTTGTAATTTGTTCAATTGGGTCCCTGTTTGATCTCTGATGTTTATGATCTTTGAGTATGCTGTTTGCATGATCACATCTAAGGTTAACGTGCATCTAGACAAGAGTAAAAAGAAAAAAAAGGTCATTAATCAAGGTTGACTTTCGGGTTGACTTTGGTTTTCCCCGTGTGACTTCCTTAATTCGGGTCAACCGTCTGGGCCGGGTTAAGGGGGTTACATTTGGTGGTATCAGAGCTGAGTTGCGAATGCTTGGGGAAAATGGTAAGTTGTTGTGATGTGTGTTGATGTTTACCTTGTTGTGCGGTTGAATTTTGGTTGAAACACGTGTTTCTGAGCAAGTTAATGATGTTGTAAGCATGCTTTATGGTTATGAATCTTGGTTGAGCTTATGTGGAATGGTGTAAATGTTGAGAGCTGGTTTTATGCATGATGAAAGTGTAATGAGTATGTTATGTTGATAATATGCTGTTGCAAGTGGATGCTGTTTGGTGTAAGCATGATTGAATATGTTGTTTGATATGCTTGATGTTGTGATATCCATGTTGTGATGACTGTTATGTCATGTAAAGGGGAGGATTCGGGATACCCATTGCCTTATTATTATAGCTATTGTGTTATTTTGGAGTTGGAGTTTGAATCCTTGCTTAAAGCTGGTCTAACTGGTTTGTTTGTTTTGTTGTGAATGTTTGTTGTTGTTGTTGTTAGTAGTATGGCAAAGTCGATGAAAGAATGGCAGTTGGGTGAGATGGTTGCTGCCTTGGGGCAGGTTGTTAAGGCATGGAATTCACCCTTTTGTAGAGGTGTTTTGTCTCAGTCTTCTGTGCCTGGAGTTGAGGTGGTAAGGCAAGGGAAAGAAGCTGGTTCTGTGGTGAAGAGTTCATCACCTGTTGTTCAGGAGGTGTTGGGAACATCTCAGGCTGTGGTAACGGTAAAGTCAGTGGATGTGCTGGCTATGGGATGTGTGGGTTTGCCGAAGCAGCGTTTGTTGGATTTGGGTGCTGTGGAGTATCGTGGTTCTACACCGGGGATGTTTGAGGCCTGGTTGGCCAGTGTGATTCTGATCTTGGATCAGGAAGGCTGTGATTATGCCTGTAAGTTGGGGAGTGTTGTTTCTCTGATGTTGGAGGATGCGTGTGCCTGGTGGACATCTGTGGCGGTGGCGTCACATATCCATGATATTGACTGGGATTTCTTTGTATCTGCCTTTTATGAAAGGTATCTTGGAGAGAAGTTTCCAAGGGTTAAGCAATGTGACGGTAGTGCTGTTATGGAGCAAGTGTTGCTTGAGCAAGGAGTGGAAGTTCAGCTACCGGTGTGTGACCGTTTTGAAAGGCGCCATGTTGGAGGTTGTTGGGGCGCGGGTGCTTGTTGGAATTGTGGTTCCAAAGTGCATGTGAAGCGTGATTGTCCTCTTGGGGTGAAGTCAGCTTCAGTGATAGCCAAAGGATCTCTGAAAGTTCGTGGGCGCGGCCGAGGCAAGGTTCAGAGGTTGCAGAAAGAGCAGAAGGTTGTGAAGAATTTGGGAAATGAGAATTGCTGGAAATGTGGGTCTGCTGGTCACATGAGGCGTGATTGTTTGATGTTGGCTCGGAATAGCCAAGGTTCTTTATCGCAAGGAGTTGATGGTGACCCTAGTGTGTTAGCTGGTGCTGCAGTGGTGTGGCAGGAGGATGATGATGCCGCGAGGAAGAGAGCTCGTCTGATGAAGCTTCAGGGAGGTGTTGTGTTTTCAGGTAACCTTGTTAAGTAATCTTTGCTCTAGTTACCTTAGTTTGGTTTCTATTGGTTTTTCCTTGCGTGGTAGGTTTAGTCTTGTTGCTAGCATGTTTGGGGTAATGGTAGTTGTTTGGGAACATCTTGGGTGTGAAGAAGGCTTAGTGAGAATCTTGTGGTTAATGGTTGTTGGTATGATGGAGTTAGATAAGTTAGGAGTGAGTTGGGAGGTTGTTTTTAGACGGGTTTTGAGGATGTTATTGGAGGGTGTGAACTGGCATTCATGCACAGTTAAAATCATTGTTATACGCTATATTATATATGTGTTGGTCCATGCATACATGTGGCATGACATTAGAGGTTTTGCATACATGTACATCAGGCATGATAGGGCATGTTGGTAATCATGCATACGACGTTCACACTCGCTAATAACTAATCGAATCTGTTAGTGTGGTGGTTGGGTTAGGTTGGATGATGGGTTTTTTTTAGAGGTTGTTTTGGCGCTGAGTGAGAGTTAGAAGTAATATTAAGCTAGTTGCTAGAATAGCGAGGGTGGTATAGCATGTTGGTGGAAGGATAGTGCTTGATGCTTAAAGAGTTTAGTGGTTGGGTGGTGAGGAGTACCGGTTGAAGTAGAATCGGTTAAGTGGTGTGAATAGTTAAAAGGAAGTGGTAGTTCCTTGGTGCTAGTGATGTTGCAGTTTTGTGGTTGTGTTTCCAAGTGCTGAGGTAGCTTAGCATTTAAGTTGTTGTGGAAGGGTTGTGTTGATAAGTGTTGGTTCTTAGCAACCTTTGAGGAGTTGAGGAGTTGTTATGTATGTTTAGGTTGAGCGATGTTCTGGTGAGGCAAGTGTTGTGGTCAAGCTTGTGGTGGTTAAGCAATGAAAGATCTAAGGCCAGTGTTGTTTGAAAAGATTCTTGTGAGAAGTGGTTGGCTGGTTGTGAGTATGTGAACTTCTTTTGAAGTCAGCTGGTGGTGTGTGGAACAGCTAGCGGAGTCAAGTTGGGGTTGTGATGTAAATTTTGGATTGTGGGTGAGTAGTTCTGGTGAGTTGTTATGGTAATGATAGCGGCAGATGTGAAGGTTTGTCAGCTTTTGTTGAGGAGTTTGGGTAAGCAGTTGATGCTTAAGAACTTTTTCTTGTTGGGAAAATCCTTGGAAGAGGTTTGGTTTAGAAGCAAAGAAGTTTGCATGGTGGCTGATTTGGATTGGTTGGTGTCATTGTGTAAACCAGTCTTGGAAGTTGTGTGTTACAGTAATGTGTGCTGTAAAAGTTGAAGTTCTTCAGGTTGATGTTGGGGCTGTGTACAGACTGGAAATGTGAAAGGGCAAGTTGTGGTTATCTTTGTGTGTGCTGGAATTTTGTGAACCGCATGTGGTGGTGTTGGGTTCGGTGGAGTTTTGTGTGGAAAGTGTTCAGTGGTGGTTGAGGCTTTTGTGTTGCCTTGTGTGTTGCTTTGAGAAAGTTGTGGTTCCCTTTTCGCCAGTTGAAATTTCGAGGACGAAATTTCCTAAGGGGGGGGGGGGGGGGGAGAGTTGTAACGCCCCGGTTTTGGGCTCAGAAGTTTTGGGCGTTGACCGATTCGGTCAAAGTGCTGATCGAATATATAAGAGTCAATTTAGGAAAGCCTAGTTCGGGTTGCATTAAAAATATGGAAAAATGTTCTAAAATCATCTTTTAATATATATATGTGAACTGTGAAATCAATTTTGGAAAATGAGGTTCGAAGGGTGACATTTTGGCTAGTGACCAAAATGTAATTTTTGAAAGTTCGGTGACAGTTTTATAAAGGATTGAAACTTTGAATCTTTAAGGAGCTATTATTCCAAAAAGAGTTTCTCCAGATTTTTCTAAGATATTTTGAGGTATTATTCTGATTTTTAAACATAAAGAAAGAGGAGGGAAAGCCATTTTGACTATTTCATAACTAACTTTCCATTTTCTCTCAATTTTCCTTTTCTCTCATTTTCTCTCAACCCAAACACATTTCTCCAGATTTTCTCATCAGATTTTGTCACTCAAATCACTCATTTCAACTCTCTTTTGATTCCTAAACATCACATCAACAAAACCTCTCAATTTGCTAGTTGATTCTTCAAGCTTTTGGTTCCAAAAAGGGAGAAACTCAAGTTTGGAGGTAAGAACGTCCTTCTCCTCTAAACTCTCATTTCTTTACTAAAATTCCTAAGTTCTCAATCCTTGATTTGTGATTTGTTAAAGGCTTTTCAAGTGAAATCTTGATTTTGGCTTAAAATGCAAGATTTGGTGATTTTGGTGGAATTTTCGTGTGATCTGTTTGGGCAGTGTTTTGAAGTGTCAATTTGATGTTAAATGAATGCTAAATTGATTAGAAGTTGAGGTTTAATTAATGCAATCCCGGATAGGTTGAATTTCCTAAGTTTGGCTTGAGTTTTTGGTTGTTTTTGGAGTGTTTTTGGTGATATGTTATACCTGGAGGTATAAGGACGTGTTTGTGATCATTTTGGATGTTAATTGATGTTTAAAAATGGTTAGAAGTGATGGATCTTGGCTGGGTTAAGTTTTGGAAGTGTTTGGAGGTGATTTCGGTTGTGTTTGGTAGCCGAAATGTTGATTTTGTGATGAGCAGCGAGTTTGGTTGTGTTGCTGATGTTCTTAATGCATAATGATGCATTAATCCTCTGTTGTTATGTGCTTGAAACAGGGGAGTTTGATCTGCGAGCTTTAGAGGTGATGCGGAAGGTTTCGGATGCTTGGAAGGCTTGTTGGCTAGCCTTGTTTTGTGTATCGGTGAGTGAAGTTGGGTTTTCAGCTTTTAAACCAAGGTTTGAAGGTTTTGGGAGCTTAGTTTAAGTCTAAACAACTTTGCTAAGCTCAAGAGTAAGTATATGGATTTTCGCTCTTGGCTTGTGTTATGAATTGGCTTTAAAAGCAATTGAGTTTGGTGGTTGCAATGCATGTGATTTGCATGGTTTATATTCTGTTTTGAAAGCATATTTTAGCATGGTTTAATGCTGGTTTTGAAAGCCATATGTGAAGGATGCTCAAGGTAAGAGATCCTTGGTTTTATACATTGAAAAATGTGGTTTTGATGCATGGTATTGCATGATGTTTTTTGGCTATGTGTAATGCTTTAAAACAGTGAATTAATGATGGTAAATGATGGTTTTTGCATTATGGTTATGCATGTGAATCATTGGACTAATGAGGTAAGGTGGTCATATTGGCAAGTGATGTAAGTGATTCTTGGTTCTTTGATCGGATATAGTTAGCCGGCTATAGGATTGGGTGCACCGTGAATAAAGTCGCCTTGGAGGTGGAGTGGTTAAGAGTGAACCGGTAAACTCCCTTCAAGTATCCTAACGAGATGGTTAAGGTCATAATGGAGGTTGAATGCCCATTCGAGGACCTTGGTTCATGCAAAGGTTGTATGGTGGTTAAAAGTCCATACATGGGAACCTTGTGCTTGTTGAGATCACAATGGCGGTGTTAAGTCCATGTGTGGATCTTGTGTAGGGTGTCCCGGATCTCGTTAGTGATGTTATACAACTACCAATTGGTGAATGCAAAGGTTGTATGGTGGTTAAAAGTCCATACATGGGAACCTTGTGCATGTCAAGGTTGTATGGTGTTTGAAAGTCCATACATGGGAACCTTGGGAAAAGTCAAGGTTGTATGGTGTTTAAAAGTCCATACATGGGAACCTTGGGAAAAGAGGAGGTTGTATGGTGTTTGAAAGTCCATACATGGGAACCTCGGGAAAGCTAAGGTTGTATGGTGTTTAAAAGTCCATACATGGGAACCTTAGGATGGTGAGGTCAAATGGTGTTTAAAAGTCCATTGGAGACCTTGGATTGGTAGTGTGTATGAAGCGTGGGGGATAACGCTTGTGATCCGCGTATCCGATTGGATGTTGAGTTGAAAAGTGGATGTGGTTGATCACTCGAAAGCCAATATGATGTTCTTGATTATAAAGAAGCATGAAATGCTTGAAATGATGCATAATTGCATGAGAAGCTTGAAAAGATGCATGGTTGCATGGAATGTGTATAATGCTTGTGAATGCATGTTACTTGTTAAGTTGAACAAGTGTTGATTATCATTTGGTAAATGATGCATGTGTGCATGAAATCTCTTAAATGCATTGGAGTCTTGTAAGACTTGTTTTAAAAGGCATGTGATGATGATGTTGTGGTTCATATATTGCCTTGTTTTAATGCATGTGTTGGGTTATTTGAGTAAATGGTTTTAAAGGGTTTCTTGCTTGGAATGTTTTCAAGTATAAGAAAGGTATGTTGTGAAATGGAAGTGTTTTCCAAGGTTTTGAATTTAACTTTGCATATGGTGTTTATGCATGGAATGGTTAAATGGTTGAAATTGCAATTTGTGCTTTGAAAAGGTTTTCTTAGCTTGCTGAGCTAAGGGTTGGTTTCATGTATGTGCAATGCATGGTTTAAGCATGAAGTTAAAAAGGGGTTTTCAAACTTTGTTTGGTAAACAAATCGAGTTGCTTTTCAAAGAGGTTTTATGACTCGCTGCATTGATGGTGTTTTGGTTTTGAGCATTCCTCACTAAGCATTATGTGCTTACGCTCCTTTTTGTCCATCAATGCAGATTCTTGAAGTTTGGACAGCGAGAAGCAAGGGATTCAAGGGGGACTCCACTTGAGATGTATGTCTCGGTTAATAGCTATAGTTAATAAAGGCAATGGGGTAGAACCTCTCGGATTGATGTTTATGAGTTCGTATATGTTCGGACAAGTTTGGTTTTATGTTGTTGATGTTGTTGGAACATGTTTGGCTTTTATGGGATTGAATTGAAAGTATGGTGTTTAAATGGTTGCTTGTGTAGGAAGCATATCCTTTGAATTGGGGCTTTTCATGAATGTTGGTATTTTGTTGAATTGTTGATGCAAGTATGTCTCTTATATGTTGATTAGTATGTTGGTAAAGTTTGGTGGCTTTTGGAGCATGTTTGGATGGTCAATTGCATGTTTATGTATGCTTTTGGAGGTTTTCTGTGCAGGGTGTTTCGGAACAGTTCATACCGTTTCGGAACGGGTGCCTCAAACAAACCCAGGCGTCCGAAACGGGTGAGACCGTTCCGAAACGGTTTGGCTACTGCCAGTCCCCCGTTGCGGTACGTGTTGCGGAACGGCCCCGCGTTTCGAAACGGGCTCTGCCTGTTTCGGAACGGGTGACCGTTGGGGGCTGACATTGGCAGTTAAATGTTTTGAAAAGTTTGCATTTTGGTCCTGAAACTTGTTTGTGCAATTTTTTGAGTTTGGGATGTCCGTTTGAGCTGAAATTTGGCAGAGAAGCATGAAACATGATTAATTTTAAGTTGGTAACTTAAAATCTGGTTAAGTCCTTAAAGTTTTCAGAATTTACGTTTTGGTCCCTAAGGTTGTAATTTGTTCAATTGGGTCCCTGTTTGATCTCTGATGTTTATGATCTTTGAGTATGCTGTTTGCATGATCACATCTAAGGTTAACGTGCATCTAGACAAGAGTAAAAAGAAAAAAAAGGGTCGTTAATCAAGGTTGACTTTCGGGTTGACTTTGGTTTTCCCTGTGTGACTTCCTTAATTCGGGTCAACCGTCTGGGCCGGGTTAAGGGGGTTACAGGTCAGGTATCGACAAAGGCTGTAATAGCCCTGTATGCTTCTTCATCTCTATCTTGTCTTGTTGGCACACAAGGCAAGTTTTCACATAGGCTTCAATGTTTGCACCCATGTGTGGCCAGTAGTAGTCCCGGGCAATGAGGGCTATGGTCCGAGTGATACCTGGATGTCCAGCTTGCATTGAATCATGACACTCCTTCATGATCTCATTGCGCAACTCACCAAACTGAGGCAAATAAAGGCGACGGCCTTGGGCATATAGCAAGTCCCCTTCGAGCCAAAACTTCCTGGTTTTGCCCTCCTTGACATGATCGATCAACATTTTGGTTGTTGGGTCATGAGGAAGCCCTTCTTTGATGCGCTCTAACAAGTTTCCCACAGGCAGGCTCACTGTCTCGATATTGTACCTCCGGCTTAATGCATCAACAACGGAATTCGCCTTCCCTGGTTTGTACTCCAAGGAAAAATCAAATTCTGCCAAAAATTCCTGCCAACGGACCTGCTTGGGAGAAAGTTTCTTCTGGGTCAGAAAATAGCTATTAGCGACATTTTCTGTAAACACAACAAACCTCGACCCCAGAAGATAGTGTTGCCAAATGCGCAAGCAATGTACTACCGTCGTCATCTTCTTCTCATGGACCGTGCACTTCTTCTCGGTAGGGTGCCTTCGAAGGTAGTGTACAACAAACCTCGACCCCAGAAGATAATGTCTTCAATGCACATTCTGATGGACTCATCATGCTTTTTCTGAAATAACACTAGAGCACCGTAGGGTGCCTTTGATGGTTGCATATACCCTGCCTCTAGGAGTTCTCTCAACTGTCTGCGCAACTCCACTAACTCGGGCGGAGCCATTCGGTAAGGGGCCTTGGCTGGTGGGTCCGCATTGGGCACAAGCTCACTTCTGTGGTCTACTTCCCTCTTTTATGGTAGACTCTTCGACAATTCTGCTGGCATTACATCCCGAATATCTGCCAACAATTGTCCCACCTCCTCGTGGACCTTCTCGGTCAAGACAAGCTCATCTCCCACCAATGCTGCTAGAAAGGTGGGTTCCTCCTTGCGCATCCCTTGGAAAACTGAATGGCTGAGAGCAATTTAGCCCCAACTCCGGCCTCTCGGCTTACCGGAACAATGCATTGGTGCTTCGAATCCAGGATGCACAAACAATCGGAAAAGGGACGGGAAACGCATTAATCTTGTCAAGGAAGCTAAGCCTAATAACGAATTCAAAATCATCAAGTGGAATTACCTTGATGGCTTCCTTACCCGTCCAACCTCCAATGTCGAGCTTGACTCCTTTTGCTATGCCAGCAATCGGAGCCTCTTTAGAATTAACTATCTTGATGAACCCACTCGCCTTTTCAACACAAAGGCCGAGTCTCATTGCTGCTTGTTCAGACAAGAACAAATCTGAGGCACCCGTATCAACTAATGCACTCATCTTTTAGCCAGTAAAAGTGATGTCTACAAACATCAACCCCTTCTTCTTGTTGCCCTTCCTGTAATCCATGCAACTGAGGATGGATCCAAGATTTTGAGTCTCTTTCTCATCGGACTCTTTTTCTTGCACGGCGGAAACTTTACATTCTGCGGACAATACCTTTGTAAGTGCTTACCCCCGCAAGTGTAACACTAGAAGTTCTCATTGTTCTTCCCGCAGTTCCTTTCCCATGGCGTGCGACCCTTCCACTCGTCTGGCCTCACTTTGCCACTTGAAGGCCTTTCGAACCCGTACTTTGCTGCCTTGTCCTTGTCTCCTCCCCAATTGCCTTTTGGCTTTGGTTTTGACGGCTCGGACTTCTTGTTCTCATACTGAGCAAGGGACTCTGCCACGGTTAGGGCTTTGGAGAGACTTCTGACCTCCCTCCGCTCTAACTCCAACTTGACACACTTTTGGAGCCCATTCATGAAGTCAAAGTAGCCTTCATCTTCACTCAAACTCGTGAGCTGGAGCTTAAGTTCTGTGAACTTCCTTACATATTCGATGATGGTCCCGTCATGCTTTAATTGACGCATCTTCAACCCTGCCTCTTGTTGAGCATTCTTCGGATAGAAATGCTCTTTGAATTCAAACATGAAATCCTTCCATGTCTTGAAAGGAATTGTGTTATCTTCTTCCTCGTCACATTTGCGTCGCCACCATAAAAGAGCGACATCAGTAAGATAAATAGAAGCAATGTTTATCTTCGTTGTATCGTCATCGATACCCGTCACACGGAAATACTGTTCAAGGCCCCAGATGAAGTTGTCTACATCTTGGGCTACCCTCGACCCACTGAACTTGCTCGGACGCGGTGCGTCGACCTTCGGCTTGAGTGCTACAACTTCGGCAAGCATCCCACTCTTCAATGCCGCTTGATAAATTTGAACCTCATTCTTGAGCTCTTTCATTTCTTCCCTCATAGAGACTATCTCGGCCTCTAGAGAGTTTTCTCGACCATCTAACTTGTCGTACAACTCACCTAGGAGGTTCTCCACCTCATCTCTGATCTTCCCTTCAATAGACCTGATCAGATCGGAACGTGACTCCTCGTCACCTCGGGTCTCCTCGACTTCTCTCACGGAATCATCAGGACTTGCGACCCTCTTATCCAAGGTTGTAACTTTGTCCTTGGAACCTCATCGCATCTTGTCTCCATTGTGACCGGTAACTCTCTCACCTGTTTGGACTTCACCAGAGTTCTTTGGTGTCATTTCTCCCGATCAAACCTCACTCTGATACCACTTGTCACGTCGGTAGACTCTCGCTAACTTGGACGCACGACCTTAGCTCGCTTCCTGAAACTTTCACGACTAAGTAAGCCTGAAACGATCAAGCACTACGGCTTAGATCCTTGCGGAAAATGAAAATGAACAACGGAAAGGAAATGACAACACAAAGAGAAGCAAGTGCTGGGAATGCTAGTTGTATTCCACAATGATGAAGTGATTAAGTGAGGAAGGGCTAACCTATATTTATACATGAAGCCCCGTACATCTAACGGTCTACATTGAATTACAAGAACGACTAGGATCGCCTTTAAATCTCTAACATCCCTAAAATCAAGGAAAGCCATGAAATTATTGAAATAATGGAATAAAAATAAAATACATGGCTAAAAATAACCAAGAGTTATTCCAAATTCGGACTGGACCCTCCTGGGCTCGATCGGGCAGACCTATGGTGCGGAAACATGCCCCTATGGTTTGGAAACAAGCTCCCTAGGGGTCTTGGTACGTGCTGACTGCACCCTGGTGCGGGCAGAATGCACCCTGGGTGTGTTGGATGAACCCCGGTGCTGAACTGGATCGGTCGCTGGCTCGCGGTCCTTGACATTCTCCTCGACTTGAGCTAGCAACGCCCTGTTGGAGTATGCCCAAAGACCAATCATATGATGATTGAATAGACATACTATTTTACTAGATTTATCAAGTAATGGCATTGCCGTTATTATCATTTGGTATGTTTCTGTGCATCAAACTAACCATTGGATAATAATTTACATACAATAATACGATTATTGTTAAATAGGATCCTTAGTGGTTAGACGTTATGAAAAATGCATGTCTAGGATTGGCATCATCAAAGACCTGGTACTTAAGTGTGCCTAGTGCGCCACCTCTCTTTCTTGTTGACCTACCTGGTGCATTTGTTCGTTAACGCAAATGGTTTATGAAACCTCGTGATCCTTCTTTGGCCCATTAACCGCAACATAGGGATAATCAGTTTAAAACTCCGTAAACACGTCATTACTTTGTTCGCACGATGTTTGAAATGCATGTTTGATTGCACGGTGTGTGTTTTGCATGGTTATAGCCCATAGCCTTTATAGTTTTGGTTTTTATAAATACGGCCTGCGTGTCGTGCCTTTCTCTATCTTCTATTGTACTTCTCTTCTCATCTCACTCCCTCGCATGTAACGCAAGTTTCTGAAAATTGTAAATACTCATGGAGATAAAGCACGGACTACCATAGCAGCATGGTGGGCCTTCCCTGGTGGACCAGGTGTTTCAGAAGCAGATTCTATCTTCAGTAGAATGGTCCTCCCATTAGCTTGGGATGGGTCGCCTTAGGTTAAGAAGGGCTATAATCATTGCATATTTATTTACCGCTTATATTTACCTTGAATGTGATGCAATGGATGTTTTATAAGCATGATTAAACATAGTTCTATTAATATGATCAATGTTAAAATGATGAGATAATTAAGTAAATCTCTCACTATAATTCTAAGTCTGTTTTAACCATTCAATATTTACCCTCGTTAAAGCTTCGATATAATGCAAGCTTTGCCAAAGCAACGTCACATTTATCTATCTTAGTTAAACGCGAAGAATAAGCTAGTGACATTCGCCGGTTGAGATATTGGTATTGACTTAGCTGAGTTGTTCTAATAGGATTAGAAAACCTAGTGGTTAAAAGTTTTTGATAATCATAAGATGATTTAAAGAACAAGAGTTGTTCGCCAAAAGATGAGGAATTACATGAGATGTAATTAGTAAGGTGTTACTTACCTAATTAACCATTTCCTAAAAGACTGGCCAAAGCTAATTTAGGAATGGTGAAATACAGATCCTCAGTCACTAGAAAAACTATCGAAACGATTTTCCAAAATTAAAACTAGAGGGTTTTTAATTTTGAAGAAAATAGTGGGAGTAAATTTATAGTAAAGACCTATCTATAAATTTTAAAATTTAGTAAAACTTATGTAGCATATTTTCTTTGTTGTAGAATTAATGGCAAATAATACTCTATCTCTGCGATCTATCCTTGAGAAGGATAAGCTCAATGGCATACACTTCCTTGATTGGTTCCGCAATTTGAGAATTGTTCTCAAATAGGAAAAGAAGGAATATGCCATTGAAGAACATGTTCCTAATGAACCGGTTGCCACTGCTTCTAGAGCTGATAAAGACAAGTTTAAGAAACACATGGACGACATGTTGGATGTCGGTTGTCTTATGCTTGCCTCCATGACCCCTGAGCTTCAGAAGCAACATGAGGACATGGTAGCTTATGGTATGATTCAAAATCTCAAGGAGATTTATGAAGGGCAAGCTCGTCAAGAGAGGTACGAGACCTCTAAAGCTCTGTTTCAATGCAAGATGAGTGAGGGATCTCCCGTAGGAGCTCACGTCATCAAAATGATAGGCTACATCCAAACGTTGGAGAACCTCGGCTTTTCGCTGAAAGACGAATTAGCTACTGATGTCATCCTGCAATCGTTGTCGGATAGTTTCAATCAGTTCGTCCTTAATTTCAATATGAATGAAATTAACAAGACGGTGCCACAGTTGCTCAGCATGTTGAGAACTGCTGAAATCAACCTGAAGAAGGTAGGACCTAAACCTGTTCTGATGGTCTGCAAGGGCAAGAAGAAAGGTAAATCGGCAGCAAAGTCTAAAGGTGATGGTAAGACCAAAACCGATGGAAAGAAGGCATTGAAACCTAAGAAGAGAATCAAGAAGGATGGAAAATGTTTCCATTGCGGCAAGTTCAGACATTGGAAGAGAAACTGCCCCACACACCTACAAGAAGTCAAGAAAGAAAAAACGAGTGAGGCATCAACCTCAGAGGCTTCTAAAGAGAAGGCATTAGAATATACATGGACCTACGAATGGAAATAAAGCAAGAGTTGCTACATCATCCATTAGGACATGTGTTTTTGCTTAAATAGATTTGTTTTAGTTTTTAAGATTATTATTTTGTGCCTAAGTTTTAGTTATCTTGTAAGGACAAGATATTTTAATTTTGAGATTATTTAAATAAATGTTATTCTTTTAATCTCTTATGGCACAACGAATCAATGATCTTTAAACTAATCAAATAAATAATATTTATAAGATAAATAAAACAAATGACTAATCTCAAACTCGTAAAAAGTATTAAGGTAATTTGATGAGATCAAATTCAAGAATACTTAAAGTTTGATGAACTTTCAAAGAATATGGGATTGTCCCATAATTAAATCCCACAAGTGGAACGAAAAGTCTTTGAGAGAGAATCAAATATGTTAGACATGTTTTGATTCAGAACAAGTCATTTTCGACTTCTTTACACAATAAAAAAACAACTCTCATACTTAATCGTTTTTTTAAACTTGGTTCGAAACGCCATGTAAGATATGGACTAAGAATTGTTCTAGAATTCCTTTGAAGTTTTAAGGTTACTTACATGTTAAAATGTTTACAAAGTTCGAACCTTAAAAACTCCAATTGTTGTTTATCCTAACGAGAACAAAGCGTTTGTTTCTCAAACGAGAGTTTATCTTGAAAGAGATTAATTCTCACAAAGGGATTTTATTTCTTCAACTTTAACGAGAACAAAATATTTGTTGCTCAAACGATAGTTTATCCCGAAAGAGAATACTTATCACTAAGGGATTTCATTTTTCAACGAGAACAAAATGTTTGTTGCTCAAACGAGAGAATACCATATACTTGATAAACATGGATTTCTCACTATCCATACATGGAAACACTCTTCTTTTCGGATCAAGATAAAGACTAGGTCTTAACAGAAAGCAATGGTGAGCCCAAAATTCGAGAAATGGCTAAGAGCCATGGGATATGAGATGGAATCCATGTCTAAAACCAAGTATAGACTTTGGTTACCTAAAAGAGTAAAACCTACGAGGTATGGATGAGTTTTTTCAAAAAGGAAAAACCGACATGGATGATAAAACATACAAAGGATGATTCGTCGCTAAAAGTTTTCGACAAACTTCATAGTATAGACTATGATAAAGCATCTTCCTTGTAGCTATGTTTAATCCATCTTAATCTCACTTGTAAGTAGTTACATACGATGATTATGAAATCAAATAAAGGAATGTCAACACCACTTCCTAAGGGAAAACTTGAAACATATGTGTACATGACACATCTAGAAGGTTTTGTCACTCCAGTAAACACTTGGAAGGTATGTAAGCTACAAAGGTCTATCCGTAGACTAAGGCAAGCTTCTCGAAGTTGGGATATTCGTTTCAGAAGATAAAATCAAAAGGTTTGGTTTATCTAGAAACAAAGGGGAGTCTTGTTTTCAAAAGAGCTAGTGGGAGCATTGTTACTTTCCTAAGTATTATATGTAGATGACATACTCATCAAAAGGAACTAAAGATCGCAATCCGTTTTGCATTAATAAAAGATACTGCGAGTTAGCAACATGAGACAATATCTAACTCTACAACATAGGTTGAATGTATTACAGTCGACATAGCAATAAAGAAGGATGTTTGGATCTAAAGGGTTCACTTCTAAACTAAGGGTTGTTCCCAGCATATTAGATGCTACATAACTCTGTTATGATGGAACCTTTGCGTAAGCAAATAAGACCCAGATCTCATCAATAAATCCAAACATATTCTAAAGTACTTACATCTTGGAGATGTGAAAGTATGCAACATACGCACAAAGTTGATAACTTTGTCAACTCCCTGACAAAGCTTTTGACACAGCATAAGCATGTCAGTTACACTAAGCCATATCGTATTAGATACGAGAATGATTGGTAATTATGTGGTTGATGACAAGCGTTGTCATTGACATAGAGATGTCAAAATCAACATATAAGTATTTGTTAGAGAACAACATACTGGATTCACCCGCTATGAGCATGTTTTTTGGGTAATTATGTGACAGTCACAACATTGCTCATGATAAACATATGTATAATCCTCAGACTTGAGATCAACATGATTTCAACATAAAGATTTACATATTTTGACATAGTCAAATGTGTGTCGTAACTGACTACATTATAAAGACTGATGATTGGATACATGATGACCTATGTAATGAAATATGGTTGATCAAGAAAGATTTGTCCCTCCTACATAATGAGAGAAATATCTTCGGCCACTTGATTGAGTAAGATTAGAAAATGCATGGACATGCTCGAATATTATGATATGAGATATCATAGGGATTCGTTTATCATAATCTACTCAAGACATCGAGAAACACTAGATGGACAACGCAAGTGTGACTAACCCATGACTTGTGTTCATCTAAGATATAAAAGACAAAAGGATGAAATACATAAAGGAAGTTTATTCATGAATTAGGAAAGTCAAACCATGACTTCATGCAACTTAGGTAGCAATGATGTATTGCTAGATGACACTCATTGTTTGTAAAATTAGAACAGTTCTAATTTTGCTGCTAACGTTGCATGAACCTACAAGGGTCACACCCTTCGAATGAAACGAACAAAAATTGGAAACCATACACCCTATTTTAGGGAGGTTGCCGAAAATCCCTTATGGGATAGGGGAAATCGGCAACTCCCTTAAATGGGAATAATATTGGATAAATATTGTATTTATCAGATATTATTTAGAGTATGTAAAATATTTAAACACTTAAATATTATAGAATAAGATTCTAGAAATTTAAATATATATTTGGAATGTATATAATGTATATTTAATTCCAAGTTTATGTAGAATTAGATTCTACATAATTAAAAATATATATTTAAATATATTTAAATCCAAGTAAAAATAGAATGAGATTCTATATAATAATATATATATATATATATTTGGATTAAATATAATGTATATTTAAATCCATGTTGTATGTAGAATAAGATTCTACATAATTATATATATATATATATATTTCATTTAATATTATTAAATATAAAGTATATTTAATATAAACCAATTTCAAGTAGAATTAGATTCTATGAATTTTGGTTGAACTTGAATTTAAGGAATTCAACTAAAATTAAGTCTCTGAATATTATTTAAAGGGTTAAGGGCAAGAAAACCAAATCATCTCTCTTCCTCCTCTTGAAGATTTCGATAACACCCCTAGGGATTCCCCACTGGAATTCGACATATCCCAGAAAGCTCTCTGAGAAGATGTTCGATATTTTTCTAGTGTTCTACTTGCCCCCTAGCAAATCCCTGAAGGTTCCCCTTCTCGATTGCAAGTCCCAGTTGAACTCCTGGTCGATTTCAGACTCCCTCATGAATCCCAGGAGGGATTTCAACTTCTCCCTGGAAGGTGTTCAAACCTGTCGAAATTTATCCCTAAGTGTTAGGAAGGTGAAAACTTTGTTCGTTTTGTTCAGGTGGACTCCGTAGAGGTCGTTACAAACCTGTGACGATTCATGTTTTACTTGACGTGGTTATTCCGACATACCGTCGGTTTTCCAGTTTCTAGAGTTTTAAAAGGTAACTCTTCATCTTTTCACCCCAGATTCGTTCCTGTACATAGATCCTGGCTGGATTATGTCGGATTAATTTTTCCGCTGTGCCACGGGGCGTGCCGACGTGACCCAACACGCCCTCGTCGCGCGGTCGGCATGATACTGCTCCATTTGCGTCTTGAACTACCAAAGGTCCTCGGCTAGTTCCCAACTCCCCTCAATGTCGGGAAGTCCCTTCCATTGAACAAAATACTCATGCCTTGGCCGATGGCCTGGTCGACGGATGACTCTCTCGACTTGGACCTCCTCGACCTGGTTCTCATAAGAGACTTTCACTCTGACTGGTGCTCGAAGTGACTTGCTCCGATCTGAATCCTCCCCATCCCGATGGAATGGCTTAAGTAGGCTGACATGAAACACCGGATGAGCTCGGATGGATGACAGTATCTCTATTATGTAGGCCATAGTTCCTACTCTCTTCAACACTTTGAACGGACCCTCATATCTTCGCACAAGCCCCTTGTGCATAGTTGGGTTGCGCAAAATCCCGGTCAACTTGGCTAGGACAAGGTCGCAAACCTGAAAGTTCACATCTCTGCGCTTTCGATCCGCCCACTTCTTAGTCATCTTCCCCGCCTTATGCAAACAAGCTCGGGCTAACTCATGATGTTCTTTCCACTCCTTGGCATACTCATGTGCTGGTGGATTAGGCCCATCATACTTGGTAACAACCACGTTGGGTGTGAGTGGTTGCTTCCCCATCACTATCTCGAACGGACTCTTATTTGTGGCTTCGCTCCGTTGCAAGTTATAAGAGAACTGAGCCACGTCCAACAACTTTGGCCAATTACGCTGCGTAGCACTCACATAGTGCCTCAAGTAAACTTCCACGAGTGCATTCACCCTCTCGGTCTGTCCGTCTGTCTATGGGTGAACACTCGTCGAGAAGTTCAAGCTCGATCCCTTAAGCTTGAACAACTCGGTCCAAAAATGGCATGTGAACCATGTGTCTCGGTCACTGATGATGGTCTTTGGCACGCCCCAATATTTCACCACGTGCTTAAGGAAAAGTTTGGTTGCCTCCTTGGTTGGGCACACCTTGGAAGCTGGGATGAATGTCCCATACTTTGAAAACCTATCAACGACCACCATGATACTCGATAACCCGTCAATACAAGGTAAACCAACAATGAAATCTAAAGAAACACTTTCCCATGGTCGGTCAGGTATCGGAAAAGGCTGCAATAGCCCCGTAGGCTTCTTCATCTCTATCTTGTCTTGTTGCCACACAAGGCAAGTTTTCACATTGGCTTCAATGTCTGCACCCATGTGTGGCCAGTAGTAGTCCCGGGCAATGTGGGCTATGGTCCGAGTGATACCTGGATGTCCGACCCACATTGAATCATGACACTCCTTCATGATCTCCTTGTGCAACTCACCAAACTGAGCCAAATAAAGGCGGCGACCTCGGGCATATAGCAAGTCCCTATCGAGTCAAAACTTCCTGGTTCTGCCCTCCTTGACATGATCGATCAACATTTTCGCTGTTGGGTCATGAGGTAGCGCTTCTTTGATGCGCTCTAACAAGTTTCCCCCAGGCAGGCTCACTGTATCGATATTGTACCTCCGGCATAATGCATCAGCAACGGAATTCGCCTTCCCTGGTTTGTACTCTAAGGAAAAATCAAACTCTGCCAAAAATTCCTGCCAACGGACCTGCTTGGGAGAAAGTTTCTTCTGGGTCAGAAAATAGCTATTAGCGACATTGTCTGTAAACACAACAAACCTCGACCCCAGAAGATAGTGTCGCCAAATGCGCAAGCAATGTAGTACTGTTGTCATCTCATTCTCATGGACCGTGTACTTCTTCTCGGTCTCATTGAGCTTCCGGCTTTCAAAGGCAACCGAATGTCCCTCTTGCATCAAGACCCCTCCAATGGCAACGTCTGATGCATCTGTGTAGACTTCAAATGGCTTGGTGTAATCAGGCAACACCAAAACCGGTTCACTCCCCATGGCCTTCTTCAATTCTGCAAAGGCATTCTGACACTCGATGCCCCAAAACCACGCCTTGTCCTTCTTCAGTAGCTCGGTCAAAGGTGCGGCAATCTTCGAATAACTCTTCACGAACCGTCTGTAATAATTCACGAGTCCAAGGAATGACCGCAGCTCGGTCACTCTAGTTGGTGGCTTCCACTCATCAATTGCTCGGACCTTGGCTCCATCCATTCGGATTTTTCCCCCCACCAACGATATGGCCAAGGAAAGGAACTTCTTTCTGAGCAAACGAGCACTTCTCTTCTTTCACATAAAGCTCGTTCTGTCGCAATACTTCGAACACCTGTCTCAAGTGCTAGACATGCCCCACAAGAGATTTGCTATAGATAACAATATCATCAAGGTAAACCACAACGAACTGATCTAGAAATGGTTGTAGTACCTAGTTCATAAGTGTGAAAAAAAGTGGCTGGAGCATTCGTGAGGCTGGACGGCATCACTAGGAACTCAAATGAACCGTAGCGGGTAACACAATCGGTCTTCGGCTCATCCCCTGCGGCTATCCTGACTTGGTAATATCAGGACCTCAAGTCCAACTTGGTGAACCACCTTGCATCACCAAGCTGGTCGAACAAGTCCGCGATAAGCGGGATCGGATACTTGTTCTTCACAGTGAGCTTGTTCAACGCTCGGTAGTCAATACACATTTTGAGGGACCCATCATGCTTTTTCTAAAATAACACTGGAGAACCGTAGGGTGCCTTTGAAGGTCGGATATACCCTGCCTCTAGGAGTTCTCTCAACTGTCTGCACAACTCCTCTAACTCGGGCGGAGCCATTCGGTAAGGGGCCTTGGCTGGTGGTTCCGCATTGGGCACAAGCTCAATTCTGTGGTCTACTTCCCTCTTTGGCGGTAGACTCTTCGGCAATTCTGCTGGCATTACATCAGAGAAATCAGCCAACAATTGTCCCACCTCCCCAAGGACCTTCTCGGTCAAGATAGGCTCATCTCCCACCAATGCTGCTAGAAAGGTGGGTTCCTCCTTGCTTCTTGTCGCCCTTGCGACTGGTAACTCCCTCACCTCTTTGGACTTCAACGGAGTTCTGTGGTTCCATTTCTCCCGATCAAACATTGCTCTGATACCACTTGTCACGTCGGTAGACTCTCGCTAACTCGGGCGTGCGGCCTTAGCTCGCTTCTTGAAACTTTCACGATTAAGTAAGCCTGAAACGATCAAGCACTACGGCTTAGATCCTTGCGGAAAATAAAAATGAACAACGTAAAGGAAATGACAACACAAAAAGAAGCAAGTGTTGGGAATGCTAGTTGTATTCCACAATGATGAAGTGATTAAATGAGGAGGGGCTAACCTCTATTTATACATGAAGCCTCGTACATTTAACGGTCTACATTGAATTACACGAACGGCTAGGATCGCCTCTAAATCTCTAACATCCCTAAAATCAAGGGGAGCCATGAAAATATTGAAATAATAGAATAAAAATAAAATACATGGCTAAAAATAACCAAGAGTTATTCCAAATTTGGACTGGACCCTCCTGGGCTCGATCGGGCAGACCCATGGTGCGGAAACATTCCCCCATGGTGCGAAAACAAGCTCTCTAAGGGTTCTGGTACGTGCTGACTGCACCCTGGTGCGGGCAGAATGCACCCTGGGGTGCGCTGGATTACCCCAGTGCTGAATGTGGAGCAGATAATATATTGTCTGGTTTATTTCTTTAACCCATACCTTGTGAAATTATCATTGTTTATCCGCATTAGTCGTTGCCAACTTGCCTTGTAAATCCTCAGTATCTTGGTTGTGTTATTATAGGGGTATATTTTTGTTGTTCTATATTTTTTAGTTTGTGAATTAACATATTTCCCAATGCAATATCCTGTTCATATGTAGCATTTATGAAGCCTAATGTTTTCTTCTTCTTCTTGATCTCCTTACATAGTTGGCTTTTTTTCATTATACAATATGTTTCCAAAAGTAACCCATGAAACATTTGCCCAAAAGCTATATCAAACATTCAAGGATCACAAACGCATTGTAAAACCAAAATTGGCTCGCACAGAATTTACCATTGTCCATTATGCAGGAGATGTTAGTTATGAGTCCTCTTGTCTCCATGTTAAGACTCCCTCAATGTTACAATCATTGCATATAAGTTCTATCATTCCATGCATATTTTCAAGTCTAATATCAGTGTGATATGTTTTTAGACAAAAACAAAAACTATGTTGTTCCTGAACATCAAGAGTTGTTGAGTTTTTTCAAATGTTTCTTTGTAACAATCCTTTTATCTCCACTTAGTGAAGAGACACATAAATCTGGCAAATTCTCATCTATTGGTTTTCGTTTCAAAGTATCTTAATTTTTCTAGCATTTCCATAAACTAGTCATGGAGTTTAATAAACACACTTATATTCTACAATATGTTGATAAGTAAATGATTTGTTGAGACATATATGTTCTCAATATTTCAATGCCTCTGTGAATGGTGAAATCTCATGTTTTGGTCTCATTGCTGCAGTTACAATTACAAAAATCGATGGATACACTAAATTCTACCGAACCCCACTACATCAGATGTATAAAACAAAACTCTGATTTAAAACCTGAATGAGAATGTTAATGTCTTGTAGCAACTACATTCTGGTGGAAGTATACATGGTATTGCATCACAATATCACAACTATTTATTTTTTGACTTCTGTGCATTCTAAACTAATTGTTAGTTGTATAGGGTGTTCTAAAGGCAATCAGAGTCAAGTGTGAAGGATACCCTACTAATAGAACCTTTAGTAAATTTATAAATCAATTTACTATTCTCGCGCCAGAGGTTTTGAAGGAGTTGTAAGTATTCCTCTACACCCCATCCTGATTAGAAAAGGGGGGAAACATGCTTATTTTTCTCTTGGTATTTACAAGTTACTGGCTGGATTAAGTTCTGATTTTGGAGTTATTGCATTCATCCTCAGTGTTGAAGAAAATGTTGCACGAAAATCGATTATAGTATCAGGTAATTCAATAACTTTGTTTTTTCCTACTCTTTCTTTTGACAAGCAGAATTTAAGATTAAACATACAAGTGGAGAAAGGAACGGTTACTAACAGCAGTTAGCCAAGTAACGGAGACTAACGGTCGTGTGACCAAAATAAAAATGTTTGAAAACGTAAGTGATCAGAATACTCTTTTTTAAAATTTTGATGACCAAAATAAAATACACACTAAACGAAATGGGCCACTGGTAAAGATTACCCTTTTTTAAAAATAAAAAAATAAAAAATATTAAAATAAAAGTTACATCTCAAGCAATAATTGGGTGCGAATAAAATTTTCTCCATTTATAATATTAAACTTAAAAGATGTAACACTTCATCACACTAGAACAACTAGTTTGTCGATAAAATTTGTATTTTCTTTAATTGTTCGTTCCATTACATAAAAGTTAAAAGATTATAGTATTGAGATGGATTGTTTTGGACACTAAAGTCGAATTAGCTAGGGTTGGACGTTCGATCGAGTTGAGTCAAAAAATTTTGAGTTATTCGAGTTTAAAAATTTTACTTTATGATTCAAACTTTATTTGAAAAAATTTCGAATCGAGTTTATGAAATTCGAATATTCGAATCGAGTCGAGTTTTTGAATAGCTATACAAATTTACTTGTAATTATTTATAATGTTATAATAGATATTGATTCAAATTTAAACGATTTTTTATATTCATATGTAATACACGATTTGAGTTTTTTCGCATCAAGTTGAATCGAATAATTTGATTTTTTATTATAGTAAAATCGAGTTTTACCCACCTTAAAATTAGCCAATTGGAGGCGATCTTTTAAAAGCCCATTTCATAAGTCCATAAAAAACTATTATAATTTGCTACAAAACAAAGTACTTGATCTGCTGAACCATACCCCTACGTCTAGACCTGACAAACTTGACCCGAGACTCGAAACCCGAACCGAATTATCTGAACCGAAATTCGATTGTGATCCGAACATGATGATCCGAAGTTGACCCGAAACTCGAAATAAACCGAACCGAACCGAAATTTTTTGTTCAATCGAAATGGACCCGAACCGAAATGGACCTGAACTGAATGGACCCGAACCGATTTGACCCGAACTGAATGCTACCCGAACCGAAAGCTGAACTGAATATCGACCCGATTTTAACCCGATTTTACCTGATTTTAACCCGAATTTCTATTTTTAACAATATAATAAATAATAAAAAGAAGTATGTTTTATTATCTTTTTATACTATATCATGGAAGAGACTGTTCCTCTTGTCAATGTTGTGGTATAATAACATTTTATGTTATTTTACGTTTCAATAATAATTAAATAAAATAATTTTTAAATTTAGAGTTTCAATGTACTATTTTCTCTCCTAATATTTAATCTTACATTTACAAAGAAAAAAATATCAAAAGATTGCATTAAAGGGAATGGAAACATAATAGACCAATTCATAGGGGCAACCTTTAATTGCATCACTAAATATCACTACGGGGAGGGAATTTCTATATCCGAAGTCTAAACCGTGGGGATACTTGTGACTAAATTAAATTAAACTAAAACTTAAAGTTGACTAAAATGTAACATTTTAAATGCGACATGACCTAAAAAGTAATTAATCTTTAGCTTAAAAAATTGGTGGCTTATTTCTCTCCAAAATTTTGTCTTTTCTCTCTCAATTTTTTCCAATTGCATTTTTCTTTTTTCAATCTAGCTTAAAAAATTGGGGGCTTATTTCCCTCCAAATTTTTGTCTTTTCCCTCTTTATTTTTACCAATTGTCTTTCTATTTTTTCTTTTTTTTTTTTAAATTTAATTGAGTTTCAATTTAGATTAATTTAATTGAAATTTCACATTTAGTTTTAGATTTATTTTAATTATGTTCGTGATTTATGCTTTTAGATTTTAGTTAGCTCAATTAGATCCTAAGTTTAATAAATTAATTCATTTCAGAAATTATTATTATTATTATTATTACATATAATAAACTTTGATTTAATATAATTATACAAAAAAATTTGATATGGATACATGAAGCTTTGATTTAAATATTTAATCAAATTCAAATGCATAGATTAACAATTTGAATCAGAATTATTCTCATACATCAATAACTCTAAACTAAACCATAAATACTAAACCTCAAACCTTTAACCCAACTCAAATCGAATTGACCCGAAAATTTAAATGTTGACCCAACCCGAAATCGACCCGATTTTGACCCGACCCGAACGACTCGATTTTGACCCGAACCGAAAGCGACCGATCCGATATTGACCCGACCTGAAAACAACCAATCCGATTTTGACCCGATCCAATACTCGAACCGAATTCGACTCAACACAGACCCGAATTAGACCCGAACCCGAACCGAAGTTACCCGAATCTAATCTAAACCGATTCTAGATAGACCCGAAATAACCCGAACCGAAATAACCTGAACCGAATCCGAACCGAATGACCCGATTGCCACCTCTACCTACGTCCAATCAACCACAGTCATTCATATCTCGAATCGACGAAGACTGGATTTTCTTCGGTTAATAAGTGGTTATTTTTTCTCAAGTTTGAATTAACTCATTTTCTGCATATCCGATTTAAAAGAGTTAACATTTTATAAGATTTTGTGGGGTTTTTAGATGAACTTATATTTATATTCTAAACTCAGCAACAGTGGCGGAACTTGGAGTAAGTATTTGAGGGGGCTAAACTTAAATTTTTTTTAAAAAATTAAAAATTTAGGGTTTTGACTAAAATTTCTAATAATTTTGAGTGTTTTAATAAGAACTTTTAAAATTTATGATAGGAGATTTAACTAAAAATATTTTAATTTTGAAGTTTAATATGAATTTTTAAAAATTTTGAGGGGCTAAATAAAAAATAATTTAAAATTTAAATATTATTTTACAATTTTTCAAATTTTAGTGGGGCCATAGACCCACTAGCCAAGCTTGTGTTTCGCCACTGCTCAGCAAAAACCTGCTACAATATAATTACAAGAAAAATAAACCAATTATCTATACGTCTAAACCTCACCCTATACAAAATATACTACGTACCTGCCTTTGGGAAGCAAGCAGTTTACCCTTTAACTTTAACTTCAACTTCACCATTTTTTAAATTTGGTTGAAAATCTCATCCACAATACTACTTTTCTGGTAAAAGAGTACTGATACGGGTCACTGTGTATCAATACAGGTTGTTTAATGGGCGTCGATATAATTTTAACTATATCGATACGATCACGCATATCAATATAGTATGAAAACTGTATCGATATGGTGGATCGATACGCTATATAAACGTAACGATACGGTATGCCGCTGGGTTTTAAATTAGCATTAAAAGAGGTGTTTCACTTTAATTAAAATACAAATATCTTTTTCTCTCAAACCCTAACTGATTTTGGGATATAAAACTCCCCTCAAACTCTTTGATTTTGCACACCAAACCTAAAATTCTTTGAAGATTTTTTATCAATACATCAAGGCTAAGCTTTGCTATTAAATTGGTGCATTCATCATCCTTCATTTATCCACATTCATTACTCAAGGTATGAAAACTCTTTTCTTTCTTTTTAATTTTCGTTTAGTTTTTGTTATTGTTTTCAATTAATTTTTGTATACTTAATATTATTATAGTATGAGTTTTAAAGTTTTTGCAAAAATTCTTTAAAATTTAAAATTTTTATTTCGAATATATAAATATAACCTATATTTTAGTATATTGTTTTTCAAAACTATTTTTACTAAAATTCATACTTATACTTGCATATGATTTTAATGTACACAATATAGTATTTCTCTCTATACCTTGAATTATTGGAATTAGTTTTGGAACGAATGTGATGATAATTGCATACATTGTTTTCGAATGATTTTGATATTTTCAGGATATTATGGCACCAAAAAAAAAGACAAAAAAAAAAGATTTAGCTTCTAGTTCATCCAATCCCACTTTGGACAATAAGGGTATTACTAAACGAACCTTGGTTTTATTCTTCAAAATTGTTTTCTAACCCCTTCTGCTATGACCCGTTATAAACAATACCAAACTTTTTCAATCCGGGATGGACGAGTTGTTTTAATCACTTTTTTAAACTCCGAACGGTTTAAGTTCAAATATCTTGGGTTGTTACAACAATGGAAGCTTTTACCTTTTTTAAGTGTTCCCCCAATTATGTACCGAAATGTTTTTTTGATTTTCTTTGTTAATGCTCGATGTGTCCATGACCAAGCTAGAGAGTGCTATTGTCATTAACTCCTACCTTATGGGCAAAAAGATTCGAATTGATCAATCGTTTTATACAATGTTTTTGGGTTTAAAAACTTGAGAATTGATGATGAACACTTCTTGGGACACTCTCAACTTGGCTCCGTCATCATCTTTGATGCTCAATGACTGTATCTTTCATCTCATCATCTCTTGGTGGATTCGCCCTTCCGGTGAAAAATTCTCTACCATTCGTCAAGTTGATGCGTTTTGGCCCCGTTGTTTTCGAGAGGGTAAGCCCCTAAATATTTGCCAAATTATGTTTGTCGACTTAGTTTATCTTGTACAACACTGTCACACCGATCAAGTCAAGTCCTTTTTATATGGTACGACTCTGAGCTTTTTGTTCCATTCCTTGGAGATCGATATTCCCATTGATGAACACTCTCTTACACGTGCTGACTTTGAGTACATTAATCATGAGTGGGTTCGTGTTGCTCGCCCTCCTCCTCAAGAAGATCAATCGCCTCTGGTCGCTCCTCAAGGTCCACAAGTCCAACAAGCTCAAACTTCCATGGATGGACTCATGGCGTATCTCAATGAGCAATTCACCACCTTAAGAAATAACATGGATGCCAAAATTTTCACCATTGATACTCGTTTTACATCATTGGAGGATCAAGTCAAGGCCATTGAACAACAACAAACTTTTATGGATGTCTCTCTCACCGCCTTTCATGGTGCTTGGCTCAATCATACTCGGAGATCTCAAACCAACCATGATGATGAAGACGAAGAGAAAGAGAATGAAGATGATGGGGACAAATAGTTTTTGAGCATATCATCTTATTACATATCATATTAGGATTTCTTTTTATGCACTTTTATGTTAGAAACTCTATGCTTTGATTTTGTTTTTAGGATTAAGTTTGAAATTACTTTGAACTATTATTGCTTTAGATTTCATTTTGAATTTTAATGCTATTATGTTGCTTTAATTATGCTTTGTACTTCATTGTTATATCTTGTCTATATCCTTGAATGTTTACATTGATTTTGATCTAACAAAAAGAGGAAGAAGTATAAAACAAATTTTTACAAATATTTGAAAACCAATCTTAAATTAAGGGAGAGTAAACTTTCTAAAGTTTTCAAAATACTTATAAATTTACTTCGGTTTTGTTATATAAAAAAAGAGGAGATTGTAAAACTTAACTTGATTTTGATATAACAAAATGTTTAAAGACTTTTATGTAAAGGTAAATAAATTTTTAAGTATTTCAAAGTCTCACTAATTGACAAGCAAACTTGAACCAAAATATTTTTAAGTCAAATAAATTGTTTTAAGAAATTTTTTCTAAATGTTATAGCCCAAAACTTGTTTGTACGCCAAGGCATATCGATACGCTATAACTGTATCGATACGGTTTTTAGGTTCTAGAATTTTAATCGGAAAAAGTATATTGATACGATTTTACCCGTATCGATACGGTATTTTACCTGGGCTTAACTTTAAGGCATAACACACCGATATAGTAAGTCCTCACATCAATACTATTTGATCTGATTTGATAAATTTTTGCATTTAAAGTTTTTGACCATTGCTTTTCAGTTATGATTTTAGCAAAATTCAAACGGTCGTTAGACCGTATCGATACACTTTTTACAGAAGTTTTCCTCAGGATTCCAGTGAGCAAAATTTGTATCAATACGGTCATAAAGTATCGATACACCCCTGTTCTTAAATGTGCACAACGACTCTTTTTGTTTTGAGACAGATATTGATACGGTTGTTCGAGTACCGATACGGTAGGTTACAGAAGTGCATTTATTGCGGGAAAAATGAAGCTCAACGACTCAATTGATGATCTCAACCACCAGAACAACTAGAAATCAATGCAGGGGTATACAAACAAGCCTAAAAAGCTACAACAACAACTATTGAACAAACTTGCAACAATCCGAACACAAATCCAAACCTTTGAGCTATTAGAGTCAAACTCTTGTACCCAATTGAGTGTTTTTTAATTGTATTCATATTTTATCAATTTGGGTTGAGTGAACTTGTAATTTAGGGCAAATATTCCATCTTGTGAGGTTTATCTTTCATTTGCCAACAATCTTTGTATTTAAGAGAGTCTTGGTTAATCTTTGTGTAGAAATATTAACCGATTTGTAAGGTTTCCTCCTAATCTAAGAAAAGGGGACGAATTTCTAGTGAAATTTGTTGAAAATCTTTAGTGAGAGCTAAGGTAGTGGATGTAGAGCTTGTTCTAAGCTTGAACCACTATAAATTGTCTTGTCTTTATTTTCTACATTTTCAATTTGCTCCCTTTATTTTTAAAAAGTCATTTCATCTCTCTTGACCATTTTCGATTTGATTGGTCCATTTAACAACCCTAATATTATTTATGTGGGGAATAAACTAACTCCTCATTTTTTTTTATAATTTTATTTGAATGTGTGATCATATTTATGTTTAATTTTAAATTTAAATAAATTTACGCGTTTCTATAAACTAATATAAATAAGTCTCGTCATACTTCTTAATTGTTTAGAATACGATATTACACTTTGAGATTTAAGAACTCAAAATTTAGAAATCTAATTAATAAAATCTTAATACTTTAAAAGTTCAATTAGAACATTTTAAAATTTAAAACATAATTTAAAAACTTTCGATACAAGTAATCGTATTAAATAACCTTAGGACTCTTAATTTCATTCATATACGCATTGAAGAAGAGTTTTAGTGAAAGTTGGATAAATTCAAAGAATACAAATAGTAGAATAATGTAATTTGAATTAGACCGAATCGATTTAAAGTTAAAACTCGGTTCAATTGGATGATTCACCGTGAAGTCACGTGAGCCTATGGTCGTGGTTGTTTTATTTGAAGCATCCATTTCGATAATTCAAAACAACATTCATATATTTGTACGTACAATCATACCACAACGTACCGGTCACATTATGACTGTCCAATTTCCAAAACAGTGGCAACTTGCGAGGCTCTCTAAACTTCTCCACGCGCCCTAATATTACGCGATTCACCTGCCGTAAACCATAAAATATTGAATATTTTTTTTAACTTGAATAATAATTTCGCAATTTGTTTAAAAGTATATTTTGCATTTGATAAAATTTTAAGATGCAATAAACACCACATCCGTGTAAGTATAATTAGTTGCGTATAAAGATAGTTATAAATACAATTAATACATCCAAATAATCAAGATTAAAATTAATAATTATCAAACACAAACAAATAGGTTAGAGACCAATTAACAATCGATTACTCTAGTTGGATGAGGCACTAGAGCCTTAAGCAAGATCAAATATTCAAATCCCGACGTTGTGAATAGAATAATTAAATTGTGAGGGTCACCCCATAATGGGCCTCAATAGTACATGTTCCGAAATATCCATCCAATGAATTGGATACGGGTGGTTAAACATAAAAAATAGGTTAGAGACCAAGATATATTTTAACCTAGAACTAAGATAAATATATACCTAACCACCAAGGGTTGAGTGCAATGACAAGGCACATTGGTCTCCCAAGGAGAAAATCTGAGTTCGTATCTTGAAGATGACATTGTTAAAATGGAAAGCCGCGAATCTCAAACACGAATCTTAAAAAGGACATGTACTTTACCCAAAAAAATATAATACATAATCGACATTAGATGGAACACTACTAACGACCAGGATTGCGCAATCCCCAAGGCCAACCCTCAGGTGGGGGAGACCACTACCTACTATGGCCTTGGGGATTGCGCAAAGCTACTAATTCAGACCGTGTAGTTGCCGACACACCTAGTGCTTCCACAACTTCACGCACCAGTCGCCTACATCGGAACATGACAGCTTCATCATCAACAAAGTTTGGCTCAAACGCCCGCATGTTGCGTTGCGACCATAATTTCCAAAGAACATAACCAAACATGATGTTCCAATTCCTTGTTTCCAACAGAAACCTGTAGTTGCTATCCAAATTGACCACAATCAAGTCACGAAGGCTCAAAGAATAAAAGCAAACCAATTCAGTTGGTTTCATAAGCGCGGACCATACCGCGAGAGCAGTCGTGCATTCCCGCAACATGTGGTTCACTGACTCCACCGCCACCCCATAAGAAGGGCAATTAAAATCATTCGTCAAATGTCAACGCATCCGTTCTCCATTGGTAAGAACCTTTTCCCAATATACAAGCTAAAGAAAATACTTGACCCGTGGTGAACCCTTGAACTTATCGATAATTGCCCATCCCTTATCCGTGACCTCCATTGCATTCGATGTCTTAGCTGCATAAGCCGACCGGACCAAGAACACACGCAATAGATCCCACTTCCAGCCCAAGGCGCCTTCACCTACCGAGAATAAAAGTGGCTTTATTGCCGTTATATGCAAAAGAATATTAGCCGGTAAGGCCCAATCAAATGCACACCAATTCCAATCACCCCTTATATCAACCATAGCAACAATAGATACATCATACATTTATATTATGAACCAAGTGCATGTCCACAACATGCTCAATTAATGGACCAGAATGAGCCATCTGTAACACCCCTTCCCGGCCTAGTTAAGAATCAGGTCGGAGTGTGCTACCGGTGAACGATACGGTGATCTGTGCGATAAATTTTGATAAACGACCGATTCTTAATCAATATTAGGCTTTTCAAACATTATCAAACCTAAGCATAGGTCTAATTATCCAGCATGAAACAATTATTACTCAATTAGGACCAATTCCAAACTTTTACAAGTTTTAGGGACTAAACTGTAAAATTGATAATTTAGGGGTCCCTTTGTTGAGTTTATAAAAGTTCTATATTTTACCCCTCATTTACCCATATTTCTGCTGCATTCAAGCATAATTCATTGCATTTAGGATAGATTTCTGCATATACATCACAATTAGATAAAATGGCACAATTGCTACTGAATTTGGTTACTTTTGCAGGTATCTGCTGTGGCAGACTCAGGGCAGCAAAGGAACAGAGGTGGATCGCAGAGCTGGAGTCGAGAAGCAAATGTTGCAGTGACTATTGTCGTGGCAGCCATGACGACAAAATGTTGATGTGGAAAAGTGAAGTGAAGCTCGATAGATAGAGGATTTCAAACCAGTCTGTCGTGGACCACTTCCATATTTTTCTGAGCCCTGAGACAGAATGAAGGCCAAGCCCAAAGTTCAAGGAAGAAACTCAAGGCAAGAAAAGAGGACGAATTCAAGACAACTACTCAGAAGATTTAGTCTTAATTAGAGTTGCACTTTAATTCGAAATTGTATTCTTGCCATATTAGAAAACTTAGACCCAAGGCCTATATAAAGGCATGTAATTTGACCTAGGGAAGAATATATCATTCCTAGTCGTCTTCCTCTAAACCCTTTTCGTTTCCCTTTCTCCATCATGTTCTAAATTCCCCCTAGGGCTAAGGGTTGATTCTGTAAAGTAGTTGCAAGGATTGTATTGTTTTAGGAATTTTCCGTCAAGAAATAAAAAGCTTCAAGTTTATTTATTCTGATTTTTCATATCTTACAAGAGTATCGAGAGAGCATTGTGAGGTTATCCATTTGTTTGATATCGGGAGAGTCAAGCATACGAACGAAATAAATACGTGTTTTCCAACTTATGGTTAAACCATCTTGGCTTAGGGATAAGTTCAAGGTTAAGTGGCTAAAGAAGAATTCAACAACATTGGTGTTCACCCTTTGATTTACGCCGGGAGGTATCTTCCAAGAAGTGTTCATCAACAGATCTTGGGCCTAGGGATAAGACAAGTCATAACAGAGATTCTTGCCAAGCTTGAAGTAAAGCGTTGTTGATCGCTTCCGCGACGAAAACAGACCTCTTCCGCGATAGGAACGACGACAGAAGATAGAAGTTCCTCTAACAGTGCAACACATGCACTACTGAGCAATTCAATACTGGCCTATTCTTTAAATCTGATTTCTTCATCTTTTACTTTAGTTGTTTCTCAAGATTACTTCACCAATTCAATTAAACTATTTCTTTCTCTTGTGCAGAAATTCAAGGATAGAGTTATTTACAGTCCCTGTGGAGACGATATCCGATACTCCAATATCACTTTATTACTTGCGTTGTGTACACTTGCACTATTTGCGATAGGACTCTTTTACACGCAACCCCTTAATGCAATTAACTTTTCAACAATGAAATTCAACTCAATAACAATACACTCATAAATTTTAATGACATTCCGATAACATTTACCGAACCAATTAGACCATACGGTATTCATTGACCATTTTGTAAATTATACAAAACTGTTTCATAACTTGTTTAACCGAATTAACTAACACCGTACTGATACACTTGTGGCCGTATCGGTACGCCATGCCTAATTTAAGAATTCCATATTCAAACATAACAAGCCCGTATCGATACAATTGGGGCTGTATCGATACAGGTTGACCGCGTTGACTTCGTAGTGATACACCCTGAACCTGTATCAATACCATTTTTACATCCAAATTCTAATAGCCATTTTCCGTATCGATACACACTTTGCAGTATTAATACACCTTTTTTGACTCACGTTGACCAAACTAAATGTACAATACCGTATCGATACACCATTACCTGTATCAATACGCCCTAATAGATTTTAGCTGGTTTTTATTCGACTTGACCTATTAAACGATGTCCAAATGCAATGCAAATTTACCAGTAATCTTAAAGCATCAAAGTCTATCAACATGTCAAGTTTCATATTCATATAAGTCCATTTACTACATTTTACCACAATTAGGCCAAGTTTGTATATTAAGCCACTTTTAGACCAAATCAAAGTGCCATTTAGCCTTATACATATCATAGACAATACACATATAGAAAACACACCAAAGCCAACTAGTTCAACTACTTTTCCACCATTCTAGGAGTTCTTAAGGACAAAACACATTACTCTAAACTTGTGGTGACTTACCGAACTTTCAACTAGCTCCGATCTCGGTCCGATATACTCTTTAACCTGAAATGTTATGAAAGATGAATGCATTAGACTTACATAGTCTAAGTGAGGTAGCCATAAATAATGAATGACCATGGTATGCCATTTAACATGCTTCAATAATAGCTCTAGCCAAAATAATAAGGCATGTGATTCAATAACATATTTATCATGCTCAACAAGTAACATGGCATAGATAATCAACATAGCAATAATAATCAATAGCATATCAATAGTTTTCCACATCAATGATCAATAGTAATACGCAATATTTCACTTGGATCGATTCTCGATATATGGATACATAAATTCCATCTCTGCACTAGTATCAACAATGGTCTAGTCATATTCCCTCCGCCGCACCACAATATAGGTCATAACCTCAAACCCATATTAATGAGCTCATGAATTCTATGGCATGCCAATTGTATTTACTATCCACGATCCCAAGGTTCAATAATTCAATGCGGGCATTTCAATAACAATAGTTCCATAATAGATCAATAACAATGATTCGGTAACGATATATCAATACAATGAATCAATAACAATACATGTATATCAATGCTTTGATATCAATATGCAATTATCAATGTTCGATACTCAATAATTCATGTAATGATGAATTAATGATTTTGATGTCAATATCAACGATGATTCGGACACAATTTCAATGCAATACTTACTCTAACTTACCAACATAATTTTCAATAGGGTTTTATGCAATAACCTTCAATATAATGGTTAGTAGTATCAAAATCAGTATTCAATAATTGAAGTTGGACACCTAGACAACTCTTAAGACACCGACTACATCCAACTTGATTCCAAAACTCATACGTCTCGCGAATTATAATATCTTTATTCCTAGCCTTTGTTGGAGACGATGGATAATCTATCTCTAATTCTTGTGCTAGGTTACATCAATAGAAATGGATTAGAATCGATAATACGATATTGAAATCAATATAAAAATATCAATTTCAATATCTATACTTGAAATAGCAATTAGCTATAAGACAAATTCATGGATTAAAACTTTAAAGAGCAAGGGTTTAGCTTGGAAGTTACCACTTGAATTTAGACATTCAATAATCCATAAATACAATAATAGAGTAAGGGTTTTCACTTACCCAATGGATAGCTATTCAATAAGACCAACGATTTGGAGAAAGCTTAATCTTGCCACAACTAACAACGGATGTGTGTGCTTAATTGCTAGAGGAAGGTGATGAAGATAGCTATGATATTATCAAATCGGTAAGATTTTCCACTTTTCTTTCTTCTTTTATCCAATATTAGCCAAATTAGCTTTCCTTCAAGTGAAGGAATTGTGTTTAAACTTTCCACGTAGGGATGACTAAGCTAAAAGAGGGGTTAATCACAAGAATAACCCTTCGACTTTCATAACTTCCTACTTTTGTCTCCCAATTTCCAATTTTCACAATTTGGTCATTAAAAGGTTTTTAAAGATTCAATTAAAGTCCTTAATCAATAAATTAATCTAAGCTAAAGTCTAATACAATGCTTTGACTACACAACTTAAGTGAATAAAACATTTAGACCTTTCCAGTATAGATTTTTTGATCACCGAAACTTAATATCGACTAGACCGATTTTCGAGGTGGTATACCACACAAGAATCAAGACAAAAACACACGTTCACACCATTACCTAGATTCCATGCAACGTTCTCAACCACATCCCCAAACTTTTGAATCCCCCAACCATAACTGAGAAGCCCCCTAGCGACTGATTTAGTTTAAAATCAACTCCGACCATTTATATTTTGCTCGCAGCACCTGGACCTAAAGATAATCCAGACGAGTCAAAAGACTAAAGGCAACCTTCATCATAAAAGTTTCATTCTGTTTATAGACAGGCTGAATACCAAGATCACCCATCACAGATAGTCGACAAACATTCAACCACCGAACCAAATAAATACCTCGCCTCTCTGCCGTCCCTCCCCAAAGGAACAGTCGGATTAAGCCTTCAATCTCATTGCATACCCCAATTGTAACTTAATTTAAAGTACTATTGCATTAGATTTCATATTCCATTAGTTTGTTAAATACAATCGTTCAAGCAATGATACACGAGCTACCAACAATCAACTGGTTTAGTGGGATAAACGTTAGGTCTTTAACGTAAGGTTAGAGATTTGAATCTTAACGTTGTGAATGAAGAAAACTGGATTAAAAGGGTCATCCTCATATTGAGTTTCTGCAAAACTCGATTTAAATTAATTGACCAATAAATTAAATATCGATGATTAAACCAAAAAATTTTATGATACATGAGCTCATGTGAATATGCTACATCAGTACATCACTAAAATGCCAAAATTATATTTTAAATCAATACTACATCTTTCAGTTGACTTGGCCTTATAAATAATATTTTTCAGCTGTTACAAAAAAAGTCATTTTGTTAGCTTCCATAAAATATAAGAACGTTTGTATTGAATCCAAAGAGTGTTTCATTTAAGTGGTTTACGTTTGAGTAGTTGAGTCTACAGATGTGTATAGATTTATTCAAATTTAAAATCATACACATATATTATTTTATACTCTAATAGAATTATAAGAAAAAACTTTTATACTCATTATAAATGCAAATGAACTAAGATACACTTGGTGTAATAGGACAGGGACCTGTATAGTAATTTTCCCTCAAACATTTGGCTGAAAAAACTAAAGAACAGAACGAAGCCGAGATATCATCCCAAAATCCCTGACGTGAGTTACAGAGTTGACAGAAAAACAGTCACAAAATCTCGATTTACGATATATCTTATTAAAGCTAGATTTTTCATTTTCATTTCTATTTTTTACACTTTAAAGAATCAAAATTTAAACTCTTTCGTCAAGTATTTCCCTCACGGATTCAAACACCTTGATCCTTTTAAAAGTAATTATTCACTCAAAAACACTCTCTTGGATTTGACAAAGAAGACAGAATGTTCCAACACTATTTAATCATTGATGCAGCTTAGCCAATTGTTCCATCACGGGCTAATACAAAACACCAACGTTGTACAAAAAGAAAAACAAGCTTTGAACATGTTTTCACGGTGAAACAAAGCTTGTAGCAGATACCCTTTTCTGCCTTGTTCTTGTGGAAGCTTTGAGTTTTCTGAAATTCAAGAGCAAAGGGTGTCAAAAATATGATTTCTAAGGTGGTTTTCGTCGTTGGTTTCTTGATTTCTTTGCATTGTTTTCCGTCGATTTCGGTTCGGGCATCGGCGCAACCGGTTTTCGCTTGTGACACCGTGATAGATCCGAATGTTGTACATTATGGATTTTGTAATGCGTCGTTGGGGAGGGATGCAAGGGTGGCCGATTTGGTGCGGAGGCTAACGTTGCAGGAGAAAATCTTTTTCATGGTGAATAATGCCGGAAATGTTAGTCGGCTTGGGATACCGCGGTACGAGTGGTGGTCCGAGGCTCTTCACGGGGTCTCGTACATCGGTCCCGGAACCAGGTTTAGCAGCCTGGTTCCGGGAGCGACGAGCTTTCCCCAGGTCATCTTGACGGCGGCTTCCTTCAATGTTTCTCTCTTTGAAACCATCGGAAAGGTTGTAAATGTTACATTTAATTTTGTCTCTTTCTTCACTTTGGCTTCGTTTACAATGATATCTATAGAGGGATTATATAATGTAGCCGATTAGATGCCCAAATACTGTTCCTTTCTTATTTCTTCCGATTATCTTGTGAAATTTCCAAATCTCGTGCCCCTAACGTACATGTTTGCAGGTAGTTTCCACTGAAGCTCGTGCAATGTACAATGTTGGATTGGCGGGGCTAACATTTTGGTCACCCAACGTCAATATATTCCGAGACCCAAGGTGGGGAAGGGGTCAAGAGACACCAGGAGAGGACCCGTTGCTTAGCAGCAAATACGGTTCTGGTTACGTCAGAGGTTTACAACAAGTCGACGGTCATGCCGATGCTTCTCGACTCAAGGTCGCCGCATGCTGTAAGCACTACACTGCCTATGATTTGGATAACTGGAAAGGGGTCGATCGCTACCATTTCAATGCTGTGGTAATATCTAATCAATGTTCAAAGCTTCGAGGGTCGATTTATCTGTTTCATAGGCCTATACCAACTCTACCTGGTTTGATCTATGTACGCCTCTAATGACTTGTGATTGATTTGTGGATGGTTAGGTAACGCAACAAGATATGGACGATACGTTTCAACCGCCGTTCAAGAGCTGTGTCGTCGATGGGAATGTGGCCAGTGTTATGTGTTCTTACAATCAGGTTAACGGTAAGCCAACTTGTGCAGACCCTGATCTTCTGGCTGGGGTTATTCGAGGCCAATGGAAACTAAACGGGTACATAGTTTCTGATTGCGACTCGGTGGAGGTGTTCTACGATGATCAGCATTATACCAAGTCACCAGAAGCTGCTGCTGCCAAAGCAATTTCAGCAGGTCAGTGTGCTTATAAAAATGGAACATTTTTGCTCGTAAATCGTTCGAAGTCGGTCATTAATTGCTAAATGTTTTGATGTTTTGTAGGGTTGGATCTCAACTGCGGATCATTCCTAGGCCAACACACTGCGGCCGCAGTGAAAGCTGGGCTTTTGAAAGAATCAACCATCGATAATGCCGTCTCCAACAATTTCGCAACTTTGATGCGACTCGGCTTCTTCGACGGCGATCCTCGGAAGCAACCTTATGGAAAGCTTGGCCCGAAAGATGTGTGTACTCCGGAGCATCAAGATCTGGCCCGTGAAGCAGCGAGACAAGGGATTGTGTTGCTCAAGAACAGAGCTGGATCATTGCCTCTGTCTCCCACTGCTATCAAAACGTTGGCAGTAATTGGACCCAATGCCAATGTGACAAAGACCATGATCGGAAACTACGAAGGTAATCCAACACAGTATTTGAGATTTATATTATCCGAACTCTTCATTTTCTTTAAAACTTCCCTGTTCGAAATCGGGTTTGACGCATATTATCATGGGAAACATTTGCAGGCTTTCCATGCAAATATACAACACCATTGCAAGGCCTAACAGCTTCAGTGGCAACAAAATATCTGCCGGGCTGCTCCAATGTGGCTTGTGCCACTGCCCAAGTAAACGAAGCCAAGAAAGTAGCCGCCTCGGCCGACGCCACGGTGCTTGTGATGGGCATCGACCAATCCCTCGAACGAGAAGGCTTTGACAGAGTCGACCTTCTTTTGCCCGGACAGCAACCACTTCTTATAACCGAAGTTGCAAAGCTTGCCAAGGGACCTGTGATTCTTGTAATAATGTCCGGTGGAGGCTTCGATGTTTCGTTTGCCAAAAGCAACAACAAGATTTCAAGCATCCTTTGGGTTGGTTACCCTGGTGAAGCTGGTGGAGCTGCCATTGCTGATGTGATTTTCGGGTATTATAATCCAAGTAAGTTTCGAGTACTTGTGTTCGACATATATTCAAATATGGATATAAGTATATTTGTATTCGAAACTTGAATCCAAGACCGAGTAATATATGCTTTCCCCGACCGTCGTTGTCAGGTGGAAGGCTGCCAATGACATGGTATCCACAATCATATCTTCAAAACGTCCCAATGACAGACATGAACATGAGACCAGACCCTTCCAAAGGGTACCCTGGAAGAACCTACAGATTCTACACTGGGAAAACAGTTTATACCTTTGGAGATGGGTTAAGCTACTCCAAATTCAGCCATAAACTAGTTAAAGCACCTCCAATTCTAGTGTTCCCCTTGGACGAAGACCACATTTGTCGTCAATCATCGGATTGTGATTCCATCGAAACCATCGAGCGACGTTGTGAAAACTCGGCATTCGACGTACATTTGAGGGTCCGGAACGTGGGAAGACACGACGGAAGCCACACGGTCTTGTTGTTCGCCACTCCCCCGTCAGTGCACAACTCGCCTCGGAAACATTTGGTGGGATTCGAGAAAATCTCGTTGCGAGGGAAATCGGAGACAATGGTGAGATTCAAGGTGGATGTTTGCAAAGATTTGAGTGTCGTTGATGAGCTTGGGAGCAGAAGGGTTGCATTGGGACAATATGTGTTGCATGTGGGGAACTTGAAACACACATTAAGTTTGAGGATTTGAAAAACCCTCCATTTATCTTTTGCTCTTTTCTTTTCTTTTCTTTCCCTAAAATAAGTTGAGAGAGTAATAGCAATTTTCTCAGCTTTGTAGTTATTATTTTTTCTTTTCATATAGACAATTGTTCAGAATTTGAAACCCAAAATTGATTAAAAAAAGGATGTTCATTTCATGTTTTTGTATATCGGTAGGTTAATGATACCCAAATCTGAATGTATCATATACAAATATATGTATCATTAAATATACTCATATATAATAGTGATTGTATTAAAAGCGAATTAAAAATTCAATAGATCAAAACCATTACCACTCTTCCGGTTAACCTTCTTCCAAAATTGTGTCCTTGCGTTATATTTAGCAAACGAAACTGACACTTCACTTCTGAACAAGGTAAAACCATTCAATCTGTTTCTGGCTCTATCCGCATCTTTTATGTTCACAAATCGTACGAAACCGAACCTTTGACCATAACCCTTTCCGATGCATATTCGCCGGAATGTTGTGAACATAGAGTGTGACCATAACCCTTTTTAGTTTTTTTGACTATAAATAATATAAATTTGACGAATTATCTGTTTATATATTGTTCGTTTACCAAGCTTAATAAATAATTATGGATTTGTAACACCCATATTTTTAGCACCAAATTGAAAACTAATATTGAAAATTTTAATTCTCAAACCCTAACTTTTGGGGGATTTCTTTTATTGAAACAATTTGTTAAAATCTAAAAGATTTGAAATACGAGATAATTTGCAAAATTTTAAAAGTTAGAGGAATTATTCCTTAATTTTCTAAAACCTTTGGTCATTTTTTTATATGTTATCGCTTAAGGATTTATTTATATCTTTCTAAAACTTTGGGGTTTATTTTATAATTCGCTTCAAAAGCCTATGTACTATTCTGTATTTTTCAAAATCTTAAAGGCCAATAGTGCAAAGTTTAAAAAGTTGAGTTACATTATGAAAACGCTAGAAACCTCAAGGACCTAACATGCGATTAAACCTTAAGAAAAAACAAATGCTAATTTTAGTATAATATGTGCCGCCGTCTTATGTTTCTCTTTTATATATATATATATATATGGGATGGAATCAAGTTAAATGGTGTAAAACTCATTTAGTTATACACTAATTTAAGGCCATTGGATAAGGGACATGGATGGATGAGACTATCAATAAAAATGTGAAGATTATTACTAGGGAAAAAAGGATAAGGAAATAATCTGAGCCAGTAAAATATGTGAAGATTATCACTTGAAAAAAAAGTAAGGAGTTAATCTTAGCCATCCATTTTATTAATTTTTCTCGGAGCTATTGCCGCAAAAAAAAAAAAACCATCATGACTTTACATGGGAATGGGGAAGACTGGAGTCCAATGTTATTAGAGAAAGGCTTGATTGTGGAGTGGCTACACAAGCATGGCGTGACCGTTTTCTTGATTTACCCTCGATCACCTCGACCACGCATTTTCAGATCATTGTCTATTTTTTTATCCGAATTAATCATTTCAGATTTGAGGCTGCATGACTTGTTGAGGATTCTTGTGAAAATGAAGTTGCAACTTTGTGGCACTCTTCAATTGGATCTGTCCAAGAACGCCTTAAGTTAATGAAATGGGGGCTTGATGAATGGTTCCGTAAAGTTAAGAGAGAAAAGAATTTTACTATTTCTGACCTTAAACAGAAACTTCATGATCTCAATTATTTATTTCCTTCAGGTGCCACACTGGAACAAATTTTGGAAATTGTACTTAATCTCGAAGCTGACTATGAGGAGTTCTACTGGGAACAACGAGCCAAAGCTAATTGGCTTAAGAACAATGATTGGAATACTAGTTATTTTCATAAATTCACATCCTCTTGCCGAAGTAAAAACAAGATCCATAGACTGATTGAGGATAATGAAGAAATATTCGAATCCGATGAGGATATCCACTGTTGAGTGCATAAAAGTTCTATATTTTACCCCTCATTTACCCATATTTTTGCTGCACTCAAGCATGATTAATTGCATTTAGGATAGATTTTTGCATACACATCACAATTAGATAAAACTACACAGATGCTGCTGAAATTGGTCACTTTTGCAGGTATCTGCCGCGACAGCTATCCAGGGCAACAAAGGAGCAGAGGCGAGTTGAGGAGCTGGAATTGAAGGACAAAGAGTGTTGTCTGTCGTGACACCTTCCATTGAAGCCATGACGACAGAGAGACACTGAGGTGGAAAAGTGAAGTGGAGCTCGACATATAGAGGATTTCAAGCGGGTCTGTCGTGGATCACTCACATATTTTTCTAAGCCATGAAGTAGAAGGAAGGCCAGACCCAAAGTTTAAGGAAGAAAGTCAAAGCAAGAAAAGAGGACAAATTAAAGGCATCTACTCAGAAGATTTAGTCTTTAATAGAGTTGTACTTTAATTTAAACTTGTATTCTTGCCATATTAGAAAACTTGGACCCAAGGCTTATATAAAGGTATGTAATTCGACCTATGGAAGGATATCTCACTCCTAGCCGTCTTCCCCCAAAACCCTAGTTGTTTCTCTCTCTCCACCATGTTCTAAACTTCCCCAAGGGCTAAGGGTTGATCTTGTAAAGTAATTGTAGTGGTTGTATTGTTCTTAGGATTTTTCTGTTCAAGTAATAAAACTTCAAGTTTATTTACTCTGGTTTTCAATATCTCATAAGAGCATCGGGAGAGCATTGTGAGGTTATCCATTTGCTTGATATCGGGAGAGTTAAGCATACGAAAGGAGTAAATACGTGTTTTCCTGTTTATGGTTAAACCATCTTGGCTTAGGGATAAATACAAGGTTAAGTGGCTAAAGAAGAATTCACAAACATTGTTGATCACCCTTTGATTCACGCCGAGAGGTATCATCAAAGACGTGTTCATCAACAACACTTGGACCTAGGGATAGGACAAGTCATAACAGGGATTCTTGCCAAGCTTGAAGTACGGAGTTGTTGGTCGCTGTCGCGACATCAACGAACCTCTGCCTCGACAGGTGCTGCCGCGACAGGAACGACGACATAACAACAGAAGTTCCTCTGAACAGTGCAACACCTGCACTACTGAGCAAATCAATACCAGCCTATTCTCTCAATCTGATTTCCTACTCAAGATTACTTCAAACAATCATTTAAACTATTCCTTTTTCTTATGCATCAATTCAATGATAGAGTTATTTCCAGTCCCTGTGGAGACGATATTCGATACTCTAGTATCACTTTACTACTTGCGTCGTGTACACTTGCACTATTTACGATAGTCTTATTTACACGCAACAAGTTTTTGGCGCCGTTGCCAGGGACTGGCAACATAACTCTACTTTTTAATTACTGTACTTTGTTTTTATTTTTATTTTCTGTTTTCAGTTGTTTTATTTTCCCCGTGCTTTTCACAAGGTTCTCTTATTGCTTATGCGCAGATCGAGACATGGTAAGGAACCTGAGTACGAATTAGACCCAGAAATCGAACGCACATATCAACTCATGTACCAAGCCCGACTCTTGATAGAAAGAAACAACTATCTTGAGGAGAGACTGGAAGCAATGGTGAACGGAAGGCAAGGCAATAGGGAAGATGACAACAACAACCCCAGGGGTAATGTGGATCCTCCTAATGACCCCTGAAACGATCTGCCGCCACCCACTGCCTCAGCAACACGACATACTTGTCGAGAGTACATGGATAATGACCATGTTGAACTGGAAACTACCCTGCCAGATGTGGAAGCTGAACACTTCGAACTGAAACCTGTCATGTTCAGCATGATAAATTATGCTGGCCAATTTGGTGGTTTTGCTACTGAGGACGCACATGAACATCTTAAAACTTTCCAGGAAATCTGTGGATCGTTCAGACTGCCAGGAATAAGTCCGGAAGTACTGAGGCTCCGGCTATTTTCTCATTCACTGAGAGATAGAGCAAAAACTTGGTGGAATAAATTAACGCCGGGTTCAATAAGAAATTGGACGAATCTCTCTCGTGAATTTCTTTCTCGTTTTAACCCTTCACATTTATCTGAAAGATTGCGTAACGAGATTGCCACTTTTCAACAGGAAGATGACGAACCAATGCATGAGGCGTGAGACAAATTTACAACTCTTTTACAGAACTGCCCAATGCATGGATTCCCTGTATGGAATCAGGTTGTCAAATTCTACAACGCTGCCAATGCACACACTCGACTGAGGATAGATTCAGCAACAAATGGGTTATTAGTGGATAAAGAACCAGACGAGGCAATGCTGGTGTTGAAAAAGTTAGCAAAGATCGATGAGCAGTTTCCTACAGCTCGAAGAGGAGGCAAACGAGGAATATCTGTAAATGAGTACAAAGCTGACAACTCGGTCAAAACTCAGATTGCATACCTCACTAAGATAGTCGAAAATCTGCAGCGTAAGGATTCTAAAGCTGCATTTTCTGCCGAAGAGGTGTGTGAAACCTGTAGCGGAAACCATAGTACAAAGGAGTGCTATTTACAGCTGGAAGAAGGGATGTACATTGGAAACTATAACATGAATAAAACCTAAGACTCCAACAACTACAATCCAAACTGGAGGAAGGATCCTAAGTTTTCATGGAGTAACTCCAACAATGCACTGAACCCTCCAGTTTAGAACAACCAGAATCAAGGAGGTCCTAGGATTCTGTCACGACAACAACCACAACAGCAGCCGGTAGCCACAACGAGCATACTGGAGCAGACCCTGGCCACATTCATGTCTCAAACAAGGGCATATAAGGCAAACATGGATCACTTTGTCAAGAAAACTGAGTCCTTCATGGACAAGATAGAGATGAGAATGACAAACCATGAGGCTACCCTAAAATCCTTAGAGACACAGATGGGCCAGGTTTCACAGTTCATAACCCCAAGCTAGAATGGAGGATTCCCTAGTGATACTGAGGTCACTAGAAAACCCACACATGAGCAGTGTAAAGCGATTACAACAAGGAGTGGGAAACAACTACAAGGGCCGATAATAAAAGAAACACCAAGTAAGGAACCGTCCCTACAGACACCTGCCGTGAACACCGCCCCGACAGAAGAGAAACAGTCTGCTGTCGTCACACCTGCCACGACAGCAGAAGAAACAAAAGAGCAGAAAGAAATTGAAGATCTTGAGCCTCCTCAGATCTGACTTCCATGTGAAGGACGCCTTGAAGATTACCGTCCTCCACCCCTTTTCCGCAACGGTTAAAGAAACAGAAACATGGGTACCAGCTTAAGAAAATCTATGATGTCTTTAAGCAAGTGCATATCAATATTCCGCTGTTAGAAGCCATTAAGCAGATGCCTGGTTATGCAAAGTTTCTGAAGGATGCAATGTTAAGGAGGTCTAAACTTGGGGAATTTGAAACAGTGATGATGACAGAAGTATGCATGGCAATCCTACATAAGCGACCACCCCCAAAGAAGAAGGATCCTTGAAGCTTCATCATACCATGAATAATTGGTGACAAGTTTGTGGGTAAGGCACTTTTTGACTTTGGTGCTAGCATTAATCTAATGCCCAAATCTGTATTTCAGAAACTAGGTATTGGACAAGCAAGGCCCAAGACAGTCATGTTGCAATTGACAGACCGCTCTTACGTACAACTGGAAGGAAATATTGAAGATATCTTGGTAAAAGTGGATAAGTTTATTTTTTCCGCTGACTTTCTTGTTTTAGACTGTGAAGCAGATGAAAATGCACCGATCATCTTGGGGCGACCCTTCCTAGCCACATGCAGAACAGTGATCGACGTAGAAAAAAGAGAACTGACTATGAGAGTCAATGACCAACAAATAAAATTCAATGTTCTCCAAGCAATGAAACAAGCTGATGCAGAGGAAGAGTGCAAGGCAATTTTAGAAGTAGTCCTAGACCAACCCTGCATCAGGTCAAACTGTCACGACAGAAAATTTGGTCACTGCCACCGTAGTCACCCTGAAGACTGTCACGACAGCATCAACGACAGTAACCCCTCAGACACGAACGCATCTGATACTGAAGGTCCTGAGGAGGTAAATTGGATAGGCACACGTCCAGGTAAGTTCTTCGAGCCTTTGAATTATACCTCGAATGAACATGTAATCCAAAAGCCTTCCATTGAATAACCACCTGTTTTAGACCTTAAACCCCTGCCAGGGAAACTCAAATATGTTTTTCTTAGTTTAAATGATACGTTGCCCGTAATCATCTCTTCCAAGTTGATGCAGGAATAGGAACAATAACTGATCAAAATGCTACAACAACATAAAAAGGCAATTGGATGGACCATTGCTGATATCCAAGGCATCAGTCCGGCGTTATGCATGCATAAGATTCTCTTGGAGGATGACCATAAGCCGACAATTGATGCTCAAAGACGACTAAATGATGCTATGCGAGAAGTGGTACGAAAAGAAATCATCAAGTGGCTTGATGCTGGAATAATATACGCCATCTCAGATAGCAAGTGGGTGAGCCCGGTGCAATGTGTACCCAAAAGGGGAGGCATAACCGTGGTGACGAACAAGGACAACGAACTAATCCCAACCAGGACTGTGACCAGTTGGAGGGTTTGTATGGACTACCAGAATCTTAATAAAGCTACGCGGAAGGACCACTTCCCCTTACCTTTTATCGATCAAATGTTAGATATATTAACGAGGAAGTCTTACTATTGTTTTCTTGATGGTTACTCAGGTTATAACCAAATCGCAATCGATACAAACATCACCAGAACTGCATTTATGGTTGTAAATAAAGTCTCCAACGGCTCCAAAACAACCCCAACGGTCCTCAACGACTACAAACACAATTGGAAGTATAAAAGGGACCTCCAAGCATCAAGGATTGGTTAATGCTTCAATTGTTACAACATTATGATTTCAAAATGTCTTTGGAGCTTAAATTGTAAATTCCTTGTAAAGACAACACTAGTGAGCTAATCATTGTCAAATTTGCTCAAGTGTTTAGGTTTGGGTGAGAGCTTTATTGTGTAAACAAATACCTATTAGAGGGATTTTAAGTTTGTTTAGAATTTCTGTTGTGAGAGAGTGCTTGAATAATCTTTGGGTAGAAAGCTTGATCGTTGTAACAGTTTCCTCTTAATCCAAAAAAAGGGGACAAAATTCTTAGTGAATTTGCTTGAAATCTTTAGTGGGGAGCTAAGGTAGTAGATGTAGGTGCTTTTTAGAAGGCCCAACCACTATAAATCCTTGTATCAATTGTCTATTTTTTGTCTCTCACAAAATCAACCAAATATCCAATCTTCTTCACACGTGGCTAACTAGAACGATTGAAAGATATCGAGCTCATAAAACTCAATAATTGTATCACAGCTTGGCTCAATTGAAGAGGATTAAAATCCTATTGAGGCGATCTAACAAGCTCGAACAACATTTCATACAACCGGTTCAATGGCGCAATCCATAAACAAGCCACCTTTCTTCGACAGTACCAATTATGCTTATTGGAATACAAAAATGATGTTCTTTGTAAAATCCAAAGACTACAAGCTTTGGGACATTATTGAGGATGACTCGTACGTACCAAAAGGAAGCAAGGCGGAGTGGAGTGCCGAAGATCGCAAGAAGATGGAACTAAATTGCAAGGCTTTGCACTTCATCTTTTGTGCACTTAGCCTCAACATCTATGAGAAGATGTCTTCTTGTAAGAGTGACAAAGAAGTTTGGGACAAGCTCGAAGTTGCATAGGAAGGAACAAACGAAGTAAAGGAGACCAAGATCGTCCTTCTCAACCACGAGTATGAAAACTTCAAGATGGATCCGGAAGAGGACATTGAGAAGGTGTTCCATCGATTCTCCACCATCACCAATGGACTAAAAGGTTAGGGAGAAGTCATTCCGGAAGAAAAGCTTGTCCGAAAACTTATCTATTCCCTTCCTAAGTCACGAGACTCGAAAAAACCGCCATCATCGAAGCCAAAAATCTCAAGACCTTGAAGCTTGATGAACTCATGGGGCCACTTCTCACTCACCAAATCATGAAGAAAGACAAAGAAGAGGAGAAGAAGAAGGAAGATATCAAGAAAATTGGGAAGAAGAAAGTCCTGGAGCTTGGATTCAACACTAATACCATTGATCTCAAATCCTCCAAGTGCAACCATGTTGATACAAGTGAGGAGGAGGATGAAGAAGAAGATATACTTCATCTCTTGAAGAAGTGTGCCTCATTCTTGAAGAAAGCAATGAAAGAATTCGAACGTGAATCTATGAAGAAGAATATGGCAAACACTTCAAGCCATAAGAAGAAGGCTTATGTGGCTACTTGGAGTGATGGAGACTCCACTGACGATGAAGATGCCAACCTTTGCCATATGGCCATCGAAGAAGATTCAAGGGTAACTTCTAATTCATCTACCTCATGTTCATATTCTTTTGATGAATTACAAGATGCCTATGATGATTTGGTTTTAGAATTTAAAAATCACATTTTGAAAAATAAGAAAATTGTTTGAAATTTGAAAATTCAAATTGATTTGATTTCTAAAACCAAAATTGAACGTGAAGCAAAACTCAATGTGTTTGAACAAATATGTGTTGATTTACAAAAATTGCTTCATAAAGTTCAAGAAGAAAAAGATTTGATTTCCAAAGAGAATGAAAATAAAAATAATTTTGGAAAATCAAACTTTTATGTTAGACAATCTAGTGCCCCTAGATTTATAAATGGAAAATGTTTTAGTAGTGTTTGGGTTACAAAAGGACTAACCACTTCAACTAAAAAGGATGAAATTGAAAAATTGATTCCTAAGGGGACTGTATTTTATGCAACTAATGTCTATGGATCCAAAGCAATTTGGATACCAAAAGTTACTTGATTGTCTTGTTTAGGTGTGATGGAGATTGATTAACAAGTCCAAATTTGAGGGGGAGCTCCATGCACACAAAGAAAAACACTTGAAGAAGGAAGGCTTCACATCCTCCCTTGAAGTTCAAGTGCTGCTAAAATCTAGTTGTTTTTTATTTGTTAAATTTAATTTTTTTAATTCAACTAGATTATCATATATGTTGGAATAACATTATTGGATGATGCTTTGTGAAAGGGGGAGCCATTTTAAAACTAAAATTCTTATTTACACCAATTTTTTAACCTCATATGTTATTTCGAACTTAAAGTTATTTAAATTCTTTTTGATATAACAAAAAGAGGGAGAAATGATTTTAAAAATTGATTTTTCAAGAGAACAAGGAGGAGCTTTAACTTCTATTAATTTTGAAATCTCTTATTTAATTTTTTAAAATACAAAGGGGGAGAATCCCAAACAATTTTTAAGTTGGTTTTATTATATCAAAAAGTGGGAGATTGAAGAACTAATGTTTTGATATAATAATTGAAAAATAGTTTTGGACTAAATTGAAAAGATGTCAAAAGTGCCTTTAAGTTCAAACAACCTGAAAATAAGTTTGTGGATGTTTTTAAATGGATTTGGAAAGGTTTGAAACGTTTTTAAGTAGCCAAACCAGGGTTTTCAAGGTACCCGTTTCAATACAGGGGACCTATTTCGATACGGAGGGTTTTCATTCCAAAACACCTTTTTGGTGTTTTGATACGCCCAACGGTCAAAACCTCCCCAACAACCATTCTCCCAACGTTATTTTAAATTGCAGCTCAACTGTTATTCGTTCCGTAAAAATGTGTAACCGTTTTGATAGAAGATCAAAGGCATTTTGAAACGGCTTGAGGCGTTTCGATACGACTTGCTGCATTAGGCTTTAACGACTAGTTTTGAAGAAGTTCATTCTGAAACGGGGTCCCCTGTTCCAAAACGGACATCTCCAGAACTGTATTTAAGGTGGGAAATAAAGTCTCCAACGACTCCAAAACAATCCTAACGGTGCTCAACGGCTACAAACTCAATTGGGAGTATAAAAAGGACCTCCAAGCATCAAAGATAGGTTAATGCTTCAATTGTTACAACATTAAGATGTCAAAAAGTCTTTAGAGCTTAAATTGTAAATTATTTGTATAGACAACACTAGTGAGCTAATCATTGTCAAATTTGCTCAAGTGTTTAGGTTTGGGTGAGAGCTTTATTGTGCAAATAAATACCTATTAGAGGGATTTCAAGTTTGCTTAGAATTTCTCTTGTGAGAGAGTGCTTGATTAAGCTTTGGGTAGAAAGCTTGATCGTTGTAACAGTTTCATCCTAATTCGAAAAAAGGGGACGAAAGTCTTAGTGAATTTGCTTGAAATCCTTAGTGGGGAGCTAAGGTAGTGGATGTAGGTGCTTGTTAGAAGACCGAATCACTATAAATCCTTGTCTCAATTGTCTATTTTTTGTCTCCCACAAAATCACCCAAATATCCAATATTCTTCACACTTGGCTAGCTAGAATGGTTGAAGGAAATCGAGCTCATAAAACTCAACAATTGGTATCAGAGCTTGGCTCAATTGAAGAGGATTAACATCCTATTTAAGCGATTCGACAAGCTCGAACAACATTTCATACAACATGTTTAATGGCGCAATCTATCGACAAGCCACCCTTCTTCGGCGGGACCACTTATGCTTATTAGAAGACAAGAATGACGTTCTTTATAAAATCCAAAGACTACAAGCTTTGGAACATTATTGAGGATGACCTGTTCGTACCACATGGAAGCAAGGCGGAGTGGAGTGCTGACGACCGCAAGATGGAACTAAATTGCAATGCTTTGCACTTCATCTTTTTTGCACTTAGCCTCAACATCTATGAGAAGATTTCTTCTTGTTAGAGTGCCAAGAAAGTTTGGGACAAGCTTGAAGTTACATACGAGGGAACAAACGAAGTAAAGGAGACCAAAATCGCCCCCCTCAACCACAAGTATGAAAACTTCAAGTTGGATCCGGAAGAGGACATTGAGAAGATGTTCCATCGATTCTCCACTATCACAAATGGACTCAAAGGTTACGAAGAAGTCATTCTGGAAGAAAATCTTGTCCGAAAGGTTATCTATTCTCTTCTTGAGTTATGAGACTCGAAATTGACCGCCATCATCGAAGCCAAAAATCTCAAGACCTTGAAGCTTGATGAACTCATGGGGTCACTTTTCACTCACCAAATCATGAAGAAAGACAAAGAAGAGGAGAAGAAGAATGAAGAGATAAAGAAGATGGGGAAGAAGAAAGTCATGGAGCATGGCATCAACATTAATGCCATTGCTCTCAAATCCTACAAATGCAACCAAGTTGATACAAGTGAGAAGGAGGATGAAGAAGAAGAGATAGTTCATTTATTCAAGAGGTGCGCCCTATTCATGAAGAAATCAATGAAAGAATTCGAACGTGAATCTATGAACAAGAAGAGGGCAAACATTTCAAGCCATAAGAAGAAGGCATATGTGGCTACTTGGAGTGATGAAGACTCTATCGACGATGAACAAGCCAACCATTGCCTTATGGCCATCAAAGAAAATTGAAGGGTAACATCTAATTCATCTACCTCATGTTCATATTCTTTTGATGAATTACAAGATGCCTATGATGATTTGGATTTAGAATTTAAAAATCACATTTTTAAAAACAAGAAAATTGTTTCAAATTTAAAAATTCAAAATGATTTGGTTTCTAAAACCAAAATTGAACTTGAAGAAAAACTCAATGAGTTTGAACAAAAATGTGTTGATTTACAAAAATTGCTTCATAAAGTTCAAGAAAAAGAAGATTTAATTTCCAAAGAGCTTGAAAAGAAAAATAATTTTGGAAAATCAAACTTTTATGTTAGACAATTTAGTGCCCCTAGATTTATAAATGGAAAATGTTTTAGAAATGTTTGGGTCCCAAAATGACTAACCACTTCAACTAAAAAGGATGAAATTGAAAAATTGATTCCTAAGGGGACTAAACTTTGTGCAACTAACGTCTATGGATCCAAAGCAATTTTGATACCAAAAATTACTTGATTGTCTTGTTTAAGTGTGATGGAGATTGATCAACGAATCCAAATTTGAGGGGAGCTCCATGCACACAAAGAAAAACACTTGAAGAAGGAAGACTTCACATCCTCTCTTGAAGTTCAAGTGTTGGTAAATTCTAGTTGTTTTTTATTTCTTTAATTTGATTTTTTAATTCAACTAGATTATCATATATGTCGAACTAACATTATTTGATGATGCGTTGAGTAAGGGGGAGCCATTTTAAAACCAAAATTCTTATTTATGTCAATTTTTTTAACCTCCTAAGTTATTTTGAACTTAAAGTTATTTAATTTTTTTGATATAATAAAAACGGGAGAAATGGTTTGAAAAATTGATTTTTCAAGAGAATAAGGAGGACCTTTAACTTCTTTTAATTTTTCAAATCTCTTATTTAATTTTTTAAAGTACAAAGGGGAGAATCGCAATCAACTTTTTAAGTTGGTTTAATTATATCAAAAAAGGGGAGATTGAAGAACTAATATGTTTGTGGATGTTTTCAAGTGCCTTTAAGTCCAAACAACCCGAATATAAGTTTGTGGATGTTTTTAAATGGTTTTCGCACTGTTTGAAACGTTTTTAAGTAGCCAAACCAGGGTTTTCAAGGTACCCGTTTCGATACAAGGGGACCTGTTTTGAAACAATTTGAAACTGCCAAAACACGTACCGAAACAGGGCTTGCCTTTTTTTGATACGGAGGGTTTTCGTTTTGAAACACCCCTTTGGTGTTTCGATACGCCCAACGGTCAAAACCTCCCCAATGGCTATTTTCCCAACGGTATTTTAAATTGCATCTCAATTGTCATTCATTCTGAAACGGTGTGTAACCGTTTCGATACAAGATCAAAAGTGTTTTGAAATGGCCTGAGGCGTTTTGATGCGACTTGCTGCACCAGGCTTCAACGGCTAGTTCTGAAGAAGGTCGTTTCGAAACGGGGTTACCTGTTCCGAAATGAACATCACCATAACTGCATTTATAGTGGTAAATAAAGTCTCCAACGGCTCCAAAACAACCCCAACGGTCCTCAACAGTTACAAACTCAATTGGGAGTATAAAAGGGACCTCCAAGCATCAAGGATAAGTTAATGCTTCAATTCTTACAACATTATGATGTCAAAATGTCTTTAGAGCCTTAATTGTAAATTCCTTGTATAGATAACACTAGTGAGCTAAACATTGTCAACTTTGCTCAAGTGTTTAGGTTTGGGTGAGAGCTTTATTGTTTAAACAAATGCCTATTAGAGGGATTTCAAGTTTTCTTAGAATTTCACTTGTGAGAGTGATTGATCAAGCTTTAGGTAGAAAGCTTGATCATTGTAACGATTTCCTCCTAATCCTAGAAAAAGGGGACGTAATTCTTAGTGAATTTGCTTGAAATCCTTAGTGGGGAGCTAAGGTAGTGGATGTAGGTGCTTGTTACAAGGCCGAATCACTATAAATCCTTGTGTCAATTGTCTATTTTTTGTCTCCCACAAAATCACCCAAATATCCAATATTCTTCACACTTGGCTAGCTAGAACGGTTGAAGGAAATAAAGCTCATAAAACTCAACAATTGGTATAAGCTCTTGGCTCAATTGAAGATGATTAACATCATATTGAAGCGATTCGACAAGCTCCAACAACATTTCATACAACCTGTTCAATGGCGCAATCTATCGACAAGCCACCCTTCTTGGACGAGACCAATTATGCTTATTGGAAGACAAGAATGATGTTCTTTGTAAAATCCAAAGACTACAAGCTTTGGGAAATTATTGAGGATGACCCGTTCGTACCACAATGAAGCAAGGCGGAGTGGAGTGCCGACGACCGCAAGAAGATGAACCTAAATTGCAAGGCTTTGCACTTCATCTTTTACGGACTTAGTCTCAACATCTATGAGAAGATGTCTTCTTGTGAAAGTGCAAAGGAAGTTTGGGACACGCTTGAAGTCAAATACGAGGGAACAAACGAAGTAAAGGAGACCAAGATCGGCCTCCTCAACCACGAGTATGGAAACTTTAAGATGGATCCGAAAGTGGACATTGAGAAGATGTTCCATCGATTATACACCATCACCAATGGAATTAAAGGTTACTAGAGAAGTCATTATGGAATAAAGGTTCGTCCGAAAGCTTATCTATTCTCTTTTTGAGTCATGGGACTAAAAAAAGAACGCCATCATTGAAGCCAAAAATCTCAAGACCTTGAAGCTTGATGAACTCATAGGGTCACTTCTCACTCACCAAATCATGAAGAAAGACAAAGAAGAGGAGAAGAAGAAGGAAGAGATAAAGAAGATGGGGAAGAAGAAAGTCATGGAGCATGACATCAACACTAATGCCATTGCTCTCAAATCCTCCAAGTGCAACCATGTTGATACAAGTGAGGAGGAGGATGAAGAAAAAGAGATAGTTCATCTCTTCAAAAAGTGTGCCCCATTCTTGAATAAAGCAATGAAAGAATTAGAATGTGAATCTATGAAGAAGAAGAGAGCAAACAATTCAAGCCATTAGAAGAAAGCATATATGGCTACTTGGAGTGATGAGGACTCCATCGACGATGAACAAGCCAACCTTTGCCTTTTGGCCATCGAAGAAGATTGAAGGGTAACTTTTAATTCATCTACCTCATGTTCATATTCTTTTGATGAATTACAAGGTGCCTATGATGATTTGGTTTTAGAATTTAAAAATCACATTTTGGAAAACAAGAAAACTGTTTCAAATTTGAAAATTCAAAATGATTTGATTTCTAAAACCAAAATTGAACTTGAAGCAAAACTCAATGAGTTTGAACAAAAATGTGTTGATTTACAAAATTTGCTTCATAAAGTTCAAAAAGAAAAATATTTAATTTCCAAAGAACTTGAAAAGAAAAATAATTTTGGAAAATTAAACTTTTATGTTAGACAATCTAGTGCCCCTAGATTTATAAATGGAAATGTTTTAGAACTGTTTGGGTCCCAAAAGGACTTACCACTTCAACTAAAAAGGATGAAATTGAAAAATTGATTCCTAAGGGGACTAAACTTTGTGCAACTAACGTCTATGGATCAAAGCAATTTGGATACCAAAAATTACTTGATTCTCTTGTTTAAGTGTGATGGAGATTGATCAATGAATCCAAATTTGAGGGGAAGCTCCATGCACACAAAGAAAAACACTTGAAGAAGAAAGGCTTCACATCCTCCCTTGAAGTTCAAGTGTTGGTAAAATCTAGTTGTTTTTATTTGTTTAATTTGATTTTTTTTAATTCAACTAGATTTTCATATATGTTGGACTAACATTATTTGATGATGCTTGAGTAAGGGGAGCCATTTTCAAACCAAAATTCTTATTTATGTCAAATTTTTAACCTACTAAGTTATTTTAAACTTAAAGTTATTTAAATTCTTTTTTTCTTTTTTTGAGGATAAAGCATAAGCTTCAATTCATTAACTGCCGAAAATGGAATCATCAATCAAAGTGTTTACAACAAAATCCGGAACCTCAAAAGAGAAAGTAAAAGGTTTATGACAAGTAAAAATTCATTGTGCTAACTCATGGGCAACTCATGGGCTAGCTAGAACGATTGAAGGAAATCGAGCTCATAAACCTCAACAATTGGTATTAGAGTTGGACTCAATTGAAGAGGATTAATATCCTATTGAGGCGATCGAACAACCTCGGACAACATTTCATACAACCGGTTCAATGGCACAATCCATCGACAAGCCACCCATCGTCGACGAGACCAATTAAGCTTATTGGAAGACAAGAATGATGTTCTTTGTAAAATCTAAAGACTACAAGCTTTGGGAAATTATTAAGGATGACCCGTTTGTACCACAAGGAAGCAAGGCGGAGTGGAGTGTCGTCGACCGCAAGAAGATGGAACTAAATTGCAAGGCTTTGCACTTCATCTATTGTGCACTTAGCCTCAACATCTATGAGAAGATGTCTTCTTGTGAGAGTGCCAAGGAAGTTTGGGACAAGATCGAAGTTACATACGAGGGAACAAACAAAGTAAAGGAGACCAAGGTCGGCCTCCTCAACCACAAGTATGGAAACTTCAAGATGGATCCAGAAGAGGACATTGAGAAGATGTTCCATCGATTCTACACCATCACCAATGGAATTAAAGGTTACAGAGAAGTCATTCCGGAAGAAAAGTTTGCCCAAAAGCTTATCTATTCTCTTTCCGAGTCATGGGACTAAAAAAAAGAACGCCATCATCGAAGCCAAAAATCTCAAAACCTTGAAGCTTGATGAACTCATAGGGTCATTTCTCACTCACCAAATCATGAAGAAAGACAAATAAGAGGAGAAGAAGAAGGAAGAGATAAAGAAGATGGGGAAGAAGAAAGTCATGGAGCTTGACATCAACACTAATGCCATTCCTCTCAAATCCTCCAAGTGCAACCATGTTGATACAAGTGAGGAGGTGGATGAAGAAGAAGAGATAGTTAATCTCTTCAAAAAGTGTACCCCATTCTTGAATAAAGCAATGAAAGAATTCGAACGTGAATCTATGAAGAAGAAGAGAGCAAACAATTCAAGCCATTCTGAGAAGGCATATGTGGCTACTTGGAGTGATGAAGACTCCATCGACGATGAACAAGCCAACCTTTGCCTTATGGCCATCGAAGAAGATTGAAGGGTAACTTCTAATTCATCTACCTCATGTTCATATTCTTTTGATGAATTACATGGTGCCTATGATGATTTGGTTTTAGAATTTAAAAATCACATTTTGCAAAACAAGAAATTTGTTTCAAATTTGAAAATTCAAAATGATTTGATTTCTAAAACCAAAATTGAATTTGAAGCAAAACTCAATGAGTTTGAACAAAAATGTGTTGATTTACAAAAATTGCTTCATAAAGTTCAAAAAGAAAAATATTTGATTTCCAAAGAGCTTGAAAAGAAAAATAATTTTGGAAAATCAAACTTTTATGTTAGACAATCTAGTGCCCCTAGATTTATAAATGGAAAATGTTTTTGAAGTGTTTGGGTCCCAAAAGGACTAACCACTTCAACTAAAAATGATGAAATTGAAAAATTGATTCCTAAGGGGACTAAACTTTGTGCAACTAACGTCTTTGGATCCAAAGCAATTTGGATACCAAAAATTACTTGATTGTCTTGTTTAAGTGTGATGGAGATTGATCAACGAATCCAAATTTGAGGGGGAGCTCCATGCACACAATGAAAAACACTTGAAGAAGGAAGGCTTCACATCCTCCCTTGAAGTTCAAGTGTTGGTAAAATCTAGTTGTTTTTTATTTGTTTAATTTGATTTTTTAATTCAACTAGATTTTCATATATGTTGGACTAACATTATTTGATGATGCTTTGAGTAAGGGGAGCCATTTTAAAACCAAAATTCTTATTTATGTCAATTTTTTAACCTACTAAGTTATTTTAAACTTAAAGTTATTTAAATTCTTTTTTTTGAGGATAAAGCATAAGCTTCAATTCATTAACTGCCGAAAATGGCATCATCAACCAAAGTGTTTACAACACAATCCGGAACCTCAAAAGAGAAAGTAAAAGGTTCATGACAAGTAAAAATCCATTATGCTAAGTCATGGGCAACTCTATTAGCATCTCTACAAGTATAAACAATGGAAAAACCATATTTAAATTCTTTTTGATATAACAAAAAGGGGGAGAAATTATTTGAAAAATTGATTTTTTAAGAGAATAAGGGGAGCTTTAACTTCTTTTAATTTTTGAAATCTCTTATTTAAAATTTTAAAATACAAAGGGGAGAATCCTAAACCATTTTTAAGTTGGTTTTATTATATCAAAAATGGGGAGATTGAAGAACTAATGTTTTGATATAATAATTGAAAAAGAGTTTTGGACTAAATTGAAAAGATTTCAAACGTTCTTTTAAGTCTGAACAACCTGAAAATAAGTTTGTGGATGTTTTTAAATTATTTTGGTAAGGTTTGAAACGTTTTTAAGTAGCCAAATCAGGGTTTTCTAGGTATCCATTTCGATATAGGGGAACCTGTTTCGAAACAATTTGAAACTGCCAAAACATGTACTGAAACAGGGCTTGCCTATTTCGAAACGGTGGATTTTCGTTTCGAAACACCCCTTTGGTGTTTCGATACGCCCTACGGTCAAAACCTCTCCAATGACTATTTTCCCAACAATATTTTAAATTGCAGCTCAACTGTCATTTGTTCCGAAACGATGTATAACCGTTTCGATATAAGATCAAGAGCGTTTCGAAACGGCCTGAGGCATTTTGATATGGCTTCCTGCATCAGGCTTCAATGGCTAGTTTTGAAGAAGTTCGTTGTGAAACGGGGTCGCCTGTTCCGAAACGAACATCACTATAACTGTATTTGTGGTGGGAAATAAAGTTAATGCTTCAATTGGGAGTATAAAAGGGACCTCCAAGCATTAAGGATAGGTTAATGCTTCAATTGTTACAACATTATGATGTCAAAATGTCTTTAGAGATTTAATTGTAAATTCCTCTACCTCATGTTCATATTCTTTTGATGAATTACAAGATGCCTATGATGATTTGGTTTTAGAATTTAAAAATCACATTTTGAAAAACAAGAAAATTGTTTCAAATTTGAAAATTCACAATGATTTGATTTTTAAAACCAAAATTGAACTTGAAGCAAAACTCAACGAGTTTGAACAAAAATGTGTTGATTTAAAAAAATTGCTTCATAAAGTTCAAGAGAAGGGACTGTTCTTGGCCACAAAATATCCTCAAAAAGGAATAGTGGTGGACAAGGCAAAGGTTGAGGTGATCGAAAAGCTACCTCCCCTAACCACCCTAAAAGGTATTGGAAGTTTTTTAGGCCATGCTGGCTTCTATATGAGGTTCATCAAGGACTTCACTAAAGTTTCAAAGTCATTATGCACTTTGCTACAGAAAAACCATCCCTTCGTGTTTGATGATGCTTGCCACATCGCAATAATGGAACTTAAGGAAAAACTTATACCAGCACCCATAGTTGTTCCACTAGATTGGACCTCACCATTCGAACTTATGTCTGATGCAAGTGACAATACAGTGGGGGCAGCCCTTGGACAACATCGAGGTAAAATTTTCCATGTTATTTACTATGGTAATCGCACTCTAAATGATGCATAAATCAATTACACGACCACGGAAAAAGAATTACTTGTTGTTGTTTTTGACTTTGATAAGTTTAGAGCATACTTGATAGACACTAAGGTCATTTTACATACCGATCATTATGCTATTAAGTACTTAGTGACTAAAAATGATGCTAAACTTGGACTTATTAGGTGGATACTCCTCTTGCAAGAGTTTGACTTAGAGGTTAGGGATAGAAAGGGTTGCTGAAATTAAGTTACTGATTATCTTTCTAAGCTAGAAAACATGGCTGAAATTAAGGATAACCCAGAAATTAAGGAGGAATTCTCTGATGAGAAAATCTTATATGCTACAACAATTCAATGGTATGTTGATATTGTTAACTTTCTTGTTAGTGGTATTTTCCTCTTGATTTGAATAGTCGGGGCAAAAAAAATTCAAGCATGATGTGTGATTCTATCTTTGAGATAATCCTTATTTGTTCAAGTAATGTGCGAACCAAATGATCCGAAGATGTGTTCCCAAAGAAGAGCAAAGGGAGATCTTATTCCATTGTCATTCATCTTCATGTGGAGGCCATTTTGGTGGAGCTAGGACGTCTGTAAAGGTCCTACAATCAGGATTTTATTGGCCCACACTCTTTAAGGATGCACATGAATTTTGCAAGGCATAAGATAGATGCCAAAGAACGAGGAACATATCGCGAAGGCATGAAATGCCATTGCAATGCATTTTGAAGGTGGAGATCTTCGATGTATGGGGAGTAGATTTCGACAATTCACATCATCTTTTGGAGATCTCTACATCCTCCTAGCGATGGATTATGTGTCCAAATGGGTTGAAGCGATGGCTACACCAAGGAATGGCTCCAAGACTGTTCTGAAGTTCCTTCACAAGAACATCTTTACAAGGTTTGGAGCTCTAAGAGCCATCATAAGTGATGAAGACAACCACATTGAAAACAAGCTCACTGCTAAAGCATTGCAGCGGTATGGAGTGAGGCATAAAATTGCTACGGCATACCACCCTCAAACTAATGGCCAAGCTAAAATCTCCAATTGTGAGATAAAATAAATTCTACAGAAGGTTGTCAATCCCAAGAGGAAGGTTTGGTCTCCAGGACTCGATGAAGCATTATGGGATTATCGAACAACTTTCAAGACACCATTGGGAATGTCTCTATTCAAGCTTGTCTAAGGCAAGACATGTCATCTTCCTGTGGAGCTAGACTATAAGGCATATTGGGCCATTAAAAAGCTCAATATGAATTCCCAACTGGCTGGACAAAGAAGGTTGTTAGAGCTGAACGTGATGGATGAGTTTCGAGCCCAAGCTTACGAGAATGCCCGCTTGTACAAGAAGAAGACAAAGAAATGACATGACAAATATCTTTTGCCACGATATTTCTTTGAAAGCCAACAAGTGCTTCTTTACAACTCAAGACTCAAGCTCTTCCCAGGTAAGTTGAAATGGCAATGGTCATGCCCTTTCCTAGTGCACAAGGTTTATCCTCATGGTGCGATGGACATCAAGAAGCTTGTTGATGACACGGTTTTCAAGGTTAACGACCAAAGGTTGAAGGTCTACAATGGAGCTCCTATCTTGCGAGACAAATTAACCATGCTTCTTCAGGATCCTTAAAGAGTTTGCATCTCTCTACACTTACCATTTATGATATAGCATTTGCATGCCTTTATGTATATAAATAATTTAGTCTTTTAGTACCTTAGTGTTTATCTTATTTTATTTTATCGTCTTGTTTTTATCCTATGTTTGTCTTTATCGCCTAACGTCTGAATTGTCCCCAGGTTGCAAGTTGCACGCTAGGGCCTTATACATGAAAGCCATCCTTTTCCTATTAGGTTTAGGGTTGTTTTTATCTCATTAAGGGAAGCGCAAAAGAGACAAAAAAGTTATAGGTTTAGGGGGAGGCGACATTAAAAAAGAAAAAGTGGGAAAGTTAGTTTTCATAAATTTAAAACCCTAAATTGATCATTACCCTCAATACGCTCTCTCCACCTTTCACCTCTCCATTAAATACCTCTTACCTCTCTCATCTGCCCACACTGCATAACCGTCCAAATCACCCTCTCTCTCTCTCCAATCGCGTGTGATAGTTACCAACCCCTTCAACAACCTTCCCCATAAATTCCATCTTCCACTTTTCTCTTTCTTCAACTTCATCTTCTCCACAAAAGTTTTCTTCCTTTTCTCTGCAACCTCATTCGACTTCCCCATTCCTTCACTGAAAACACCTAAAACTCCTCCCAAAACATTCTTGTTTTCTCCCCTTTACAACCATGGTTCGTTGCAAGAACGTCACCAGATCTTCGAGTAGTGAACAAGCCCCACCTCCTATCGAGATAAACAATTTCTTCGACAATGTAGCCAAGGATCAGTTCCAGTTGATAAAAGAGAGAAGCCCTTTGCTGAGCAAGGTTTCAAGTTCCCTACTGACGGGGAAGCGGGCTTCGATGATAAAGTGATGGATGTCATCACGAAGCACAACTGGGAGTCCTTTGTCAATCACTGAGGTGATATATGTGTGCCCCTTGTGAGGGAGTTCTACACGCACCTAACGAGCCCTGCCCAGTCTGGCGTGTACGTGCAAGGAGACCATGTGAAGTTTACTTTTGCAGCAATCAACAAATTCTTTGTCCTGAAGAGTGTGGTGGATTAACACACCCCTTTTGTTGAAGTTGCCGATGCCCAAACATACAAAGAAGTCGTTGAGGACTTGTGTTTAGTGGGACGAAGTTGGACCCATCCACTAGGTCGGTGGAGCACAGACGCTTGAAGCCGGAGGCCAAGGTTTGGATCCACTACCTCAAAACATGCATGATCCCCACCTCCCATACGGCCACTGTGCACATCTCCAAGTTGCTCCTTTTGCGTTCCATCCTCAACAACCGACCGATAGATGTGGGAAAAAACCATTGTCAATGAAGTTTATTCATGCCTAAAGAGGAAATTGATCTAGCTCAACTTCCCCAACCTTATCACGGTAGTGTTCCTGTAACACCCTTGTACCACCAAGATCAACTAGATCAATAACCATTCGAACATATCACCATACTATCATGCTTTGAATTATATCCTAATCATGTAACATAGTACCAACAATCAATTACACATGAACAAGCTAAGCATGTTTCAATCCATTCGAAAGTACCAAAAATATCAATCAAACATGTCTCCTAGATTCATTCAAATTACACCAAGACAAGATGAGCATGCTTTCATTCGAATAGGGCATACTTATTGTACAAGAAATCAAACATAGACATAGCCCTAATACTTGAATATATAATACATCTAGATCAACCTAAACATTAGCAACAAGAAACATGTCATATATGATCTCAAATTATTCATTTTGCCTATACAAACGTAGCGTATCATTCTCAATGGAAAGATCATTTAATGTAGTTGAAATAGCTGAATTTTGGGTTGTTCGATCAAGTAAGGGAAATTCGATGGAATTCATACTCAATGTTATTATTATTTTGACTTTTTTTTCTTTCCTTTTATTATCTGAATATTCAGGAACTAAGACCATTCCAATGCTCCTTTTCGCCATGCATAAACTGAATCAACAATTAAGATAAGCACAAAAATGGAAGCTTCTATGAATACAAGTACCCCAATACATCGAAACTCATTGTAAAATGGCATTTCAAGACAAGATCTAGCAAGTAAGGATCCGTTAACTATCTCATGACAAGCATTCAAGACATGAATCAAATTATTTTACAATCTTCTATGCTTTCAAGACATAAATTCACACTCCATTTGATCAATCATAATCATATATCATTGCATAACACCTAGATCAACTAGGCCACATGTTCCAAACCATAATAACATGTCTTTACATCATAACATCATACAAAAATATATACAAGCATGCAAGTCTCAAATTGCATGATAACTAGACTATATACATATCTAAGGCCACCAACTAGGAGTTTACAAAAGTATTATAAACCATACATGAGCTTGAGCTTGTCTTGCCTTGCCTTAACTCTAAGATAGCTTTCAATCCACTTAACCTGTAGATTGGGGAGAGTGGAAACAAGAGTGACAAGTACAATTAAGTACTTAGTGAGGTAGTAACCATATCTATGCAAGTTCCTTTCCTTTTCAAGTGTGTTTTATTCAATAGTAGACCTAGCTAAGGTTCGAATATTACAAGTCATTATCCATATAAAGCATTCAAATGGTCTAACCAAGAACAAGTATCATGTCATCAATTAGCTACCAATTAAACATAACATTGCAAGATCATGTATAACATCATGTATCTCAATATCAAGCCAAGTAACACATGTGATAGCATCAAAATCATTCTTTCAATCTAAGTAACATCTCAATGACATGTAAATCAAGGATTCTAGACAACCAAATCATGTTTCATGACATGTATCATGTTTTAACAAGCTTTACATTCTGTTAGATCAATTGAATAAGATTCAAGATTTAGGTGATCAATTCAAGTTTCATAACAATTCAAGTTTCATTTCATGTATCATATGATATTCAAACTTTAGAATAACAAGATTAGGCCTTGGTATTTAATCAACTCTAGGTAATCGAGTCACCAACTAAACGATCACCAAAACAAGTAACCGGTCATATCCCTCCTACTGTCGCCAGTGACCATATCACACATCCCTCCTACTGTCTCCAATAAGGACCTTGGCCCAGGACCTTAGTTCCCCCAAACATAATGATCTCCAACCTCTATGGCAAGCCATCCTACCTATGACTCACTAGCTACCAAGGCATCATTTAGTTTAGTTAACATTTGATCAAGATTCATGTAACCAATCAAGTCAAGGATCAAGACATGTTCAAGATAAGTTGCAAGCTTATTCAAGGTGTCATTCTTATAGACATTTAACAAGATCAAGATAGCCCTTAGGCTTAGTGAACCTTGGTTCATTATAACATGATTTATAACCTTTTAAGCATGTATGATCAATTAAGCCCTATTAGGCATTTCTAGACAACAAGCATACCATTTAAGCAAGTCATGGCAACATGTAATCGTGACAAGGTTTCATGTATTTCAAGAGCATCCGAATAGCACAATCATGACATAGAAAAAGATTCATTTAATTACACAATCAATTTACATAGTCACTTATCTAGACAACATTCATATCAAGTATTATTCAAACCATTCTTCCCTTAGTTGTTACCAAATATAATTAGAATCATTTTCATGGCAAACATTAAATAAAATGTAGGCATGCTTGTTTTGGTTAGGAACTAAGCCCTAACCCTATTAATAGCTACACTCGCAAGTAACCCGAACTAATTTTGATCCCTAATAGCTATTCCTTTGAGTTTGTTTAGAGCGTTTTGGTGTTCTCTATTTATGAGCACAAGTGCAGACTCTTGTCAAGTTATAATATAAAAGATATCGTCTCCCACAAGGATTGGAACAACTCCTATGATTGTTTTCCTGCACAAGGAAATAGTAAATGCACAATTAAATTTCCGAATAATGAAAAGAATAAAAATAAAAACACAAATAATTTGAGATAGATAGAGAGATCAGGGTGATATATTGGGCAAGGTAGTTGTAGCTCAGTAGTGTGTAGACTGCGTTGCAAAGCTTAAGTGTGTTTTCTACTACCACGATCTGCGGCCTCGGTGGGTAATGGCAGATTGAGGAGGTGGCAACTTTCGATGCCATGGCGGGACTCTACTCTTGCAACTTTCGTTGTCTCAATAGGTGAGATGGATAGAAGTCCCGATAGCAAGCCTCGTAGATACTCCAAGTTCGACGAAGCAATTTTGAAGTGATCACTATTATGTCTAGGCAATGATTCTGTCACCACATGATGTAAGCAATACCTAGCAATCTTAGCGTAAACCTAACACAGACAGTCGACGTTTGGTTGCTCCTTTTAGCCGCTGAAATTATAACTTATGTCTAAGCTGAATTAGTCAACAGCTCGGCATGATGAGAACGTACTTAATTCTTTCGTGAGTTTGACACTCTCGTGCCCGACGAATAGATTTCTTCAACTAGACTTTTGGAACTAATTGAAGAAGTGAAGAACATGAATTAAGAAAACTTGTGAGTATTTTATTGAAAACACAACTTAAACTAATACAACTGTTTCTCACAACTACTTCACATACAAAAACCTAAACCCTCGATATCTAACTATATCCTCTATGCCCATATACCCTCACATACATGGGTATATATAGGGCTCATGGCCTAAGTTTGAGTCCTCGTTGGAGTAGTAGTCCTTAAAGTAACTTTACATTTAATGTTGACTCCTTTTTGACTTGAATGTGGACTCTTTGGACGTTGCCTTCTTCAGCAAGTAAAGATAAGTACTCCTACTTATCAATCTTTAATTGGATATTCAGGCCACTACAAGCTTCAGAAAACTGCAAGACTGGGCTCATTGGACTTAGGAAATTGTCTTCTTTTAATCGCGACCCATCTTGGCTAAGTCGGTTTAACTCATGCCTTGGCGGCAGTCGACAGTAATGCTACTGCGGCGGCAACTAGAACTGCTTCAGTACAGTTCCTTTTGCTCCCTGCTTTCCTTTCCTCTCCTCCTCTACATAGCTATAGCACCTGAAAATGAAAACTAAACTAAAACAATATCTTTTCTTAACCAAACATAGAATATTCAATAAAAGCATGGTAAAAGAGAAAATACTGTTATTATGCATGTAGTGCACCTAAAAATGCCTTAATGAGCTTAAGTACAACAATTATAAGGGCATGAATGTGTACAAAATATAGAACTCGTGGACACTCTAAACACCCCCAAACTCGAACTATTGCTTGTCCTCAAGCAATGCAACCTAACAAGTAAACCTTCCCCTTGCACAAAATTAAACAGAAACTTAGTTTTTAACTTGATTTCCTACCTCAAGGCCGTGACACCTATTTTATGTTAGTGATAGGGAATGGCGTGAAATAACTTAAAATTTAATTTTCTTAGTGCCGATGCAGTGTGTGCATGTCTGTGTTCATGCTAAACATGCTGAGTATACTATGTAAACAAAGAGTGCTAAAAATAACTAAATTCTGAAAAAGGATATGAGTTGCTGCCATGGGAGCACAATTAAGCACTTATTTTCTCTTTTCTTTTTCTCTGATCATGGCCTTAAGGGCTTCAGCTCATCACAACTATTCTCCGGGTCTGAAGCTAAGATAGGTGCATTCTACGAAACTCCGAACCCTTTGAATAGAGTCATCCCGTGAAGGCTTTCATTCACTCTTGCTAATTTGTCCGTCACTTCAATTAATTTTAGATACATGGACTTTGATAGCAGCGTAGTGTCCTTGCACATGATCCTTCCTAGATCCTGTTTTTAGCAATTCTAGGGTATTAAGCATCCTTCCTAGAGCCTGTTTCGGGCACCTCTAGGGTATTGAACATTTTTGTGTTGCTGTCATGTGCTACCGCGACGGTGAACCTGCATCCAATTAAGAATTTTTCATTAAATAAAGCATGCAATGTTAAACTTAGAACTCAAGCAAAACTCAGCACTTAACAGATAGTGTAAGAATAACTGGCAAAAAGAAAAAAAATTCTAAGTACTTTTCATGCTTCTTCCCATGGTTAAGTTAAATTTTAAGTATGGTGCAAAAATAAGTAATCAACTAACTATCATAGGCACAAGTTTTTGAGCTAAAGCTTTCTATTTCATGAAGTGCTAGGGCAGAATTTATATATGCTCATATATGCTGCTAAATGCAACTAAAGAAAACAAAGAGGACTAACCCCCCCAAACTCAAGGCTGGCATTGTCCTCAATGCCTTACACAAAATATAAAATAAAAATAGAAAAAATAAAATAAAAGATAAAAAGAAAAAGAAAAATAGAAAATTAAATGAAAACATAAAAAGAAAGAAAAATAAAGAAAAGGTGCTATAGACTGGGGGAATTCCCCTTAGTTTCTGTTGCTGTGACGGAGGAGGATTCTAAAGAGGCGGGGAGGATGAGGTGGCGTGTGGCGGAAGGTTTGGCGGTTGGGCTCTTCTTCTTGCCACGTGGCGGTTGGATGCCGTTGGGAGTGGGTCTCTTAGGTGGTGCTTCTGGTTCTGTATCAGACCCTTCACCTTGGAGCTCAGTCGCACCGGTTGTAACCCCCTTAACCCGGCCTAGACGGTTGACCCGAATTAAGAAAGTCACACGGGGAAAACCAAAGTCAACCCGAAAGTCAACCTTGATTAACGACCCTTTTTTTTCCTTTTTAAACTTGTCTAGATGCACATTAACCCTAATTGTGATCACTCAACAACATACTCAAAGATCACAAGCATCAGAGATCAAACAGTGACCCAATTGAACAAATTACAACTTTAGGGACCAAATTGTAATTTCTGATAATTAGAAGGACTTAACTCAAATTGAAGTTACCATCTTGAAATTAATCAGGTTTCATGCTTCTCTGCAAATTTTCAGCTCAAAAGAACTTCCCAAACTCATACAATTGCACAAACAAGATTCAGGACTAAAATGCAAACAATACAAAACATTTAACTGCCAATGTCAGCCCCCAACGGTCGACCGTTCCGAAACAGGGAGAGCCTGTTTTGAAACGCGGGGCCGTTCCGCAACGCGTACCGAAACACGGGCTGGCAGTGGCCTTTCCGTTTCGGAACGGTCTCTCCCGTTTCGGACGCCTGGGCTGGTTTAAGGCACCCGTTCCGAAACGGTAGGCACTGTTCCGAAACACCCTGCACAGAAAGCCACAAGATGCACACTTAAACATGCAATTAAACATCCAATCATGCTCCAAATGCTACCAAACTTTACCAGCATGCAATTCAACATATAAGAGACATACTTGCATCAACAATTCAACATATTAGCATCACGAATGAAAAGCCCCAATTCTAATGGCATGCTTCCTACACAAGCAACCCACTCAAGCATAAAACTTCCAAAACAAGCATATAATGGCCAATTACAAAATCCAGCAACCTCATCAACATTTAACATACTTAGGTTGTTCAAAACATCTCCCAAAACATACACATAGGTCCCCCCATTGCCAAATTACCAAAAGCTAAAATGTACTTAAGAAAACCTTCCATACTTTGAGCTTTACTTTCACTTGATTGCTTGCCCTCCTTGCTGTCCTCCAAGTACCTTAATGTTCTGCATTATTGATTTAAGAAAACGAAGAGAGCATAAGCAAAAGCTTAGTGAGGAATGCTCATAAAAACCATTCAATAATGCATTTATAAAACACTTTATAAATCATGCTTCAAATCATCATTTGCACATGCTCAAAGCATACTTTTAACAAGCATCTCATGCTTCATATCATAACATGTCATATTGGCTACAAGTGATAAGTTCCATTTCTTTAAAACAAGTTCAACAACTTTCACCCCAAGGACTTTTAAACACCTTGGCCCCAAGGACTTTTAAACACCTTGGCCCATGGACTTTTAAACACCTTGGCCCATGGACTTTTAAACACCATGGAAAGGATCACACAAAGACTTTTAACCACCTTTGTGTCCGCATCAAGTTTCACCCCAAGGACTTTTAAACACCTTGGCCCCAAGGACTTTTAACCACCTTGGCCCATGGACTTTTAACCACCATGGAAAGGACCACACAAGGACTTTTAACCACCTTTGTGTCCGTAGCAAGAATCATCCAAGGACTTTTAACCACCTTGATGTTCTTAAGTAAACAAGGCTCACTCAAGGATTTTTAACCACCTTAGTGACCTTAACCTTTTCAAAACATCACTTGCCAATATACATCATTATCAACAATTTATCCACTGTTTTAAAGCATTAAACCAAGCCATATTCATCATGCATTTAAAAGCATCAAACCTCATTTAATCAATGTTCAAAAACAAGGAACTCTTACCTTGAGCTTCCTTCAACACATGGCTTACAAAAACAGCATTAACCATGCTAAATCATGCTTTCAAAACAGAATTTAAAACATGCAATAAACCACATTGCACAACAAACAAATCATGGCCACCACTAGAGAGTTTTTCCGTAAACATACACTTGAGCTTAGCAAAGTTGTTTAGACTTAAACTAAGCTCCCAAGACATTGGTTTCAAAGCCGAAAACCCAATTTCACTCACCGATCCCACTTCGCCTCTTGCCGAAGCACCAATTCAAGCTTCCGGATCAACAACTCTTGGATCCAAAGATGCCTCCCCTGTTTTAACACATCAAAGCAGAGGATTAATGCATCATCATGCATTAATAGCTTCAATGAAAGCACCTAAACTCGCTGCTCTCATCCACACTCCATTTTCGGCCACCAAACACAACCGAAAATGCCTCCAAACAACTTCTCAACAAAGCCCAGCCATTAACCATCACAACCTAACCTCCTTTAACATCATTCAACATCTAAAAAGAGTCTAACAACATCCTTATACCTCCAGCAACATCAGATCCACAAGATCACACCAAAAACAACCTAGAATCATAAGCTAAACTTAGGAAATTCAACCTATCCGGGATTGCATTAATCAAAACTCAATTCCTCATCAAATTATCATTCATTAATCATCATTTTAACACCTTAAAACACTGCTTTAACAGATCCAACGAAAATTCATCAAAAATCACCAAATCTTGCATTTTAAGCCAAGATCCATTTCACAACTTAAAAGCCTTTAATAAAACATCAATTAAGGATTGAAAACTTAGGAATTTCAGTAAAGAACTGATAGTTTAGAGGAGAAGGACGTTCTTACCTCCAAACTTGAGTTTCTCCTCTTTTTAGAATCAAAAACCTTGATGAATCAAGTAGCAAATGATGAGGTTTTGTAGATATGATGATTAGGAATCAAAAGAGAGTTGAAAGGATAGATTTAGGTGACAAAATCAGAAAAATTCTCTGGAGAGAAAGTGTTTGGGTTGAGAGAAAATGAGAGAAAAGAAAATTGGAAGTTAGTTACCAAAATGGCCAAAATGGCTTTCCCTCCTCTTTTGATATGTTTTAAAATCAGAATATATCTTAATATATCTTAGAAAAATCTGGAGAAACTCTTTTTGGAATAATAGTCCTTAAAGATTCAAAGTTTCAACCCTTTCTAAAATAGTCACAAAACTTTCAAAAATTACATTTTGGTCACTAGCCAAAATGTCACCCTTCCAAAACTCATTTTGTAAAATTGATTTCACAGTTCACCTATTTATATTAAAAGATGATTTTAGAACATTTTTCCATATTTTTAATGCAACCCGAACTAGGCTTTCCTAATTTCACCTTTTTAGATTCGACCAGCACTTTGACCAAACCGGTCAACGCTCAAACTACCAAGCCCAAAACCGGGGCGTTACAACTCTCCCCCCTTAAGAAATTTCGTCCTCGAAATTTACCTGAAGGAAAGAGATAAGGAAACTGCTTCAGCATGTCTTCCTTCCGCTCTCACGTGGCTTCCTCAACACCACGATGCTTCCACAGCACCTTCACCAACTCAATGGTCTTGCCACGAAGAACCTTGCTATCCGAATCCAGAACCTTCACCGGTTCCTCATCATAGGTCAAATCCGGACTCAAAACCACTTCCTCCACAGGCATCACATGCGAAGGATCAGATCTATACTTCCGGAGCATAGAAACATGGAACACATCATGAATCTTCTCCAACTCTTGAGGTAGCCTCAACCGATACGCAACAGGACCCACACGCTCGATCACCTCATATGGTCCAATGTACCTATGGCTCAACTTACCCTTCTGGCCAAACCTCATCACCTTCTTCTAAGGCGAAACCTTCAAGAACACACGGTCACCCACCGCATACTCTATCTCCTTACGCTTCAAATCCGCGTAAGACTTTTGCCGATCAGAGTGTAACCCCCTTAACCCGGCCTAGACGGTTGACCCGAATTAAGAAAGTCACACGGGGAAAACCAAAGTCAACCCGAAAGTCAACCTTGATTAACGACCCTTTTTTTCTTTTTAATCTTGTCTAGATGCACATTAATCCTTATTGTGATCACACAAACATCATACTCAAAGATCACAAACATCAGAGATCAAACAGGGACCCAATTAAACAAATTACAACTTTAGGGACCAAATTGTAATTTCTGATAATTAAAAGGAATTAACCCAAATTAAAGTTACCAACTTGAAATTAATCAGGTTTCATGCTTCTCTGTGAAATTTCAACTCAAAAGGACTTCCCAAGCTCATGCAATTGGACAAACAAGTTTCAGGACCAAAACGCAAACAATTCAAAACATATAACTGCCAATGTCAGCCCCTAACGGTCGACCGTTCCGAAACAGGTAAACCCCGTTCCGAAACACGGGCCGTTCCGCAACGGGTTCCGAGGACGCCTGGGTTCATGTAAGGCACCCGTTCCGAAACGGTGCACATTGTTCCGAAACGCCTGCACAGATTGCAGCAAAAAGGCATTCCAATACATGCAATAGATCATTCAAACATGCTCCAAATGCTACCAAACTTTACCAGCATGCAATTCAACATATTTAAGACTTATAGGCATCGTCAAATCAACCAAACAACATCATATGCAAAAAGCCCCAATTCTATAGGCATGCTTCCCACACAAGCTAGCTATTCAAAACACAAAACTTCCAAAACAAGCATATAATGATCCAATTCAAAAACCAGCATTCAAATCATCATTCAACATACTTAGGGAGTCCCAAACACCTCCCAAAACATACATATTGGTCCCCCATTGCCAAATTACCCAAAAGCTAAAAAGTGCTTATAAAACCTTCCATACATTGAGCTTTACTTGTACTTGAATTCTTGCCCTTCTTGCTGCCCCTCAAGGTTCTCTAATACTCTGCATTATTGAATTAAGAAAACGTAGAGAGCGTAAGCAAAAGCTTAGTGAGGAATGCTCTTAAAAACCATTCAATAATGCAATTCAAAACATTTACAAAGCATGCTTTAAATCAACCTTTTCACATGCTCAAAAGCATACTTTAAACAAGCAATCTCATGCTTCAACATAAACATAACATGTCATATTGGCTCAAGTGATACATTCCATTTCTTAAAACAAGTTCATCAACTTCCCAAGGACTTTTAAACACCTTGGCCCCAAGGACTTTTAAACACCTTGGCCATGGACTTTTAAACACCATGAATGAGGACCACACAAGGACTTTTAACCACCTTTGTGTCCATTGCTTGAATCACCCCAAGGACTTTTAAACACCTTGGCCCCAAGGACTTTTAAACACCTTGGCCCCATGGACTTTTAAACACCATGGCCCCATGGACTTTTAAACACCATGGAAAGGATCACCTAAGGACTTTTAACCACCTTAGTGTCCACAACAAGAATCATCCAAGGACTTTTAACCACCTTGATGTTCTTAAGTAACAAGGCTCACTCAAGGACTTTTAACCACCTTAGTGACCTTAACATTATCAAAACATCACTTGCCAATATACATCATTTTCATCATTTAATCCACTGTTTTAAAGCATTAAACCAAGCCATTTTCATCATGCATTTCAAAGCATCAAACCACATCATTTCAATGTACAAAAGCAAGGAACTCCTACCTAGAGTTACCTTCAACATATGGCTTACATCATCAGCAAAATCCATGCTAAAACATGCTTTCAAAACAGTAATTAAAACATGCAAATCATCATTATGCATCACAACAAAATCATGGCCACCACGAGAGAGAAATTCCGAAAACTTACACTTGAACTTAGCAAAGTTGTTTAGACTTAAACTAAGCTCCCAAAACCTTCAAACCTTGGTTTAAAAGCTGAAAACCCAATTTCCACAAACGCACTCACCGATTTCCACTTTGCTTCAAGCCAAAGCACCAAATCAAGCTTCCGGATCAACAACTCTTGGATCCAAAGATGCCTCCCCTGTTTCAACACATCAAAGCAGAGGATTAATGCATCATCATGCATTAATTGCTTCAATGAAAGCACCTAAACTCGCTGCTCTCATCCAACCTCCATTTTCGGCCACCAACACAACCGAAAATGCATCCAAACCACTTCTAAACAAAGCCCAGCCATAAACCAGCAAAACCTCACTTCCATAAACATCATAACACATCTAAAAACAACCTATTAACATCCTTATACCTCCAGCAACAACAGATCACCAAGATCACCTCAAAAACAACCTTGAAACACAAGCTAAACTTAGGAAACTCAACCTATCCGGGATTGCATCAATCAAAACTCAATTCCTTAACAATTTAGAGATCATTTAACATCAAAAACACCTCTCAAATCACAGATTAATCAGATCTAACGAAAATCATCAAAAATCATCAAAATCTTGCATAATAAGCCAAGATCCATTTCATCACTTAAAAACCTTTAATTAAACTTCAATTAAGGATTGAAAACTTAGGAATTTCAGTAAAGAACTGATAGTTTAGAGGAGAAGGACGTTCTTACCTCCAAACTTGAGTTTCTCCTCTTTTTGCAATCAAAATCCTTGTTGAAACAATTAGCAATTGAAGAGGTTTTGAAGATACAATGATTAGGAATCAAATGAGAGTTGAAAGGAGGGATTTAGGTGAAGAAATCAGATCAAATTCTCTGGAAAAGAAGTGTTTGGGTTGAGAGAAAATGAGAGAAAGAAAATTTAGCAAAGTTGGTTACAAAATCCAAAAATAGCCAAATGGCTTCCCTCCAATTTTAATAACCTTTAAAATCAGATTTTAGACTTACAATATCTTGGAAAAATCTGGAGAAATTCCCTTTGGGTAAATAGCTCCTTAAAGATTCAAAGTTTCAACCCTTTATAAAACAGCCACCAAACTTGCGAAAATTACATTTTGGTCACTAGCCAAAATGTCACACTTCCAAAACTCATTTTCCAAAATTGATTCCACAGTTCACTTAATTATATTAAAAGATGATTTTAGAACATTTTTCCATATTTTTAATGCAACCCGAACTAGGCTTTCCTAATTTCACCTCTTTAGATTCGAACAGCACTTTGACCAACCGGTCAACGCCCAAAACTCCTAAGCCCAAAACCGTGGCGTTACACAGAGGCTGCCTTCAACCGCTCACAAATGAGCTTCACCTTCTCGGTGGTCCCTTTCAACAAAGCTGGCATCGAAACCAACTTTTGACTAGTCTCAGCCCAACAAAGAGGAGTCCTACACTTCCTCCCATACAAGGCCTCATAAGGTGCCATCTGTATACTCGCCTGATAACTATTGTTATAAGCAAACTCAACCAAAGGCAGATGCTTCTCCCAAGAACCTTGGAACTCAATCACGCATCACCTCAACATATCCTCCAAAATCTGGATAACTCGCTTAGACTGACCATCCGACTGAGGATGATAGGATGTACTGAAATTCAACCTTGTACCCAAAGCTTGATGCAAACACTGCCAGAAACGCGATGTGAACCTCGGATCCCTATCCGACACAATCGACTTAGGCACACCATGCAGCCGCACAATCTCAGCAATGTACAGCTCCGCAAGCTTGTCCAAAGAAAACGTAGTATGCACAGGCAAGAAATGCGCACACTTCGTCAGGCGATCCACAATCACCCACACATAATTCTTCTTTGATGGCGACAAAGGTAAACCAGATACAAAATCCATGGTAACCCTTTCCCACTTCCATTCAGGGATTCTCAACGGTTGCAACAACCCTGAAGGAACCTGATGCTCAGCCTTAACTCGCTGACACACCAAACACTTGCTCACAAACTTTGCAACATCCTTTTTCAAACCCACCCAATAGTACTCATCACGAAGATCACGATACATCTTAGTACTACCAGGGTGCATAGCAAAAGGACTACTATGACCTTCAGTCAGAATAGCACGCCTCAACTCAGCATCAACAGGCACTACTATCCGACTCCCAAAACACAACACACCATCATCATTAAAACAGAAATCCGAAGGTCTACCCTCCGCGATATCCTGAACATGAGACACCAAGGAATCATCCAGCAACTGCTTATCCTTGATCAACTGAACCATAGACGGCTTCACTTGCAACTCAGCCACAATGCCACCATCTCGCGATACACTCAAGCTAGCAAACATAGCCCTCAGCTCAACAGCTACTTTCCTGCTCAAGGCATCCGCAACAACATTAGCTTTTCCAGGATGATACTCAATTGTCAGATCATAATCCTTGAGCAACTCCAACCAACGCCGCTGTCTAAGATTCAACTCCTTCTGAGACATCAGGTACCTCAAACTCTTGTGATCCGTGTACACCGTACACTTCTCACCATACAGATAATGTCTCCAGATCATCAGAGCAAAAACCACTGCAGCCAGCTCAATATCATGCGTAGGGTAATTGCGCTCATGCACTTTCAACTGCCGCGATGCATAAGCTACAACCTAACCCTCTTGCATCAGCACACACCCCAAACCAACATAGGATGCATCACTATAGACCCCAAACCAAGGTAGACACCACATTGGCAAGAAACTTCACATTCTCACCAACCACAACAACTTCATAATCATCCGCAAGCTTAAGCGAAACTCGCTTATTTTCACAATCCACAACAGCATGATGCTCAACAAGCCAATCCATACCAAGGATTACATCAAAACCATAGAAGGGAAACTCCATAAGATCAACATGAAAAACATGTTCTTGAACAACCAAGGGACACCTTCTATAAAGCTTTCGAGTCACAACAGTTTCACTAAAAGAACTAGTGACACGAACACCAACATCCAAAGACTCAACAGGCAAACCAAGCAATTCAGCATGCTCACGCAAAATGTATGAATGCGTAGATCCAGAATCTATCAAAGAAAGCAATGACAAGGATTGCAAAGTAAAGGTACCTGCAATCACATCCGCATCATTCCTTCCCTCACGTTGAGCATACACCCTCGCTTGACCTCCACCTTCAGGCTGAATAGCCACTACATGGGCCACTCCACGACCACCTTCCTCTCTCCTCTGGAAATTACCACGGCCGCGCCCACGACCTCTCTGCGGTGCAGCAACAACATGAGCACGCACTTGATCACCAGCCAACCTAGGACAATCTCGCCTCAAATGGTCAGCGGATCCACAATTCCAGCACCCATTACCAGCTGTCGCAACAGGAGCTTGCACCTCCCTCACAGCACGAGGACAGTCACGCTTCATGTGACCACGGGAACCACAAATCCAACAAGCACTTGGATCAACTCTAGCATTGCCTCCTCTAGCAGGTGCACCACCACCTCTCTTAGCTGAGGACTGATACTTCTGATCACGTCCCCTCTTGTTCCGTCCACCACCGGAACTAAACTCAGCAGCTCGCTTACCAGCACTTGCTCCAGCACCTTTAGCAGATAAACCCAAGTTCATCTCAATATCCTTGGCTCGGCCCACCAACACATCAAAATCATCATACTCAGTGGCCAGCACATACACTTTCACATCCGTCACTAAACCATAACGGAATCTTTCGCACCTTGCCCGCTCATCAGGTACCAGCTCAGGTGCATACTGACTGAGTCGCACAAACTGCACTTCATACTCAGCCACCGTCATGCTCCCTTGGGTAAGAGACATGAATTCACGCTTCTTTTCATCAAGATATCTCACACCAAGATATCTCCTCTTGAACACATTCTGAAAGAATGTCCAAGATATGTCAGCTTCAGCCATCCCAGCTATAGTGGTCGTCCACCACGTATAAGCATCATCCTGTAGCAAGGACACAACACAACCCAGCTTTTGCACATCTGTGCAACTCATCTGACCCAAGATTCGCTTGGTACTCTCTAACCAAGCTTTAGAACCCTCAACAGACATACCCCTGAACTCAGTCCCACCAAGACTGTGCAAACGCTCCAAAGGTAGTCTAACTCCAACATCTCCCTGATGCCCAGCTCCTTGAGCTCCAGCTACTGCTGCTCGAAAAGCACCCGCAATAGCTTGTACCAACATCGACATATCAGGCATAGCTTGCCCCTGACCAACCTCTGGTCCAGCAGCTCCAGCACCAGCTGCAGCTTCAGCTCTTTCTCCCTCAGCACCACCACCACCAGGTGGAGGAGGAGGTATCACCGCACTACCCGTGTTTTCCTCATTCTCGTTCTCATTAGGAGCCGTAGCTCGCACATTACCTCGCAACTCTCTACGTGGTGCCATACTTTTACCATGCAATCACAATGCAAATAAACAAATTAGGCCCAGCAAGGTAAGCAATCCAAGTACTCAAGCTCAATTTCATTTAAAATGAACATCATTTCATTAGCTTCGATTTGGCAATGGGTACCCTCAACATGCTACATCACAGCATACAACTCAATTCCATCAAAATCACAAGCCACTAAACATGCTTTCGATCAACAAGCATACAAGGCATACATACTTCAATCATGCATACATTCATTCCATATTACTCGAGAACTCAGCTCTGATACCACCAAATGTAACCCCCTTAACCCGGCCTAGACGGTTGACCCGAATTAAGAAAGTCACACGGGGAAAACCAAAGTCAACCCGAAAGTCAAACTTGATTAACGACCCTTTTTTTCCCCTTTTTAAACTTGTCTAGATGCACATTAACCCTAATTGTGATAACTCAACAACATACTCAAAGATCACAAGCATCAGAGATCAAACAGTGACCCAATTGAACAAATTACAACTTTAGGGACCAAATTGTAATTTCTGATAATTAGAAGGACTTAACTCAAATTGAAGTTACCATCTTGAAATTAATCAGGTTTCATGCTTCTCTGCAAATTTTTAGCTCAAAAGAACTTCCCAAACTCATACAATTGCACAAACAAGATTCGGGACTAAAATGCAAACAATACAAAACATTTAACTGCCAATGTCAGCCCCCAACGGTCGACCGTTCCGAAACAGGGAGAGCCTGTTTCGAAACGCGGGGCCGTTCCGCAACGCGTACCGAAACACGGGCTGGCAGTGTCCTTTCCGTTTCGGAACGGTCTCTCCCGTTTCGGACGCCTGGGCTGGTTTAAGGCACCCGTTCCGAAACGGTAGGCACTGTTCCGAAACACCCTGCACAGAAAGCCACAAGATGCACACTTAAACATGCAATTAAACATCCAATCATGCTCCAAATGCTACCAAACTTTACCAGCATGCAATTCAACATATAAGAGACATACTTGCATCAACAATTCAACATATTAGCATCACGAATGAAAAGCCCCAATTCTAATGGCATGCTTCCTACACAAGCAACCCACTCAAGCATAAAACTTCCAAAACAAGCATATAATGGCCAATTACAAAATCCAGCAACCTCATCAACATTTAACATACTTAGGGAGTTCAAAACATCTCCCAAAACATACACATAGGTCCCCCCATTGCCAAATTACCAAAAGCTAAAATGTACTTAAGAAAACCTTCCATACTTTGAGCTTTACTTTCACTTGATTGCTTGCCCTCCTTGCTGTCCTCCAAGTACCTTAATGTTCTGCATTATTGATTTAAGAAAACGAAGAGAGCATAAGCAAAAGCTTAGTGAGGAATGCTCATAAAAACCATTCAATAATGCATTTATAAAACACTTTATAAATCATGCTTCAAATCATCATTTGCACATGCTCAAAGCATACTTTTAACAAGCATCTCATGCTTCATATCATAACATGTCATATTGGCTACAAGTGATAAGTTCCATTTCTTTAAAACAAGTTCAACAACTTTCACCCCAAGGACTTTTAAACACCTTGGCCCCAAGGACTTTTAAACACCTTGGCCCATGGACTTTTAAACACCTTGGCCCATGGACTTTTAAACACCATGGAAAGGATCACACAAGGACTTTTAACCACCTTTGTGTCCGCATCAAGTTTCACCCCAAGGACTTTTAAACACCTTGGCCCCAAGGACTTTTAACCACCTTGGCCCATGGACTTTTAACCACCATGGAAAGGACCACACAAGGACTTTTAACCACCTTTGTGTCCGTAGCAAGAATCATCCAAGGACTTTTAACCACCTTGATGTTCTTAAGTAAACAAGGCTCACTCAAGGACTTTTAACCACCTTAGTGACCTTAACCTTTTCAAAACATCACTTGCCAATATACATCATTATCAACAATTTATCCACTGTTTTAAAGCATTAAACCAAGCCATATTCATCATGCATTTAAAAGCATCAAACCTCATTTAATCAATGTTCAAAAACAAGGAACTCTTACCTTGAGCTTCCTTCAACATATGGCTTACAAAAACAGCATTAACCATGCTAAATCATGCTTTCAAAACAGAATTTAAAACATGCAATAAACCACATTGCACAACAAACAAATCATGGCCACCACTAGAGAGTTTTTCCGTAAACTTACACTTGAGCTTAGCAAAGTTGTTTAGACTTAAACTAAGCTCCCAAGACATTGGTTTCAAAGCCAAAAACCCAATTTCACTCACCGATCCCACTTCGCCTCTTGCCGAAGCACCAATTCAAGCTTACGGATCAACAACTCTTGGATCCAAAGATGCCTCCCCTGTTTTAACACATCAAAGCAGAGGATTAATGCATCATCATGCATTAATAGCTTCAATGAAAGCACCTAAACTCGCTGCTCTCATCCACACTCCATTTTCGGCCACCAAACACAACCGAAAATGCCTCCAAACAACTTCTCAACAAAGCCCAACCATTAACCATCACAACCTAACCTCCTTTAACATCATTCAACATCTAAAAAGAGTCTAACAACATCCTTATACCTCCAGCAACATCAGATCCACAAGATCACACCAAAAACAACCTAGAATCATAAGCTAAACTTAGGAAATTCAACCTATCCGAGATTGCATTAATCAAAACTCAATTCCTCATCAAATTATCATTCATTAATCATCATTTTAACACCTTAAAACACTGCTTTAACAGATCCAACGAAAATTCATCAAAAATCACCAAATCTTGCATTTTAAGCCAAGATCCATTTCACAACTTAAAAGCCTTCAATAAAACATCAATTAAGGATTGAAAACTTAGGAATTTCAGTAAAGAACTGATAGTTAGAGGAGAAGGACGTTCTTACCTCCAAACTTGAGTTTCTCCTCTTTTTAGAATCAAAAACCTTGGTGAATCAAGTAGCAAATGATGAGGTTTTGTAGATATGATGATTAGGAATCAAAAGAGAGTTGAAAGGATAGATTTAGGTGACAAAATCAGAAGAAATTCTCTGGAGAGAAAGTGTTTGGGTTGAGAGAAAATGAGAGAAAAGAAAATTGGAAGTTAGTTACCAAAATGGCCAAAATGGCTTTCCCTCCTCTTTTGATATGTTTTAAAATCAGAATATATCTTAATATATCTTAGAAAAATCTGGAGAAACTCTTTTTGGAATAATAGCTCCTTAAAGATTCAAAGTTTCAACCCTTTCTAAAATAGTCACAAAACTTTCAAAAATTACATTTTGGTCACTAGCCAAAATGTCACCCTTCCAAAACTCATTTTGTAAAATTGATTTCACAGTTCACCTATTTATATTAAAAGATGATTTTAGAACATTTTTCCATATTTTTAATGCAACCCGAACTAGGCTTTCCTAATTTCACCTTTTTAGATTCGACCAGCACTTTGACCAAACCGGTCAGCGCTCAAACTACCAAGCCCAAAACCGGGGCGTTACACCGGTGGGCCGCTTTCTCTTCCTTGCTGCCTTGGCCGGTTCTTCATCGGAGGAATCAGATATCTCTATGTCCATGGAATCTGAGGCCTTAGCTTCCTTTTTGGCAGCTTTCTCCCTGGCTACTGGGGAGGCGGCGGTCATCTCCTCCACTTTTTCAGAATCAGATGAGGAGGTGGGGTTGTATGGCTGGATGGGAGTGGGCGAGGTCCTTCTTTTGGGGCTGATGTGCGGCCCTTCACTGTCGGCGGCGGCCGGAGTGGCAGCTGGTCTAGGTTTGATTTGGGTTGGTTTAGAGGCTGCTAACTCCGACATGAAAGCTGGCAAATACTCCATGTTCGGCGAAGCAATTCTGAAGTGATCCCTCCTATGTCTAGGCAAGGATTCTGTCACCACGTGATGTAGGCAATACCTAGTAATCTCTGCGTAAACCTAACACATGTAGTCAACGTTTGGTTGCTCATTTTAGCCGCTGAAATTATAACTTATGTATAAGCCGAATTAGTCAACATCTCGACATGATGAGACCGTACATAATTCTTTCGTGAGTTTAACACTCTCGTGCCCGAAAAATAGATTTCTTCAACTGGACTTTTGGAACTAATTGAAGAAGTGAAGAACACGAATTAAGAAAACTTGAGAGTATTTTATTGAAAACACAACTTAAACTAATACAATCGCTATCTAACTATATCCCTCTATGCCTCTATAACCTCACATACATGGGTATATATAGGTCTCATGGCCTAAGTTTGAGTCCTCCTTGGAGTAGTAGTCCTTAAAGTAACTTTATATTAAATGTTGACTCCTTTTTGACTTGAATGTGGACTCTTTGGACGTTGCGTTCTTTAGCAACTAAAGATAAGTACTCCTACTTATCAATCTTTAATTTGCTCTTCATGCCACTACAAGCTTCAGAAAACTGCAGGACTGGGCTCATTGGTCTCAAGAAATTGTATCCTTTTAATCGTGACCCATCTTGGCTAAGTTGGTTTAACTCCTGCCTGGGCGGCAGTCGGCTGTAATGTTGCTACGGTGACGTCCTTGGCGGCAACTGGAACTGCTTCAGTACAGCTCCTTTTTCTCCCCGCTTTCCTATCTTATCCTCTTCTACATAGCTATAGCACCTGAAAATGAAAACTAAACTAAAACAATATCTTTCTTAACCAAACATAGAATATTCAATAAAAGCATGGTAAAAGAGCAAATACTGTTATTATGCATGTAATGCACCTAAAAATGCCTTAATGAGCTTAAGTACAACAATAATAAGGGCAAGAATGTGTACAAAATATAGAACCCGTGGACACTCTACAGTTTGCCACTAGCTTCTTGAGTTCTTTCAATTCAACTGGTGCCATACAATAAGGTGTAATGGACACCGTATTTGTTTCGGGTTGAACTTTAATCCTGAATTCCACCTCTCTAGTTGGAGGGAGACCAGAGAGTTCCTCGAGAAAGACATCGATAAATTCAGAAACAACATGAGAGTTGGTAAATTGAATTCATGTTCATCTCTTTTAATCATAGTAGCAAAGATGGAAGTTGGTTTCTTATCTATAAGCAAGATCGATTCTTTTCCCAAACCCAAAAGATATAGTCTCCTATTTTGAAAATCTATCCAAGCTTCATGTTTTCCTAACCAATCTAGTCCCAATACTAGATCAAATTTACATGAAGGTAGCACAAATAGATCAATTGGAAAGGGTACATTTCGAATAGTGATAGGGGAGTTCATACAAGCAAAGTTTATAATCATTAGGCCTCCTACTAGATTCAACACTACAAGGTAATTATCAACATATTCAGGCTTAAAATTTACTTTCGTAAGCATGGCAGAACATATAAAAGAGTGAGTAGATCCTAAATCAATCTAGGCATAGGCAGGATTTGAATTTAATTCGATAGTACCCGTGATTAAATCGGGAGCTTCCTCCTCCTCTCTTCCTCGAATGTGATAAATTCTAGTAGGAGATCGAGATTATTGATAAGTATTGGCCGAGTGGTGTCCCTTGCCTCGAACTTGATTTCTCGACTAAGCTTGTCGAGAACCCTTGTTTCGAACATGAGGAGTAGAGGTAGCATTGATTGAAGTTCGATTAGGGAGCTTGTTGGGATTCTATGGACAATCCTTGATGTAGTGATCGGATCCTTCACACAAGTAACACAGATTGGATATGGTCCTACATTGACCGGAATTATGTTTCTGACAGAATTTACAAGTAGGTAATTGAGAAGTTTTTCCTGTGTTCCCAGTACTATCAACAAACATCACTGGGGCAGAGGACTTGATCACTGTAGTGCGTTTGGGTGTTCTCTATTTATGAGCACAAGTGCACACTCATGTCAAGTTATAGTATAAAAGATATCGTCTCCCACATGGATTGGACAACTTGATTCGAATTGTTGTTCCTGCACAAGAAAAGTAAATGCACAATTCAGTTGATTGTTTGAGAAGAAAAATAGAATAAAAACACAAGGAATTAAAAAGGAAGAAATCAGGTTGATAGAATGGGCAGGGTTATGCTGCTGCTTAGTGTGAAACTGCGTTGAATATAAAAAGTTGTTTTGCGCTGCCAGACTCTGCTACCTCGGTGGGGGATGTCAGGTAAGCTGCTGAGACCCTTTCACTGCCTCGATAGGGGAACATATTTGTGTCTCAGTGGCAGACTCGGCAGAACTCCAAGGCTCGGCAGAACGCTTCGAAAGTGATCCTGCTTATGTCTAAGTCAGAATTATGTTGATGCCCACTGCAGATAATACCAGTCGCGTCGTGAATCCTGGAAAGACAACAATGTTGATTTGTCCTCTTTTATCTGCCTTAAACCCTAACCTATGTCTAGCCCGGGTTGATCGCACCATCTATATATGAAATCGTACTTACTCCTTTCGTGAGTTCGACTCTCTCGATACCAAAAAAATGGATAGAGTTCAACTAATCTTTCGCCTTAATTGAAAACTATGAAGAACATGAAATAAGTAAGCCTTGAAGCTTTATTTGCAAAAACAAACTTACAAATCCTAAACAACCGTTCTCACACTAATTACAACATAACCCAAACCCAAGGAGAAATTTAGAACATGATGGCGGCAAGGGAAACCTAAACTATGCCTAAGGAAAACCTAACTTGTTCTTGAAATACAAAATACATTGAGTATATATAAACATTAGCTAGGTCAAATCCTTCTAGGATTAGAAGTCTTCAAAGTAGCTTTTGCATTAAATGCAACCTTTAATTTTGACTTCTTTGAGTTGAATGTGGACTTCTTAACATTGCCTTGTTCTGCAAGTTATATTCGATCTCTTCCTTCGGCGGCTCTGTCCGCTGTTACATGCATCAGAAAATTGAGTGGATGGCATCGTTAGAATCATGATTTTCTTCTCCAATTCCTTAGCTTGCTGACCTGGGCGGAAGGTAATGCGGTAACAACTGTTGTCTTTGTCTGGAACTGCATTAGTACAGCTCCCTGGTCTGCTACCTAAACATCAGCTCCTCAGCTCCTGCTGCCGCTGTGGGTTCCGATGGCACCTTGCTATCGCGGCGGGTTCCGTCGGGCAATTTTCCTGCATGCACCGAAATACATACCAAAACAACACCTTTTCTAAAAAATACACTAAAATATGTAATCAAGCTTAATGGTGAAGGAAATTATGAGAATATGCATTAATGCCTAATTATGTAACTAAAATGTGCGTAAGTCTAACAATAATATGAGTAAAAAGGGCAAATAAAATAAGACTTGTAGACACTTCACACACCACCAAACTCGAACTATTGCTTGTCCTCAAGCAATGCAATCCTAAACATACTTGCCCTTGCACTAATCAGATAGATGAGCCTATTTTAAACCTGATTTAGCACCTCAAGGCCATGGCACCTATCATTAGATTAGTGAGAGGAGAATAACATGAATTACCTCAGAAGTAGACTATAATGCTAGTGCAGTGTGTGCAGAAACTGTGTATAAGCTGAATTTGAAGAATATTCTAAGTAAACAAAGATGTTTTCAAGGTAATGTAAGGTTGCTGCCGAGGCAACATAATTAAGCACAGTTTATAATCATGGCAATAACGGGTTCAACTCATCACAACTACTCTTTAGGTCTGAAATTAAGATAAGAGCAAACTACAAAACCCCAAACCCATTGAGCAGAGTCATCCCGTGAAGACTTTCATTCACTCATGCTAATTTGTCTGTCACTTCAAAGATTTTCAGATTCATGGACTTTGATAGCAGCACAATGTCCTTGCACATGATTCTTCCTAGAGCCAATTTTGGGCACCTCTAGGGAAAAACAACATAAAAATTTCTTTTATGCTGTGGCATTGCTTTTCTTTTTCTGTTTGTTGCCTGCCGCGATAGCTTTCTGCAACCAGTGTTAGAATTTTACAAATAATTCAAGCAGGCAATGTTTACTAGAAATTCTTAACAAATTCACCAAGTAACAATAGTGTTTTATATTTTTGGCATTTATAGAAAAATTCTAAGTTTACTTCACGCTTTCCCCCAAAATTAAGTTCTTTTTATTATGGTGCGAAAAATTTAAGATCGGCTATCCTATCATAGGCACAAGTTCTAACAAAAAATTTACTTTCTTGATTAATTTTAGAGGCAAATACATTATGCAACCTATATGCTCTAATTATACCTAAACAATGATGAGTGCTAATCCCCCTAAACTCGAGAGAAGCATTGTTCTCAATGCATAAGAAAAATAATTGAGTTAGTCGGAATGGTCATCACCTTGCATTATGAATTTCCTTTGAGCCATGTTTGCTTGTGTGGTTATCGAATGTGTGTATCTCCTAGTCGAACCATGTGAAGTCGTTACCTTGGCAACCCTGGGTAGTTGTAGTTGCAGTTGCCGTGGCGTCAATCTGGGTTACCAGGGTGGGTGATGGCGAAGTATTTCAGCAGGAAATATGGGGAACCAGACTGCACTGTCAGGGAACATCCCTGGTGTATTGCATAAATCAGAGCTGCTGCCTTTCAATCCAATTGAGCTTGTTCCGGAGATGATGGAGGAGTACTGCTGGTATTGGGGTCTATTTGGCAGCTTCAGTACTGCCGAGCGGCGGGAGCTGGGTGGCAGCATCAGTATTGTCGGGTGGCAAACTATCATCGATGATGTTGCTCGACTGCCTCTATCGGAATTCTCTGGAAGGCTGGTTGGTTGCTGGTTGTGGCCATTGATAGGAACCGAGAACGGTTGAATTTTATTTTCAAGACGAAGAAAGAGAATAATAATAATAATAAAATGCATAAAGAAATTAAAACTGAAAATTGAAAAATTCTAAGTCCATGAAAGCAAAAAATATGGAAGATAAAAATAAAAATAATGTTACTCTAGGAGTACATTGGTATGCATCTCCTAAAGTAGCTACTCCCTTGTCGAGAGGGTCGTTTCCAATAATTCTTGTAATCCACCCGCACCCTCCATCGAGTGATTATTCTCATGGTGGAGGAGTCCTTCTTCCTCATTCCCTTGTAGTCCATGTGAACCTTCCTCCTTGTTACTATTCCTGAAGACATGAACATGTGATTAGGAAAAAATATATCACTATCTAACCATGTACTTACCTCACTTTTGTCGAAGTTTATTATGGTGGAAAGTTGCTTTTGCTGTCGCGGCAGCTGCTGTGACAACTAGTTGTTGCGACAGTCTTCTGTCATGATGCTGTCAAGGGAAAACTCAATTTTTGGAAAAGCTTCATGACTCCCAACACCATTTTCTTCATGCCCTTCGAAAATCTCCATTTGTAGAGATTTGGATGGCTTTAAATCTGCCAGCATCGACTCCTCTCGATAAATATATAGTCCATAGTTGCCACGGCTTCTGTCGAGGCGTGCATCGTTGTCGAGGCTTCTATCGTGCCGAGACTATTTCCCGAAGCATGTGATGTTGTCGTGGCATCATCAATTCCTTTGTCGACCTCACTCGGGGTTGCTGTGGGATTGCTTTGTTCAGGTACTGTCCTTTCACTGCTCAGTTCATCTTCAGGGTAGAGTTCTAGGTAGCTGCCAAAACATCTGTCAATCTTACTACCCAGGCATTGTTCTGCATCCTCCTGGCTTGAAGTTTCCAATTTCTCCTCACACTTCAGAGATCCTCCCTCGCTTAATTCTTCGTCCTCTTGTCCTGGGACATCAATATCCCTCCGGCTTAATTGTTTAGGTTCATCCATCGCATTGATGAGGACTAAATTGCTCATACGTACATCCATCTTAGCGATGTTGGCGTCTATAACAGCCGATACCTTTTGGGTTAGTGAAAGGAAAGTTTGAAGTGTATCCTCCAAGGATGTTGATTGCTCTTGAGGATGATTACATTGCAGGGCATGTCAATTTCTGCAGCAAAACTATTATGGTAAAAATGTTTTTGAGATTTTTGATCATACCATGAAAAATCTTGTTGTTGAGGCGACAACTGCGGCAACGACATCAGCTGTCCCTGTTGTTGCAGCGGTGGGATCTGCAGTTCATATTCAGACATCCACTCCCAAGTGGTTTTTCTCGATGTGACTGTTGCAAACAGATGAGGGCAACTGTCGAACGCATGGTTGCCTTCACAGAATTTGCCAGAATATTCCCACGTGTAGATGCCCTTGACTTGAACTGCACCTGAATAAGAACGTTCCCACATAGTTTTTTTTTCAACTGAAATTAAATGCAAATAAAATTAAGAGTGCAGGAAAATTAAAACAAATTTCATTGTTACCAATCCCTGACAACGGCGCCAAAAACTTGTAGAGCGTTTGGGTGTTCTCTATTTATGAGCGCAAGTGCACACTCCTGTCAAGTTATAGTATAACAGATCTCATCTCCCACAGGGATTAGACAGCTTGATTCAAATTTTTGTTCCTGCACAAGAAAAGTAAATGCACAATTAAGTTGATTGTTTGAGAACAAAAATAGAATAAAAACACAAGGAATTAAAAAGGATGAAATCATGTTGATAGATTGGGCAGGGTTATGGTGTTGCTTAGTGTTAATCTGCGTTGAATAGGACAAGTTGTTCTGCGGTTCTAGACTCTACTGCCTCGGCGAGGGATGGCAAGTAAGCTTTTGAGACCCTCTCGCTGCCTCGGGAGTGGAACAAATTTGTGTCTCGGCGGCAGACTCGATAGAACTACAAGGCTTGGTAGAACGCTTCGAAAGTGATCCCGCTTATGTCTAAGTCAGAATTCTGTTGATGGCCATTGCAGATAATACCAGTCGCAATATGAATCATATAAAGACATCAATGTCGATTACAATAATATGAGTAAAAAGGGTAAATAAAATAAGACTTTTAGACACTTTACAACCACTGTTTGAGGTTTCTGGATATAGTTGCTCTTTTTGGATGGAGTATAACTTGAGGGATTTCCACTCGGGTACTTGGGCTTCTTTGATTGCCAATGGGATCGATCATCATGTTTCGACCTCTTGTCTTTTCAAAAATGGCTACTCTTTTGTTTTTCTAAAGCTTCCATCTTAGCTTCAATAGAAATAACTCGGTTTACAAGATTATGAAAATCCGAGATCTTAAGGGTCGTGAAGATGGGACTGAGTTCATCATTGAGGCCATCGATGAACATCCGCCACTTGTCAGCTTCGGTTTTGATGTATTTGGAGCTGTATTTACTGTATTTACAAAAGTCAGCAACATACTGCTCGATAGGCTTTCCACCTTGTTTCAAGTACAAGAAACGCTTTCTTCGATCAACAAGATACTACTCACTAATATACTTCTTTTTGAATTCTTCTACAAAGAATTCCAAGGTAACTTTGTTAGTAGGAGCAGTAAAAGTTGTGGTTTCCCGCCAACTTAAGGCCTCATCAGCCAATAGAGCAATGGCACACTCAAGCTTGTGCTCATCATTACAAGGAAGTTGTTTGGTTAAGATACGAGTGGTATCCTCGAGCCAATACATAGCTACTTCGGGATTAGCTTTATCGGTACCCGTAAAGGTATAAGCCCGATGTTGAGCTAGTTTGTCGATAGAAGCCCTAGATCGCATTGTAGAAGTAGTTGAGGAAGATGAATCTCTCTTCAGAGATAAGATAATTTGATCGAACATTTCTTTCATACTAATAAATCATTCTCTTTGTATCGGATTGATAGTAAGGGCTACCTGCTCCGGTTCCTTATTCGTTGGAGCTTACGTAGGCACTTGAGTCATTCAAACACTCTCCCCTTCATCAGAGGAGCCCTTGGGACTTTCATTATTCCTAGAAAGCCTTGTCTCAGACATATTCTATATTGATAGACAAGGAAGATTTGATTAGGCAAGAAAACAAGCTTACTTGAACATATATTACTAGGTGGTCAATTAACTTCTATATGATGCAATAGGGCCCGATTTAGTCCAAGAATCGACTAAACCGAAGCTCTAATACCAGTAAATGTAACACCCCTTACCCGATTTAGTCATAAACCGACTAAGAAGTGTCACCAAGGCAAGGAAAACACGGACCAATTAAAAATGTTCACAATTCACCCCTAATAGGTGAGTTAGACTTCAAATCAAACAAGCCAAACAACATGAATCAAATTACATTCAACCTAAAACACAAGTACACAAGCCTTTATAGGTTACTACTATTCAACCTAAACATCATAGACTCAAACAAGAAAGAGTAAACAAACTCAACCACCCTAGTATAACATTCACATGACATGAACCACCAAGATCAACTAGATCAATAACTATTCGAACATATCACCATACTATCATGCTTTGAATTATTACCTAATCATGTAACATAATACCAACAATCAATTACACATGAACAAGATAAGCATGCTTCAATCCATTCGAAAGTACCAACAATATCAATCAAACATGTCTCCTAGTTTCATTCGAATTACATCAAGACAAGATGAGCACACTTTCATTCGAATAGGGCATACTTATTGTACAATAAATCAAACATAGACATGGCCTTAATACTTGAATCTATAATACATCTAGATCAACCTAAACATTAGCAGCAAGAAATGTGTCACACATGATCTCAAACTATTCATTTTGCCTATACAAACATATCATATCATTCTCAATGGTAACATGGCATTTCAAGACAAGATCTAGCAAGTAAGCATCCATGAATCATCTCATGACAAGCATTCAAGACATGAATCAAATTAGTTTACAATCTTCTATGCTTTCAAGACATAAATTCACACTCCATTTGATCAATCATAATCATATATAATTGCATAACACCCAGATCAACTAGGCCACAAGTTCCAAACCATAAAAACATGTCTTTACATCATAACATCATACCAAAATATATACAAGCCTTCAAGTCTCAAAATGCATGATAAATAGACTAATACATATCTAAGGCCATCAACTTGGAGTTTACAAAAGTAATATGAACCATACATGAGCTTGAGCTTGTCTTGCCTTGCGTCAACTCTAGGATAGCTTTCAATCCACTTAACTTGTAGATTGGGAAGAATGGAAACAAGAGTGATAAGTACAATTAAGTACTTAGTGAGGTAGCAACCCTATCTAAGCAAGTTCATTTCCTTTTCAAGTGTGTTTTATTCAATAGTAGACCTAGCTAAGGTTCGAACATTACAAGTCATTATCAATCTAAAGCATTCAAATGATCTAACCAAGAACAAGTATCATGTCATGAATTAGCAACCAATTATACATAACATTGCAAGATCATGTATAACATCATGTATCTCAATATCAAGCCATGTAAAGCATGTGATAGCATCAAAATCATTCTTTCAATCTAAGTAATATCTCAATGACATGTAAATCAAGGATTCTAGATAACCAAATCAAGTTTCATGACATGTATCATGTTTTAAGCAAGCCTTACATTCTCTTAGATCAATTTAACAATAATTAAGATTCAGGTGATCAATTCAAGTTTCATAACAATTCATATTTCATTTCATGTATCATATGATATTCAAACTATACAATAACAAGATTAGGCCTTGGTATTTACTCAAGTCTAGGTAATCGAGTCACCAACTAAACTGTCGCAGTAAAGTGTCCAAAAGTTCTATATTTCATGCACATTCCATCTCATATTATTGATGTTTTTAAGTACATTTTAGGCATAATTAGGTTATGCATTGCATAAATACAATATTCTTTATTCTGCTATGATTTTATTGAATATCTATTATTTGGTATTATAAAGATGCTGTTTTAGTGTAAATTTAGTTTTCTAGGACTAGAACCTGACAGGAGGAAGACAGACCAGAGGAGAAGATGCTGAGGCAACAAACGAGGGCAGTCAAGTGCAGCCAAGTGCTGCCCAATGCCGCTTAGGGCAGCAAACTGAGGAGTTGGAGAACTGGAGTGCGATCGACAGAGCAGAAAATCATGATTCTAACGGTGCCGATCACGCAATTTTCTGATGCGTGTAGCATAATGCAGAATCACCCAAAGAGAAAGAATGAGATAACTTGTGGAGCAAGGCAACGGGAAAAGAAGTCCAACTTCAACTCAAAGAAGTCAGAATTTAAAGTTGCATTTAATGCAAAAGCTCTTTGAAGACTTCTACTCAAAGGAGGACTTAACCTAGATTATGGCCTATATATAATTCACATGTTTTTGTATTTGGAGATTCGACATCTTGGATTTTCTGCCGCCGCTATGTTCTAAACTTCCCTTGGGTTTGGGGTTATGTTGTAAATTAGTTGTGAGAATGGTTGTTTAGGTTTCAAGATTGTTTTTAATAAAATATTCCAAGTTTGCTTAATTCATGTTCTTCACTTCTTTAATTAGTTCCAAAAGTCCAGTTGAAGAAACCTATTTGTCGAGCACGAGAGTGTCAAACTCACGAAAGAATTAAGTACGGTCTCATCATGTCGAGGTGTTGACTAATTCGGCTTAGACATAAGTTCGAGTTTTAGCGGCTAAAAGAAGCAACCAAACGTTGACTGCCTGTGTTAGGTTTACGCCGAGATTGCTAGGTATTGCCTACATCACGTGGTGATAGAATCCTTGCCTAGACATAGGAAGGATCACTTCAGAATTGCTCTGCCGAACTTGGAGTGTCTGTCATACTTGCTTCCAGGACTTCTCTCCATTCCACCTACCGAGACAACGAAAGTTGCAAGAGCAGAGATCCATTGCGGCAACAAAAGGGTTGCAGCCTCAATCCGCCAGTACCCACTGAGGCAGCATATCGCGGCAGCATAACCCTACTCGCTCTATCAACCTGATCATTTTGTTTATTACTTGTGTTTTAATTTACTTTTCTTCTCAATAATCACTTTACTTGTGCAATTTACTTTTCCTTGTGCAGGAACGAAAATTCGAAACAAGCTGTCCAATCCTTATGAGATTCGACATCATTTATACTATAACTTGGCAGGAGTGTGCACTTGCACTCTTACAAAAAGAGAACACCTACACACCCTACAAGTTTTTGGTGCCATTTCCGGGGATTGGTAACATCAAAATTCGTTTTTAATTTCTGCACCTTTATTTATTAGCATTTAATTTTTAGCTTGTATTATTTTTATTCTTAATCGAAAGAAAAATATGTGGAAAGGTGTTTATTCAGGTGCCTCACGAGTTAAGGGCATCAATATTTGGGAAAGTTCTTGCAAATTTTGTGAGGGCAATCATGCGTTCGAAAGTTGTCCCCATCTTTTTGCAGCAGACATGTCGAGGATAACCACTTGGGAGTGGATATCTGAATATGAACAACAGATGCCGCAGCAGCAGCAGCAACAGGGATAGCAGATGCCGCTGCAGCAGCAACAAGGACAACAAATGTCGCTGCCGAAATTGCCACCGCAGCAGCAAGATTTTTCATGGTATAATCAAGAATCTCAATTTTTTTACCATAATAGTTTTTCTGTAGAAATCGACATACCCTGGCAATATAGTTATCCGTAAGAACAATCAAAATCCTTGGAGGACACACTTCAAACTTTCCTTGCTCTCACGGATAAAGTGACTGCTACTATGGACGCCAACATCGCTAAGATGGATGCACGGCTGAACAATTCAGTCCTCATCAATGCCATAGATGAACCGGAACAATTAAGTCTGAGGGATACTGATGTCCCGTGACAAGATGACGAAGAGCAATGCGAGGAAAGATATCTGATGTGTTAGGAGCAATTAGAACCTCCAAGTCAAGAGGATGCAGAACGATGCCCAGACAACAAGATTGACAGCTTTTTCAGCAGCTACCTAGAACCTTGCCCTGAGGACGAACTGATATCACCTGAGCAAAGCTATGCCTCAACATAGAGGCCCGCAACGATAGAAGCCTCCTTAATGACACCCGACTCGGCAGACACCTCGACAACTATGGATTATATATATTTAGAGGAGCCGATGCAGGAAGAGTTATAGCAGTCAAAATCTATACTGATGGAGATTTTCGAGGAGCCTAAAGAGTTTTCCCTTGACCGACACAACACGGTGACAGAAAACTGCCACAACAGCTGCCTTGACAGCAAAAGAAACTTTCCCCTACGACGAACTTCGACAAAAAAGAGGTAAGTACATGGTTAGGTAGTTATATAATTTTTCCTAATCAAATGTTCATGCATTCAGGAATAGGAACAAGAAGGAAGGTTCACATGGATTACAAGAGAACGAGGAAGAAGGACTCCTCCACCACGAGGATAATCACTAGATGGAGGGTGTGAATGGATTACAAGAAGTATCGAAAATGACCCTCTTGAGCTAAACCGATAAGAGAGTAGTTACTTTAGTAGATGCATATCAATGCACTCCTAGAGTAACAAAATTTTGTATATGTTTTTATTTTTCCACATATTTATTGTTTAATTTAGGAGTAGATTCTATCTACTTAGGACCAGATTTTATTTGCGTTTTATTCTCGTCTCACAACTACTTACCCAGATTGAGACCCTAAATTGAGCCACCAAGCACAATAAGGGCCGCACTGCCGCAACCCGCAACTGGCGGAAGAGCAGATAAGTCCTCCACATCTTCTCCACCATCTGACAGCAACTAAGCCTGAGTTTTCTTTCCCTTTCTCATATTTATTTTTCAGTTTTTGTTTTATTTTGTGCATTGAGGGCAATGCCCATCTTGAGTTTTAGGGGGGCTATAGTTCTCATATTTTTGTTTAGGCATCTTAGTTGCATATAGATTGCATTTTACTTGCCTTCTTATTAATCAGAAAAGAAAAAAAAATTGTTAGAACTTGTGCCTATGATAGGATAGTCGATTAATTTATTTTGCACCAAATTAAAATTGAACTTAATAAGGGAAAAGCATGAAAAATGACGTAGAATTTTTTCTTTTTGCCAAAACTGTCAATAACCTCTGTTACTTGCTGAATTTGTTAGAATATCTGATGAACATTGCCTGCTTGTTTTTAGAATTCTTTGCAAAGTTCTAACAAATGATTGCAGGTAGCCGTCGAGGCAGGTAAAAGAAACATAAAAATATAGCACTGCCACGACAGCAGAAGTAAAAACAAAGAACATTGATGTTTTACCCTAGAGGTGTCCGAAAAAGGCTCTAGGAAGAATCATGTGCGAGGACACTCCGTTTCTATCAAAGTCCATGAATCTGAAAGTTTTGCAGTGAATGACAAATTATCATGAGTGAATGAAAGCCTTCACGAGATGACTCTACTCCATGGGTTCTGGGTTTTGTAGTTTGCTCCTATCTTAATTTAAGACCTAGAAGAGTAGTTGTGATAAGCTGAAGCCCTCATTGCCATGATTAAATAATTGTGCTTAATTGTGCTATCTCGGCAACAACCTTATACATCATAATAACATCTTTGTTTATTTAGAATATTTTGCACATTCAGCCTGTACATAGTTCTGCACACACTGCACTGACATTAGAGATTAATTCTGAGTAATTTCTTGTTATTTTCCCTTCACTAATCTAATATAGGCGCTCCGACCTTGAGGTGCGAAATCAAGTTAAAAACAAGTTTTTCTTTCTAGTTAATATAAGGGCAAGTATGTTTAGGTTGCATTGCTTGAAGACAAGAAATAGTTCAAGTTTGAGGGTGTGTAAAGTGTCCAGAAGTTCTATATTTCATGTACATTCCATCTCATATTATTGTTGTTTAAAGTACACTTTAGGCATAATTAGGTCATGCATTGCATAAATACAATATCCTTTATACTGCCATGATTTTATTGAATATCTGTTATTTGGTATAATAAAGATGTTGTTTTAGTGTATATTTAGTTTTCCAGGACTAGAAGCTAACAGGAGAAAGACAGACCGAAGGAGAAGATGTTGAGGCAGCAAAGTGCCACCCTGGGCAGCGAACTGAGGAGTTGGAGAATTGGACTGCGATCGATAGAGCAGAAAATCCTGATTTTAACGGAGTCGATCACGCAATTTTCTAATGCCTGTAGCAAAATGCAGAACCACCCAAAGAGAAAGAATGAGATAACATGTGGAGCAAGGAAACGAGAAAAGAAGTCCAACTTCAACTAAAAGAAGTCAGAATTTAAAGTTGCATTTAATGCAAAAGCTCTTTGAAGGCTTCTACTCCAAGGAGGACTTAACCTAGACTATATCCTATATATACTTCACATATTTTTGTATTTGGAGATACGACATCATGGGTTTTCTTTAGGCTTAGCTAGGGTTTTTTGCCACCGCCATGTTCTAAACTTCCCTTGGGTTTGGGGTTATGTTGTAAATTAGTTGTGAGACCGGTTGTTTAGGTTTCAAGATTGTTTTCAATAAAATATTCCAAGTTTGCTTAATTCATTTTCTTCACTTCTTCAATTAGTTCCAAAAGTCCAGTTGAAGAAATCTATTTGTCGAGCTCGAGAGTATCAAACTCACAAAAGAATTAAGTATGGTCTTATCATGTCGGGGTGTTGACTAATTTGACTTAGACATAAGTTCGAGTTTCAGCGGCTAAAAAGAGCAACCAAACGTCGACTGCCCGTGTTAGGTTTACGCAGAGATTGCTAGGTATTACATACATCACGTGGTGACAATTTTCCTTGCCTAGACATAGGAAGGATCACTTCAGAATTGCTCTGCTAAACTTGGAGTATCTGCCAGACTTGCTACCAGGACTTCTCTCCATTCCACTTGTCGAGACAGCGAAAGTTGCGAGTGCAGAGATCCGCTGCGGCAGCAAAAGGGTCGCAACCTCAATCCGCCAGTACCCACCGAGGAAGCATATCGTGGCAGCGCAAAACAACTTAGTCTATACAACACAGTTTCATACTAAGTGGCAGCATAACCCTGCCTGCTCTATCAACCTGATCACTTCCTTTATTACTTGTGTTTTAATTTACTTTTCTTCTCAACAATAACTTTACTTGTGCAATTTACTTTTCCTTGTGCAGGAACGACAATCTGAAACAAGCTGTCCAATCCTCGTGGGATTTGAAATCTTTTATACTATAACTTGGCAAGACTATGCACTTGCACTCTTACAAAAAGGGAACACCTACACACCCTACAGTCGCCAAAACAAGTAACTGGTCATATCCCTCCTACTGTCGCCACTAACCATATCACACATCCCTTCTACTATCGCCAATAAGAGCCTTGGCGCAGAACCTTAGTCGCCCCCAAACACAATGAGCTCTAGACTCTATGGCATGCCATCCTACCTATGACTCACTAGCTCTCAAGGCATCATTTATTTTAGTTAACATTTGATCAAGATTCATGTAACCAATCAAGTCAAGGATTAAGACATGTTCAAGACAAGTTGCAAACTTCTTCAAGGTGTCATTCTTATAGACATTTAACAAGATCAAGATAGCCCTTAGGCTTAGTGAGCATTGGTTCATTTATAACATGATTTATTACCTTTTAAGCATGTATGATCAATTAAGTCCTATTATGCATTTCTAGACAACAAGAATACCATTTAAGCAAGTCATGGACACATGTAATCAAGACAAGGTCTCATGTATTTCAAGAGCATCCGGATAGCACAATCAAGACCTAGAACAAGATTCATTTAATTACGCAATCAACTCACATAGTCACTTATCCAGGCAACATTCATATCAAGTATTATTTAAACCATTCTTCCCTTAGTTGTTACCAAATATTATTAGAATCATTTTCATGGCAAGCATTAAACAAAATGTAGACATGCTTGTTTTGGTTAGGACCTAAGTCCTAACCCTATTACTAGCTACACTCACAAGTACTCCGAGCTAATTTTTATCCCTGATAACTATTCCTTTGAGTTTGCCACTAGCATTCCCACTTTTCTCCTCTTCAATGATGTTAACCTATTGGTCTAGAGTTTACTCAAGCAATATAAACACAAAATCAGTGGCAATCCAAGGCATTCAAATCACCAAGAAACTCAATCCACTCTATTGTCATTCTATTGCTCAAAACAAAGCAACATTACAAGACTAGTTTGTCATGTGTTTATACTAGTTTAGTTGTCTAGCCTTCATATATACAATTTTACAAACTTTTACCACATAACATCTGATCATAGCAAGATAGCAATATACTCATTTTATCCATTTCATTTACAACAATCTACTCTCCATTTTGTTAACATAAAACAGTCCCCTAACTAGCCATGAATTTCAATTAAATCCCTAGTCTTGTACACATAGTTAACATGCATTCTTATTACAATTTCATTCTTATACATACTTGTTCATAGTTGATTCTTCCTTTTACTGATTTAAACACATTTTAACATATCAACTATTATCAATTTACTGGATTTTATATATAGAACAGTCCCCAACAATTTCCATGGTTACAAAACAGTCCGCAACAATTTCCATGGTTACAAAACAATCCATTTTTTAATTATGTGTACTTTACTACATGTTTCAGACCACAAATCTTTATTACAATAAAATCATCCTTTAACTACTTGATTCCCCTGTTTTCCCCTGTATCTACATGTTAAATTTAGCCATAAAAATTTCCAGATTAGTCCCCAATTTATTAAATCTCTCAAAACAGTCCCTAATAGCCGATTAGGCTTACTATGTGACTAGTTTCATATATAACTTCCATTTTACAAATTCTAACATCATTTTCATCAATCCAACACCTCAATTCACTAGTTAATTCAATTTCCAACAAGTTTATCCTACATGAATTTTTCTAAATATGCTTGTATCACAATTTATTGCTCCGATTTCTAGATTAACATCACTAGAGTGAATGTAAGTCCATTTACACCATTCGCCTATAACAATTGCATTCAAGTTCAATATAATTTCACCCATTCATCAACCCAATCCCTAATTCTATGTTCAAACACAAGATGTAATCATCAATTTCATGGTTTAAAGCTTAACAACCAATCGATTCAACCAATTCACACAAGTAAGCATTCAGGTAACAAGGAGAAAGAAAACACTTACTTCAATCTCTTGAAATCATGCATGAATAAAGTTATCATAGCAAGCTTCGATCCCGACAATGGTGAAGTAATCCTTCAATTTCTCCCTCGTTATTCTATTCTTTCTCTCTCTAATTTCATTCTCTCTTTCATTCGGTTAAGGTGAGGATAGAATGAAGATGGCGATGATTCATCGTCCATTCTCTTCATTAGTGGCCAAGTGTGCCGCTTAATGTGCACAATAAGATGAAACATATTTGTATCTCAAATGTATAAAATATTTACATGCATTCTTCTTCGTTTACCTATTATTTTGATTAGGTTAATAAAATTTAAGTTAACAATGTTTCATTCTTGGTAATTTGGTCCTTATTTCTCATAATCTTTCATATTTGTTCAGTTTAATTCTAATTAACTCATGTCTTATTAGTAGGATATGATTAGGGGTATTACAGTGCTGCAAGAAGCAGGTCTTCGAGGACCCTTAAGAAGATGAGATTGACAAGAGAAAGGGTCCTATAACCCCATACCAAATTCCTGGGTTGAGGGGATTCGATGAGGATGCTCAAGCAGAAATATTGGAGGGTGGAGCCAAAACTATTGATGTAACACGAATAACAGCCCTTGTTGCCTCAACCAAATGCATGCAAGATGAGATGGATGAGATGAAGGGAAGTCTAGCAACTTATTTCAAGTATGTCAAGGAAAGGGCCATGGCTCTCAACTCTTATTTCAAGAAGATGCTCCGCACATGGAAATCGATTTCCCACCCTTCCCCGATGATTTGATTTTGTCCCAAAAGGACCAGTCAGGCACACAAGCTACACCATCACTAAAGAAAACTACAACAAAACGCCCACCAACTTCTCCATATCGATAACCTTCTCCACACCAAACACATGTTCCTAAACCAGCTACTGCCACTGTGCGACAAAGCCCTTGGACGACGAGGCAAAGAAAAGGAAAAGCTCTCCTGATTACCCTTCCACAATAAGAACCCCCAGTCGAAGAGCATGTCCATGTTGAAAGCGACGGCGAAGGGATAGTTGAAGATTCTCTAGCAGCGCAACCTGCCCCGACTCCAGATGCTACAACAAAACCAAGGAGTCGTCTGAAGCGCACGGTAGGGCATGCATGGACTGCCCCATCTGATGACAATTCTGATGATGCTATCGATGACCAGTCAACTGAGGAGGATCTACCCAACCATCCAACTGAGAAGAATCCGCCCAACCAGCCAAACCCATTAGAGGAGACCGATGAGCCAATTGCAACACTTAGGAAGAAGCCAAAGATCAAGCACAAAGCCACCAAGACGGTAACACCAAAGTAGATTTTAGGAGGTAACTTGCATTTTCATCTGCATTTTAGATTAGCTCATTTTATTTTTATGCATTGAGGACACTGCATGTTTCAACTTTGGGGGTGTTAGTGCCCATACTTATACATTTGCATTAGTATGATGTGATGAACAGATTTGTGCTATAGCTTTTTGTTAGGTCAATATCAATTCTATGAATAAATTGAGGATGTCCGATGATGAGAACTTAATTGTTATGGCTATAAATTGACTAAATGTTTATGACTCTTGAGATTTGTAGAACTGCCTATAGGACTTGATTCTCTGTTATGTAATTGCTACATGATTTTATGTTCTCTATGCTTATAGAGTTTATATGATTTTTGGTGAAAGAACACTCGTATGCCTTAGATTAAAAATATATAGAATGAGCTTTAAAGAAAAATAAAGGCTTAAAAGGCTTAAGTAGTTTCTATTTATGTTGAAGCATGAATAAATGCTAAAGAATAGCTAAGAGGGTCACTCCGCTTTTAGTTGTTTTGCCTAGATTCTATACTTAAATAAATGGAAGCAGTGTCAAATGAGTGAATGAAAGTTGTCACGGGAGTACTCTATCTACCAGTGATAAGTGTTCGAAAGTACTATTTTTATTATCCTTTTCACTCATATTATTGTTAGACTTCGGCACATTTTAGTTGTATTATTAGGCATTCATGCATATTTTCATAATTTCCTTCACCGTTATGCTTGAGTTCATAATTCAGTTTATTTTGGTGAAAAAAATATTGTTGGAGGTTGTTTTGGTGCATGCAAGTTAATTGTCAGGGAAGGTGATGTCGTGCGGGCAGCCATTGCCGAGTCGATAGTTCATTGCTGTGCGGGTAGCCATTGCCGAGCCGACAGTTTAATACCATGCGAGCAACCATTGCCGAGTCGGCAATTCAATGCCCTACGGGAAATGAAGGAAAGGGAGGATGGTGCAAAACGAGCTCTTGACAGGTCCAGATCAAGCCAACCATGGATGACAATTTCTACGAAAGGAAGCTGAACCATGAAGATAAAGCCTTACGGAGAAGAACCAATTGACAGACTTCTGTCGAGGCAGCAGTTAGACGCCACCGAGGCAGTGGCATAGACGAAGTTGTCAGTGGAAATAATATGCAAAGTGATAGCCAATTTGAAGAGCATAAAATGCTGGATTTTTCCAAATACTTCACATAGCAATCGGAGCACATGAAGATGGCAAAAGCTTGGAAGGAAGGTTACAGATGGAATTTGGCCAAAGTGGATAAGATGCAATAAATTTAAGAGATTCACCTCTTTAATGAAGATGTGTCCAACTCCAACTTAACTTCCTCTCCAAGAAAGACTTGCCTAAGCCATCCCATATATAAAGATGGCTTGCCACCAACTTCATCATCATCGAGAGGTAGAGAGACTAGGGTTTTGTCTAGCATTCTTCTAATTCTTAGGCTAGGGTTATTTTGCTTAGTAGTTGTGGGAAAACAATTGTAATTGTTAGGTTTTTGTTAATGCAAATATAGTTCAAGGTTTGCTTATTCTTGGTGTTTTACTTTTCTTGCAATTGAATTAGAGAGGAGATTGTGAGTGCATCTATTTGTCTAATATCGGGAGAGTTAGAGTCACGAAACGTATAAGCATGGTTTTCATCCCAAATGGTGAAAGCTAACTCGACTTAGGAATAAGTAAAGAGTTTCAATGGCTAAAAGAAGCATAGGATTGGTTGGTCTTCATCCTTGGTTCACATCGGGAGGTATTATCAAGGCCTGCACATCAGTACAGTTTCGACTTAGGGATAAGGTGGAGCCAATGAAGGACACTTTGTCGAACCTTGACGTTGTTCGCTGCCGCCCGAGCAAGGAATTGTCGAGGTGGCAACTTAACCCATTGCCGCCACGACGCCAACTTTGGTTGCTGTCGAGGTAGTTTGGCGTTTGTTGCATTCAAGAACCGATGCAATTCCAACTGGTTTCTGCACTACGACGCAACTAAATCTGGCCTACTCTCTTTTATTTTTATTGTTCTTTAGTTTATTTGTTAGATAAAACTATTCTTATTATCAATTGTGCTTTTACTTTCATAGTGCAGTAACTTAAGCAAGTTGGCCCAAACCAATACCTGTGGAGACGATACTCTATACTTTTCACTTTATTACTTGCGACGTGAATACTTGCACAATTGCGTAGCACTTATTACACACAAGTTTTTGGCGTCATTGTCGGGGATTGGCAATTGACTTTAGTTGTTTTTGTTAATGCATTTTTTACTTATTAGTTTTACTAACTTTTCTTTTTGTTTGTTTTATTCAAAAAAAATTCAGGTGCACTACAAGTAAGGGAAGTCAACATGTCGAGAAAAACTATTCGAGAGTTGATGTGGGAACATATGAATTACTCCAATGAAGACTTTCTTTATCTATGCCCACCGAGAAAATCCCAAATTGTGGAAACCTCTTGCGTTAATTGTGGAGAAATCATGTGTTTGAAAATTGCCCTCACCTTTTCGGTGCACATGACTACATAGAGAACCATAGATGGAACCAACAACAAAATCCTTCATGGTATGATCAAAAAGCTCAATTTCTTTACCATAACAATTTTGCTGCTACAACAGATGCCGCAGTAACAGATGCCACATCAATAGATGTCGCAGCAGCATACATGCCTTGGCAATGTAGTTCCTTGACAGAAGGCATGCCTTGGCAATGTAGTCTTTATCAACAGAAGAGTGTCACGACAACATATATGTCATGGAAATTTAGTCCTCGTCAAGAGGTATTAAATTCCATAGATGCGTGTATTGCCATGATGGATGTACCCGTGAGAGAAGCAGAAGATTGATTGAAGTCCCAAGGCATGAGGAGAAGAAGCAACACAAAGAGAGCTCCTCGATGTGTGGGGAACAACTAGAACCTCCAAGACAAGAGGATGCCAATGAGAAAGACTACCCAACACATGATGACCTGAACAGAATAATGTTGCAACAACACTTAGTGAGGTTGAGAAAAGCATGGAGAATGCCACGACAGCACCACATGCTACGACAACTACACATGCCTTGGCAAGACTCAATGCCTCGGCAATAAATGAAGAGCATGAATAGAGAAACGACATGACAACCTTCCGAGAGGCTTAGAAGAGTAAGGCTACAACAAATTTCTCTCATCCACTTTTTACACGGAAATTGCACGACTCCACGAAAGATCAACGAGACCACAATACTTTGCCAATGGAATATGAGCATGTAATGGTTGAACCTTTTGAATTCTTTTAAAAAATCACCTCTTCCATTGCAGGTATTGCTCGAGGAAACGACGCCGATAGATTTGAAGCCATCAAAATCTCTACTGATCGAGATAGTCGAGAAACCTAAAGAAAACGATATTTGGACTCATGAAACTTTTCAGAAAATTGAGTTTTCCCTTGACTTGCACCGAGTTATGGCAGAGGATTGCCATGTCAATTGGCTAGCGCAGCAATTGCCACGACAATAAAGGCTACATCCAACCATGATGGATTTCGCGAAGAATTAGGTAAGTAAATGGTTGGATATTGATATAATTTTTCCTAATATTATATTCTTGCCTTCAGAAAAAGTCGCAAGGTGGAGCGTATACATGGAGTACAAGGGAACACGAAAGAAAGATGCATCCACCATGATAACACAAAAGGGAGTAGCTACGAGCACAATGGCCCAACTCTTTTTGGGCAATGTTGTCACTCGATAGAGGGTGCCGGTGGACTATAAGAAGTATCAGAAACGACCCACCTCAAGCTTTCTTGGATATACAGTAACCTTAGAAGATGCATGAAAATGCTTCTTCTAAGAATTTTTATTTTTTGTTTTTAATTTTTGGACCTTTATTTTATTTTCGGATATTTTTGGAGATATTTTATTTGTCTTCAGAATAAATAGTTTTCAATTTTCCTTTGTTTTTCTCACAACTAGAATAAAAACCACCATGGCCAAGAACCTCAAAACCATGCCAAGCCCAAGCGCACCCAAAGGAGCAAACACATGTTCAGAAAAATGAGTCCAAAACTGCTACCAAAATAGACAAGATAGAGGATGCCTCGACAATACCAGATGCCTCGACAATACCCGCTGCCTCGGCAAGTCATGTTGCATCGGCAATAACCGCTGCCTCGGCAAGTCATGTTGCACCAGGAATGCCTACTGCTCATGCCCAGGCAGCAGCACATACCAGGTAAATCAAGCAACCACCGCGCTCAAGCAAGCGAATCAAGCGTACGAATCGAAGGGAACTCATCATTAAAGGTGACGACCTTTCTAACTAATTTATTTTCATTTTATTTTAATTTCTCATGCATTGAGGACAATTCTTTTCTCGAGTTTGGCGGGTATTTATCTTTAATTAGTTTCATATCTAATTGCATTCATCTTTAGTAATAGCATATATGATGCATATGTTACATGCCATGGCTTTAATTGGATTTAATTTCTTAAGACTTGTTGAATATTCGATGATGAATTTTTGCCACCGCACTTAATTTAAAAATCCTTTAAATTTTAGGATTTCATGAAAAGAACCTAGAAACTTCTATGATGGTGTAAATTTTTACACAGTTGTGACTTGTTGATTGATAGAAACTAGGTGAACTTAGGTTGCCAATTTTTTTTGGGTAAATTGAAAAAAATTAAAAGGTTAATTTCTTGCTAGAGCTGCTCGAAACCGGCTCTAGTAGTTAATGCACTTAAAAGAATCGCTAGAGGTGCCTAAAATTGGCTATAGTCGAATAAATTAAAAAAATGAGAAATTGAATCGCTAGAGGTACCCGAAATTGGCTCTAGTGAAAGTAAAAATAAATACCTCGGTAATTAAATAGATAAAAGCCTATTGTTCAATGTCGTGCAGGTAGGCAATGTCGAGCTGGCAGTTCAATGCCTTGCGGGCAACCATTGTCGAGCCGATAGTTTAATACCATGCGGGCAATAAAGGAAAAGGAGGATGATGTAGAACGAGCTCTCGACAGGTCCAGATCAAGCCAACCAAAAATGACAGTTTCTATCAAAGGAAGCTGAACCATGAAGATAAAGCCTTACGGAGCAGAACCAATTGACAGACTTCTGCTGATGCAGTAGTTAGCCGCCACCGAGGCAGTGCACAGATGAAGTTGTCGGTGGAGAAAATATGCAAAGTGGTAGCCGATTTGAAGAGCATAAAACGCTTGATTTTTCCACACATTTTGCATGGCAATCGGAGCACGGGAAGATGGTGAAAGCATGAAAGGAAGGTTAAAGATGGAATTTGGCAAAAGTGGATAAAGTGCAATAAATTAAAGAGATTCACATCTTTAATAAATATATATGTCCAACTCCAACTTAACTTTCTCTCCAAGAAAGATTTGGCCTAAGCCATCCCCTATATAAAGAAGGCTTGCCACAAACTTCATCATCATCGAGAGGTAGATAGACTAGGGTTTTGTCTAGCATTCTTCTAATTCTTAGGGTAGGGTTATTTAATTTAGTAGTTGTGGGAAAAACAATTGTAATTGTTTAGGTTTTTGTTAATGCAAATAAAGTTCAAGGTTTGCTTATTCTTGGCGTTTTACATTTTTGCAATTGAATCAGGAGAGGAGATTGTGAGTGCATCTATTTGTTTAATATTGGAAGAGTTAGACTTGGGGATAAGAAGGAGCCACTGAAGGACACTTTGCAGAACCTTGACGTTGTTCGCTGCCGTCTGGGCAAGGAATTGCCTAGACAACAACTTAACCCATTGTCGCCGCGACATCAACTTTGGTTTTTGCTGAGGCAGTTTGGTGTTTGTTGCATTTAAGAACAGAGACAATTCCAACTGGTTTCCACACTACGACGCAACTTAATCCAGCCTACTATCTCTTATTCGATCTATCTACCTTTTCTTTTTAATGTTCTTTAGTTTATTTGTTAGATAAAACTCTTCCTATTATCAATTATGTTTTTGCTTTCGTGGTGTAGTAACTTAAGCAAGTTGGCCCAGACCAATCCCTGTGGAGATGATACTCTATACTTATCACTTTATTCCTTTTGATGTGTATACTTGCACAACTGCGTAGCACTTATTACACGCAACAACCAGCTCGGGGGTCAGATGTTTGCTCCATACTCATCTAGAGTTAGGGGACAATAGTTGTGATGACCTGACACCCCTAAAAGCATAAAAAAGCTAGCTAGGGCAGACTTGAGAACTTCACCAATTTTTTTCTGACTTTGTTAAGACTAGTGAGCATGTAGTCATCACACTTGCATTCTTTAGGATCTTGCTGTTGCGTGCAAAAGTGATGCCCAATTAGCGTGCATGTGTACATGGTGCCAAGTTATAGTATTTAAGATATCGTCTCCACAGGGATGTGATAACCTTTCGGAGTTCACTTTTCTGCACAAATAAAAGTAAAAACACAAATAATGAGAGTTGGTTTGATTAAAGCTAAAACTAAAGCAAGTAAAGAAAATTGAGAAATTAGAGTGAGAGAATGGGCCAGTATTGGATGCTTCGTAGTGTGGAGATTTGATGTACTGTCTCGTCACAGTTTTTCAAATCAACTTAACAAATTCGGTAGCCACCCACGAGTATGCCTCGGTAGATGCCCGCCTTGGCAGAGACCAATGTGACTACCTGGGTAGTTAAGCGATGATTCAAGGTTCGGCAAGGCTCCCTTCTATGACTTTCTCTTCTCTCAAAGCTTGAAGTACTATTGGCGACCACGTCTTGGATGATACCTCTCGACGTGAATCTAAGGATGAACACCAACCGATTATGAAGCCTATCTTAGCCGCTGAACTTCTAAACTTATTCCTAAGCCGAAGTAGCTTTACCCTATGGTTGGATAAAACCATGTTTACTCGTTTCATGAGTTCAACTCTCCCGATATTGAACAAATAGATTGATGCTCTCTTCTCTCCCGATAAAGATTGCAACAATGAAGAACCAAGAGTAAAACTCTCACAACTACTACACAACCAACCCTTAGCCCTAGGGAAGGTTTAGAACTTGATGGGGGTTGACGACACTAAGGTTTCGACAAGAAGGAGGTTCTCTCTAATCTCAATTCTCTATTCTCTCCTTCAAGTTGATTACATATATATAGGGGAGGAGCCTAGGCCTAAGTCGGTTTAGGGTAGGAATACTAGTTAGAATATAATTACAACTCATTAAAAGATCATTAAATCTTCCTATATTCCTGTTTGACTTTTTCCATCTTGACTTTGACCATGCTTTTCTTTGTCTGGTGGGCTCCAATGCACGTGCAAGTGGTCTCTAAAATTCGGGCTTGATGAGCTCTTTCAGTCGCATATCACTTTGCATTTTCTACCCTTCCTTGAGTTGCTGCCTCTGCGGCACACTGTTGACTGCCTCAGCGGAGGTGTGGATTGGTGTTTAGGGGTTGGCACAACTCTGCATTCTGGTCCTTTCCTCTTATATCAGCTCTCGAACAACTCTCTAGATGATCCAATAGCTCCCTCCATCAGTTTCTAGCTTCTCCTCTTCTGCCCTCTCTGTTATCTCGACAGCATCTACCTGGGCGGGTACCTGCGCACAGTTAGAAAATGCACCTGAGCAGTATCTTTTAGATAAAATCAATTAAGTTCATCAAATAAGGGAAAATATCTAATCTATACAATTTTGTGTTTGTTTTCCTAATAAATGCAACTAAACTATACTTAAGAACAAGAATAAATGAGCTAAACAAGGGCATAAATATAGGACTTTTGCACACTTAACACTTTCCCTATAGGAGTAGTTCTTAAAATCTTAAGATGTCTTTCATGTTAAAGCCTATATGTTTTGAGGACTAAAATTTCCATAGCTTTGTCGTGATCTAATTTTATGTTCTAGCATTTATCTATGTGTTTCTGTTCATTGCTTGAGGAAAAAGAATAGCTTAAGTTTAGGGCTGTGTTAACCTTTCGAAAAGTTAACTTTTTACGCCTTCTTACTTAAGTTATTGTGAGGAATCAAGCCCATTTCATCTCATTTCATAGCATATATGTGCATTTAGTTCATGTAGTTGAATTTGATTTTTCTTGTTTTGTTTTCTTTGTTTATTTGCTTGAATGATGCTTCTTGAGAAGGTTTGGGTTGTTGTGGTGATGTGCAGGGAAATGAGGAGCAGACCAGGTTAGAGTCAGAATGCTACATCATGTTGGATAGTATTTCTAGGCACACAAGAGGACAAGGAGACGAGGACAGTGTGTAGCCTGACACGTGAACCAATTAGCCAGTTATGAGCCCACATGTGAAGGGAATATTTCCTTGGAATTTAGGGCACAAAACCTTAGGAGCCCCCACTATATAAAGGACAAGATACCCACATTAAAAGAGAAGCTGAAAAAGAGGATATTTTGGTGAGCTAAGAAAGAGAGAAAGGCGTCTCCTTTCTTCATCTTCTTCGTGTGGTGTTCTCCATTGTTGAAGCTCCAAGGAGTGTTCTTGCTGGCCTTTGAGAGAAGCAGCAAGCTTAAAGCAGTTCATGGTAGTCCAAGGAGGCTTGTGAGTTTCCTTTACTCTAGTTGTTTTTGTTGTTTCATTTCTTATTTTTATGATGGATTACTTTGAACGAATGATTGTGGCTGATATTTTCCCAACCATGAACTGATTTTAAGTGGCTTGAGCTTGTTATGGATGTTTAGGTTTAAGTTTAAATGAATGTTTGGTTTGTTTTTTTATCCTTTACATAATTTATCCATTGTTTGGTTGTCCTAGACTTGTAAGAGCTTTCGAGTGTTAGCCTTAGTTTAGGTATTAGATAGCTTAATATTTGAGAGAGTTAGGCTTAGATCTAAGTGGACAATGGGGGTTTGATGCTAAGAGGCAAAACCCTAACTCACTGTAGAGGTAAGGATAGAGTTTCAACGACTAAAATGAGTAGAAATTCATCGATAAGTAGCTTGCTAGGGTTCAATCTCAGAGGTATTGCCTTAGCATTTTGGCTGTCAGGTTTCTTTCTAGAGATAGTTTAGAAACATCTAAGTAAACTTTGTTGAGCATGTTGTGGGTAAGGTAGTTCTAGACATTCTTTAGGGTTAGACATAGAAGTCCTTAGCAAGCCTAGCCTATCATTCCATTAAAGAGTTTCATATGTGTGAAAGGACCGTTTAAAATATCCTTGTTCTGGTTTGGTCTTACGTTGTTTGTTTGCTATCGCATTTCTTACCTTGTTCCCAATTGTCATCACATTTATTCACATGTTTCCAATTGCTAGTTCATTTATATTTCAGTGTTTACCTTTGTGCTTAAACTTAACTTGAAATACCTCCAATCCCTATGGAGACGATACTCACACATCACTTTACTACTTGCCTCGATGTGTATACTTGCACTATTTCTGTATCATTTATAATACACCCTTACACGCAACACTAATACACCTATTGGAGTGGAGCAAGTACCACCTACGCTAGATGGGCCAGTGTTGGGCGATTTGATGCCTTTGATTCAGGCGATGACCGAGCATTTCAAGCTGATGTGTCTTGAGTGCATGCGCCTGCACAAGCTACTGGGCAAATAGGGTTGCCGTTGGAGCGCTTCCATAGCTTTGGAGGAGTTGAATTCAGAGGGTTTGTACCCGAGGCATCCGATGAGTGGTTTGCTAGTAGCGATTAGATTTTGGAATAGATGGGGTGCAATGATGACCGTAAGCTGGGATGTGATGTATCTCTGTTGCAAGGAGACACTTATAGTTGGTGGACTATCGTTATTGCGGGCATGGAACCCAATGATGTGACCTGGGATTTCTTACAATCTGCCTTTAAGAAGAAGTATTTGGGATTTAGATACTTGGATGAGAAGAAGCGCAAGTTCATGGCCTTAGTTTAGGGCAATATTTCTGTAGCAGAGCATGAGGTACAATTTGTTCGTTTGATTCAGTATGCTCCTGAACTAGTACCAGATGAGAGGCGTCGTTCTGACCGATTCCGTTACGAATTGGTACATGATGTTAAGTGATAACCTTGTAAAAAGTATACATTTCATGCCTTTTTACTTAGGTTATTGTTTGGTTTCAAGCCCATTTTGTTGCATATAGTTGCATTTAGTTCATATAGTTACATGTAATGGTGTTTGTTTTGTGTATTTTATATATTTATAAAATTGGTGCTGCTTGAGGAAGGTTTGTAGTTTGTGTGGTGATGTGCAGGGTAGTTAAGGGGCAGTGTAGGGCAAAGGCATTATGCTGCGGCATTTTGGACGACATACTGGGCACACAAGAGGACAAGAGATGAAGTTATTTTGCAACCTCCACGCGTGATTCCTCCAGCCAGCTGTGCCATACATGTGAAGGGAATATTCCCTAGGGCACAAAAGGAATTAAGGGCACAAAACCCTAGAAGCCCCCACTATATAAAGGAAAAGACACCCATATTAATAGGGGACAACGGGGTTTGATGTTGAGAGGCAAAACCTAACTCACCTTAGAGATAAGGATAGAGTTTTAAAGACTAAAACATATAGAACATTATTGATAAGTAGCTTGCTAGGTTCCCGCTGAGAGGTATTTCCGTAGCATTCTGGCTGCCAGGTTCCTTACTAGAGATAGTTTAGGGAATCCTTAGTAAACTCCGTGGAGCATAGTATAAGCTAGAAAGTGTTAGAAATTCATGAGAGCTAGACATATGAATCCTTAATAAACCCAACCTTTTATCCCATTTGAGAGTTTCATACACATGTGAGGATGTGCAAAGTTTTATTACTCAACTCCAGTTTTCATCACTGTTTTTGCTAAAACATTCCCTTTCATCTGCCCATATCAACTCTTTCATTTACATTTTAGTCTATGTTTTGTGTGCTTGAACTTGACTTAATTTACCTCCAATCCTTGTGGAGATGATCTTACTTATTACTATTATTACTTGTTCGATGTGTATATTTGCACCGTTTGTATATCATTTATAGTACACCCTTACATGCAACAGGGGTACGATCACTTACATTGGGTTCCTTGATAAACGACAAGACTACAGTTGCAGTAAAGCAATCACGAACAGTTCGAATCACAAGCCTCCACGACATAACGTCTCAGCCTCTACTCAGTTCACCCGGTTGAAAAGCAGTTGAGAGCAATTTTCTTTTCTTAAAAATTGTTCTTGAGAAAATTCATTTAGCAAGGGGATTAAACGACTGCTACACCAAAACTATCCTTTTATATCATGTTGCCCTAACCCTTAAGGATTTAATTCTGAGAGTTCAAAAGAGAGTATAATTACTCTAATTATATTCTTTTAATTAAATTTGGAATTCCATGTATAATTAAACTTACTACTAGATATATATTTTGAATATATATATATACATTAATGTTAATTATACATTTTATACATGCACAATTAAAATTGTACATGTGTAACTCATTTATAAATTGCTCTTTGATATTGAAATTAAAGACAAATTGGTTGAAGCTATCTGACAACGATTGCAGGATGACATAAGTGGCCAATTCATCTTTGAGTGGAAATCCTAGCTTTTCCAACGTTTGGATATAGCCCATCATCCTTATGACGTGAGCTCCTACAGGAGATCCCTCACTCATTTGGCATTGAAATAGAGCTTTAGATGTCTCATACCTTTCTTGACGTGCTTGCCCTTCATATAATTCCTTGAGATTTTGAATCATCTCATACGCAACCATGTCCTCATGTTGATTCTTGTAACACCCCAATTTTGGGCTTAGAAGTTTTGGGTTTTGGACCGGACCGGTCGGGTTGCGGTTCGAATATAAAAGGTGATTTTTAGGAAAGCCTAGTTCAGGTTGCATTAAAAATATGGAAAAATGTCTTAAAATCCTCTTTTAATATATATAAGAGAAAGGTGAAATCAATTTTACAAAATGTGGTTTGGAAGAGTGACATTTTGGGTTAGTGACCAAAATGTAATTTTTGAAAACTGTGTGACTGTTTTAAAAAGGATTGAAACTTTGAATCTTTAAGGAGCTATTTATCCAATAGGAGTTTCTCCAGATTTTTCTAAAATATTAATTGTTTAATTAATGGTTTTTAAATAAAAGTAAAGGGAGGGAAGATATTTTGCATTTTCTAACTAACTTTCCAAATTCCCATTTTCCTTTTCTCTCATCTTTTCTTTCAAACCAAACACATTTCTCCAGAGCATTTTCCTCTGATTTTGGCAATTAAACATGAGATTTTAATCCTCTTTTGATCTCTAATCATCTCTTCATCAAAACCTTTGTAATTGCTATTTGGATCTTCAAGAATTTTGGTTCTAAAAACGGAGAAACTCAAGTTTGGAGGTAAGAATGTCCTTCTCCTCTAAACTCTCAGTTCTTTACTGAAATTCCCAAGTTCTCAATCCTTGAATTGTGTTTTGTTAAAGGTTTTGCAAAGGTATTCTTGATCTTGGCTTTAAAATGCAAGATTTGGTTGATTTTGATGAATTTTCGTATGATCTGATTGGGCATGGTTTTGAGGTGTCTTTTTGATGTTTAATGAATGTGAAATTGATGAGAAGTTGAGGTTTAATCAATGCAATCCCGAATAGGTTAATTTTCCTAAGTTTTGCTTGAGTTTTTGGTTGTTTTTGGAGTGATCTTGATGATCTATTATAGCTGGAGGTATAAGGACGTGTTTGGGATTATTTTGAATGTTAATTGAGGTTTATAAGTGGTTAGAAGTGATGGATCTTGGCTGGGTTAAGTTTTGGAAGTGTTTGGAGGTAATTTCGGTTGTGTTTGGTAGCCGAATTGTTGTTTTTGCAAGGAGCAGCGTGTTGAGTTGTGTGGCTGGTGTTTTTAATGCATAATGATGCATTAGTCCTCTGTTATTGTGTGCTTGAAACAAGGGAGATTGATCCGTGAGCATTAGAGGTGGTGTAGAAGGTTTCAGATGCTTGGAAGGCTTGTTGGCTAGCCTTGTTTTGTGTATCGGTGAGTGAAGTTGGGTTTTCAGCTTTTAAACCAAGGTTTGAAGGTTTTGGGAGCTTAGTTTAAGTCTAAACAACTTAGCTAAGCTCAAGAGTAAGTAAATGGAATTTCTCTCTTGGTTGTGTTATGAAATGGTTTTTAAAGCACTTGTGATTGTTGGATCAAATGCATGTGATTTGCATGTTTTAAATTCTGTTTTGAAAGCATATTTTAGCATGGTTTAATGCTGGTTTTGAAAGCCATGTGTGGAGGATGCTCAAGGTAAGAGATCTTTTGTTTGTACATTGGAATTGTGGAATTTATGCATAGTGTTGCAAGTTGTTTAATGGCTTTGTGTGATGCTTCAAAAACAGTGGATTGATGATGGTAAATGGTGGTTTTTGCATTTTGGTTATGCTTGTAATTCAATGGATTAATGTGGTAAGATGGTTATATTGGCAAGTGATGTAAGTGGTTCTTGGTTACTTAAATAGGATATAGTTAGCCGGCTATAGGATTGGGTGCACCGTGAATAAAGTCGCCTTGGATGTGGAGTGGTTGTGAGTGAACCGGTAACTCCATCCAAGTACACTAACGAGATGGTTAAGAACACCATGGTGGTTAAAATTCCATGGGTGGGTCTTGTGTTAAGGTCATAATGGTGGTTAAAATTCCATTTGAGGACCTTGGGTAAGCAAAGGTTATAATGGTGGTTAAAATTCCATTTGAGGACCTTGTGCTTGTTAAGATCACAATGGTGGTGTAAAGTCCATGTGTGGATCTTATGAAGTATGTCCCGGATCTCGTTAGTGATGTTATACAACTACCAATGGATAATGTTAAGGTCATATGGTGGTTAAAATTCCATATGAGGACCTTGTGAATGTTAAGGTTATATGGTGGTTAAAATTCCATATGAGGACCTTGTGAATGTTAAGGTTATATGGTGGTTGAAATTCCATATGAAGACCTTGTGTATGGTAAGGTCAAATGGTGGTTAAAATTCCATTTGGGAACCTTGGGATTGGTAGTGTGTATGAAGCGTGGGGACAATGCTTGTGATCCGCGTATCCGATTGGATGTTGAGTTGAAAAGTGGATATGGTTTATCACTTGGAAGCCAATATAATGTTCTTGAATGTAATGAAGCATAAGATGCTTGAAATGATGCATGGTTGCATGAGAGGTGTATAATGATTTATGAATGCATGAATTACTTGTTAGCTTGAACAAGTGTTGTTTATCTATTGAGAATGGTGCATGTGTGCATGAAATCTCTTTAGTGCATTGAAGTCTTGCGAAGACTTGTTTTTAAAGGCATGTGATGCAAATATTGATGGTGTGGTTCATATGTTGCATTTGTTTAATGCACGTGTTAGATTGAATGAGTAAATGGTTTTTAAAAGTTTCTTGCTTTAAGATGATTTTCAAGTATGAGAAAGGTATGATGTAAAGTGGAAGTGTTTTCCAAGGATTTTGTATTTAACCTTGCATATGATGTTCATGCATGGAATGGTTAAATTGTTGGTTTTGCAAGTTTGTGCTTTGGAAAGGATTACTTAGCTTTCTAAGCTAAGGGTTGGTTTTCATGTTTGAGCAATGCGTGATTTTAAGCATGTTGTTGAAAAGGATTTTCAAACATTGCTTTGGTTTATCGAATCGAGTTTGCTTTTAAAAGTGATTTTATGACTCGCTGCATTGATGGTGTTTTGGTTTTGAGCATTCCTCACTATGCATTATGTGCTTACGCTCCTTTTTGTCCATCAATGCAGATATTTGAAGTTGGAACAGCGAGAAGCAAGGGATTCAAGGAGAACTCCACTTGAGATGTATGTCTCGGTTAATAGCTATAGATAATAAAGGCAATGGGGGAAGAATCTCTTATGTTGATGTTTTATGAGATTGTGTATGTTGGACAAGATTGGTTTATGGTTTTGAACTATGTGGTTTAACGCTTGCAACGTTTGAATCATCTTATGCTTAAGTCAATATGTTATGCTTCTTGTTTTAAAAGCATGTTTGAGTGTTGGATATGTTGAATGAGTTGGTGCACCTAGGGGTGGTCTTGTATCTAGATTTTGATGCAATTATGTCCCTTGTGTGTTGAATGACATGCTTGTATGATTTGGTTGCCTTTGGAGCATGTTTGATGGGTCAATCGTGTGTTAAACCAGCAATTTTTCTGCAATCTGGGCAGCCTGTTTCGGAACAGGTGCTACCGTATCGGAACGGGGGCCTGAAATGGCCTGGGCGTTCCGAAACGGAAGGAACTGTTCCGGAACGGTTTGGCCTCTGCCAGGCCCTGTTTCGGTACCAGTTTCGGAACGGTCCCGCGTTTCGGAAAAGGTCCTCCCTGTTCCGGAACACTCGACCCTTGGGCACTGAAATTGTTGGTTAAATGTTTTGAAAACCTTGCGTTTTGGTCCTAAACTTTGTATATGCAATTGGATGAGTTTGAGATGTCCGTTTGAGCTGAAATTTGACAGGGAAGCATGAAACATGACTAATTTCATATTGGTAACTTTTAATTGGGTTAAGTCCCTGTAATTCTCAGAATTTACAATTTGGTCCCTAATTCCTTGATTTGTGCAATTGAGTCCCTGAATGTTCTCTGATTGAAATGATCTTTATGTATGCTGATCTTGTGAACATATCTAGGGTTAATATTCATCTAGATAAGATTAAAAAGAAAAAAAGGGTCGTTAATCAAGGTTGACTTTCGGGTTGACTTTGGTTTTCCCCGTGTAAACTTCTTAATTCGGTTCAACCGTCTGGGCCGGGTTAAGGGGGTTACAATTCTGAAGCTCGGGAGTCATGGTGGCAAGCATAATACATCCCACATCTAGCATGTCATCCATGTGTTTCTTAAACTTGTCTTTGTCACCTCTAGAAGCATTAGTTACTGGTTCGACAGGAACTGGTTCTTCAATGACATATTCCTTCCTTTATTGTTTGAGAACAATTCTCAAATTACAAAATCAATCAAGGAAGTTCAAGCCACTCATTTTATCCTTCTCAAGGATCGATCGCAATGAAAGTGTGTTGTTTTCCATTAAGTCTACAACATTGAAATATACAATGTAAGTAAATTTACCGAATTCAAATTGTATAAATATGTCTTTATTTACAAAATGCTCCCACTATTTTATTCAAAATTAAAAACCGTCTTGTTTTAATTTCGAAAAAATTTATCGAAAATTTTTCTAGTGAGTAAGGATCTATAATACACAATTTCCCTAAATCAGCTTTGGCTTTTCTTTTATGATAGCGGTTATTTAGGTAAGTAACACTTTACAAATTACATCTCATGTAACTCTTTCATTTGGTGAACAACTCTTGTTCAAATCATCTCATGACTTATCCAAACACTTAGCATCTAGGTTTCTAATCCTATTAGAATAACCTAGCTAAGTTATTACCAATATTTCAACCAGCGAATATCACTTGCTTATTCTTCGCGTCTAACCAAGATAGATTTATGTGCCATTGATTTGGAAAAACCCACATTATATCGATCGAAGCCTTCATAATTATCTCATCATTGTTCATTTTAATATTAGGCCCTTATTGAACTCATTAATGTTCATTTTAAGATTAGCATACTAACATAACATTCATCGCATCACACACATGATAGATATAATCAGTAAATAAGATGCAATGGCTATAGCCCAAAAAAGAAACTAAGGTGGCCCATCCCAAGCCAATGAGAGAACTAAGAATTACTTCTCAAGCATCTCCTCGCCTTTAGGCCAAGCTGTTCTTATGCTCCTTGAATCTTCATAGGATTACAATTTCAGAAACTCGTTTTACATAAAAGGGAGTAAGATGGGAAGAGAAAACCAACAGAAGTGTAGAGAGGCACGACACACAGGCCGTATTTTTAAAAGAAAAAAATACAACCAATGAAAATAAAGGGGTCTATAACCATGCATGTCAAACACCGTGCAAAAAAACATATCATACTTATGTCATTATAGGTTTATTATTAATAACCAATATGGGCCTACAATCTTTGTTGGCGATGATGGAGTTAATGGGCGAATCCCCTTTACGTGGTCTAGGGGCGGAGCCCCTAGCGGGGTCAACGAGCAGAGCTGGTCGGAAATTTTGAAAAACAGCACCCACTGTTACTGTTGAAAAACTTCACGATTTGATAACTTTTATCAACTAATCGTGTTTTTGGGATTTTTCAATCCCTAACGTTTTTCACACTAGAACAACCATTGTTCTCTTTCAGACCCGATTTTCCATCATAGCCGCGAGTTCATAATATTAACGATTAATATACGAACACCGAATCGAACAACAACAATTATATGATTAACACCTTAATTAACAATTTTAATTATTATTAATTTTTTATAGGATTAACAAATTAATCGCGAAATACGTTGATCATAACACAATCGAAATACATACATGTCGAAAATAGTAAAAAGAACATGCATCTCATACATATCGCATCAACCAAGTATTTAACTCAAATCTGGATAGTACAAGTGGCTCTGATACCACTGTTGGGATCGTAAGCGCAACCTGTGGTGCAGCGAAAACAAACTCGACGGTCTCGCCAGCGATCCATGTACAATAGAACCGGAATCAGAATGAAAGGATACGATCACTTACATTGAGTTCCTTGATAAACGACAAGACTACAGTTGGGGTAGAGCAATCATGAACGGTTCGAATCGCAAGCCTCCACGACAAAACATCTTGCCCTTTACTCAGCTCACCCGGTTGAGAAAATTACAACTGTTCTTGAGAAAATTCATTTAGCAAGGGGATTAAACTGTTGCTAGACCAAAATTATCCTTTTATATCGTGTTACCCTAACCCTTAGGGATTTAATTCCGAGATTTTAAAAGAGAGTATAATTACTATAATTATATTCTTTTAATTAAATTTGGAATTCCATGTATAATTGCAGCTACAACAGGATATAAATATATATATATATATATATTAATGTTGATTATACATTTTATACATGCACAATTAAAATTGTACATGTGGAACTCATTTATAAATTTCTCTTTTCAACCCTGGGGTGTGACCTTGTAGGTTTCTGTAACATTAGTAGTAATTATTAGAACCGTTCTAATATTACAAACAATGAGTGACATCTATCAATATATCATTGTCATATAAGTTACAGGAAGTAATGATTCAATACACATCCTCGTGATTAATTTTTCTATTGTATTAAATCTTTTTGCCCTTTATATCTAGAATAGGCACAAGTGTTGGAATAGTCACACTTGTATAGCCCATCTATTATATCCTGACATCTAGAGTAGACTATATGAAATGAATAATTTGCGATATCTCATATCAAGTTATTCGAGCATGGCCATGCATTTCTAGTCTCACTCAATCAAGTGGCCTATGATATGTTTCCTATTGTGTAGGAAGAAAAAATCCTATCTCAATCATTGGCACCTCACTACATAGATTGTGATATGTTCAATATCAGTCATTATAGTGCATTCAGTTACGGAGCATGTTTAATTGTATCAAAACATACAACAATATATGTTGAAATAGTAATGATCTCATGTCTAAGTGTAACACCCTAAAAATTACGCCCAAATTGTAAATCCTAGATTCGAAAATCCCTAATTTAGAAACCTAATTTTGAAATCCATAATTAAAAACCCTAACAATTAAGAATTTTTAATTCAAAACCCTAAATTTTATGAGTGACTAAATGAGAATTTTTATCAAACTTGGAAGTCAATATGAAATTTCTTGAATGTTTAAGAACTGACTCCATAAATAACCCTTTCTCAAATTGAAGTTTAGTTTACTTTGGGTTCTTCATTCCGTCGTTTTTTAATTGTTTAATATATATATAACTTTTTTTAAATTGACTTTTAATTCTATTAAGTTTCTGCCCCACCGTCTCCTACTCTTTAAATTGATTATTTATTTTATTAATATTATTAATTTACCTTATTTATTTATAATTCTAAACCTATTACGATCACTAAACTACTTAACCTAACTAACTAACTATATATATATATATATATATATGTAGTTATAGTTATGCGACATAGAAACAAAAAAAGTTATACCAATACCGCCAAACACACCCAATACCGCAAACATGATCATACCAAAATGTTTTCGATTCAGTTAAGATCCAGTACTAGACAACGAGCGCGGGAGTTGTTCACTACGTCGTTATATCTTTATCGTTGTGAGGTGTGTTTTCTTTCGGTGCTATAATTAAATTATATACTATTTTTCTATGTGTTGGTGTTTTACCTCTTGTGTGATTATTTATATGTATTATGGCTTGTATGGTTGACATCATATTCATACTATTTTAGAATTTGTTTTGATTATGTATTACGAACATATAATTTATGAAACATCGGATTTATGGAATTATGATTTATGAATTTATGGACTATGATTTATGAATTATGTTTATGGAATATATTTATTTATGGAATTGGTTTTTTATTAAACTTAAATTTTAAACATCATATGTCTATAAGCATGGGTTGGGATTTGTAATGAGGAAGTTTAGTGGTTTCACCCTTCGGGCTGAATTCCACTTCGGATTGGCGGACGTAGGGAGGAGGTTATGGGAACCTTCCTCATTTTTGGCGGACGTAGTTGGGTGCATTGCATTACGCTTGTGATATTGTATCATGTTTTTAAAGGATTTTAAGAAAATAATACTATGTTTTACGATTATGATTTTTCTTGCACTTTAGAGACACAATAAGCTCTTTAGCTTACTCCCCCATAGTTTTCTCTTACAAATATCTATAGACTTTAGGCAACTTGGTACTCGGAGGATCTCTTTATTTTATCAAATTTATTTTATCTTCAGTATGGATATACTTTACTTTCGGGAGTATTTTATTATTAAGATTGTTTTGGAATTTTAATGTAATTTAGGATTTGAGACTTATTATTTTTACATACATTTTCAGACTTAAATTTGAATGTTTTATTTAAATTATATGATTATTATTTTCACGTTCAGATTTTATAATTATTGATATATTTTATATTATTATCAGAAATAATTTATTTTACGCTATTTTAATATATCGTAATTCGAATTGGTTCCTTGAGGGTAAATTTTTCAAATGTCACTTTCGAAATTCAACTATTTCTTTTAGGCCAGGTTTAGGGGGTTACACTAAGGATCATAAAAATAGTTGTCACCATGAGCAATATTGTGACCTTTACATAATAATCCAAGACATATGCTCATAGCGGGTCAATCCAATATATTGTTCTCTAACAACATATTCATGCTTTGATTTTGACATCTCTATGTCAATGACAAGGAATTATCATCAATCAATCAACATGTTAGCTTTAAACGTATTATTACTGTTCATGCCCATAATAATACTCAACTAAGGTTCTTCTAATAATAATCATATTATTATATGAACATTATCTTCTTTTAGTTTATTTGATACACAAAAATATAACAAAAGAAATAACAGTAATGCCTTTATTCAATAAATGCGGTAAAAATAGTATGTAACCTCCTTAGCCCGGCTTAGACGCCCGACCCGAACTAAGAAGATTACACGGGGAAAACTGAATCCAACTCGTTAAAGTCGACATCGATTAACGACCCTTTCTTTCTTTTTATCTCCTCTAGATGCACATTAAGATCTTATATGTTAAACCAATCATTTTAAAAGAAACGACACATCGATCGGTGTTAGATTAGGGGTTCAATTGCTTAGATTAAACATTTAGGGACTAAACTGTAATTTCTGAAAATTATAGAGGCTAATCAAATTTTAAGATTATCAATCCTTAATTAGTCATGTAACATACCACCATGTCAAAATTCATTACAAACGGATCATCCAAACTCAACCAGTTGAGCATACAACATTTAGGGACCAATATGTAACATTTTAGAACTTTAAAAGATGGTTTTAAGAGAAATTAACGGTCGGGTATCGGTACCCTTAAGCTTGTATCGATATGTGGGAAGGCAGTAGCCAAAGTTGGGAAAAAGGTATCGATACCCTTCCCCGCGTATCGGTACGCCCTTCAAACTTTGCATAGGCGTATCGTTACGCTCCCAACTCGTATCGATACCCCTGTGTGGTTTGGCCTGAAAAATACCTACGAGTATCGATACCCAAGCCCGAGTATCGATACTCGTACCAGAAATGCACATCCAAAAGCCACAAATAAGCATTTAACATAAACTAAGCATGTCCAAAACATCCATACAAGTTATATCAAACATTTCAAACACTTATGCATCAAGATCTAAACATATTTCAAGCATAAGACATGGCAATTCATGAAGAGTATAGAACTAAACAAGCATGCCTTTAGACACTAACCATAGCATACCCAAAATAACAAATATAAGTCCATAAACCATATAGAGACCAATTACAAGTCCCAAAACACAAACTAAACATGCTCAAGGTGTTTCACATCACCAAACAACTTATGAGTGCAAATTCCTCTCATTGCCCCTTATTACACTAAGGAAAAACACATGCTTGGCTTAGCCAAAACTCTTGGATATCCTTTCCTTGCTGCCAAATATGCTCAATTCTCTGCATTGATGAAACAAATGAGCGTAAGCATAAAGCTTAGTGAGAATCGCTATAAAACCAAACATTCATCAATGCGTTTTAAAACCAAATTATCATTCTATGTAGACACATGCCTTCATTTAAATCATGCACTTAAAACGTGATTTCCCTTTTCAAATCCACATGCTTCTCGTATCATTAATTACAAAAAAAAAAATCTTTGCTCATGCTTAAATTAAGCATCACGTGCATTCTAGCATAAGTCTCAAGCATCACACGCTTTCTCAAAAATAGGCTTTCATCATAAATTCACTATATCATCAACATTATATTAGCTCGCAAGTGATTAATACAAAAATCATATCAAAACACAACACAATTGACACAATCGGATACACGGATTACAAGCGTTGTCTCATACGCTTCATACACACTACTGACTACACAAGGTGGAGTTTAATTGCACAATCACAACCCCTCAACATCACTCATTGGTAGTTGTATAATTCCACTAACAAGAGCATGGGACACAAACCACAAGATTCACACACGAGATCAAACCATCTTTCGTTGTGATCTTAGCGTCGATCGTTAGGGTACTTGGATGGAGTTTATGGCACAATCTCAACCCGTCGACATCCAAGGCAACTTTATTCACGGTGCACCCAATCCTATAGCCGGCTAACTATATATGATTCAAGTAACCAAAACCATTTACCATCACTTGCCAATATAATCATCAATCATCATTAACTCACTTTTTTACAAGCATAAAGCACAATGCCTCTTTCACAAGCATTAACATGCTTAAAACCATTTATATAAATCATATAATCTCAAGGATCAATTACCATGTGCATCCTTAACAAAATGGCATTTGAAAATCAGCAACATCAATGCTCAAATCATGCTTTAAAACAGTAATCAAACCACATTTAATTCAAGTGTATTTTAAACCAAAACATAGCACATTCCGGGAAAGACTTTCGATTTACTTACTCTTGAGCTTAGCTAAGTATTTCAAACTTACACTAAGCTCCCAAAACCACGTTCAAAACGTTTCAAAGCTGGAAAACTCTTTTCCACTCACCGGTACGTGAAACTTCGCTTGTTGACGCAAAGATCACTCGTCTGAAGCTTCCAAAATTGCTTCGCTTGCTTCCGAATAAAAATCCCCTGTTTTTAGAGCACCAAAGACAAAAATCCAATGCATTAAAAATGCATTCCAACTCCAGCAACTAAACACAAACTCGTTGCCCAGCAAAACTACATCAATTTACCCATCCGAAACAACCGAAAACTCATTCGATTGCCTTCTAAACCAAGCCCAACCAACAATCATCACTTCCAACCATTAATATTCATCAAAACACATCTAAAAGCAACCAAAACCATTCCTTATACCTCCAGCAAACATATAACTATCAAAACACTTCAAAAACTACACTAAAACCATAATAAAACTCTAGGATTTCAAGGATTTCGGGATCTATATCATTAAAACACTTTTTCAACATCATAACCATCCCAAAACTCAATTATAATCCATCTAAAACAGATCTCGTCAACAACACTCCGAAAAGCAAGAATTAAACCTTTATTTTGCAAGATTTTGATCTTAAATCAAAACTATAATCAAAACTCAGTTGAAAACAACAATTGAGAGTCAATAATCTTGGGAATTTCAATAAAGAACCTTGATTAGAGGTTGAGAACGAGATTTACTTCCAATCCTTGCTTTTCTCAATGATTGACAAGTTTTTGCTTCACAAAACTTGAAGAAAAATATGAAGAATATTTAGAAATGAGTTTAGAAATGAGAAATAAGGGTTGCAAAGTTAGTTGCGTAAAATGAAACTTCTCAATTTACTAATTTATTAATTAAATAAAATAAAATCCCTTTTCAATCAATTATGTTAAAATTCATTTAAATCACATGTCAAATTGAGGAAAGGCTAAATTGCACAAAAGCTCCCTAAAGGTTCTAAGATTTTGACTCTCCTTTTGAAAATTGCATTTTTCCACTGTTTTGAAACTTTACCTTTTGGTCACTGCCCAAAATGTACCACTTCCAAAACTCATTTTGTAAAATTTATTTGACCAACCTCTTAAACATAATTTTATAGGATTTCAGCAATTTTGTCATATTTTATCATATCCCGAACCTTGATTTTCCAGAACCACATAATATGATTCAAACCGTTTCCAACAGACCCGATCCGATGTCTAAAATATCTAGGCCCAAAACCAGGGCGTTACAACTCTCCCCCACTTAGGAAATTTCGTCCTTAAAATTTTACCTGAAGAAAAAAGATGCGGGAACTGCTTCAACATGTCCGCCTTGCTTTCCCAAGTGGACTCATCAACTCCTCAGTGTCGCCACAACACCTTCACAAGCTCTGTCGTCTTGCCACGAAGAACTTTGCTGCTCAAATCAAGGATCTTCACCGGTTCCTCATCATAAGACAAATACAGATTCAACTCTATCTCCTCCACGTGCATTACATGTGAAGGATCTAATCTATACCTCCGTAACATCGAAACATGGAACACATCATGAATCTTTTCCAACTCGGGAGGCAACCTCAACCGATAAGCCACGGGACCAACACGCTCCACAATCTCATAAAGTCCAATAAACCTCGGGCTAAGCTTACCCTTACACCCAAATCTCATCACATTCTTCCAAGGCGATACTTTCAAGAACACACGTTCACCAACCGCGAACTCGATCTACTTACGCTTTAGATCCGTGTAAGACTTTTTCAGGTCCGATGATGTCTTCAACCGCTCACAAATGAGCTTCACCTATTTGGTGGTTCCTTTCAACATAGCTGGCATTGAAATCAACTTTTGCCCAGTTTTCGCCCAACAAAGAGGCGTCCTACACTTTCTCCCATACAAAGCCTCGTATGGAGTCATTTAAATGCTTGCCTGATAACTATTGTTGTAAGCAAACTCAACCAAAGGCAAGTGCTTCTCCCAAGATCCCTGAAAATCAATAACGCAACATCTCAACATGCCCTCAAGCACCTGGATAACACGCTCTGACTGTCCATTTGTCTGAGGATGATAAGTAGTACTGAAATTCAACCGTGTACCCAAGGCTTGATGCAAACTTTCCCAAAACCTCGATGTGAACCTCGAATCTCTATCCGACACTATAGACTTCGGCACCCCGTGCAAACGCACAATCTCAGTAGTTTACAACTCAGTCAGCTTATCCAATGTATACGTAGTATGCACATGCAAGAAATGTGCACACTTCGTAAGGCGATCAACAATCACCCAAACAAAATTCTTCTTCGATGGTGACAAAGGCAAACCAGACACGAAATCCATGGTAATCCTTTCCCACTTCCATTCTGGTATTTTCAACGGTTGCCACAACCCAGAAGGAACCTAATGTTCAGCCTTCACTTGCTGACAAACCATGCATTTGCCAACAAATTCGGTAACATCCTTTTTCAACCCCAGCCAATAGTACTCATCCTTCAAACCACGATACATCTTCGTACTACCAGGGTGCATAGCAAAAGGACTACTATGAGCTTTAGTCAGAATAGTGCACCTCAACTCAGCATCATTTGGCACCACTATCCGACTCCCAAAGCATAGAACACCATCATCGTTGAAACTGAACTCCGAAGGCTTACCATCAGCAATATCTTGAACGTGAGGGACAAGATAATCATCAAGCAACTGCTTATCCTTGATCAACTAAATCAAGGATGGTTTCACTTGCAATTTGGCAACAAGACTACCATCACGTGATATGCTCAAGCGAGCAAACATCGCCCTCAACTCCACAGCCACCTTCATGCTCAAAGCATCGACCACAACATTGGCCTTCCCAAGATGATACTCGATCGACAGATCATAATCCTTAAGAAGCTCCACCCATCGTCGTTGCCTAAGATTCAACACTTTTTGAGACATAAGATACTTCAAACTCTTATGATCTGTGAATACCAGACACTTCTCGCCATAAAGGTAATGCCTCCAAATCTTCAAAGCAAACACAACAGCCGCAAGCTCAAGATCATGAGTAGGGTAGTTACGCTCATGCACTTTCAACTATCTAGATGTATATGCCACTACCTTACCCTCTTGCATCAACACACAACCCAAACCGACATAAGATGCATCACTATGGACCACAAACTCCTTACCAGACTCATGTTGAACCAAGACAGGAGCTTGCGTCAAAGCTTTCTTCAACTTCTCAAAAGATTGCTGCCTCGCATCTGTCCACTCAAAGTGAACATTCTTCTGCAACAACTTGGTCAAAGGTGCAACAATCTTCGAAAAACCCTCGACAAACCTTCGGTAACATCCAGCCAAGCAAAGAAAACTTCGTACCTCTATCACCGACTTATGCACTTTCTAATTCATCACTGCTTCTATCTTATGTGGATCAACACGAATACTCTCGGCTGATACAACATGTCCAAGGAAGACTACCTCCCTAATCCAGAACTCACACTTGCTCAGCTTAGCATACAACTGGTTCTCCAACAACACTTGCAACACTATCCTTAAGTGTCTATCATGATCCTCCTCTGTACGAGAGTACACAAGGATGCCATCGATGAACACTGCCACAAATTGATCCAAAAACTCATGGAATACACGATTCATTATGTCCATGAAAGCAGCAGGTGCGTTGGTTAATCCAAAAGGCATCACTAAGAACTTATAATGTCTGTACCTTGTCCGAAAAGTCGTCTTAGGTACATCCACATCCTTCACCTTCAACTGGTAATACCCTGACCTCAAATCAATCTTAGAAAACATCGAGGCTCCTTGAAACTGATCAAAGAGATCATCAATCTTTGGCAATGGATACTTGTTCTTAATCATCAACTTGTTCAGTTGCTGATAATCTATACACATCCGCATTGTCCCGTCTTTCTTCTCTACAAACAACAACGGTGCACCCCAAAGTGATACACTCGACCGGATGAATCCTCGATCAAGAAACTCCTACAGTTGCGTCTTCAACTCTTTCAGCTCTTTCGGTGTTTTGGCGGCAACCCAGTCAACTCTTCCGGAAAGACACCCAGAAAATCACAAACGGTTCTGATGTCTCGCACGCGTACATCATTTGCACCAGGATTAATCACATATGCAAGATAAGCATCACAACCCATCCTTATCATATGTCTCGCTTCCAAAGCCGAAACAACATTAGACAAGAATTTCACATTCTCGTCTACTATCACCACCTCATAATCATTAGCAAGCTTCAAGGTAACTCGCTTAACGTCGAAATCAACAACAACCATATGCTCAGACAACAAATCCATCCCAAGGATCACATCATACCCATAAAAAGGTAATTCCATCAAATCTACAGGAAAAACATGACCCTGCACAGACAAGAGGCATCTCATGTACAACTTTCTTGTAACCACAGTCTCACCAAAGGAACTAGTCACTTGCATTCCTACCCTCTAAAACTCAACATGTGTATCAAGAAAATGTGCATGCTCACTCGAGATATAAGAATGCGTGGATCCAGAATCGATCAATGCCAACAATGATAAAGACTGTAGAACAAAGGTACATGCGATGACATTGTTGTCGTTTCACCCCTCGCGCTGAGCATAGACCCTCACCGGACTGCCACCCCCAGGTTGAACTGCTACCACATGTGCGACACCACGCTGACCCTCATCTCTCCTCTAAAAATTACCTCAACTGCGCCCACGACCTCTCTGAGGTGCAGCAACAGTAGGTTCACGCCCCTGACCTCCACCAGCCAATAGAGGACACTCGCGCCTCACATGATCAGCTGAACCACAGTTCCAGCAGGAATTCCCTGTCACCACAATAGGAGCTCGTGCCTCTCTAGTCGCACGTAGACAATCTCGCCTCAGATGATCCCTCGATCCACACGTCCAACACGTGTGCTACTCAGACCTCACTCATCCACCCTGAGCCTATCCACCCCGTCTAGGAGCACGTCACCTCGTATCAGGCTGATTCCTCCTATCTCAGCCTCTTTTGTTCCGTCCACCTCAAGAACTGAACTCAGCAGCTCTCTTATCAGAGTTAGAACTACCTCCACGAGATGTTAGACCCAAGCTCTGCTCGATGTCCTTAGCCCGACACATGAGCACATCAAAATCTGTGTAATCTTAGGCCAACATAAAGGTCTTCACTTCCTGTACAAGCCCATACCGGAAGCGATCACAACGATGCCTCTCACTCGGCATCAACTCAAGGGCATACTGGCTATGACATACGAACTAGACCTCGTATTGAGCGACATAAAGATTTCCTTGCACAAGCGGCATAAACTCATGCTTCTTCTCATCCAAGTATCTCACACCAAGATACTTCTTCTTAAATGCATTCTGAAAGAACTCCCAATCTTCCTCATTGGGCTCCAAACCAGCGGTGATAGTCGTCAACCAACTATAGGCATTACCCTGAATAAGAGAAACTACGCACCCCAGCTTGCCCTCATCACTGCATCCCATATGATCCATGATGTGGATCGTACTGCTAACCATGCCTCCGATGCCTCAGGAGACATACCACGGAACTCGGCAGCTCCCAGATTCCTCAGCCTTTCCAAAGGCAAACCCACCTACCAGGTACAGGTGCCTGAACTTGCACTCCAGCTACCACAGCCTGAAACGCTCTGGTGATCACCTGAACTAGCGGCGCTAGATCACCCATTACTGGACCAGCCTGTCTACATTGCTCTGACTCTCCACCTCCAGGTGGTGGTGGCGAAGGTAGAGTCCCATCATATGGATCCTCGGCCCCCTAATTACCTTGCTCAGGCGTAGGCACGATCGTATTCGATCTAAGCTGTCTCTTCGGACCCATTGTGCTATTTTTAACAAGGCATAATAACAAAAACAAATCAACCCATGATTTAGGACAACCTCAAGCAAGGATCCAAGTTACAAAACCAATTTAAAACATTTAACTAGTGTAACAAGGTAATGAGCACCCCGATTTCTCTCAAGCATGACATAGCATATCATAATCATCATGCTTTACATCGTCCACAATCAGCGCACATCCTTATCACATCATCAACATTGAATCATATTTAACTCCCATATGATTCATAACAACTAAGCATGGCATAAACACCAACATTCAACCAAAAACATGATTTTCAAACGACATGCCACTTAACATCGAATCGAACATCAAAACATACCAATTTCACTTACCATCATCCCCAATTCTTTCAAAACCTAGTTCTGATACCAAAAAATGTAACCCCCTTAGCCCAACCTAGACGCCTGACCTGAACTAAGAAGATTACACGGGGAAAACCGAAGCCAACTCGTTAAGGCCAACTTCGATTAACGACCCTATTTTTCTTTTTATCTCCTCTAGATGCACATTAAGATCTTATATGTTAAACCAAACATTTTAAAAGAAACGACACAATGATCAGAGTTAGATTATGGGTTCAATTGCTTAGATTAAACATTTAGGGACTAAACTATAATTTCTGAAAATTACAGAGGCTAATCCAATTTTAAGATTACCAATTCTTAATTAGTCATGTAACATGCCACTATGTCAAAATTCATCACAAACAGATCATCCAAACTCAACCAATTGAGCATGCAACATTCAGGGACCAATATGTAACATTTCAGAACTTTAAAAGATACTTTTAACAGAAATTAACGGTCGAGTATGGTACCCTTAAGCCCGTATCGATACGCGGGAAGGCAGAAGCCAAAGTTGGGAAAAGGTATCGATACCCTTCCCCGCGTATCGGTACGCCATTCAAACTTTGCACATGCCCAACGATACACTCTCAACTCGTATCGATACCCAGTGTGGTTTGGCTTGAAAAATGCCTTGAGTATCGATACCCAAGCCCGAGTATCGTTACTCGTACTAGAAATGAACATCCAATAGCCACAAATAAGCATTTAACATCAACTAAACATGTCCAAAACATCCATACAAGTTATATCAAACATTCCAAACACTTATGCATCAACATCTAAACATATTTCAAGCATAAGACATGGAAATTCATGAAGAGTCTAGAACAAAACAAGGATGCCTTTAGACACTAACCATAACATAGCCAAAATACTAAATATAAGTCCATAAACCATATAGAGACCAATTACAAGTCCCAAAACACAAACTAAACATGCTCAAGGTGTTTCACATCACAGAACAACTCATGAGTGGAAATCCCTCCCATTACCTCTTATTACACTAAGGTAAAACACATACTTTGCTTAGCCAAAACACTTGGATATCCTTTGCTTGCTTTCTGCCAAATATGCTCAATTCTTTGCATTGATGAAACAAATGAGCGTAAGCATAAAGCTTAGTGAGGACCGCTATAAACCAAACATTCATCAATGCGTTTTAAAACCAAATTATCATTCTTTGTAGACACATGCCTTCCTTTAAACCATGCACTTAAAACATCATTTCCGTTTTCAAATCCAGATGCTCTTAGTATCATTAGTTACAACATCAAAAATCTTTGCTCATGCATAAATCAAGCATCACATGCATTCTAGCATAAGTCTCAAGCATCACATGCTTTCTCAAAAATAGGCTCTCATCATAAATTCACTATATCATCAAAATTATATTGGCTCGCAAGTGATCAATACAAAAACCATATCAAAACACAACACAATTGACACAATTGGATACGCGGATTACAAGCGTTGTCCCATACGCTTCATACACACTACCGGCTACACATGATTAAACCATCCTCCGTTGTGATCTTAGCCTCGATCGTTAGGGTACTTGGATGGAGTTTATGGCACAATCTCAACCCCTCGACATCCAAGGCGACTTTATTTACGGTGCACCCAATCCTATAGTCGGCTAATTATATCCTATTCAAGTAACCAAAACCATTTACCATCACTTGCCAATATAATCATCAATCATCATTAACTCACTGTTTTACAAGCATAAACCACAATGCCACTTTCACAAGCACTAACATGCTTAAAACCATTTACATAAATCATATAAACTCAAGGATCACTTACCATCTGCATCCTTAACAAAATGGCATTTAAAAATCAGCAACATCAATGCTCAAATTATTCTTTAAAACAATAATCAAACCACATTTAATTCAAGTGCATTTTAAACCAAAACATAGCACATTCTGGGAGAGAATTTCGATTTACTTACTCTTGAGCTTAGCTAAGTGTTTCAAACTTACACTAAGCTCCCAAAACTACATTCAAAACGTTTCAAAGCTGGAAAACTCTATTCCACTCACTGATACGTGAAAATTCGCTTGCTGACGCGAAGATCACTCGTCCAAAGCTTCAAAAATTGCTTCACTTGCTTCCGGATCAGCGTCCCCTATTTTTAGAGCACCAAAAACAGAGATCCAATGCATTAAAATGCATTCCAACTCCAGCAACTAAACAAAAACTCGGTGCCAAACAAAACTACATGAATTTACCCATCTAAAACAACCGAAAACTCATTCAATTGCCTCCTAAACCAAGCCCAGCCAACAATCATCACTTCCAACCATTAATATTCATCAAAACACATCTAAAAACAACATAAAACCTTCCTTATACATCCAAAAAACATATAACCATCAAAACACTTCAAAAACACCACTAAAACAATAATAAAACTCAAAGATTTTAAGGATTCCGGGATCTATATCATTAAAACACTTTTTCAATGTCATAACAATCCCAAAACTCAATTATAATCCTTCTAAAATAGATCACATCAATAACACTCCGAAAATCAAGAATTAAACCTTTATTTTGTAAGATTTTGATCTTAAATCAAAAGTATAATCAAAATTCAGTTGAAAACAACAATTGAGAGTCAATAATCTTGGGAATTTCAATAAAGAAACTTGATTAGAGGTTGAGAACGGGAGTTACCTCCAGTCCTTGCTTTCCTCAATGATTGATAAGTTTTTGTTTCACAAAACATGAAGAAAATATGAAAATCTTTAGAAATGAGTTTAGAAATGAGAAAGGGGGTTTGAGAGAAAAGAAATCTGGAGAAAGGAAATTGAGAAATGTGTTTGGCTGAAATGTGGGTTGCAAAGTTAGTTACGTAAAATGAAACTTCTCAATTTACTAATTTATTAATCAAATAAAATAAAATCCCTTTTCAATCAATTATTTTAAAATTCATTTAAATCACATGTCAAATTGAGGAAAGGCTAAATTGCACAAAAGCTCCCTAAAGATTCTAAGATTTTGACTCTCCTTTTGAAATTTCATTTTTCATAGTTTTGAAACTTTACATTTTGGTCACTGCCCAAAATGTACCAATTCCAAAACTCATTTTGTAAAATTGATTTGACCAACCTATTAAACGTAATTTTAGAAGATTTTAGCAATTTTTGTCTTATTTTAATCCTATCTCGAACCTTGATTTCCCTGAACCACCTAATATGATTCGAACCGTTTCCAACCGGCCCGATCCGATGTCTGAAACATCTAGGCCCAAAACTAAAGCGTTACATAGTATGTCAATACAATCATCATATGATTCGTCTTTGGACATACCTTAACACTAACTAACTATATTTTATCTTTTTCAGGTGTTGTACTGTTGCATGACCCGAGGAACACCCAATGAACCCATACTACCAATATTTCCTGAGATTGAACATCTTTATCATGAATGAAGACGTATATAATAAGCTTTTATGAATCATGCATAGACATCAAAACCACTGAGGTCAACCAGGTGAAAATCTGGAAGATCTTGATGTTGTGGTAAATGGCGGAGCTGTAGTTCGTACACAAGCTATTAGAGATCATTTGAATCTTATCTTGGGTGATCTCAATCTTGGGATTGTAGCTCCCGAGATTCAGGCAGTCCACTTTGAACTCAAATTGGTGATGTTCAACATGTTGAACTTAATTGGTCAATTTGGTGGATCGCCTCATAAAGATGCAAGGCAACACATCAGTGCATTCTTGGAAGTGTGTGACTCCTTTAGACAACAAGGTGTGCATGAAGATGTGTTGAAGGTTAAGTTATTTCCTTACTCAATGTGTGATCGAGCACGAGCTTGGTTGAGTGGAGTACCCCCTGGTTCAATGGAGACATGGATAGATCCTTGCAAAAGCTTTTTGCATTGGTATAATCCACCCAACATGAACACCCAGCTAATGAATGATATTGCTTCCTTTTGTCAAGATGATGATGAGTCGATGTACGAGTGTTGGGATAGATACAAGTGACTTCTTCGTGAATGCATAAATCATGGTTTTCAAGATTGGACGCAAGTCGTGATATTCTACAATGGTGTTAATGCTCCCACGAGGATGACAATAGATGCTTCAGCAAATGGAACTTTGCTGGACAAGTCGCCCGAAGAAGCATTTGATAGCGTTGATAGGATAGCAAACAATGACTACCAATTTCCCACTACTAGACTTGGAACGGGGAGGAAGACTCATGGGACACTTGAGCTTGATGTTAATGATTCCGTTTCAGCTGAATTGTCGGCCATTACAAAAATGTTAAAGAATCTCCAACATCCAAATGAGGTGAAGGAAGTTAAGGTTGCAATAGTTTGTGTTCGTTGTGATGGAAGGCATCATGTGAGCGAGTGCTCGGAAAACCACGAGTCTACCAACTATGTGGGGAACTACAATAGGAACAACAACAACCCCTACTCCAACACTTATAACCCAAGATGGCATCACCATCCTAATCTCTCTTAGGGGAATCAAGGAAACCAAAATACCGGTAGCTCGAATCGGCAACAAAACCAGACTAAACCCCAAGGTTACCAGCAAAATATGCCATGGAAAAATGAAAACAAGGGTTCATCCTCTTCATCAAACAACAACTCCTTGGAAGCTACTCTCCAAGACTTTATGACGTATACAAAGGCTTTACTTCATGACCATGAAGCGTCTATTAAGAGCCAAGGTGCGCTGCTACAAAGTCATATCTCATCTTTGAGAGCATTGGAAACCCAAGTAGTTCAAATAGCACGAGAATTACAAGTTCGACCTCATGGCAGTTTACCTATTGATACTGAAGTCACTAAACATCATGGAAAGGAGCAATGTAGTGCACCCACTGTAAGGAATGGCACCCAACTTAACAAGGAAGATAAGTTTAAGGGGGAGAAAGTAGATGATTCCAACCCCAAAACTATGCAAGAAGAACCTGAAGAGCAAGAGGATTCATCTCTTGAGAAAAACAAGAGTGAGGGGTCGACAAGTGAACCTACTGACGGAAGAAAGAATTTTGATATAACAAAAGATAGACCCCCACCAGTAGAGAAAGAAGTCAGACCCCCCCCCCACCCTTCCCTCAAAGATTGAAGAAGCATAACAAAGATATTTAATTCAAGAAGTTTGTATATATTCTTGACCAGGTGCACATCAATGTCCCATTTTTGGAAGCCATTGATCAGATGCCCACTTATGCAAAGTTCCTCAAGGATATTGTAATCAAGAAGAGGAAGGTTGAGAAGTTTGAGACTGTTGCTACAATAAAAGAGTGCTATTATGTGCTTAGCAATTTGCCACCTAAAAGGAATGATCCAAGAAGCTTCATCATCCCATGTTCAATAGGTGACAATTATGTGAGGAAAGCCCTATGCGATCTTGGATCTAATGTCCAAGTCAGTTTTTATGAAGCTTGGTATGGGAAATACAACGCCTACCACCGTTATTTTGCATTTAGTTGAACGATCCCACGTTCGTTTGAAATGGAGGATAGAAGATGATGTTGTGAAGGTGGGAAATTTTTTTTCCCAGTCAACTCTTTCATTCTTGATTGTGAAGCCAATGCGAATGCACCAATTATTTAGGGGACACCGTTCGTAGCCAACGGTTGAATCTTGATCGACTGTGCAAATGGTGAATTCACCATGAGAGTGGCTGATCAAAAGGTGACCATAAATGTCTTCAACACCCTAAAATATGTGGATGAACATGAGGAGTGCCAATACATGGATGCTACAGCAGAAGAGGAAGCTGGAAAATTTTGCTGCAGCGATTTTCTACAAGTTGAGGACTATATGAAGCTCATTGAAGATGACAATGAGGAGTTCAAGGAGCTTGAGGAGTTCCCAATGGAGGTGCAACAATCTAGCTTGCTCATAGCTAGACCAAGTACGCAATTTGAACCTCTAGATTTTTTTGAATTTACTCCTCTAAAACCCTCACTTGAGCATACACCCACATTAGAATTAAAACCCTTACCAACATACCTTAAATATGTTTATTTGGGTTGCAATGAGACTTTACCCGTGATAATATCTTCTAGTCTTACACCTAAGCAAGAATGTAGCTTGATAATTGTGTTAGCTCAATATAAAAAAGCATTAGGTTGGACTATGGATGACTTGAAGGGCATAAGCCCTACTATTTGTAGTCACACAATTTTGCTTATGATTGCCACAACAATTCTATCGAACCCAAAGAAGGCTGAATCCAATCATGAAGAATGTGGTGATGAAGGAGATAATCAAGTGGCTCGATGTTCGAGTTATTTACCCAATATCAACCAATTCGTGGGTCAGCCCGGTGTAATGTGTACTGTAAAGTCTCCAAAGTTCTATATTTCATGCACATTCCATCTCATATTATTGTTGTTTTTTAGTACATCTTAGGCATAATTAGGTTCATGCATTGCATTTTATAGTATTCTTTACTCTGCCATGCTTTGTATTGATTTTCTCTTATTTGGTAAAGAAAAGGTATTGTTTTAGTTTCAGGTACTAGAGGCTGACAGAAGGAGAGAGATGCAGATGACATGATGTTGAGGCAGCAAACTAAGTAGTTGTACTAATTCCGTTCTAGACAGAGACAGCAGATGTCGAGTAGCTATCGCCGCCCGACCTGCCGCCCAAGACAGCAAATTGAGGAATTGGAGAACTGGAGTGCAATCTGTAGAGCAAAAAATCATGATCTTAACGGTGATGTCCACTTAATTTTCTGACGACTGTAGCAACAGGCAGAGCCATCGAAGGCGGAGCAAGGCAACATGAAGAAGTCCATATTCAACTCAAAGAAGTCAGAATTTAAGGTTGAATTTAACGCAAAAGCTACTTTGAAGACTTCTACTCCAAGAAGGACTAGACCTAGCTAATACCTATATATACACATTGTACTTTTACTTCAAAACAACTTAGGTTTTCCCTTAGGCATAGTTTAGGTTTTCTTGCCGCCATTATGTTCCAAATTTCTCTTTGGGTTTGGGTTATGTTGTAATTAGTGTGAGAACGGTTGTTTAGGATTTTAAGCTTGTTTTTGCAATAAAGCTTCAAGGTTTGCTTATTCCATGTTCTTCATAGTTTTCAATGAAGGCGAAAGATTAGTTGATTACTGTCCATTTGTTCGGTATCGAGAGACTCGAAATCACGAAAGGAGTAAGTACGATCTCGTCTATAGACGGTGTTGATCAATCCATTCTAGACATAGGTTAGGGTTTAAAGCGACTAAAAGAGGACAAATAAACATTGTTGTCTTTGCACGATTCACGTTGCGACTGGTATTTTCTACAATGAGCATCAACAACATTCTGACTTAGACATAAGTGGGATCACTTTCAAAGCGTTCTGTCGAGCCTTGTAGTTCTACCGAGTTTGTCGCCGAGACACAAGTCCATTCCCCTACTGAGGTAGTGAGAGCATCTCAACAGCCTAACTGCCATCCCCTGCCGAAGCAGCATAGTTTGGCAGTGCAAAGCAACTTGTCCTATTCAACGCAGTTTCACACTAAGTAGCAGCATAACCCTGCCCATTTTATCAATCTGATTTCTTCCCTTTTAATTACTTGTGTTTTATTTTATTTTCCTTTGAAACAAACCAAATTATTTGTGCAATTTACTTTTACTGTGCAGGAACAACGAATCAAGTCAAGTTGTCCAATCCCTGTGGGAGACGATATCTTTTATACTATTATTTAACAGGAGTGTGCACTTGCGCTCATATTTAGAGAACACTAAAATGCTCTACAAGTTTTTGGCGCCGTTGTTGGGGCTTGGTAACAGCGAAATTCGTTTTTAAATTTCTGCACCATTATTTATTTGCATTTAATTTCTAGTTTTTATTAATTTTATTTTTAATAAAAAGGATTTTACAGTTCCCATGCTAAGTGTATGACCAGGGCCAACCCAAAAGGCGAAATCGTTTATGCTGACGATATCGAACAAAGAGCAAGAGAACTCAAAAATGACATCAGAACAACCCTGGGGAAAACTAAAGAAGAGAGAAAGGCATAGGAAATCATGGAAGTAATAAACGACAACCCTACCAACAATGCTCATAACGGTAGGGATGGGCAACAAAACCCGCCACCCAGAGAACAACAGCAAGTTCCACCAAGGCATCTGCCCCCTATTCCGCCCAGGCAGCCACAGTACGCTCGAACCACCAGGGACTACTTAGAACATGACTTCAGAGGGTTCGATCCTACAGTGAGAGAACCTGAGATTGAGGCGGTTCACTTCGAGCTAAAGCCCGTGATGTTCAACATGATAAACACATTGGGGAAATTTGGAGGGACTGCCACAGAAGATGCTCGACAGCACTTAAGAGGATTTTTGGACATATGCAGAGCATTCAAAATACACAGAGTCCACCAAGACGTGATAAGGCTGATGTAACCCCCTTATCCCGGCCTAGACGCTTGACCCGAACTATGAAGATTATACGGGGAAAACCAAAGTCAACCCGAAAGTCAACCTTGATTAACGACCCATTTTTTCATTTTAATCTTGTCTAAATACATGTTAACCCTAAGTGAGTACTCACAAATCATGTTTGAGAAAGGCACATCGACCGGATAGCATTTAGGGACTCAATTGCACTTAATACAAATTTAGGGACCAAAATGTAATTTTTGTAAATTAGAGGAACTTCACAGATTTTGGGTTTACCAATATGAAATTAATAATGTTACATGCTTCTATGCCAAATTTCAGCTAAAAAGACTTCTCAAACTCAAGAAATTGCAATCACAATATATAGGACTAAAATGTAAAGCATGCAAACATCAGAACAATTCAAATCTGAGTCCGACGGTAACCTGTTTCGAAACAGCTACTCACCGTACCGAAACAATGTATCGAAACAGCCCCTTACGTTTCAAAATGCCAAGGCCATTTTAGGCCCCCGTTCTGAAACACCATAGGGTGTTTCGATACACTCTGCCCAGAAACAGCAGCAAATGCTGGTTTTTCATACATTAACACACTCAAGCATGCTTCAAAGACTCCAAAATCATACCATCAATTCATCATACATATAAGGAACATATTTGGAACATTAAAACACGAACATAGCATCAAACACAAATTCTCATTAGTCTAGAGGCATGCTTCCTAATCACAAACCAAAATAAGCAATCCAACCTCAAATCAACAATTAAGGCCATTTACAACCCAAACAAGCTAAAACAAACATGCCAAAACCTTAGGGAGTTCAACACATCTCCCAAATACAATTCTTGGTTTCCCATTGCCAATATATCAAAACAAAAATGTGTGAAAACTTCACCATACATGAGCTTGGACTTCCTTGGATGAACTTAGCTTCCTTGATGCCCGAAAATACCTCAATTATCTGCATAATTGGTAAAAGAGAGAGCGTAAGCACAAATGCTTAGTGAGGCATGCTCTAAAGAAAACCAACACAACAATGCATATCTTGAAAACACTTTCTCAAAAGTTTTTAAACCACATGCTCATTCTATCTCATGCTTGGAAACCTTTCAAAGCAATTCCTCATTGAAAACACATTTTCCTTAATTCTATCTCATGCATTTAAACCAATGCAAAACTCATGGCAAAGCCAAACTCATGCTTGTACTCTAAAGCATTTCATAGACAAACCACATATGCATTTCGCATAGCATAAACCGTTTCATCAAAGGTACATGTGGATCAAAAACCATTACATATTTTATATTGGCATTTCACATCTCTTTATTACTCGGATATACGGACATCTCACTAGACACTTCCGGTGGCATCTCTCATCACCGTACTCACTCGTCTAGCAGCATAGTTTCCGGTGGAATCTCACATCATCGTACTCACATGGCGGAATCTCTCATCGCCACAAACCTTGGGTATTTCACCAAGTCCTACCCGATGGAATGCCCATCATTGGTTCTCTCCCTTTGGCTTAACCGAAGAGCTCGTATGAATTTTTAGTTTATAGTGCACTCTCATCCTATTGATCGATCAATTATATCTGGTAAGTATCTCAACATCTATGCCAATATATTATGTCAATCATCATCTCACCTACTATTTTTCATGCACTAAATCTCAAACATTCTCATCTCATTTCAAAATCATAACATTTTCTATGCTTTAACAAAAAAGCTCAAATCTCAACTATGCAACATGTTACTTTATGAAATCATTTCAAGCATCAACACATGCTATAAAATATGCATAAAACAGTAGGAATTTATCAATCTAAAACCATGAGCATGTAAAAGCATTTTAGGGGCAATCACCACATTCAAGAGAGCAATCTAGCCAATACTTACTTCTGGACTTAGGAAGGTGTTTCAAACCTTTCCTAAATCCCCAAACCTTGTTTCTTTGTCCCTCAAGGACTTCTAAACCATACGCACTCACCAATTACGTTTCGCTTGCTTGCCGAAACGCTATCTAAGCTTCCGGATCAACTCCAAAGGTGTCTGAAGATGTCTCCCCTATTTTAAACACATAAGAGCAGAGGATTAATGCATCATCATGCATTGAAATCATCAGCCACACACCTAAACTCGCTGCTCTACACAAAAACCACATTTCGGCTACCAAACACTACCGAAATCACCTCCAAACTCTTCCAAAACCAAACCCAGCCAAGATCCATCACTTCTAATCATTTCTAAACATTAATTAACGTCAAAAATCAACACTACCACGTCCTTATACCTCCAGCTATAACAGAACACCAAAATCACCCAAAAACCATCATTCTAACAAGCAAAACTTAGGAAAAACAAGCCTATTCAGGATTGGATTGATAAAACCTCATTTATAACATCAATTAACATCCAAAATACATTAGAAAACCATCTCAAAACAGAGCCCAATCAATCACCACGAAAATCTTCAAGATCTCTTCCATAATCTTGAGTTTTAAGCCAATTTCTTGTTTCTAACACTAAAACCACTTAAAAATCATCAATAAAGGATTGATAACTTGGGAATTTCAGTAAAGAATTGATCATTAGAGGAGAAGGACGAATCTTACCTCTAATGGATGATTTCTCCTTGATTTGGGCAAGTTTTCTTGATAATTCAATGTAGATATCAAGTGGATTTGATGAGGAATTGATTAGGAATCAAAGAGTGATTGAAATCTCATCAAATGAAGTGGAAATCAAAGTAAATTTGCTGGAGAAAAAGTGTTTGGTTGAAAGGAATTTGAGAGAAAATAAAACGAGGGAAAATTTGTGAAAAGTAGTTATGAAAAGTCAAATGTGGTTTTCTAGTTTAATCACCTTCATTTTCTTTAATTAAAACATTAATTAAATCACCAAAATTAAGGAAAAATCTGATGAAAACATTTTGGTAAAATTAGCTCCCTAAAGATTCAAATTTTCAATCATTTACAAAACAGTCACTAGTTAACTTTGCAAAAACTGCGATTTGGTCACTATATCGAAATGTAGTATTTCCAAACCTTATTTTGTAAAATTGATTCCACCATTGTCTTTCTTATATTAAATAAAGATTTTTAGATATTTTTCTATATTTTTAAAACATCCCGAACTAGGTGTTCTCTAAAACCCCCTTTTAGATTAAAACCATTTTCCAGACCGATCCGGTTCAGACTCTAAACATCTAGGCCCAAATTTGGGGTGTTACAACTGAGATTATTCCCTTATTCACTGAGGGATATGGCAAAGTTGTGGTTGAACAACCAGCCAGCAGGGTCATTCAACACATATACAGAGCTGTGTAAGATAAAGTTAGCTCATGGAAACTCAAATCGAAGTAAAGAATGAGCTAGCTAAGTTTAGCTCAATCCAGCTCACACCAAGCTCAACCAGCTCACTTCAACTTCAGCTACACATGTCAGCTCAACACCGAAAGGTCATGTCCCCTCCAAAGGAACATGTCCTTAGGCATTTTGGAGGGAAAGTAGAATGGGCGGTAACCAACAATAGAGGGAACTTTTGAGCGCCCAAACTATTTACAGTACAAGCTATAGTTTCAATCCTCAATTTACTTATAAATTTCATGATTACTTTTAACATAGCTTCTCAAGTCATGTCTTTCTTGTTACATATATTATCAAACTTAGCATATTGCGGTTATGAGTTACTTGACATATAATATAGCAAATACAACATATCATAGACATGATTTACTATTCATATATATTAAGGAAAATTTTTATTTTTCTAAGAAATTCCATTATCATGTGTTTAACATAGCCTTGAGAATCGAATAATAGCATAGGTACATGAATCCCCAACCAAATTGTCGTCAATAACAAAGTGGTACTTGCAGTACTAGTGTTTGCCTCCTAATATCGCCAAATGACCACAAAACATACCTCCTAATGTCTCTAAATAAGGACCAATGTCCTGGACCGTAGTCCACCCCAACACTAAGCTCTATAAACTCTATGGCATGCCAACTATACCTAAGACTGACTCGATACGAAGCCTTTCACATTCATTTTCTTTTATTAGAATAGAGTGAGCATAGCTCCTTATCAGATAACACATCATATTGCTTGCTTTCTCAAGCTCATGTAAACAATATAACTCCCATTACGAGCATAGCTCCAAAGTCATGTTATCAAGTAAGTATATCTTCAAATTCTTTTACTTAAACAAAGTTTATTCTTAACGTATCAACATTTCCACTTTAATATTATCACATCCAGAACGAATTGAACAATGTCATTTATTATTATATCATATTAACATGCCTAATGTTTCTTCTTATAATAGTTATGTATTCGAATTATTAGTTCCACCAAGCCGCATTTCAATCATCCGAATAGTAGCATAGGTAAAACACTATCGAACATGTACTAATTATATTTTCTATTGCAAACATGTCAACAGTTTTAAATAAGGCAACTCATGATCAATCTTATATATTTCTTTATATTCATGGACATAGAATTCATTCATATAACATACTTTCAATCCAAATTTCATATCACAAAGTACTGACTAACAAAGTACTTAACTTGTATCCAAGCTTAGCCATTCTAGCACAATTTAACCTTAAAAGCACACAAAAATATCAAATAGAAGTTTAATAAGGATGCTCGGGATATTTTTACACTATCCTGAGACTTAAACTACACTCATAGATTATTCCGAGCTAGTTTTTCTCCTGTATTACACTCGATTTTGCTTATCTATGTCTTCGATCTATTTTAATCTTTACTTCAACAACTCCTCCTGAGTCTAAATATATCAAAGAATACAAACACACATTAGAATCGCATTCAACTAGTTTTCTTTAAATCATGAATATTTGTTATAAATCCCACCTTAATGCACCCAACAGTCATTCACTTATAACACAACTCAATCATACATGTATACATATAAATTCGACCAAGCAATCCAATATTTTAGTGTACATACACATATCTATCTTAAAAACAAGCTTGTGTGTGTGTATATATATATATTAGCCAAATTACATGTATACACTTATATACACAATAAAAGCAGTCCGCCAATGTTCATAAACATTCAAAACAGTCCTTACTTTAGCAAAACAACCCCCCATGTTTTTAACTTACAAAAATAGTTCAATTTTCTTTCTCCAAAACAGTCTATTTTATTTGCAAGAATAGTCCCTCAATTTAGCATACAAATCAACCAACCATTTTTATTAAAACAGTCTTATAAGCTTGTGAAACAGTCCCCTATTTTAATTTATTCACGCCAGTCCTTGAAATCATCAAAACAACCCCTCCTTTAATAATTTTTTTTACAGAACAGTCACATTATTCACATGTACTCACATATATGCATAAAACAGTTCATAAGCTTTCCTATGCATAAAACAACCCCTCCTCATGTATATATGCTTATGCCAATTCGATTAGTCACAAGTCCATGATTAAGCAAATTTAACATCATAATCATGCTGTACAAACACATAGAATAGCATTCTAATCAAGTATACCATTCGAAAGACCAAGAACCTCACAAAAATCGCATGTTCGAAACTCCAAGAGGACAACATACATAGACGCACAGTGTACATACATGGTTCAGCTTCTTGCATAAATCAATCTAAGGATTTAAAGATGTCTCCTAATATGAATCAACCATTCTGAAACTTAAGAAGCATGGCACAAGAGATTCGTAATCGAAATTCCAATTTAACTAAAAGAATTTGGAAGAAAAGCAGAGTTTGTTTAACCTTTTCTTAAGTCTCACGATCAATTAGCTATAAGCTTGAACCAGCAAGGTTTGATCCTTCAGTTCCATGGATGAATTCCTTCTCTCTCCCTCTCTAACTTAGCATGAAGGTGACGGTCTTTTGGAAGAAAGAAGAAGACAAAAATGGATTTCTCCTTCCTTGGCCGAAATCCCTCACCATTTGCCTCCACCAATTGGACACATATGTCCACAAGCTTAAACTTTCTCCTAATTAGCATGCAACTTCAATATTTAACATATCATTCGGATAGGTCCCTCCAATAAAGGCTATTAGATTTTCCTTAATTTCATATTAGTCCCAAATTACTTAATTAGATCTACTAAATGACATCTATGTCAATCCTTTAGCTAATGATCGAATTAACATACTTCTAGGTCGATGTTTGGGATATTACAATTCCCCTCTCCTGAAAAGAAATTTGTCCTCGAATTTATCTGAGGTGATAGAAGAGATTATTGATCCTTTATCCTTATCTCAGGTTCCTAAGTTATTTCTTAAATCTTGCAGTTTCTCCTCTATCTCTTACAAGAGGAATAGATTTATTACAAAGTCTTCTGACTTTATAACATATACTTTTGAGTTGGTTCTCTAATCATAGGACAACTCTGGATTGCATTCAAATTCTTTAGGAATACATAATCTCCTACAACATGATGTACATGCCTTTCTTATTATATAGGAAATTTTTATAATTTTGCTGATATACTATGGTTTCTTGGGGGCTTCCAACCAACACTAAATTAACCTTCTGAACATCATCTTTAAATTCTTCTATAGATTTTGTAAAACCAAAGAAGGACACTTCAGATAACCAAAATTCGTATTTAATGAACTTAACATAGAGTGACTTGTCTCAAATAGTTCGTATAACAATTCGAAGATGTTTCGAATGTTCTTCCTTGTTCACTGAGTAGATAAGGGTGTCTTGAATGAAAACTATTGCAGACTTATCCAAATAGGTCTTAAGGACTTGGTCATAAGATCCATGTGCAGATTCATTGTGACACGACTGAGTTCTGATTGCAATCTTGAGATCATCTGATTCTTTAATCTTCACCAGTTAGTATCCTCATCAAAGATCGACCTTATAGTTCTATAGTATCCTTAAGTTGATCATACAAATCCTCAATTCTTAGTAACATGTACTTGTTCTTGATGGAAAGCTTGTCCAATCACTGGTAATTGATACAAAGCCACATTGACTCATCATCCTTCTTTATGAACATACTAAAATTTATCTCGAAAGGACAAACCAGGCCTAATATCTCTTTCATCTTGGAATTCTTACAATCGAATCTTTAACTCTCTAAACTCGACCAAAACCATACGATAAGAAATGATGGAATCTAGTGTAAGCCCTAGTTACACTTAGATTCTAAGCTTTGCTTTTCGTGTCAGGGGTGATCCCAGTACTCTTTCGGAAAACATCAAAATATTTCAGAAACGATAAAATTTTATGAGTAAGCCTAATCTTATTGACTTTGGTATAGAAGCCAATTTCATGAAAAGGTGGAACTAAAAGGTCAGCCTGATGTTTATTTAGCCACTCTAGTCCTAAACATGATCGAGTTTCATGAAAAGGTGGAACTAAAAGGTCAGCATGAGAAAAGAATCATTTGTACAATCAAAGCGCATTTCTTACACTTCATTTTTTTACTAGAGAAACCAATCGGGCTCTCAATATCCCGGTCCTAACATTCTTCAATCATTTTTATTAACTATCAAAACATAGAAGTGAGCTTTTACCATACATAGATCACAAGTATTTATCGAATTTAATTCCTAGGTGGCACCTGTAGCTACTGATGATGCAACGAGTCCCAATTTAGTCTGAGAATTGGCTAAACCAAGGCCCAGATACCAAATTGAAACACCCTTAAAGCGGCTTAAAAGATAAACTGAGCAAGGTAGTGTTGTTGAGCAAACAATTATAAAAATTCAAAACAACAGATGATGTTTTAATATTTCTTAACAAAACATGCAATCGGAAAATAGGGTAATTAAAACTGTCTAGTAACTTTCAAATTCAAACAAGTAGCTTACACATGACACAATTACATACACTTAATAGCCGCAAAGCGTATGCTTTATTATTATGAAATTCTCATTTACAAAACTTATTTAATATTCAAACAACAACAAGCACATATATAAAGAGTAAATAAGAAGTTATGTAGTTGATGCAATAGGGTACACTAAGGTTGACCATGTTAATTGTAGTTACTATAGAATTCAAGTTTTAGGTTCATTAATGTTTATGATTACCACTTGAGGGAATTTATGAAGAAGTGACTATAACAATAACTCTTTTAGAGGAAAAATTAAAGACCATTCGAACCTAAAGATATCTAGAGTGAGCTCGCTAAAATTTATTGCTTACAAGCATGCATGTAACCATTTCTCTTAAAACATCACTTAATACTACAAACAATTCCATTTGGCAATGCAAACCATTACATTCATACTTTTATCAACTTGTCTAGCATGTCAGTTCCTAATCAAACTATAACACCCTTTAGTAGAAGCTAATTTAAGGCATCGCACACAAATTTCAAGTCTAATAGCTATACACTAACATCTTCAATTTTTCTTATTAACAGATCAATATATCCTCAAAACTTTTGAATTTATCATGATTAAGAACAGATATGCGAAAGGCATACAAGTGATTATCTCTAGTTCATGATAAGTGTGAGCACAACCAATCCTTTTTAATCAAATTATAAGATGCTTTAGTAAAAATAAAAAAATTCTATGTTCTTATCTCATAATTTAACAATGTTTTAAACCTATTTAATTATACACACAAAACCAAGATCCAAGCAAACTATTTACAACCACTTACATACATACCAAAACATGAACCATGGTCTGATCATATTCTAGCATTAAAGCTAACATATCTTTGCACATAAAAGCCATTTGAACCTCTATTCTACTTAACTTAATCCAAAAGCAACCATTCGCACGTCATTCAGCCAACACAATATCAATCATAAGTTATTATAAAGGCCATTTACATATCATAGTAGATTTAGATTGCTTAATTACAAACTTAACCATAAAAGGTGATCAAATGAAATATGCGTACTTAAGATCTATTGTGCCACCAGCTAGGAGTTCTAAAGGTAATGCTTCAAAACATACTTGTGAACTGTTGTGATCATGCCCAAGCTCAAGCGCTAATTAAAAGCATGTTTACCCTGAAATGTATCAAAAGAATAGAGTAAGTAAACACTTAATAAGGTAGTTAATTGATTAAAAGCATGAGTCAAGGATTATGAAGTAACTCTATTCTTTCTACAAGTTTTATGGTATGTATCGAATTGACTCGAAGAAAACCCTTCATGTTTAAAAGTTTTCGAACCTAACATTCTTTTTCGGTCCAATACTTAATAAAAATAAATTAAACAATAATTACTTATTACGCAATCTATTATGGTAATTCATTAGATTAACTAATGAATTTATGATTCTTCTTTGACAATACATCTTGTTAACTCAATGACTTATCACATAAGCCTTCAAATAGGGCATCTCATGCACATAGTTACTTCTCTTATGGGCTATCAAACATGCCATGTCATATAATAATTACTTAATGCATAAGTGTAAAGTGATCATAAGTCTTATATTTTGTATGCATTCCGTCTCATATTATTTCTATTCTTAAGTGCATTTTAGGCATATTTAGGTACATGCATGCATTATTTACAGTATTTTTTACTTTACCATGTTTCTATTGAATATCTTTGATTTGGTTAAAAAAGATATTGTTTTAGTTTAGTTTTAGTTTCAAATGCTAGAAGCTGTTATGAGGAGGAGATATTAGAGGAGCGGATGTTGAGGCAGCAAACCAAGGAGCTGTACTAAATCAGTTCAACACAGAGAGAGATGCTGTCGAGTAGCTGCCGCCACCATATTTGCCGCCCAGGGCAACAACTTGAGGAATTGGTGAATTGGACTGCGATCGGTAGAGCATAATTTACCGAGTTCATTGAGCCCATCCACTCAATTGAATAATGCTGGAAACAACAGACAAAGTCGCCAAAGTAGAAGATCAAGGCTTGCTTGCAGCACAAGGCAACGACAAGAGAAGTCCAAATTAAAGTCAAAGAAGTCAAATTTAAAGATTGCATTTAATGCAAAAGCTACTTTATCATGAGGAAGACTTCTACTCCAAGGAGGACTTAACTTAGGCCATGCCTTAGATATACTTGATCATATTTTGTATTTTAGACATCTTAGAATCTCCCTAGTCGGCAATAGATTAGGTTTCTCTTATGCTTCCTTGCCGCTATGTTCTAATTTCTCTTAGGGTTTGGGTTGTGTTGTAGAGTAGTGTGAGAATGGTTGTTTAGGATTAAAGTTTGTATTTGCAATAAAATTCAAGGTTTGCTTATGTCATGTTCTTCACTGTTTTCAATTAATGTCGAAAGATTGATTGTGAGCAATCCATTTGTTTGGCATCAAGAGAGTCAAACTCACGAAAGAAGTAAGCATGATCTTATCCATACGAGGTGTTGATCAATCCAGCCTCGACATAGGTTTAGGTTTAAAGAAGCTAAGAGAGGACGAACCAAAGGTTTCTATTCATTGCACGATTCACGCCGACGAGTATTATCTACAGCGGGCATCAACAATATACTGACTTAGATATAAGCAGAATCACTTCAGAAGCGTTCTACCGGGCCTTGAAGGGCTGCCGAACATGCCGCCGAGTCATTCATCCATTCCACCTGTCGAGGCAGTGAAAGTTGTTGAAGCACTAATCTTCCATCATCATTCGCCGAGGAAGCACAGTTTGGCCGTGCAATACATCTTAACCTACTCAACGCAGTTTCACACTATGAAGCAGCATAACCTGACCTATTCTATCAACTCGATCTCTTCCATAAATTACTTGTGTTTATTTACTTTTCTTTTAAACAAATAGAAATTTAATTCTGCATTTAAATATTCTCTGTGCAGGGATTTACATTCGAATTTGGCTGTCCAATCCTCGTGGGAAACGGTATCTTTTATACTATAACTTGACAAGTGTGTGCACTTGCGCTCATAATTGGCGAACACCCAAACTCTCTACAAGTTTTTGGCGCTGTTTCCGGGGATTGGCAATAGTAAGTTCATCTTTATTTTTCTACACTTTTATTTTATAGCATTTAATTTCAGTTTTTATTTTTCCTTTTTATTCGAAAAGAAAAGAAAAGAATTTTTTTTTACAGTTTTCTTGTCTAGTTTATGACCATAGCCCACCCGTCGTCAAAATCGTTTACATAGACGAGATCGAACGAACATGAAGAAAACTAAAGAAAGAAGCAAGAGAAGCCCTCGAAAAAGCTAAGGAAAAAGGGAAAGCATAGGTAGCCATGTATAACGGCCAAAACAAAAACCCTGTCAACAATGCCCGAGATGGCATGGATAGGCAACAAGATCCGCCGCATGGGCAGCAGCCCCCACTTCAGCCCAGGTAGCAACAATATGTGTGCACCAGTAGGGACTACTTAGAGCACGACTTCAGAGGATTTGATCCAACTGTGGAAGAACCTGAAATTGAAGCAAAACACTTCGAGCTAAAACCAGTGATGTTCAACATGATAAACACATTGGGGGCAATTTGGAGGAACTGCCACGAAAGATGCTTGGCAGCACTTGAGGGGGTTCCTTGACATTTGCAAATCTTTTAAGATACATGGAGTCAATCAAGATGTGCTTAAGCTGAGACTATTTCCCTATTCACTGAGGGATAGGGCAAAACAGTGGCTGAATAACCAACCGACAGGATCATTTAACACTTGGACGAAGTTGTGCAAGGACTTCCTTGACCGTTTCAGCCCTTCAAACGTAACGGACAGGTTAAGAAACGAGATCACTGCTTTTCGCCAAGGGGATGATGAACCGATGTATGAAGCGTGGGAACGATACCAACAAATGCTAAACAACTGCATGCTTCACAGTTTCCCCACCTGGACTAAAGTGTCGATGTTATACAATGGAGTCAATCAACCGACGAGAATGATGCTTGACGCTTCAGCCAATGGAATCATCCTAGACAGACCACCCGAGGAGGCACTACAGATTTTGAATAGAATCGCGAAAACTGACTACAAATTCCCTACAGCCCGTCGCGGTGGCCTGAGGCGGCTAGCTGTTGCGAATGAAGTAGAAACCACTGAATCTGTCACTGTCCACCTAGATAAACTAACATAGCTAGTAATGAATATGGCCAAACCCCCTTGGATAACATATGAGGTCAAAGCTGTGGAGCCCGTCTGTGCTGAGTGTGGGGGCAACCATGATTCCTCTGAAAGCAACGAATCTGCCAATTTCATAGGGACATATGAGAGGAACGACATGCCCAACACCAACGCGTAAAATCCGGGCTAGAGAAAGCATCCAAATTTCTTCTGGAGTAACCCTAACACGGCTGCAAATTCAACACAGCAACTAGGAGGATATCAGCAAAACATGTCCCAGCAGTAGCCTCAACAGCAACAAAATACGAACAATAATTCACTTGAATCTACTTTACATACTTTTATGTCTCGCACTAGTGATTTTATTATTTATATGAATAAATTTATTGACAGACTGAGTCTTTTATGGACCAGACTGAAATATGAATGAACAAACAGGAGGCATCAATAAAGAATCTGGAGACTCAGTTTGGAAGGTTCGCCCAGATTGTTAACACTAGACCAATGGGTGGATTACCTAGTGATACTGAAATCAAGAAGGGAAAACCCCAAGAACAACACAAGGCTATAACAACCAGGAGTGGGATAAAGTTACAAGAGCCGTCAAATTTTGCTTCCAGAGAAACAACACCTACCGATTTACCTATTAAACAAAATCCAGTTCATGCTGCCATAAACCCTGCCGCGACAGCCTCTGAGAATGACAACACGGAAACACGAACATGGCTGAGAGACGACACTGTAGATAACCATACAGAATCTGAACCAGTTGTTGCTCCCCAGAATAAGCTTCTATCCAAGGAAAAAATCGAAGTTACTAAACCTCCACAACCATTCCCACAACGATTGAAAAAATAGAAGCAAGACATGCAGTCAGGAAATTTCTTGATGTTCTGAAGCAAGTAAAAATCAATCTACCATTGATGGAATTGATCGAACAGATGCCCAGCTATGCTAAGTTCCTAAAGGATATGGTATCCAAAGGAACAAGAATCGGGGAATTTGAGATAGTGGCAGTAGCAGAAGGATGCATGTCAATGCTGCACAATAAGGCCCCGCCCAAACAGAAAGATCCAGGCAGCTTCATCATTTCTTGTAAAATAGGCAGCATCCATTTTGTAAGAGCCCTATGTGACCTAGGGGCAAGCATCAACCTAATGCCTAAGTCTGTTTTCTAGAAACTGGGGATAGGAGACGCCCGCCCAACGACAGTAATACTACAGCTAGCTAACAAAACTTACGTACAGCTAGAAGGAAAAGTTGAAGACATATTGGTGAAGGTGGACAAATTCATTTTCCCTGCGGATTTTCTCGTACTAGACTGTGAGGCAGACGAAAGGGCACCGATAATCCTATGGTGACTATTCCTAGCTACAGGCATAACGCTGATCGATGTTGAAAAAGGTGAATTACAATGAGGGTCAATGATCATCAAGTAAAGTTGAACGTCTTCCAAACCATGAGGCAAGTTGATGGTCCGGAAGAATGCCAACTAATTGAGGCCATCTCAGAATTCAATTTCAAAGCCAACAGACACTGCATGCAACACGACTGCCAAGACAACAACCTTGACAACTGTCTCAACAGCCATTTAGATACTTGCTCAGAAGATGAACGATGCAGTGAATGGACAAAACAAGAATCGAAGGAGAAAGAGGATGAATATTGGATAGCGAACATGCCATGTAAGTATTTTGAACCTTTGAATTATACAGAAAAGGGTGGCAAAATGTTCAAACCATCTATTGAACAACCCCTACCCTTGAATTAAAAACCTTACATGCGCAACTTAAGTATGATTATTTTGGACCCAATGATACACTGCTCGTAATAATTTCCTCCAAGTTATAGCCTACACAGGAACAGAAATTGATAGCGCTGTTGCAGTAGAACAAGAAGGCAATAGGCTGGACCATTGTAGACTTAAAAGGGATAAGCCCAGCAATCTGCATGCACAAAATCCAGCTTGAAGAGGATCAAAAACCATTTGTCGATCCTTAGAGGAGATTGAACGATGCCATGAAAGAAGTTGTCAAAAAGGAGATAATCAAGTGGTTAGATGCCGGCATCATATATCCTATAACCGACAACGAATGGGTAAGCCCGATACAATGTGTACCAAAGAAAGGTGGTATAACTGTGGTAAGAAATGATAATAATGAGTTAATTCCAACTAGGACAGTAAGCAGTTGGAGAATATGCATGGATTACCGCAAGTTAAATAAAGTAACAAAAAATGATCACTTTCCTCTACCTTTTATTGATCAAATGCTTGACCGCCTTGCTGGCAAACTCTTCTATTGTTTCTTGGATGGATATTCAGGGTATAACCAGATTGCCATTGCATCAAAAGATCAGACAAAGACAACATTCACATGCCTATATGGCATCTACGCCTTCCGAAGAATGTCGTTCGAATTATGCAACGCCCCTGCCACATTCCAACGTTGCATGATGCCGATTTTCTCTAACATGATAGAAGACTTCATGGAAATATTTATGGATGATTTCTATGTCTTCAACAGCAGCTTCGACATCTGCCTCGGTGACCTTGAAAAGTACTTACCAGATTCGAGAACACATACATAGTGCTCAATTGGGAAAAATCCCACATCATGGTCGATGAAGGCATAGTCATGGGGCATAAAATCTCAGCACATGGAATAGAAGTGGATAAGGCTAAGATTGAAGTCATCACCAATTTGCCGCCGCCGACCTCTATCAAGAGCATTCGATGTTTTCTAGGACACGCTGGTTTTTATCGTCGATTTATTGAAAACTTTTCTAAAATTTCTAAACTGTTGTGTACATTGCTGGAACATGATAAACCATTCAACTTCGACGGGGCATGCCTGGAAGCATTCCAAACCCTCAAAGGGAAGCTCATGATAGCACCTGTGGTAGTTCCTCCTGATTACAGCCAACCATTTGAGTTAATGTGTGACGCTAGTGATATTGCCGTCAGTGCCGCCCTCGGACAACGCAAGGACAAAATCTTCCATGTCATCTACTACACCAGCAAGACGCCGAATCCTGCCCAGACCAACTACACTACCACTAAGAACGAACTATTGGAAGTAGTGTTCGTCGTCGATAAGTTCTGACCCTATCTAATTGGAACAAAAGTGATCGTCCACACGGATCATTTAGCCTTAAAATACATGCTAGCAAAGAAGGATGAAAAAACTCGCCTAATCCGTTGGATCCTTATGCTGCAAGAGTTCGACCTAGAAGTTCGAGACATAAAGGGCACAGAAAATCAAGTGGCGGACCATTTATCTCGACTTGAGAATAAACAAGAAAAGACACCCAACAACGAAATCCAGGATGCGTTCCCTGACGAACATCTGTTACTTTCCTCTATCTCGGTTGCAGCCTTGGAAGCTAAAGGCATCTCACTTGCCGCCCACGAAGATGTCACGACAGCAATATCAACAGCAACACCCTGGTACGCGGATATTGTTAATTACTTGGTAATTGGTGTTTTACCTTATGACCTTAACTACCAAGGAAAGAAACGATTCCAATATGATGCTAAGCATTATTTTTGGGACGAGCCTTTCTTGTTTAAAAATTGTGCAGATCAGGTCATTAGATGGTGTGTCCCTGAGGATGAACAACAAGACATACTATCTCAGTGCCATGCAACACCATATGGAGGTCATTTCAGAGGACATCACACGGCAACAAAAGTACTCCAATCGGGCTTTTCTTGGCCAACATTGCATAAAGATGCCCAAGCCTTCTACAAACACTGCGACAGATTCTAAAGAACATGAAACATTTCAAGAAGTGACAAACGTCGTTTTACCCGTCAAAATAAATAAAAAAATTAACCTCTTTCAACAAATAATAAAATAAAGAAATTAAGTAGTTATAGGGAAAGAGGGTCGATCCACAGGGAGATTAGTCGGAATTCTTGACTGAAGGTTGCTTTGATTAATGCTTTCAGGAATATCTGCAAAAAGAAGAAAAATAAAAAAGGGGGTGATCTGATATTGAATGAAAATGAAATAGTAGAATTAAATGCAGAAATAAAGAAAATAATAAGCAAGTCCAAATATGCAAAATAGCCCCGAGCTAGCCTTGTCAATTCCTTCGATCATTGAAATGGATTTTTACTCCGGGGATCATGTCGGTTATAGTCTGCGAGGCCCAACCCGTCGCAACTTGCTTCTCTCTCGAGTAACCAATCCTCCCAAGTCTATCTTCGAAGGTTGGTTCTTAAACAAATTAACCACGTCTATCACCGTCAAAATATTTAGTTTTGAAAACAGGAAAAGCCCGACTCAAAAATTGTCTTAAAAAGAATCTCTTCTGATTTTATCTTTCCTTAGCGGACCGCTGCTAAGAGTGTTCACAGGAAGTCGAAATTGCCACAGACCGATCCTTCCTCCCAACTATGTTTTTAAACGATTCCAGACCAACAAGCTCTTTTTGATTTGAAAAATGATTAAAAACTTTAGTAATGCCGATTGCCAAACTTTCTAAACAGAAAGATAAAAATGTATTCCCGAAGGAGTTTAGGTAATTTTCAATTCTCACGATTTGAATTGATTTGGCTAGTTCTTGGCTCAAGAAGTTTAGCTAAGCATGATATTTGTTATCATACTTAACTTGATTAAATAACATAAAAGAATAAAAATAAAGAAAATAGAACTTTAATTAAAAACTAGAAATAACAAGTGTTTTCAAGCTAGAAGATGGAGACTAAATTCGATACCTAAGCCTTTACCAAGGAGTGATATTTATAGGCTTGGATTTACAAAGATAAATGATAAGAAAATCCAAAATAATAAAGGAAAGATAAACAATTCAAATGTTTTTGAAATTTAAATACAGAAAATCGAAACGGATAAGCTGATAAGGTCTTCCAGAATGTTCCAGAATCTTCCAAAAGTCACCACGCATCTGCCACGTCAGACGCGTCATGCCCACGATACCAGTCATGACAAGAATAATAAAAAGCCTGCAGAAATGCCCTCTTTTGCTTCTATTTTCCAAAATTATGTTCCTTGCGCAAAATATAGCAAAACAAAATGGATTAGGTAGCAAGAAATCCTAAAAACTAGAAGAATAGCAATTAAAAAGTGTCATATTTGAGAACTTATCAAGAAGGAACGAAATGCCCTTGAAAACCATCCTGGAGGTTGAATTATTTGATGTTTGGGGGATTGATTTATGGGACGATTCCCATCTTCTTGTGGCAACATGTACATCCTCCTAGTGGTTGATTACGTCTTCAAGTGGGTAGAAGCCATTTCCACCCCTCACAATGATGCAAAGACCGTTCATAGATTCCTACACAAGAACATATTCACAAGGTTTGGAATCCCAAGAGCCATCATTAGTGACTAGGGCGCCCATTTTTACAACAAGTTAATTTCCAAGGCACTTCAAAAAGTAGGTGCAAGATTGTCGTGTCATACCATCCGCAAACAAATGAGAAGACAAAGATTTCGAACAAAGAAGTTAAAACCATCTTGGAAAAAGTTTTCGACCCAAATAGGAAAGATTGGTCGATGAAGTTAGACGATGCCCTTTGGGCATATCGAACATCGTACAAAACACCACTTGGAATGTCCCCTTATCGACTCGTATACGGTAAGGCCTGCCACCTCACGGTTGAAATAGAACACAAGGCGTATTGGGCGGTCAAGACGGTAAACATGGATTGGAAGCAGGCTGGTGAAAAGAGATTGATGGATCTGACCGAAATGGATGAATTCAAACGGGAAGCATACGAGAATGCCAAGTTCTACAAAGAAAAAGTAAAAAGGTGGCACGACAGCAAGATCCAACAAAGGCAGTTCCTGCCCAGGCAGCAAGTGTTGTTGTTCAACTCCCGCCTAAAGCTGTTTCCCAGGAAATTAAAGTCCAGATGGTCAGGACCGTTCGAAGTGGTCCACGCCTTCCCACATGGCGCCGTGACAGTAAAGCCAATGAACGGAGGGGCAGAATTCAAAGTTAATGGGCATCATTTAAAGCATTATGCAGGAGATTCTGTCCCGAGAGAAAAGGAAGTAGTCACTCTGGGGGATGCCCACCCCTCTGTGACATAATTTTTATTTTTCCACATCTTTATTGTTTATCTACTTAGGAGTAGATTTTAATTACTTAGGACTAGATTTTATTTTTAGCTACGTTGTTACAATTTATTCTCGTCTCACAACTATATATCAAGATCCAGACCCTAAAGAATCAAGCTGCCGCGCACAACAGAGGGCAGCACTGCTCAGCCAACTGCCACAACCCGCAATTAAAGGCATAGTAGATAACTCCTCCGAATCATCTCCACTATCTGACAGCAACTAAGTCTAAGTTTTCTTTCCCTATCTCATGTTTATTTTCCAGTTTCAGTTCTAATTCTGTAAATTGAGGGCAATGCCCATCTTGAGTTTGGGGGGGGGGGGATTAACACTCATTTATTTTTTAGGCATACTTAGATCATATAGTTGCATATGTTCTTGCCTTTAAGTTAATCAAAAGGAAAAAAATTGTTAGAATTTGTGCCTATGATAGGATAGCCGATTTTAAATTTTTTGCACCATAAAAAAATGAACTTAATTTTGTGGAAAGCATGAAGAAAACTTATAATTTTTCTATAATTGCCAAAAATCATAAACACTAATGTTACTTGCCGAATTTGAGTGAATTTCTGATAAACACTGCCTTCCTTAATTATTTGTAAAATTCTAACATGGTTGAAGGTAGCTGCTGCAGCAGACAACAAACGGAAATAAAGAAAAGCACTGCCACGACAGGAACAAAGAAAGATATGATGTTTTACCCTAGAGGTTCCCGGAATAGGCTCTAGGAAGAATCATGTACCAAGGACACTCCGCTGCTATCAAAGTCCATGTATCTGAAATTTTTTGAAGTGACGGTCAAATTAGCATGAGTGAATGAAAGTCTTCACGGGATGACTCTACTCAATGGGTTCGGGGTTTTGTAGTTTGCTCCTATCTTAATTTAAGACCTAAAGAGTAGTTGTGATAAGCTGAATCCCTTATTGCCATGATTGTAAAATGTGCTTAATTGTTCTGCCTCGGCAACAACCTTATATTACCTAGACAACATCCTTGTTTACTTAGAATATTCTTCAGATTCAGCCTGTACACAGTTTCTGCACACACTGCACTGCCATTATAGTTTAATTCTGATGTAATTCATGTTATTCTCCTTTCACTAATCTAATGATAGGTGCCACGGCCTTGAGATGCGGAATCAAGTTTAAAACATGTTTTTCTTTCTGATTAGTGCAAAGGCAAGTATGTTTAGGATTGTATTGCTTGAGGACAAGCAATAGTTCGAGTTTGGGGGTGTGTAAAGTGCTCATAAGTCTTATATTTTGTATGCATTCCATCTCATATTATTGCTATTCTTAAGTGCATTTTAGGCATATTTAGGTACATGCATGCATTATTTACAGTATACTTTACTTTATCATGTTTTTATTGAATATCTTTGATTTGGTAAGAAAAGATATTGTTTTAGTTTAGTTTTAGTTTCAGATGCTAGAAGCTGTTAGGAAGAGAAATTAGAGGAGCGGATGTTGAGGCAGCAAACCAAGGAGCTGTACTGAAGTAGTTCAACACAAAGAGAGATGCTGCCGAGTAGCTGCCGCCGCCATATCTGCCGCCCAAGGCAGAAACATGAGGAATTGGTGAATTGGAGTGCGATCGGTAGAGCATATTTTGTTGAGTCTATTGAGCCCATCCAATCAATTTATTAATGCCGGAAATAGCGGAAAGACCCGCCAAAGGAGAAGATTAAAGCTTGCTTGCAGCACAAAGCAACGACAAGAGAAGTCCAAATTAAAGTCAAAGAATTCAGATTTAAAGATTGCATTTAATGCAAAAGCTACTTTATCATGTGGAAGACTTCTACTCCAAGTAGGACTTAACCTAGGCCATGCCCTATACATACTTGATCATATTTTGTATTTTAGACATCTTAGAAGCTCCCTAGTCGGCAATAGCATAGGTTTCTCTTGTGCTTCCTTGTTGCCGCTATGTTCTAATTTCTCTTAGGGTTTGGGTTGTGTCGTAGAGTAGTGTGAGAACCGTTGTTTAGGAATGAAGTTTGTATTTGCAATAAAATTCAAGGTTTGCTTATTTCATGTTGTTCACTGTTTGCAATTAAGTTCGAAAGCTTGATTGTGAGCAATCCATTTGTTTGTCATCAAGAGAGTCAAACTCACGAAAGAAGTAAGCACGATCTCATCCATACCAGGTGTTGATCAAACCAGACTAGACATCGGTTTGGGTTTAAAGCAGCTAAGAGAGGATGAACCAAAGGTTGTTATTCATTGCACGATTCACGTCGACATATATTATCTGCAGCGTGCATCAACAATATTCAGACTTAGGCATAAGCTGAATCACTTCAGAAGCATTCTGTCGAGCTTTGAAAAACTACTGAACTTGCCACCGAGTCATTCATCCATTCCACCTGCCGAGGAAGGGAAAGTTATTGAAGCACCAATCTGCCATCATCCGCTGAGGTAGCACAGTTTGGCAGCGTAATACATCTTAACCTATCCAACGCAGTTTCTCACTACGAAGCAGCATAACTTGGCCTATTCTATCAACACGATCTCTTCCTTAAATTACTTGTGTTTATTTACTTTCCTTTGAAACAAACTAAAATTTAATTGTGCATTTAAATATTCTATGTGCAGGGATTTACATTCGAATTTGGTTGTCCAATCCTCGTGGGAGACAATATCTTTTATACTATAACTTGACAAGAGTGTGCACTTGCGCTCATAATTGGAGAACACCCAAACATTCTACAATAAGTGTCAAACACATCATCACATGAATGGTGTTACTTATTGTAGAGTGTCCATGAGTTCTATATTTTTTACACATTCATGCCCGTATTATTGTTGTTCTTATGCTCATTTAGGCATATTTAGGTGCATTGCATGCATTAAAGCAGTATCTTCTCTTTTACCATGCTTCTATTAAATATTTTATGTTTGGTTAAGAAAAGTTAATGTTTTAGTTTAGTTTATTTATTTTTAGGTGCTGTAGCAAGAGGAAGAGAGGAGAGGACAAGAAAGTTGGAACAAAAGGAACTGTATTGAAGCAGCTGGAGATGACGCCAAGGACGCTGCTGAACCAGCATTGCTGCCAAGTGCCGCTAGGGCAGGAGTTACACTGACTTAGCCAAGATGGGTCGCGATTTAAAGAGGGCAATTTCCTAAGCCCAGTATTGCAATTTTCTGAAGCCTGTAGCGACCGGTAGAGCTTATTGAAGATCGATAAGTAGGAGCACTTATCTTTACTTGCAGAAGAAGGCAACGTCCAAAAAGTCCATATTTAAGTAATAAAGGAGTTTGTATTTAATGTAATTTACTTTTAAGACCTCCTACTTCAAGGAGGACTCAAACTTAGGCCATGAGCCCTATATATACCCAATGTATGTAAGCATATAGGGGCATGGTGACGAGGGTGAGGGGATGCGAGCCTGAGCAGCCGCACAACAGAGATGTAGTTAGATAGGTTGGAGTTGTTGGTGGCCGCGACCCAACTCTCCTAGGGTTTAGGCGCGTGTATGTAAAGTAGTTTGAGGGAAACAGTTGTAATAGTTTTGAGTTGTTTTCAATAAAATTCCAAAGTTTGCTTATTCTATGCTTTTCGTTCTTTCAATTAGCTCTGCGAATCATTTTTTGAACAATGGAGTCCATGAAAAAATTAAGCGCTATAAAAATAAACTCTCTCCCTATATATTTTTTATGATTATTTTGTCTTTCATCTCAACGAACAGATCAAATCAGGAATTCTTTTCATTTTTCTGGTATTCAATCGGATTGGAATATGTAATATCATAATAATGGTAGAAATTGAATTATTATTTTCTTTTATATTCTAGACAAAACTCCATACGGCTAAATGGCATTTATCAATTCTTTTATGTATCTGTTCGTTATAGTTATAAATATAAATTCAAATTTGAGTATAATTTTTCTTCTTCCGTTAATACGCATTTCTTATTTCACACATTCCATATATATTATATGGAGTTAGATAAAATTTATATGGAGTTAGATAAAATTTCATGTGATTCAGTAAACAGAATAGAAATTCAATTCCATCATTATTAGATCGATTCGTATGAGAAAAGAATGTGATTTTTTGATAAGCGGGAAATTCAAAATGCTCGCAGATGAAAATGGGGAAATGTCTACATTACCCGGGTTGAATCAGATACAATTTGAAGGATTTTGTGGGTTCTTGAGTATCTGTTTCCCTCCCTTTCCTGCTAGGATTGGAAATCCTGTATTTTACATATCCATACGATTGAGTCCTTATCGTGAGCCTATTAATGAAGCAAATTCAATAAAGCAACAACTGGTACCATAAAGAAGTGTCAGTTGAAGAGAAAATCCATTTGTCGGGCACGAAAGTGCAAGGCTCACAAAAAGGGTTAAGCACGGTCACAACATACGAAGGCGTGACTAACTTGGTTCCACACTAGTCCACAAGTTTCAGCGGCTAAGAGGGATCACCAATCGAATGAACTTTCCTGTGTTAGGTTGACGCTGAGATTGCTAGGTATTGCCTACATCACGTGAGTGTTCGAGCATCCTAACCTAGAAATAGGAGGGATCACTGTCGACTATCCTACCGAACTTTGGAATGTCTGCCAGACTTGCCTCCAGGACTTCTTTCTGTTCCATCTGCCGAGATAATACACTCATGCAGTCGAAGTGATCTGCTACGGCCGCGTGACAAGGTCATAGTTTGCTGCCCGCCATCCCGGCAAGGCAGCAATTCATGGCAGCGCAAAACATGCTCAGACTTTACAATGCAGTGCACAAGCCACTGAGCTGCAGTTGTCTTACCCAATCTATCAACCTAATCTCTCCCTATCACTTGTCTCATCACTATCGTTATTTTATTTGTGTTTTTACATTTCCACATCATGAGATTTAATTACGCATTTACTAAACCTTTGTGCAGGAAGCCATTCATAGGAGCTGCTCCAATCCCTGTGGGAGACAATATCTTTTATACTATAACTTGACAAGAGTGTGCACTTGCGCTCATAAATAGAGAACACCTAGACGCTCTACACTTATCACTTAAGTTATAAAACTATAGATATCAAGACATGTACAACTTATCACATAGTTGCCAACCATAGCATATCCAAACATATACTACTTATCTCAAAAATCGTCAAATTACTCTAATTAAACTTCCATGAAGACACATATAAGGTGATAGTTATTTTAGGGTAAGCATTCGAATTAAGCCTATGTTAATATAAACATGGATAATTGAGCAAACCATGCGTACATGCATACAACCTATTCGAAAAACTTATATGTATTATAGTATCCTAGTCGTATGGTATATAATTATAGCAAAACTTATATGTTATACAAGCCCAAAATCCACATGTATATTCAAGCCTTTTAAACCAAGAAAGTTTATATTGTTAAGATATAGTTAAACAAAATAATCACCATTTAGGTACAAACTATTTACAGTACAAGCTATAGTTTCAATTCTCAATTTACTCATAACTTTCATGATTTCTTTTAACATAGCTTCTCAAGTCATGTCTTACCTGTTACTTATATTATCAAACTTAGCATATCGCGGTTATGAGTTACTTGACATATAATATAGCAAATACAACATATCATAGACATGATTTACTTATCATATAAGATATTAAGGAAAATCTTTAGTTTACTATGAAATTCCACTATCAAGTGTTTAACATAGCCTTGAAAATCGAATAACAACCTAGGTACACAAATCCCCAACTAAACTGTCGCAAAAAACAATGTGGTTCTTGTAACGCCCCGGTTTTGGGCTTGGTAGTTTTGAGCGTTGACCGGTTTGGTCAAAGTGCTGGTCGAATCTAAAAGGGTGAAATTAGGAAAGCCTAGTTCGGGTTGCATTAAAAATATGGAAAAATGTTCTAAAATCATCTTTTAATATATATAAGTGAACTGTGAAATCAATTTTACAAAATGAGTTTTGGAAGGGTGACATTTTGGCTAGTGACCAAAATGTAATTTTTGAAAGTTAAGTGACTGTTTTAGAAAGGGTTGAAACTTTGAATCTTTAAGGAGCTATTATTCCAAAAAGAGTTTCTCCAGATTTTTCTAAGATATTTTAATGTATAATTCTGATTTTAAAGCTTAAGAAAAGTGGAGGGAAATCATTTTACTATTTTGTAACCAACTTTCCATTTTCTTCCAATTTTCCTTTTCTCTCATTTTCTCTCAACCCAAACACTTTCTCTCCAGAGATTTCTTTCTGATTTTGTCACTCAAATCTATCTTTTCAATTCTCTTTGGATTCCTAATCATTTCAACAACAAAACCTTGCAATTTGCTAATTGGATTTTCAAGCTTTTTGGCTCTAAAGAGGAGAAACTCAAGTTTGGAGGTAAGAACGTCCTTCTCCTCTAAACTATCAGTTCTTTACTGAAATTCCTAAGTTCTCAATCCTTAATTGATGTTTTATAAATGGCTTTTAAGTTGTTTAATGGATCTTGGCTTAAAATGCAAGATTTGGTGATTTTTGATGAATTTTCGTTGGATCTGTTAAAGCAGTGTTTTAAGATGTTAAAATGATGATTAATGAATGATAATTTGATGAGGAATTGAGTTTTGATTAATGCAATCCCGGATAGGTTGGATTTCCTAAGTTTAGCTTATGATTCTAGGTTGTTTTTGGTGTGATCTTGTGGATCTGTTGTTGCTGGAGGTATAAGGATGTTGTTAAGCTCTTTTTAGATGTTAAATGATGTTAAAGGATGTTTGGTTTTGATGGTTTATGGCTGGGCTTTGTTGAGGAGTTGTTTGGATGCATTTTCGGTTGTGTTTGGTGGCCGAAAATGGTGTGCGGATGAGAGCAGCGAGTTTAGGTGCTTTCATTGAAGCTATTAATGCATGATGATGCATTAATCCTCTGCTTTGATGTGTTAAAACAGGGGAGGCATCTTTGGATCCAAGAGTTGTTGATCCGGAAGCTTGAATTGGTGCTTCGGCAAGAGGTGAAGTGGAATCGGTGAGTGAAATTGGGTTTTCGGCTTTGAAACCAATGTCTTGGGAGCTTAGTTTAAGTCTAAACAACTTTGCTAAGCTCAAGTGTAAGTTTTCGGAAAACTCTCTAGTGGTGGCCATGGTTTTTGTTGTGATGCAATGTGGTTTATTGCATGTTTTAAATTCTGTTTTGAAAGCATGTTTTAGCATGGTTATTGCTGATGTTGTAAGCCATATGTTGAAGGAAGCTCGAGGTAAGAGTTCCTTGTTTTTGAGCATGGTTAAAATGTGGTTTGATGCTTATGAATGCATGATGAATATGGCTTGATTAAATGCTTTAAAACAGTGAACTAATTGATGAATATGATGTATATTGGCAAGTGATGTTTTGATAAAGGTTAAGGTCACTAAGGTGGTTAAAAGTCCTTGAGTGAGCCTTGTGGATTCTAAGAACTTCATGGTGGTTAAAAGTCCATGATGATTCTTGTTAAGGTCACTAAGGTGGTTAAAAGTCCTTGAGTGAGCCTTGTTACTTAAGAACATCAAGGTGGTTAAAAGTCCTTGGATGGTTCTTGTTAAGGACACAAAGGTGGTTAAAAGTCCTTGTGTGGTCCTTGCCATGGTGTTTAAAAGTCCATGGGCCAAGGTCTTTAAAAGTCTTTGGGGCCAAGGTGTTTAAAAGTCCTTGGGAAGAACACGAAGGTGGTTAAAAGTCCTTGCGTGGTTCTTGTTGATTATAAGATCACAATGGTGTTTAAAAGTCCATGTGTGAGTCTTATGTTGAACTTGTTTTCAAAAAGATGAAACTTATCACTTGTGGCCAATATGACATGAATTGATATGGAAGCATGTGTTGCTTGTTTAAATTGCTTTTGAGCATGTGCAAATGATGATTTGAAGTAAGATTTATAAAGTGTTTTATAAATGCATTATTGAATGGTTTTTATGAGCATTCCTCACTAAGCTTTTGCTTACGCTCTCTTTCGTTTTCTTAAACCAATAATGCAGATCATTAAGGTACCTAAGGGCAGCAAGGAAGGCAAGCAATCAAGAGGAAGTTGAGCTCAATGTATGGAAGGTTTTCTTAAGTACATTTTAGCTTTTGGTAATTTGGCAATGGGGGACCTATGAGTGTGTTTTGGGAGATGTTTTGAACTCCCTAAGTATGTTAAATGTTGTTGGGATTGCTGGTTTTGTAATTGGCCATTATATGCTTGTTTTGGTAGTTTTATGCTTGGGGTGGTTTGCTTGTGTAGGAAGCATGCCATTAGAATTGGGGCTTTTCATTCATGATGTTAATATGTTGATTGGTTGATGCAAACATGTCTTATATATGTTGAATTTGTTGCTGGTAAAGTTTGGTAGCAATCGGAGCATGATTGGATGATCAATTGCATGATTAAGTAAGCTTTTTGCTGCATTCTGTGCAGGGTGTTTCGGAACAGTGCACACCGTTCCGGAACGGGTGCCTTGTATGAGCCCAGGCGTCCGAAACGGTAGGCACCGTTTCGAAACGGAAAGGCCACTGCCAGCCCGTGTTTCGGTACGCGTTCCGGAACGGCCCCGCGTTTCGAAACGGGTTCTCCCTGTTTCGGAACACGTGACCGTTGGGGGCTGACAGTGGTAGTTATATGTTTTGAAATGTTTGCATTTTGGTCCTGAATCTTGTTTGTGTAATTGTATGAGTTTGGGAAGTCCTTTTGAGCTGAAAATTTACAGAGAAGCATGAAACCTGATTAATTTCAAGTTGGTAACTTTAATTTGGGTTAAGGCCTTATAATTTACAGAATTTACAATTTGGTCCCTAAAGTAGTAAATTGTTCAATTGGGTCCCTGTTTGATCTCTGATGTTTATGATCTTTGAGTATGTTGTTTGTATGATCACAATTAGGGTTAATGTGCATCTAGACAAGATTAAAAAGAAAAAAGGGTCGTTAATCAAGGTTGACTTTCGGGTTGACTTTGGTTTTCCCCGTGTGACTTTCTTAATTCGGGTCAACCGTCTAGGCCGGGTTAAGGGGGTTACATTTGGTGGTATCAGAGCTGAGTTTTCGAGTAATTGGGAATGATTGTGTGCATGATTGAAGTATGTATATTAAGTATGCTTGATTGATTGAAAGTATGTTTAGTGGCTTGTGATTTTTGATGCAATTGAGTTGTATGTTGTGGTGAAGCATGTTGTGGGTACCCATTGCCAAATCAAAGCTAAGTGATGATGTTGAGCTTGAATACTTGGATTGCTTACTTTGCTGGGCCTGACTTTGTTTATTTGCATTGTGATTGCATGGTTAAAGTATGGCACCACGTAGAGAGTTGAGAGGTAATGTGCGAGCTACGGCTCCTAATGAGAACGAGAATGAGGAAAACACGGGTAGTGCGGTGTTACCCCCTCCTCCACCTGGTGGTGGTGGAGCTTAGGGAGAAAGAGCTGGAGCTGCAGCTGGTGCTGGAGCTGCTGGACCTGAGGTTGGTCAGGGGCAAGCTATGCCTGATATGTCTATGTTGGTACAAGCTATTGCGGGTGCTTTTCGAGCAGCAGTAGCTGGAGCTCAAGGAGCTAGGCATCAGGGAGATGCTGGAGTTAGACTACCTTTGGAGCGTTTGCGCAGTCTTGGTGGGACTGAGTTCAGGGGTATGTCAGCTGAAGGTTCTGAGGCTTGGTTAGAGAGTACCAAGAGGATTTTGGGACAGATGAGTTGCACTGATGTGCAAAAGTTGGGTTGTGTTGTATCCTTGCTTCAGGATGATGCGTATACGTGGTGGACGACCACTATAGCTGGGATGGCTGAGGCTGACATCACTTGGACATTCTTCCAGAATGTGTTCAAGAGGAGATATCTTGGTGTGAGATATCTTGATGAAAAGAAGCGTGAGTTCATGTCTCTTACCCAAGGGAGCATGAGTGTGGCTGAGTATGAAGTGCAGTTTGTGCGACTCAGTCAGTATGCACCTGAGCTGGTACCTGATGAGCGGGCGAGGTGCGAGAGGTTCCGTTATGGTTTAGTGACGGATGTGAAAATGTATGTGCTGGCCACTGAGTATGATGATTTTGATGTGTTGGTGGGCCGAGCCAAGGATATTGAGATGAACTTGGGTTTATCTGCTAGAGGTGCTGGAGCTAGTTCTGGTAAGCGAGCTGCTGAGTTTAGTTCCGGTGGTGGACGGAACAATAGGGGACGTGATCAGAAGTATCAGTCCTCAGCTAAGAGAGGTGGTGGTGCACCTGCTCGAGGAGGCAATGCTAGAGCTGATCCGAGTGCTTGTTGGATTTGTGGATCACGTGGTCACATGAAGCGTGACTGTCCTCGCGCTGTGAGGGAGGTGCAAGCTCCTGTTGCGGCAGCTGGTAATGGGTGCTGGAATTGTGGGTCTGCGGACCACTTGAGGCGAGATTGTCCTATGTTGGCCGGTGGGCAAGTGCGTGCTCCTGTTGTTGCTGCACCGCAGAGAGGTCGTGGGCGCGGCCGTGGTAATTTCCAGAGAAGGGAGGAAGGTGGCCGAGGAGTGGCCCATGTGGTGGCTATTCAGCCTGAAGGTGGAGGTCAAGCGAGGGTGTATGCTCAGCGTGAAGGGAGGAATGACGCGGATGTGATTGCAGGTACCTTTACTTTGCAATCCTTGTCATTACTTTCTTTGATTGATTCTGGATCCACGCATTCATACATTTTGCGTGAGCATGCTGAATTGCTTGGTTTGCCTGTTGAGTCTTTGGATGTTGGTGTTCGTGTCACTAGTTCTTTTGGTGAGACTGTTGTGACTCGAAAGTTGTATAGAATGTGTCCTTTGGTTGTGCAAGAGCATGTTTTCCATGTTGACCTTATGGAGTTGCCCTTTTATGGTTTTGATGTAATCCTTGGTATGGATTGGCTTGCTGAGCATCGTGCTGTTGTGGATTGTGAGAATAAGCGTGTTTCGCTTAAGCTTGCGGATGATTATGATGTTGTTGTGGTTGGTGAGAATGTGAAGTTTCTTGCCAATGTGGTGTCTACCTTGGAGGCGAGCAGGATGCTGAGGCAAGGTTGTGAAGCTTATTTAGCTTTTGTGATGAATCCTAGCTCTAAGGAGTTGAGGGTGCAAGATATCAGGGTTGTGAAGGAGTTTCCTGGTGTTTTTCCTGAGGAGTTGCCTGGTTTACCTCCTAATCGCGAGGTGGAGTTTGGAATTGAGCTGTATGAGAATACAACTCCGGTGTCCATTACCCCTTATAGAATGGCACCTAAGGAGCTGAAGGAGTTGAAGACGCAGTTGCAAGAGCTGCTTGATCGTGGTTTCATCCGGCCGAGTGTGTCACCTTGGGGTGCACCGATCTTGTTTGTGAAGAAGAAGGATGGCACAATGAGGATGTGCATTGATTACCGTCAGCTGAATAAGTTGACTATCAAGAATCGGTATCCTTTGCCGAGGATTGATGATCTCTTTGATCAATTTCGGGGAGCTGCTGTGTTCTCTAAGATTGACTTGAGGTCAGGGTATTATCAGTTGAAGGTAAAGGATGTGGATGTGCCTAAGACAGCTTTCAGGACAAGGTATGGGCATTATGAGTTCCTGGTGATGCCGTTTGGTTTGACAAATGCTCCTGCTGCTTTCATGGACATGATGAATCGTGTGTTCCATGAATACCTGGACAAGTTCATTGTGGTGTTCATTGATGATATCCTCGTGTACTCGCGTACCGAGGAGGAGCATGAAGAGCATTTGAGGATTGTGCTGCGAGCTTTGTTGGAGAATCAGCTTTATGCTAAGCTGAGCAAGTGTGAGTTCTGGCTTAAGGAGGTGGTGTTTCTTGGGCATGTAGTTTCTGCTGAGGAGATTCGTGTTGATCCTCAGAAGGTTGAGGCGGCGATGAACTGGAAGGTTCCTAAGTCTGTTCATGAGGTTCGTAGTTTCCTTGGTTTGGCGGGATACTACCGGAGGTTTGTGGATGGTTTTTCCAAGATTGCTGCTCCTTTGACGAAGTTGTTGCAGAAGGATGTTAAGTATGAGTGGACGGAAGCGAGACAGCAGGCTTTTGAGAAGCTGAAGGCGGCTTTGACGCAAGCTCCTATCTTGGTTCAGCCTGAATCAGGGAAAGAGTTTGTGGTCTACAGTGATGCGTCCTATGTTGGTGTGGGATGTGTGCTGATGCAAGAGGGTAAGTTTGTGGCTTATGCATCACGGCAGTTGAAAGTGCATGAGCGCAACTATCCTACGCATGATATTGAGTTGGCTGCGGTGGTTTTTGCTCTGAAGATCTGGAGACATTATCTGTATGGTGAGAAGTGTACTGTGTACACGGATCACAAGAGTTTGAGGTATCTGATGTCTCAGAAGGAGTTGAATCTTAGGCAGCGGCGTTGGTTGGAGTTGCTCAAGGATTATGATCTGACCATTGAGTACCATCCTGGAAAAGCTAATGTTGTTGCGGATGCCTTGAGTAGGAAGGTAGCTGTTGAGCTGAGGGCTATGTTTGCTAGCTTGAGTATTTCGCGTGATGGTGGTCTTGTAGCTGAGTTGCAAGTGAAACCATCTATGGTTCAGTTGATCAAGGAAAAGCAGTTGCTGGATGATTCCTTGGTGTCTCATGTTCAGGATATCGCGGAGGGTAGACCTTCGGATTTCTGCTTTAATGATGATGGTGTGTTGTGTTTCGGGAGTCGGATAGTAGTGCCTAATGATGCTGAGTTGAGGCGTGCTATTCTGACTAAAGGTCATAGTAGTCCTTTTGCTATGCACCCTGGTAGTACTAAGATGTACCGTGATCTTCGTGATGAGTACTATTGGGTGGGTTTGAAGAAGGATGTTGCAGAGTTTGTGAGTAAGTGTATGGTGTGTCAGCGAGTTAAGGCTGAGCATCAGGTTCCTTCAGGATTGTTGCAACCGTTGAGAATCCCTGAATGGAAGTGGGAAAGGGTTACCATGGATTTTGTATCTGGTTTACCTTTGTCTCCATCGAAGAAGAATTCGGTTTGGGTGGTTGTGGATCGCCTGACGAAGTGTGCGCATTTCTTGCCTGTGCATACTACGTTTTCTTTGGATAAGCTTGCGGAGCTGTACATTGCTGAGATTGTGCGGCTGCATGGTGTGCCTAAGTCGATTGTGTCGGATAGGGATCCGAGGTTCACATCGCGTTTCTGGCAGTGTTTGCATCAAGCTTTGGGTACAAGGTTGAATTTCAGTACATCCTATCATCCTCAGTCGGATGGTCAGTCTGAGCGAGTTATTCAGATTTTGGAGGATATGTTGAGATGTTGAGTGATTGAGTTCCAAGGTTCTTGGGAGAAGCATCTGCCTTTGGTTGAGTTTGCTTATAACAATAGTTATCAGGCGAGTATACAGATGGCACCTTATGAGGCTTTGTATGGGAGGAAGTGTAGGACTCCTCTTTGTTGGGCTGAAACTGGTCAAAAGTTTGTTTCGATGCCAGCTTTGTTGAAAGGAACCACCGAGAAGGTGAAGCTCATTTGTGAGCGGTTGAAGGCAGCCTTTGATCGGCAAAAGTCTTACGCGGATCTGAAGCGTAAGGAGATAGAGTATGCGGTGGGTGACCGTGTGTTCTTGAAGGTTTCGCCTTGGAAGAAGGTGATGAGGTTTGGCCGGAAGGGTAAGTTGAGCCCTAGGTACATTGGACCATACGAGGTGGTTGAGCGTGTGGGTCCTGTTGCGTACCGGTTGAGGCTACCTCAAGAGTTGGAGAAGATTCATGATGTGTTCCATGTTTCTATGCTCCGGAGGTATAGATCTGATCCTTCGCATGTGATGCCTGTGGAGGAAGTGGAATTGAATCCGGATTTGACCTATGATGAGGAACCGGTGAAGGTTATGGATTCGGATAGCAAGGTTCTTCGTGGCAAGACCATTGAGTTGGTGAAGGTGCTGTGGAAGCATCGCGGTGTTGAGGAAGCCACGTGGGAGCGGAAGGAAGACATGCTGAAGCAGTTTCCTTATCTCTTTCCTTCAGGTAAATTTCGAGGACGAAATTTCTTAAGGGGGGGAGAGTTGTAACGCCCCGGTTTTGGGCTTGGTAGTTTTGAGCGTTGACCGGTTTGGTCAAAGTGCTGGTCGAATCTAAAAGGGTGAAATTAGGAAAGCCTAGTTCGGGTTGCATTAAAAATATGGAAAAATGTTCTAAAATCATCTTTTAATATATATAAGTGAACTATGAAATCAATTTTACAAAATGAGTTTTGGAAGGGTGACATTTTGGCTAGTGACCAAAATGTAATTTTTGAAAGTTGAGTGACTGTTTTAGAAAGGGTTGAAACTTTGAATCTTTAAGGAGCTATTATTCCAAAAAGAGTTTCTCCAGATTTTTCTAAGATATTTTAATGTATAATTCTGATTTTAAAGCTTAAGAAAAGTGGAGGGAAATCATTTTACTATTTTGTAACCAACTTTCCATTTTCTTCCAATTTTCCTTTTCTCTCATTTTCTCTCAACCCAAACACTTTCTCTCCAGAGATTTCTTTCTGATTTTGTCACTCAGATCTATCTTTTCAATTCTCTTTGGATTCCTAATCATTTCAACAACAAAACCTTGCAATTTGCTAATTGGATTTTCAAGCTTTTTGGCTCTAAAGAGGAGAAACTCAAGTTTGGAGGTAAGAAAGTCCTTCTCCTCTAAACTATCAGTTCTTTACTGAAATTCCTAAGTTCTCAATCCTTAATTGATGTTTTATAAATGGCTTTTAAGTTGTTTAATGGATCTTGGCTTAAAATGCAAGATTTGGTGATTTTTGATGAATTTTCGTTGGATCTGTTAAAGCAGTGTTTTAAGGTGTTAAAATGATGATTAATGAATGATAATTTGATGAGGAATTGAGTTTTGATTAATGCAATCCCAGATAGGTTGGATTTCCTAAGTTTAGCTTATGATTCTAGGTTGTTTTTGGTGTGATCTTGTGGATCTGTTGTTGCTGGAGGTATAAGGATGTTGTTAAGCTCTTTTTAGATGTTAAATGATGTTAAAGGATGTTTGGTTTTGATGGTTTATGGCTGGGCTTTGTTGAGGAGTTGTTTGGATGCATTTTCGGTTGTGTTTGGTGGCCGAAAATGGTGTGCGGATGAGAGCAGCGAGTTTAGGTGCTTTCATTGAAGCTATTAATGCATGATGATGCATTAATCCTCTGCTTTGATGTGTTAAAACAGGGGAGGCATCTTTGGATCCAAGAGTTGTTGATCCGGAAGCTTGAATTGGTGCTTCGGCAAGAGGCGAAGTGGAATCGGTGAGTGAAATTGGGTTTTCGGCTTTGAAACCAATGTCTTGGGAGCTTAGTTTAAGTCTAAACAACTTTGCTAAGCTCAAGTGTAAGTTTTCGGAAAACTCTCTAGTGGTGGCCATGGTTTTTGTTGTGATACAATGTGGTTTATTGCATGTTTTAAATTCTGTTTTGAAAGCATGTTTTAGCATGGTTATTGCTGATGTTGTAAGCCATATGTTGAAGGAAGCTCGAGGTAAGAGTTCCTTGTTTTTGAGCATGGTTAAAATGTGGTTTGATGCTTATGAATGCATGATGAATATGGCTTGATTAAATGCTTTAAAACAGTGAACTAATTGATGAATATGATGTATATTGGCAAGTGATGTTTTGATAAAGGTTAAGGTCACTAAGGTGGTTAAAAGTCCTTGAGTGAGCCTTTGGGATTCTAAGAACTTCATGGTGGTTAAAAGTCCATGATGATTCTTGTTAAGGTCACTAAGGTGGTTAAAAGTCCTTGAGTGAGCCTTGTTACTTAAGAACATCAAGGTGGTTAAAAGTCCTTGGATGGTTCTTGTTAAGGACACAAAGGTGGTTAAAAGTCCTTGTGTGGTCCTTGCCATGGTGTTTAAAAGTCCATGGGCCAAGGTCTTTAAAAGTCCTTGGGGCCAAGGTGTTTAAAAGTCCTTGGGAAGAACACGAAGGTGGTTAAAAGTCCTTGCGTGGTTCTTGTTGATTATAAGATCACAATGGTGTTTAAAAGTCCATGTGTGAGTCTTATGTTGAACTTGTTTTCAAAAATATGAAACTTATCACTTGTGGCCAATATGACATGAATTGATATGGAAGCATGTGTTGCTTGTTTAAATTGCTTTTGAGCATGTGCAAATGATGATTTGAAGTAAGATTTATAAAGTGTTTTATAAATGCATTATTGAATGGTTTTTATGAGCATTCCTCACTAAGCTTTTGCTTACGCTCTCTTTCGTTTTCTTAAACCAATAATGCAGATCATTAAGGTACCTAAGGGCAGCAAGGAAGGCAAGCAATCAAGAGGAAGTTGAGCTCAATGTATGGAAGGTTTTCTTAAGTACATTTTAGCTTTTGGTAATTTGGCAATGGGGGACCTATGAGTGTGTTTTGGGAGATGTTTTGAACTCCCTAAGTATGTTAAATGTTGTTGGGATTGCTGGTTTTGTAATTGGCCATTATATGCTTGTTTTGGAAGTTTTATGCTTGGGGTGGTTTGCTTGTGTAGGAAGCATGCCATTAGAATTGGGGCTTTTCATTCATGATGTTAATATGTTGATTGGTTGATGCAAACATGTCTTATATATGTTGAATTTGTTGCTGGTAAAGTTTGGTAGCAATCGGAGCATGATTGGATGATCAATTGCATGATTAAGTAAGCTTTTTGCTGCATTCTGTGCAGGGTGTTTCGGAACAGTGCACACCGTTCCGGAACGGGTGCCTTGTATGAGCCCAGGCGTCCGAAACGGTAGGCACCGTTTCGAAACGGAAAGGCCACTGCCAGCCCGTGTTTTGGTACGCGTTCCGGAACGGCCCCGCGTTTCGAAACGGGTTCTCCCTGTTTCGGAACACGTGACCGTTGGGGGCTGACAGTGGTAGTTATATGTTTTGAAATGTTTGCATTTTGGTCCTGAATCTTGTTTGTGCAATTGTATGAGTTTGGGAAGTCCTTTTGAGCTGAAAATTTACAGAGAAGCATGAAACCTGATTAATTTCAAGTTGGTAACTTTAATTTGGGTTAAGGCCTTATAATTTACAGAATTTACAATTTGGTCCCTAAAGTAGTAAATTGTTCAATTGGGTCCCTGTTTGATCTCTGATGTTTATGATCTTTGAGTATGTTGTTTGTATGATCACAATTAGGGTTAATGTGCATCTAGACAAGATTAAAAAGAAAAAAAAGGGTCGTTAATCAAGGTTGACTTTCGGGTTGACTTTGGTTTTCCCCGTGTGACTTTCTTAATTCGGGTCAACCGTCTAGGTCGGGTTAAGGGGGTTACAGTTCTCGCAGTACCAGTCAATCCATCCTATTGTCTCCAAATGACCACAAAACATACCTTATACTGTCGCCAAATAAGGACCAACGCCACGGACCGTAGTCCACCCCAACACCGAGATCTATGGTGATGCAATCCTAATCTGCACCAAATTTCTCCATGATTTGATCACACTATTAAAGATCCTCTAGGATGATTCTAAGGGAGTTCTACCTTACTTTATCTTTTATTATCTTCTTTATGCATTATATATTGTTATGAGCATGCTAGGAAATACTTAAAGATCATATGCTATTTGCATAATATATGATATTCGAGCATAAGCTACAATACACACCTTCATATTAGGTTCTAGCTCATTTAAGTGTGTTTGCATTGCATTGCATCTTTATACTTATGCATGCATCTTAATTTAGGTTTAAATCAGCTCACACATTGTTTGTTGTTCTCTTTAGGTAATAACGATTAAGGAACAAGCTTGAAACATCACAAGAACATTCAAGGCAACTCAGATTAGCTTAAGGAGCATATTAGGAACTTATGGCAGCTAGTTTGGTTCATTGCCAGCTCAGGTCAACTCGACAATAAGTGACGGCAATCATTTCCAGCTCTAACAGCTCGACAATGTTTCTAAGCAAAACAAACTTCAAATTTAGCTCGAGATAAGCTCACGAACTCTATGGCCTAGCTCACCTAGCTAAAGTCGGCTCAAGAAAACTCAAAACGAAGTATAGAATGAGTTAGCTCACTTAGCTAGCTAGCTCAGCTCAATCCAGCTCACACCAAGCTCAACCAGCTCACTTCAACTCAACCTAGACATGCCAGCTCAACACCCAAAGGTCATGTCCCTTCCAAAGGAACACGTCCTTAGCCATTTTGGAGGGAAAGGAGAATGGGCGGCAACCAGCAATGGAGGGAACTTTTGAGCGCCCAAAAAAAGTGGAGGGAGACACCAATGAGGCTGAATCATCACAAGGGCCTTGTAGGGAGTCACGAGCAGCCTTGGAGGGAGACTTGAAGCCTAGCCGAATAGATACAAGGCCTTTTAGCCAACCCTCTTCATTTCCTATAAATTCATATTGTATTTTCATTTGTAAACATCTCATTCATATCAATATATTTTCTGTGAGAATTTTCTCTCTTTAGTTCTTAATTGAACTTTATCGATTTATTAAGTATTTGTATTTGTGGCCTCAACCCTTTTATTTTCCACCCTGATACTTCTGGTTCTTTTGGTTTAATATACCTAAAGGGTCAAAGTCCTTTTCTACCACCCCTTAAAGTAATCATATAAGGTCCGGGGCTAATGTTTAAAATGCCTTTGTTTCATCCTTCGATTCTTTAAGATACTATCTCTATTTACCATCTTTTCCATCACCTACATCCACCACCATCATTCGCCCAAACACTAAACCAAATCTGTCAATTTCCTTCATTCTTCCGCATCACAAACATCACCTTACAAACCATCCATTTTCAAAGCCTACATCACTTTGCAGGTTGCTTGCTTCCTTCCTAGATCCAACAGTCAAAGGGGCTTCCTTCTATTGAGTGCATAAATGTTCTATATTTTAACCCTTTTTTACCCATATTATTGATGCACTCAAGCATGTTTAGTTGCATTTTAAGATAGATTTTGCATAAACATCACAAATGGAAAATATTGCACAGATATTGCTGATTTTAGTATATTCTTGCAGATACCTGTCATGGCAGCATCCAGGGCAGCAGAGGAACAAAAGATAATAGTAGAGCTGGAGTGAAGGATTGAAGGAGACTGTCCATTACAACACTGTCGTGAAATCTGTCATGGCAGAAAAGGCGACAATGAAGACTATGGTGATGGAAAATGCGAAGTGGAGTTCGACTGATAGAGCATTTAAAGCCTGATTTTTGTGGACCACTCGCATAACTGTCGGAGCCCAGAAGCACAAGGAAGGCATTGCACAAAGTTTGAGGAAAAAGTCAAAGCAAGAAGATAGGGCGAATTAAAAGACATCTACTCAGAGATTTAGTCTTTAATAGAGTTGTACTTTAATTCAAACTAGTATTCTTGGCCATTAAGAAAACTCAAGTCCAAGGCCTATATATATGATTGTAATTCGACAAGCCAAAGGATATCTAGCTCCTAGCCGTCTTCCCCAAAAACCGTAGTCATTTTCTCTCTCCATCATGTTCTAAACTTCCCCCATGGCTAAGGGTTGATCATGTAAGGTAGTCGTAAGGATTGTACTGTTTCTTAGGATTTTTTCTATTCAATTAATAAAAGCTTCAAGTTTATTTACTCTGGTTTCAACATCTCATAAGAGTTTCGGGAGAGCATTGTGAGGTTATCCATTTACTTAATATCGGGAGAGTTAAGTATACGAAAGGAGTAAATAGAAGTTTTCCAGTTTATGGTTAAACCATCTTAGCCTATGGATAGGTTCAAGGCTAAGGGGCTAAAGAAGAATTCACAAACATTGGTGTTCATCCTTCGATTCACGCCGGGAGGTATCATCCAAGACGTGTTCATCGACAGAACTTGGGCCTAGAGACAAGACAAGTCACAACAAGGATTCTTGCCAAATTTGAAGCACAGAGTTGTTGGCTACTGCCGCGACAGGCACAACGACAGAAGCAACAGAAGTTCCTTTGAACAGTGCAATACATGCACTACTGAGTAAATCAATACCAGCCTATTCTCTCAATATGATTTCCTCCTTTACTTTAGTTTACCTTCAAGTTTTCCAAAATCACTTTATTAATATTATTTCTTTTCTTGTGTAGAGATTTAAGGATAGAAGTATTTCCAGTCCCTGTGGAAACGATATCCGATACTTCGTATCACTTTATTACTTGTGACGTGTATACTTGCACCCAACTACGATAGACTCTTTTACACGCAACACCTTCTACAACACTTTGGCGAGCGTGACACTTCATAGAAGCCCTTATATCATATGGACTCTATAGCATGCCAACTATACCTAAGACTCACTCGATACCAAGGTTTTCACATGTATTTTCTTTTATTAGAACAGAGTGAGCATAGCTCCTTATCAGATTTTCAGATAACACATCATATTCCCTGCTTTCTTAAGCTTATGTAAACAATAAAATTCTCATTACGAGCATAGCTCCAAAGTCATGTAATCAACTAAATATATCTTCAAATTCTTTTACTTACTTAAGCAAAGCTTATTATTAACGTATCAACATTTCCACTTTAATATTATCATATCCAGAACGAATTGCACAAGCTCATTTATTATTATATCATATGAACATGCCTAATGTTTCTTCTTATAACAGTCATGTATTAGAATTATTAGCTCCACCAAGACTCATTTCAATCATCAGAATAGTAGCATATGTAAAACACTATCGAACATGTACTAATTATAGTTTATATCGCAAACATGTTAACATGTTTAAATAAGATAACTCATGATCAATCTTATATATTTCCTTATATTCATGGACCTAGAATTCATTCATATAACATACTTTCAATCCAAATTTCATATCACAAAGTATTGATTAACAAAGTACATACCTTGTATCCAAGCTTTGCCATTCTAACACAATTTAACCTTAAAAGCACTAAAGAAAATCAAATAGAAGTTTAGTAAGGATGTTCGAGATATTTTTACTCTATCTCGAGACATAAACTACACTCACAGATTATTCCGAGCTAGTTTTGCTCCTGGATTACACTCCATTTTGCTTATCTACGTCTTCAATCTAGTTTAATCTTCAGTTCAACAACTCCTCATAAGTTTAAATATATCAAAGAATACAAAAACACATTAGAATCACATTCAACTAGTTTTCTTTAGATCATGGACATTTGCTATAAATCCCACTTTAATGCACCGAACAATCATTCACTTATAACACAACTCAATAATACATGTATACAAATAAATTTGACCAAGAAGTCCAACATTTTAGTGTACATACATATATCTATCTTAAAAACAATCTCTAATATATATAAATATATATATATTACATGTATTCACTTATATACACAACAAAGCAGTCCACCAATGTTCATAAACATTCAAAACTATCCCTACTTTAGCAAAACATCCCCATGTTCTTATCTTACAAAAACAGTTTCAAAACAGTTTTTCTTTCTTCAAAACAGTCTATTTTATTTGCAAGAATAGTCCCTCAATTCACCATACAAAACAACCCACCATTTTTATAAAAATTGTCTCTATAAGCTTGTAACACAGTTCCCTGTTATAATTTGTTCAAACCAGTCATTGAACTCATCAAAACAGTCCATCCTTTAATCAAAATTTTTACAGAACAATCACATTATTCACATGTACCCATATATGTGGATAAAACAGTTCATATGGTTTCCTATGTATCTAAAACAGTCCAATTTTATGTATGCTCGTGTATATATGCATATGCCAATTCAATTAGTCACAAGTCCATGATCAAGCAAATTTAACATCGTAACCATATTGTACAAATAGATAGAATGGCAATCTAATCAAGTATACCATTCGAAAGTACAAGAACCTCACAAAAATCACATGTTTGAAACTCCGAGGACAAAATACATAGACTCACAATTTACATACATGGTTCATCTTATTCCATGAATCAATTTAATGATTTAGAGATGTCTCCTAACATGAATTAACCATTCAGAAACTTAACAAGCATAGCACAAGAGATTCCTAATCCAAGTTCCTATTTAACTCTAAAAGAATTTGGAAGAAAGAGAGAGTTTGTTTACCTTTTTCTTAAGTCTCACGATCAAATAGCTACAAGCTTGAACCAACAAGGTTCGATCCTTCAGTTCCATGGATGAATTCCATATCTCTCGCTCTCTAACTTAGCATGAAGGTGACGGTCTTTTGAAAGAAAGAAGATAACAAAATGGATTTCACCTTCCTTGGCCGAAATCCCTCTCCAGTTGCCTCCACCAAGTGGACACATGTGTTCTCAACCTTAAACTTTCTCCTAATTAGCATGCAACTTCAATATTCAACATATCATTTGGTTAGGTCCCTCCAATAAAGGCTATTAGATTTTCCTTAATTTCATTTTAGTCCCAAATTACTTAATTAGATATACTAAATGACATCTATGTCAATCTTTTAGCTAATGATCGAATTAACATACTTATAGGCCGAAGTTTGGGACATTACATTACGCCTTTGGGAGGATGCCTTTTGGTATTTGCAACGCTCCAGCAACTTTTCAAAGGTGAATGTTAGTCGTCGTTTCGGACATGGTTGAAGATTTTTTTGAGATCTTTATGGTTGATTTTTTTGTCTCTGTATATGATTTCGTGTCATGCTTGGATAACTTGGCAAATGTGCTTATGAGATGTGAAGAAGTGGACTTGGTACTCTATTGGGAGAAGTGTCATTTTATGGTGGCCGAAAGGACTGTTCTCGGCCACAAGATCTCATGAAAAGGAATAGAGGTGGACAAGGCGAAGCTTGAAGTGATCGAGAAGCTATCTCCTCCAACCATGGTGAAGGGCTTCGAAGTTTCTTGGGTCATACTAGCTTTTATAGGAGGTTCATCAAGGACTTCTCCAAGATCTCCAAGCCATTGTGCACTTTGCTACAACAAAACAGGCCCTTCGAGTTTGATGATTCTTGCCACAACGCATTCAAGGAACTCAAGGAGAAACTTATCTCAGCACCCATAGTTGTTCCTCCATATTGTACCTCACCATTCGATCTTATGTGTGATGCAAGTGACTATGTAGTGGGGGCATCACTTGGACAATGCCGAGGTAAACTTTTCCATGTTATTTATTGTAACCCCCTTAGCCCCGGTCTAGACGTTTAACTCGAATTAAAAGAATTACACGGGGAAAACTGAAGTCAACTCGTTAAAGTCAACATCGATTAGCAACCTTTTTTTTCTTTTAACTTGTCTAAATGCATATTTAAGTCCTACTGAATTCACTCGCGCAACCAATATATTTATCTTTTAACCGAACGTCAACTATTCATTCATTTGAAAACAATATGATATAATGTTAAATTACCAATTAATTTTAACAACCTTTAATTAGTTGCATTACATGCTTGCAGGTGAAATACCAGCATCATACAATCATTTAAACACCCACAATTGCAAAACAAATAAACATGGACTGAAATGTAAACATTCAAAACTTCCAGAACAATCCATTTTAACTAACTTAACTACCCTATTTCGAAATAGATACCCCATGTTTCGAAACCATGCATTATAGTAGCATTTGGTATCAAAATGACCTTTACCTGTTTCGAAACCAAGTGCCCAGATTGACCTCCCCTCTATTCAGACATAATAGAGCCGTATCAAAACGAGCCCGTGTTTTGATACGGGTAAAAAATATAACTAAGGGTATCGAAACATTCTACTAGTGTTCCGAAACAACAAGACCAAATATGCAAGCTGTATCGAAACAACTTCTACTGTTTCGAAACACGCACCAAAACTGCACTAAAACAATAACATTTAAGCACTCTTAAACATAACAAATGGCCATCAAAGATCATGTAATCATAGGTAAACATCATCTGCATATTTATCCAACACATAGGCATCATCAAAGGTGTCTAGCATCAAGAATTGCAAAAATGATTACTCTAGAGGCATGCAACCTATAAGCAATCCACATAGAGTATCAAAATCCACAAAACAAAGCATACCATCATATAAAGGCCCATAACAAGTCTTAAAAGGCAAAACACACTTGCCAAACTAGGGAGTTTTAACAATCATCTCCCAAATACCGAGGTACCCTCCCCATTGCCATTTCTACCTTATTGAAAGTGTCAAAACCAAAACTTGTAAATCGAGTGAGGTCTTGGGTGAAATCCTTTGCTATTTTGTTGCCCAAATGCTTACTACTCTGCATGTTGGAAAGGAGAGCGTAAGCACAATTGCTTAATGAGGGAAAGCTCAATTTAAACAAAAAACAATGGACTTTTCAAAACAATGTTTCCTTTAAAACATATTCACATCATAGTTAACTTTCTCATACTGAACTTTATCATGCTTTTGAAACCACAATAAAAGCATCCACATATATCAATATCCCATGCATCTCTCAATGCAAAACCAAATCAAACTTCTCATGCTTAAATCTCACAAAGCATAAACATCATGTATAAGTGTCATTATACAAAAGCATTTTAAAACCATGATACATGTTCAATTCATATATTGACATTTCAAGTGAATCGGATGGAATCTACCCCCATCCAATAATGATCGAATATACAAACACACTTGACGGAATCAACCCCCGCCAAGCCCTTGATAGAATCAACCCCTATCAAGTCACATGGTGAAATCAATCCTCCCCATAATCTTACTTCGGTCGGGATGCCACTACCCGCATTGCCCGTGGTGATGGAATTTACCCCCATCACTCGCAACACAATAGAATCTACCTCTATTGTGTAATCAAAGAATTTATCAAACGCGTGAATTTATATATTATAGTGCACTTTACATCCTATTAGTCGACCAACATATCCGATAATAGAAATCTCATCACTAAGCCAATATATCATTTAAATCCATGTTAACTCACTACCTTCAATGCATTAATAAAATCATCACATATTCCATCTCAAAACATGCCTCAAATATAGCATAAAATATCTCATCAAGAATATAATCTCTTGAAGCATAATCAAATCATTTCATGGGATATAATTCAACAAAACCATGTTTATAAAACATGCATAATAGTGAGTAACAAATATAAATCCAAAACATGAGCATGATAATCTACATAGACATTAAACCAAAAACCGAGAGCTTTAGTAACCATACTTACTTCCAAGATTAGCTAAGTGTTTCAATCTTACACTAACCTCCCAAAACCTTGTTTCTAAGCTTATGAAAACGTTCAAAACACATCCACTCACTGATACATCTTCGCCTCACTTGTCGAAGCTATTCCAAGCTACCGAAACTCCTAATAAGCCTTTCAAACGATCAAGCAATATCTTGCCCTGCTTCTAACCATGGAAAAACAGAGGATTAATGCACACTCTTGCATCAAAACCTCCACAACAGAAACCCCCACTCAACTCCCACATTCACCATGCAATTAACAACCGATAAAACTCAGAAACATCGCCAAAACCACTCAAAACCGTTCCCAAACATTACCCCATCAAAATCAACAATCAATCTTCATCCATTTGCAACCTAAAACACTTCCCCAACCTCTATGAACCTCCAACTATCAAGAAATCACAACTACAGCCCCTAAATCTCAAGATTTCATCACTAACTTCTAGCAATCTAACTAGTTTCGGGATTACTTAACAAAATTCATCAAGTTAACATTATTAACCCATAACAACATGTTAATACTCAATCATTTACTCAACAATTAACATCATATCCAAAGATCCACCATAAATCCTCAAGAAACCTCAATTAAACATGATTTCATCAATTAATATATAAAACCCCATTAAAAACAATATGTAAAAGACTAAATACTTGAGAATTTCAGTAAAGAACTTGTCATTAGAGGAGAAGAACGAACCTACCTCTAATGATGAGATATGCTTCCATTTTTGAAAAGAAACCAAAAGAAAACCAAAGAGAAAACAAGAGATTCAATAGAAAATCAATAGAAAATAGATAAATCACTGAAATCCAAATCAAATTTAGTGTTTACCTTGAAAATCTCGCTGTTTGGATGAATGGATTTTAAGAGAGAAGTGAGAGAAGAAAACTATCGTCATATCCAATTTGTGAGAAAATGAAAAATCGTTTTAACTTCTTAAAGATTCAAAGAATTATCCTGTTACGTTTTTGCCCTGAAATCAAACTTTACAATTTTTACATTTTAGTCACTAAACCAAAATGTCCAATTTCCGAAATTGTTTTCTTTAAATTACCTTTACCAAAATTAATCATATATATAATTAGGATTTTAGGAAAATTTCCCATATTTTTATCCGACCAAAAACCTCACAATTTAATTGTTTCTTGAAACTAGACTAGACCGCTAAACTAGTTCAAACCGAACCGCCTAACCAAACTCGGTTAACACCTAGGCCCAAAACCGGGGTGTTACAACTCTCCCCCACTTAATAAATTTCGTCCTCAAAATTTACCTGATGGAAAGAGATAGAGAAATTGCTTTTTCATATCCTCCTTCATTTTCCATGTCGCTTCTTCGACACCTCAGTGTCTCCAAAGCACCTTCACCAATTAAATGGTCTTTCCGCAAAGCACCTTACTACCCGAATCCAAGATCTCTACTGGTTCATCATCATAAGATAAATATGGATTCAACTCCACTTCTTCAATTGGCAACACATGCGAAGGATCCGAACGATGCCTCCTAAGCATAGATACATGGAAAACATTGTGTATCTTCTCAAACTCCGGTGGTAACTACAACCTATACGCAACAGGGCCAATCCTCTCAAGAACCTCATAAGGTCCGATAAACCTCAAGCTGAACTTGCCCCTTCGTCCGAACCTCATCAGCTTCTTTCAAGGCAAAACCATCAAGAAAACCTTCTCAGCAACCTCAAACTCAATTTCCTTACACTTCAAATCTGCGTAAGACTTCTGACGATCCAACGCCTCCCTTAGACGATCGCAGATGAGCTTTACCTTATCGGTTTTACCTTTGAGCATATCCGGCAAGGAAACCAACTTTTTCCCCGCTTCTGCCTAACACACAGGTGTACGACACTTTCGTCCATACAAAGCCTCGTACGGTGCCATTTGTATGCTCGCCTGATAGCTATTGTTATAGGACAACTCTACCAACGACAACAACTTGTCCCACGAACCTTGGAAATCAATCACACAACACAGAAGCATATCCTCCAACACCTGGATAACCCGCTCTGAGGATGATAAGATCTGCTAAAGCACAACCTCATTCCCAAGGCTCGATGCAAACACTCCCAAAACCTCGATGTGAACCACATATCCCTATCTAAAACTATAGACTTTGGAACCTGTTGCGTTCGTGCAGTGAATATAAATAATGCGCAAATGGTGCAAGTATACACGTCGAACGAGTAATAAAGTGATGAGTGAGTATCGTCTCCACAGGGATTGGAGGTATTCACGGTTATTGTAACAATAAAGCTTGAACTTTTTGCATGGACAATGCTACAGTAAAAGAGATGTTGTATAATAATGTTGAAGCAAAACAGTGCAGAGAAAGATGAGATGTCAATATGATAGACATGTCCCCTTTCGTATGTGAAACTCACTACGGAATGACTGGCTGGGAATGATGGACAATCTAACTTAAGCTCCTTAATAATGCTAAGGCTTTTCAACTATCTTCTATGCTAGGCGGGATTTACTAAGAGTGCTCCTAAACTATCTCTAGCCAGGAAACTAGGAGTCAGAAATGCTACAATCATACCTCTCGGCGTAAACTTATAACACTCCCCTACCATTCACGTACTATCCTTTTTAGCCCTTGAAACCTATCACTTATCTCTAAGGTGGGTTAGAGTCTGCCTCTCAACAGTCACTCCATTGCTTATGAGGGTTCTAGGGCTAGCTCTCTCGATTACTAAGCCCAACATACACTTAAAGAACGACCACTCTCGAAGGCGCTTAAAGGTAGGGCTTAACTTTTGAAGCACTTACAACCGTAGGCTCTTACAACTTAAAGGAAATGATAAAGCATAAGAAAAGCATAGAATCATGATAAACACTGAAAAGCTATAGCATGTATTAAGAAGTACTCAAAATAACATCATCCATCAAACCCAAGCCACCTAAAACAGTTCGTGGCTGGGCAATATCATCCAACGTATCATTGCGATAACATCACCAAATATAAAGATATAACAAGAAATTGCTATAGCGACAGAAAGAAAGGTGAACTCCTTCTCCACCATGGACTGTCTGACTGTCTTAGGCCCACCGCCTCTCTCGAGGCCGGTGAGGCCACTCCTTGGAGCTTCAACAATGGAGGACACCAAGCTGGAGAAGATGAAGGTGGAAACTTCTCTCTCCTTTTCTCTCTCTTTTGCCTCTCTTTTTGCAATGCTCAAAATACAACACTTTGCTCCAAGCTTATCTCCCCTTTATATATTTGAGGCTTCTAGGGTTTGGTGCCCTAAATATGCCTTGATATTCCCATTGAATATCCACCGACAATGTCTACTTCGAGGGGACAAGGTATACAGTCTGCAGGCGGGCTCCGGCTGCTGCACATGTCAGATTGTCCTTCTCTGCATTTTCACATGTTTCTGCAGCTCACGTGTTTCTCACGTGCTGGCCAATGTCCGCTTCCATCATGCTATAGCAATTCCCGACACCGGCTTTCTCTTAACTCCATTCCTGTGCACCACAAAACCAAAAACCAACCTTCCAAGCAGTACCCCTCGATATGGACCAATAACCAGCAAAGATAAATATGCACCCAGAAGAAGAAAATGCAACCTAAATGTAGTCTAAATGCTATGGTATGAACCCAAGAACAAGCAAATGCTATAGCAAAAAGGTATGAAAATAAGGATATTAATACAGTTATCACACCCCCAAACTTAAGCTATTTCTTGTCCTCAAGCAATGAATAGAACAAAACAAAAAGGCTACTATGGCAAAGATTTAACCTAGAGGGTTGCTATGGCAATATTTCAGTCCTCAGAAATAACTTAGGCAGATAAATATATATATATATACAACCATGTATGATATCCTTAAGAACATTCCCTAGGACTAAGCTGTGTGCGTGTGTGCGTGGCAGCCATCCTCCTATACTTAAGCTTCTGAGACAAATTTTCAAGGAAGCTCCCTAGATATACCCTAACTATGTTCTCTAGTTCTTTTTCAATTTTTAGACTCCCAAAGATATAAATTTTCTGTTACGAAGGGTGTCAGCTCATCACACCTACCGTCCTTAACTCTAGATGAGCAGGGAGCATACCTCTCACCCCGAGCTAGTAGGTAGAGTCATCCCATGACAACTTTCATTCACGCATATGCTATAGCAAGGCTTTATTATATATATATATGTATATATATATTGATAATGCTACAACAAAGCTGAGTGTCCTTCTACAGATATGATGTAGCTTTAATTCGTATGTTTTAGCACAGGGTCGTCTAACTTTTCTTTTAAGTTCTCTAGAGTCTACATATCAGAGTTTTACTAGGGTTCTTCCTGAAAAAATTTTCTAACAAACTTACTTATAGAAAGAGAGTAGTTGTGTAAAAAAATTTTTAACACTTAGATCCTAAAGTCAGTTCTACAGATCTCAACTAGTTGTGTTGTTTTTACTTTAATTCAGGCCTTAGCAATTTCGTCGTCAGACATCATAAATATGTTCATAGGCTGATTCTAGACTAAACATAATGCCATATTAAAAATTTTGTTCTATTCAATAATGCTTATGCTAAAGCAAAATATTAACTATGAACACTAACACCCCCAAACTTGAGAAATGCAGTGTCCGAAATGCATAAACTAATCTATACTATATGCCATTAAAAATGAAAAATTGAAAAGAAAAAAGAAAAAAATAGTACCTCTTGGGTGCAGAGGCTAAGTGGTGCTGCTGGTGTGGTCTATCGACGTCTCGGAGGAGTAGTGGTGTGGGTCTGCCACATCATCCACGCTCTCGGATAAGACTGATTGAGTAGTAGACGATGGCCTGACACGTCCAGCTGTGTGCTTGATGCGAGTTCTCAGTCTGGATGTTGTAGCATCCTCTGATTGTGCTGGAGTCAGCTCGGTTGCGTGTGTTGTAGCAGCTTCCTTTTGAGGGTTTTCCTCAGGGTCATTTCGTGCGTGCTCTGGTTCTGGGAGTGGGATTTCTGGTCTTGAAGGCTTAGTATTTGTTGCCTTTCGGGTGCGTTTCCTCTTCATGGCTGGAGAGGTTGCTGGGTCGGTTTCTTCAACAGTAGGCTAAATAGATGAAGTTTCTTGATCTGACTGGGCAATTGGAGTTGCTGGTGCTTTCTTTCGCGGGTCTTTCTCTTTGCAGCAGATGGGATGGAGCTGGGTTCACTAGGAGACATTGTTTGTGCTGTAGCAATGGCGGGGCTTGCAATAACTCCATTGGGAATAATGGAAAAGAGACATTCTGATCCGGCAGGAGTTTGCTCAAGCATGATGCTATGGAACTATCACGGTGTTGGGCATATTTGAAGTATACCCTCTGATGTGCCTTCATCGGAATGAGCTCAAAGCTCAGTTCCTTTGTAGTTTCCACCAGTGCTGCCACTCTTGCTGCAGCAAAACTTCGAGCACCACCCTCAAATGCTTGCTGAGGAATGCCTTCGTTAAATCCCCGGAGCTACGTTACAAGTGCTGGGGTCAAACCTGTCTTTCCTGAAACAAATGTATCTACAAGATCGTCTATGAAGACGTCCTTCCTTTTGGACAAGATAGTGATTAGATTAGGAAAAACAAGGGGGCTACGGGGTCGTTTCAAACAAGCTTATACCTCATCCACTACTATTTTTCCTATATCAATTTGTCTACCATGTATAATGGAGTGAATGAGAAACAGTCGAGAAATATGGACGGTAGCAGTGTGTAGTGTGGGCATGAGCTTATGCCTCACAAAGTGATTCCATACCTTAGCCTCTGGTTTGAGGCGTCCTCTCTCAACCGACTTGTTATTATCCAGCACCGTTCCTTGAAAGAAAATGTCCTCCAACACCTCTCGTTGCGTCTGCGCGTCCATTGTCATCACAAAAGAAGTGTGAGGTGTGTTGGCTCTAAGGGAGAGAGAAAAAAAATTTGAGTTAATGCATTGGCAGATTGTTGGAGAGAGAATATAAGTTTATGTGGTTAGGGTTTCTCCTCATTAAGTAGATGAATATTCTCTCTCATGCTTTTTGAATTATTCCTCTCTCTTTTAATTAAACTCCCCACTTTTCAGATAAAACCACCTTTATCTTTCTCTTTCCCCTTTTCTATCGTCCCTCAAAAATTGGATAAAAAACAAAGTCCAAGTCCTTCTCCCTTTGCTACCAACTCTGCAGACGGCGTGCTCCCCTGCCGTTGTACCTTGCATTGTACTTAGGAAAGAGAAAGCCTTTGTACGAGGGTCACGTGAAAAGATATGAAAATTAAAAGCAAAGATAACATAAAACTAGACTAAAAAGAAAAGCATTATTTATTGACATACTATAGCATAAAAGATAGAGTTTAGAGATGCAAACTTTCAAGGATCATGAAGATCCAGGTATGACTTGTCTATGAGGATAGGGGCTCCACTGTACACCTTCAGGCGTTGGCCATTGACTTTTAAAACTTCATCGTTGTCCAACTTCTTAATATCCAGGAAAAAGCATTAGCCTGGAATTGTACAGAAGCACTTGTCGCCCTTCTGAGAATTGCCTTGGAAAAATGTGTTTGTCATGCCATTTCTTGGTCTTCTCCTTGTAAATGCGAGCATTCTCATATGCTTAGGCTCTGAATTCCTCCATCTCGTTAAGCTCTAGCAATCTCCTCTCACCAGCAAGTTGGGCATCCATGTTAAGTTTCTTGATTGCCCAATAAGCCTTGTGCTCAAGCTCCATTGGTAAGTGGCACTCCTTGCCAAATACAAGCTTGAAGGGTGACATGCCTAAAGGCATCTTGAAAGCTGTCCTATATGCCCAAAGTGCTTCATCCAACTTGGGGGACCAATCTTTTCTCTTAGAATTCACCACCTTCTCCAAGATTTGCTTAATTTCTCGGTTGGAAATTCCACCTTGTCCATTTGTCTGCGGATGATATGTTGTACCAATCTTGTGTCTGACTCCATAGTGATGTAATGCTTTGGCAATAAGCTTGTTGTCAAAGTGAGTTCCTTCATCACTGATGATGGCTCGGGGTGCTCCGAATCTAGTGAAGATATTCTTGTGAAGAAACCTTCTAACTGTTTTGGAGTCATTCCTTGGAGTGGCAACAGCCTCCGCCCATTTCGACACGTAATCGACTGCTAGCAAAATATATATATCTCCATATGATGCAGGAAACGTAACCATGAAGTCAATTCCCCACACGTCAAAGATTTCAAGTTTCAGAATATTTTGCAACGACATTTCATTCTGCCTGGAGATGTTCCCCATTCTTTCACATCTATCACAAGTCTTGTAAAACTCGTGTGCGTCCTTAAAAAGTGTAGGCCAAAAGAAGCCTGCTTGAAGAACTTTCACAGTAGTTCTAGCACCACCAAAATGCCCTCCACATGGTGATGAATGACAATGGTACAAAATGCTATGGTATTCTCCTTCTAGAACACATCTTCTTATAATCTGATCAGGACATTGCTTGAACAAGTAGGGTTCATCCCAGTAGTAGAATCTTGTATCATGTCTAAATTTCTTGAGTCCCTGGCAAGATAAATCAGGAGGAAAAATACCACTAACAAGATAATTAACAATATCAGCATATCACGGAATTGCTGTAGCAGCTAACAATTTCTCATCAGGGAATTCCTCCTTAATTTCAGTTTCACTACCTTGTGTGATAGCATTTTCTAGCCTAGACAAATGATCAACTACCTGGTTCTCACATCCTTTCCTATCTCTAACCTCTAAGTCTAATTCTTGTAGCAAGAGTATCCACCTAATAAGTCTAGGTTTAACATCCTTTTTAGTCACTAAGTACTTCATGGCTGAGTGATCGGTATGAACTATGACCTTAGTGCCAATCAAGTATGACCTAAACTTATCAAAGGCAAATACTGCAACAAGAAATTATTTTTCAGTAGTGGTGTAATTGATTTGTGCATCATTCAAAGTGCGGCTCGCATAATAAATAACATGAAAGAGTTTTCCTCGGCGTTGTCAAAGTGCTGCACTGACGGCGTAGTCACTTGCATCACACATCAGCTCAAACGGCTCATTCCAATTAGGTGGAATGACAACTGGTGCTGAGATAAGCTTCTCCTTCAGTTCTTGAAATGCGCTATGGCAATCTTTGTCAAACACAAATGGTTGATTTTGCTATAGCAAACTATATAGCGACTTTGAGATTCTCAAAAAATCTTTGATGAATCTCCAATAGAAGCCAGCATGCCCTAGGAAGATTCTTACTCCTTTGACAGTAGTGGGGGGAGGTAGTTTCTTAATGACCTCGACCTTTGCTTTGTCAACTTCTATCCCTTGCTTCGAGATCTTGTGGCCTAAGACTGTTCCTTCCGTTACCATGAAATGACACTTTTCCCAATTGAGCACCAAGTCAGCTTCCTCATACCTCTTTACGACTTTGGCGAGATTGCCCAAGCATGTGTCGAAGTTATCTTCGGAGACCGAGATGTCATCCATGAAAATTTCTAAAAAAATCCTCGACCATGTCTCAAAAGATAGCCAGCATACATCTCTGAAATGTTGCTGGAGCATTGCAGAGACCAAAGGGCATTCTTCTGAAAGCACAAGTTCCATAAGGGCATGTGAAAGTCGTCTTCTCTTGGTCTTCGGGTGCTATAGAAATCTGATTGTACCCAGAATACCAATCGAGGAAGCAGTAGAATGCTTTGCCTGCTAGTCGATCCAACATCTGATCAATGAATGGGAGAGGAAAATGGTCCTTCTTGGTCGCCTTGTTGAGCTTCCTATAGTCCATGCAAATCCTCCACCCCGTGACGGTTCTAGTAGGCAATAGCTCATACTCCTCGTTGCTTACCACGATCACGCATCCCTTCTTCGGTACACACTGCACCGGGCTGACCCATGAGCTATTAGATATCGGGTAGATTACTCCAGCATCCAGCCACTTGATTATCTCTTTCATCACTACTTTCTTCATAATTGGGTTTAGTCTCCTCTGGGGCTCAACTGAATTGCTGTGACAATCAGCAAGAAAAAATTTGTGCATACAAATAGCAGGGCTTATACCCTTCAAATCAGCCATAGTCCACCCTATTGCTTTTTTATGCTGTATCAACATATTTACTAAACTAGTTTCTTACTTAGGTGTGAGACTAGATGAAATTATCACAGGCAAAGTTTCATTGCTCCCTAAGTAAACATATTTAAGATGCGATGTCAAAGGTTTCAGTTCTGAATAAGGTGCATGCTCAAGGGAAGGTTTATGAGGTACGAATTCAGAAAAATTAAGAGGTTCAAAGTGCGTACCTGGTCTAGCCTCGAGTCAACTAGACTGCTCTAATTCCCTGGCGAGCTCTTCTTGGTCAGAATCATCATCCTTGAAGAGTGCCTCAAACTCCTCCATTTGCATCTCATTGCTACAACAAAACTCATCAATCATACTCTGTGCTGTTGCATATGCATATTGGCATACTTCTGGGTTGTCTGCATATTTGAGGGTGTCATGAATATTGATCGTGACCATTTGATCAGCCACACGCATCGTGAATTCACCCTTCTCACAATCGATCAAAGCTCGCCCGGTAGCTAAAAATGGCCTACCCAATATAATTGGTGTGTTGCTATAAGCTTCACAGTCAAGGATTAAGAAGTCGAATGGAAAGATAAATCTGTCCACTTTTACCACAACATATTCAACTCTCCCTTCTGGACGAACATGAGAATGATCGGTTTGCTGTAGCACAACCTTGGTGGGTTGTGCCTCTCGAATTCCCAGTTTCAGAAAAATCGACTTGGGCATTAAGTTTACACTTGATCCTAAGTCACAAAGTGCTCTTCCAACAAACTTATCGCCAATAGAACATGGGATAGCAAAGCTACCTGAGTGTTTCTGCTTAGGTGGCAGCTTGCTCCACATATAATAACATTCTTCTGCTATAGCGACAGTCTCTTGTTTCTTGACCTTCCTCTTTTTCGTGACTATATCATTGAGAAGCTTGGCATATGTTTGCATCTGATCAATGGCCTCCAGAAATGGGACATTGATATGAAGTTTGTCCAGGATATTCACAAATTTCTAGAACTGAAGGTCTTCTTTCTGATTCTTGAATCGTTGAGGAAAATGAGGAGGGGGTCTAACTACATCTGTCTGAACTGGTGGAGTTACATCTTTTTCTGTAGCAAAAGCAAGCTCCTCTTCCGATGTTTCTTTTGCTATGACATCTTCACCCTTCTCTTCAACTGGAGGATCTTGTAAATTTTCTTCTTCTTGAGGCAAGTTGGGTTGAGAGTCCCCCTTCTCGTTTCCCCCAAACGTGTATTCCTTGCTAATTTCTTTGTCACTCCTTAATGTGAGTGCGCTGCATTGTTCCTTGCTATGGTGCTTAGTGGCTTCAATGTCACTAGGCAAACTTCCTTGTGGACGTGCATGCAAGGTTTGAGCTATCTGGCCAGCTTGTGTTTCTAAGGCTCGGAGAGATGAACTATGGCTTTGCAATAAAGCTCCTTGATTTTTGATGTTTGTTGCATGATCCTGTAGCAAAACATTCGTGGTTCCCATGAAATCTTTTGTCATAGCCATAAATTCTTTGAATGTAGTCTCCAGTGAACTGTTCTTTGAAGATGTTGTCCCCTTGTGACCTTGCCAAGTCATCATCTTGTTAGAAGATGGTGCTTCGATCAGATTTTGCTGTGGCGCTAGCTGTGCAGAATTATTGTGCCCTTGATTACCCTAACTAAAATTTGGATGCTGACGTCATCCTGGGTTGTAGGTATTGGAGTATGGATTGTTGTTGCGGTTATAATTCCTCATATAGTTGGCGGACTCTTGATTGTCAGAGCATTCACTCAAATGGTGATTACCATCGCATTTGAGACATGAGGTTGCGGACTACAATTCTTTGACTTCGTTGGGACGTTGGAGGTTCTTTAGCATATTTGTGATAGCAGCTAACTGGGTGGCTACCGAGTCATCAGCTTCACTGTCTCGAGCTACTTGGGTTCTCCTCCCCGTTCCAAGTCTTGTGGTCGGAAACTGGTAATCATTGTTGGCAACCCTATCAAGAATGTCAAATGCTTCTTCCGGTGATTTGTCTAACAAGATCCCATTTGCTGAAGCATCTAGCATCATCTTGTAGGCGCATTTACCCCATTATAGAACATAACCACTTGGGTCCAGTCATGAAAGCCATGATTTCTGCACTTCCTCAATAATCCCTTGAATCGATCCCAACACTTATACATGGATTCGTCATCAGCTTGACGAAAAGAAGCTATGTCATTTCTCAATGGAGTGTTTCTATTTGGTGGATTATACCGTAGCAGAAAACTTTTGCATAGATCTGTCCAAGTCTCCATTGATCCAGCTAGCACTCCACTTAGCCATGCTCTAGCACGATCACATAAAGAATATGAAAACAATTTAAGCTTTAGCACATCCTCGTGCACTCCTTGTTGTCTGAACGAGTCACAAACCTCCAAGAAAGCACAGATATGTTGTCTTGCATCTTCGTGAGGCATACCTCCAAACTGACCAATAGTGTTCAACATGTTGAACATAACAGGTTTAAGCTCGAACTGGGCTGCCTGAATTTATGGAGCTACTATTCTAGGATAGAGATCGTCCAAAATAGGAGCTAAATGTTCCCTAATAGCTCGTGGTCGAGCTGCAGCTCTCTGGCCATTTGCCATTGCATCTCTGTTACCTTGATGTGGTGGTGGTATTTCTCCATCCATGTTTCTAGTCTCTTCTCGTCAAACACGTCTTCTAAGTCTCAAGAAAAGCTCGATCTCATAAATAGGTGATTGCAAGGGTCCTCTAGGTCACCTTCTGGTCATACACTAGCAAGACTCCTGAAAAGAAAAACGAAAAGCCTAAAATAAGATTATACTAAAACAAAAAGAACAAACGATAAAAACAAAAACCGTAAACAACCAATTGTCAATCCCCGGAAACGGTGCCAAAAACTTGTTGCGTTCGTGCAGTGACTATAAATAATATGCAAATGGTGCAAGTATACACGTCGAACGAGTAATAAAGTGATGAGTGAGTATCGTCTCCACAAGGATTGGAGGAATTCACGGTTAGTGTAACAATAAAGCTTGAACTTTTTGCAGGTGACAATGCTATAGTAAAAGAGATGGTGTATAATAATGCTGAAGCAAAATAGTGCACAAAAAGATGAGATAACAATATGATAGACAAGTGCCCTTTCGTATGTGAAACTCACTACGGAATGACTGGCTGGGAATGATGGACAATCTAACTTAAGCTCCTTAATAATGCTAAGGCTTTTCAGCTATCTTCTATGCCATGCAGGATTTACTAAGAGTGCTCCTAAACTATCTCTAGCCAGGAAACTGGGAGTCAGAAATGCTACAGCCATACCTCTCGGCGTAAACTCATAACACTCCCCTACCATTCACGTACTATCCTTTTTAGCCCATGAAACCTATCACTTATGTCTAAGGTAGGTTAGAGTCTGCCTCTCCACAGTCATTCCATTGCTTATGAGGGTTCTAGGGCTAGCTCTCTCGATTACTAACCCCAACATACTCTTAAAGAATGACCACTCTCGAAGGCGCTTAAAGGTAGGGCTTAACTTTCGAAGCACTTACAACCCTAAGCTCTTACAACTTTAAGGAAATGATAAAGCATAAGCAAAACATAGAATCATGATAAACACTGAAAAGCTATAGCATGCATTAAGAAGTACTCAAAATAACATCATTCATCAAACCCAAGCCACCTAAAAGAGTTCGTGTCTGGGAAATATCATCCAACGTATCATTGCGATAACATCACCAAATATAAAGATATAACAAGAAATTGCTATAGCGACAGAAAGAAAAGTGAACTCCCTCTCCGCCATGGACTGGCTGACTGTCTTAGGCCCACCACCTCTCTCGAGGCCGGTGAGGCCACTCCTTGGAGGTTCAACAATGGAGGACACCAAGCTGGAGAAGATGAAGGTGTAAACTTCTCTCTCCTTTTCTCTCTCTTCCGCCTCTCTTTTTGCAATGCTCAAAATACCACCTTTGCTTCAAGCTTATCTCTCCTTTATATAATGGAGGCTTCTAGGGTTTGGTTCCCTAAAGATGCCTTGATATTCCCAAGTAATATCCACCGACAGGTCTGTTTCGAGGGGACAAGGGAGACAGTCTGCAGGCGGGCTCCGGCTGCTGCACATGTCAGATCGTCCTTCTCTGCATGTTCACATGTTTCTGCAGCTCACGTGTATCTCACGTGCTGGCCAATGTCCGCTTGCATCATGCTATAGCAATTCCCAGCACCGGCTTTCTCTTAACTCCATTCATGCGCACCACAAAACCAAAAACAAACCTTCCAAGTAGTACCACTCGATATGGACCAATAACCAGTAAAGATAAGTATGCACCCAGAAGAATAAAATGCAACCTAAATGCAGTCTAAATGCTATGGTATGAATCCAATAACAAGTAAATGCTATAGCAAAAGGGTATGAAAATAAGGATATTTATGCAGTTATCAGAACCCCATGCAACCGCACAATTTCCGCAACATAAAGCTCTGCCAACTTATCCAGGGTAAACGTAGTATGCACAGGCAAGAAATGTGCACACTTCGTCAACCGATCCACAATCACCCACACAGAATTCTTCTTTGATGGTGTTAAAGGAAAACCCGACACAAAATTCATCGTGATCCTCTCCCATTTCCACTCTAGAATCTTCCAAGGCTGCTACAGACCGAATGGAAACTGATGTTCAGCTTTCACACGCTGACACACTAAACACTTGCTAACAAACTCTGCCACGTCCTTTTTCAAGCCCACCTAACTGTACTCATCTCGCAACCCTTGATACATCTTAGTACTACCCAAATGCATGGCAAAAGGACTATTGTGATATTTCGTCAAGATAGTGCGCCTCAACTCAACATCCTCTGGCACAAGTACCCGACCCTTAAAGTACAAGGCACCATAGTCAATGAAATTGTAATTTGTAGGTTTACCCTCTGCTGTGTCCGTAACATGCGAAACAAAGGAATCATCAAGCAACTGCTTTTCCTCAATCAATTCAACCAAAGATGGTTTCACCTGATGTTCGGCCACCATCACCAGACAAACACAAATGAGCAAACATCGCTCTCAACTCCACTACAACCTTTGGGCTCAAAGCATCGGCCACCACATTGGCCTTTCCAGGGTGATACTTGATTGTAAGATCGTAATCCTTCAACAATTCCATCCATCGACGCTGTCGAAGATTCAATTCCCTCTGAGACATAAGATACTAGAGACTTTTATGATCCGTGTACACCATATATCGTTTACCATAAAGATAATGACTCCATATCTTTAAAACAAACACTACAGCCGCAAAGCTCAAGATCGTGAGTAGGATAATTACGCTCAGGCACCTTCAATTGCCTGGACGCATAAGCAACTACTCTACCCTCACGCATCAGCATATATCCTAAACTCACATAGGATGCATCACTGTCCACCACAAACTCTTTTCCCAATTCAGGTTGAATCAAGATCACAGCTTGTACCAAAACTTCCTTCAACTTTTGAAAAGCTTGCTACCTCGCATCCGTCCACTCAAACTTAAAATCATTCTGAACCAAATTTGTCGACGTAGCAGCTATCTTAGAAAACCCATCCACGAACTGACGGTAATGCCCCACCAAGCCTAGAAAACTACAAACCTCTGTCAATGATTTCAGTTGTTTCCAACCCACAACCACCTCTATTTTCTGAGGATCCACATGAATACCCTCAGCTAACACCACATGACCAAGAAACACCAGCTCTCTGATCCAAAACTCACATTTACTCATCTTTGCATAAAGTTGATTATCCAACAAAGTCTGCAGCACTATCTTCAAATGTCTATCGTGATCCTCCTCATTACGAGAGTAAACTAGGATATCATCGATAAACACCACCACAAACTGATCAAGGTACTCATGAAACACCTGGTTCATCATATCCATGAACACAGCCGGTGCATTGGTCAAACCAAAAGGTATCACTAGAAACTTGTAATGCCCGTACCTTGTACGAAAAGCCGTCTTCGGTACTTCCTTATCCTTCACCTTAAGCTGATAATACCCCGACCATAGATCAGTCTTTGAAAACACGACGGTACCACGAAACTGATCAAAAAGATCATCAATTTGAGGTAAAGGGTATTTGTTCTTTATCGTCAACTTATTTAGTTGCCGATAGTCTATACATATCCGCATTGTCCCATCTTTCTTGTTAACAAACAAAACTGGAGCTCCCCAAGGAAAGATACTTCGTCTAATGAAACCACGATCTAGCAACTCATGAAGCTGCATCTTTAACTCCTTTAACTCCTTTGGTGCCATTTGATAAGTACCAATGGATATCGGAGCCCTATCCACATACGTCTCTATGCAAAACTCAACCTCCCTATCTAGTGACAAACCATGTAACTCTTTCGAAAACACCCCTGGAAAATCACAAATTGTCCGAATATCTTGTGGACGTGCTTCCTTCATATTTGGGTTCATCACATACGCCAAATAAGCTTGGCAACCCTCATTCATCAACTTGTGAGCTTCCACCACCAAAACAACATTGGACAAGAACTTTATGTTCTCACCCACCACCACAACATCAAAAGCATCAACAAGATTCAACGAAACAAGCTTGGTCTCACAATCAACCACAACTTTATGTTCTGACAACCAATCCATCCCAATGAAAACATCGAAACCATAGAAAGGTAACTTCATTACATCAACAAGAAACACATATCCTTGAACCATCAAAGGACACCTTCTATACAACTTCCTAACAACTACGGTTTCACCAAACGAACTCGTAACTTGCATACCCACATCAAGAAACTCTAAAGGTACATCAAGCAACCGAGCATGCTCATGCAAAATGTATGAATGTGTAGAACCATAATCTATCAAAGCAAGCAATGACATGGATTGCAAGGAGAAGGTACCTCCGATCACATCCGTGTCATTTCGTCCCTCACGATGAGCATAAACCGCGACCACATGCGCCAAATTCCTCTGACCATACTCGCGTTGCTGAAAATCACCTCGATCGCGCCCACGGCCTCTCTAAGGCTCAATAGCACGAGCTGATGCTTGCCTCGCCAATTGTGGACAGTCATGCTTCATATGACCCTGAGCCCCACACTGCTAACATGCACTGGGATTTCCCTAACACTCTCCCGTGTGATTCTTTCCACAACGGTTACACATAGGACCACGTGTAGCAACATTCTGATCATACTGGCCTCAGCCCGATCCACCACCACCGCCTCGATGATGGTCTCGCTGATAGCTCCTATCTCGTGATCTCTTACCTCGATCATGTCCACCATCATACTCAACAACTCTCTTCCCGGAGCAAGAACTCCCTAAGCGTGAAGCCAATCCAGACTATACTCGATGTCTTTGGCTCGAGTAACCAACACATCAAAATCGGTATACTCAGCCTCAAGCATATAGGTCATTACTTCCTTCACCAACCCATAGTGAAACCTATCGCATCTCTTCCGTTCATTCGGTGTAACCCCCTTAGCCCTGCCTAGACGGTTGACCCGAACTACGAAGATTACAAGGGAAAACCAAAGTCAACCCGAAAGTCAACCTTGATTAACGACCCTTTTTTCTTTTTAAACTTCTCTAGATGCACATTAATCCTAGGCATACTCCTGAGATAAGCATACTCAAAAATCACAGCAATCGGAAAACAATAAGGGACTCAATTGCACAACATACGAATTTAGGGACCATTTTGTAAATTCTGGAAATTAAGAAGACTTTACCAATTTTTAAGTTACCATTACTAAATTAGTCATGTTTCATGCCTCTCTGCCAAATTTCATCTTAAATGGACATCTCGAACTCAAGCAATTGCACATACAAAAATCAAGACTAAAACGTAAAGCTTGCAAACTTCAAAACCATTCAAATCAGTGCCCAACGGTCAAGTGTTTCGAAACGGGAATAGACCGTTCAGAAACGGGGCTTGGCAGTAGCCAAAGTGTTTCGAAACACCTCTACCCGTTTCGAAACACCCAGGCCAAAACATGCCCATGTTTTGAAACAGGCAAGGGTGTTTCGAAACACCCTGCCCAGAAACAGCAGATAAGCCTGTTTTAACACATCCAAACCCCATCAAACATACTCCAAATCAATCCTCAACATATCAACAACATGCCAAGCATCAAAACTACCAATTTGCATTAAAATCTAGATACAAAACAACCCTAGGTGCACCAACTCTTTCAACACAACCAACATTTAATCATGTTTTTAAAACAAGAAGCATAGCATAACGACTTATGAAAAAGAAGATTCAAATGTTGCAAAGCGATAAACAACAAGATTCAAACCACAAACCAAATATGGTCAACATACTCAATCTCATTACTTATCAATATAAAATACTCTCCCCCATTGCCTTTATTATCTATAGCTATTAACCGAGACATACTTCTCAAGTGGAGCTCTCCTTGAATCCCTTGCTTCTTGCTGTCCCAACTTCACTTATCTGTATTGATGGACAAAAAGGAGCGTAAGCACATAATGCTTAGTGAGGAATGCTCAAAACCAAAACACCATCAATGCAGCGAATCATAAAACCCTTTCTAAAAGTAGATGTAAATCAATAAATCAAAGCATTGGTTGAAAAACCTCTTTCGAAACATCATGCTTTAAACCATGTCTTGCTCAACATGAAAACCAACCTTTAGCTTAGAAAAGCTAAACAATTTACCTCAAAACACATCCTTGCAAAAACCATTATTTAAACTTTCCATGCATAAACACCACATGCAAGGTTAAACTCAAATTCCTTGGAAAACACTTCCACTTCACAACATACTTTACATATGCTTGATGGCCATTTCAAAGCAAAACCTTTCGAAAACAATTGGTTCCTTCTAACTATCTCGTGCATCCAACAAATGCAAAACACATGAACTACCAAAAACAACATTGCACTACATGCCTTTTAAAACAAGTCCTCACAAGACTTCAATGCACTAAAGAGATTCCATGCACATATGCACCATTCTCAATAGAAGATAAACACTTGTTCAAGCTTAACAAGTAATACATGCATTCTTAGAACATTACACACTTCCCATGCAACCTTGCATCATTTCAAGCATCTCATGCCTCATTACATTCAAGAACATTATATTGGCTTCCAAGTGATAATTCACAAACCATCACAACACAAGACACAATCGGATACGCGGATTACAAGCGTTGTCCCACACGCTTCATACACACAACCGAACAACACAAGGTCGAGTTTACCGGTACAATCACAACCCCTCAACACCCGTGATGGAGTTTAACGGTACAATCACAACCCCTCAACATCACTCATCAGAAGTTGTATAACTCACTAGCGAGAGCCGGGACACATCACAAGGCTTACACATGGAAGCTACCACAACCATTGTAATCACCTTAACCAAGCTCACACACGGGAGCAACCCTCCACCGTTGTGACGCTTAACAAAATCCACCCACGAGAGCCATCCTACATCGTGGTGACATTTAACAAGGTTCGCCCACGAGAGCCATCCTCCATCGTGGTGGCACTTAACCAAGCCCACCCACGAGATCCATCCTCCATCATGGTGGCACTTAACAAAGCCAACCCACGAGAGCCATCCTCCATCGTGGTGACACCAACTCTCTCAATCGCTAGGATACTTGGATGGAGTTTACGGTACCATTACAACCCCTCGACATCCAAGGTCGTTCAATTCACGGTGCACCCAATCCTATAGCTGGCTAACTGTATCCGATTAAAGTAACCAACAACCACTTACATCACTTGCCAATACCATCAATTTCCATCATCAATTCACTATTTTAAAGCATTAAACAAAGCCATTAAACAACATGCAACACTATGCATCAATTCCACAATTCCAAAGTACAAAACCAAGGATCTCTTACCTTGAGAATCCTTCAACACATGACTTTCAAAACCAGCACTAAACCATGCTTTCAAAACAGAATTTAAACATGCAAATTAAATGTATGCATCCAACCATCTCATGGTTCATTCAAGAGAAAGAGTTTTTCCGAAAACTTACTCTTGAGCTTAGTTAAGTTGCTTAGACTTAAATTAAGCTCCCAAAACCTTCAAACATTGGTTTTAAAGCTGAAAACCCCAACTTCAGTCACTGATACACAAAACTAGGCTAGCCAACAAGCCTTCCAAGCATCTGAAACCTTCAACGCCACCTCTATTGCTCACGGATCATTCTCCCCTGTTTCAAGCACATAACAACAGAGGATTAATGCATCATCATGCATTAAAAACACCAGAAACACACCTAAACTCGCTGCTCTACAAAAATCCAACATTTCGGCTACCAAACACAACCGAAAACACCTTCAAACTCTTCCAAAACTTAACCCAGCAAATATCCATCACTTCTAACCATTTTTAAACATCAATTAACATCCAAAATGAACCCAAACTAGTCCTTATACCTTCAGCATTAACAGAACACCAAAATCACCTCAAAAACCACCATTTTCACAAGTAAAAACTTAGGAAAATCAACCTATTAGGGATTGCATTGATTAAACCTCCATTTCACATCATTTAGAATTCCAAAATACATCAAAAAGACATCTCAAAACAGAGCTCAATCATCCAATACGAATTTCTTCAAAATTAAATCCAAATCTTTCATTTTAAGCCAAAATCAAGATCACAACATTAAAACCTTTAATAAAACTCAATTTAAGGAATGAGAACTTGGGAATTTCAGTAAAGAACTGAGTACTTAGAGGAGAAGGACGTTCATACCTCTAAATGTGGATTTCTCCTTGTTTAGAGCCAAAATCCTTGAAAATTCATTAAGCAAATGGTGAGGATTTGATGTAGAAATGATTAGGAATCATTTGGAGATTGAAAACTCTTCTTTAGGTGTGAAAATCAAAAGGAAAGTTGCTATGGAAATGTGTTTGGCTGAGGGAATTTTGAGAGAAAATGAAATGGGAAAATTTTGGTAAAAGTTAGTTATGAAACTAAAAATATCTTTTTCCCTCTTTTCTTTTTATTAATTAAACATTAAATGAGCCTTAAAAATCAAGAAAAATCTGGAGAAATCCTCCCTTGGGTAAATTAGCTCCTTAAAGATTCAAAGTTTCAATCCTTTCAAAACAGTCACGAACTTTTCAAAAATTACATTTTAGTCACTAACTTGAAATGTCATATTTCCAAACCCCATTTTGTAAAATTTATTTCACCACCCTCTTATATATATTAAAAGAGGATTTTTAGATATTTTTCCATATTTTTAATGGATCCCGAACTAGGTTTTCTCTAAAACCACCCTTTATATTCGAACCGAAAATCCGACCGGTCCGGTTCAAACCCAAAACTTCTAAGCCCAATATTGGGGTGTTACATCCGGTGCCAGCTCAGGGGCGTACTGGCTCTAATCATACGAATTTCACCTCATATTCCACAACAGTCATGTTGCCCTGCATCAACGTCATGAACTCCCTCTTCTTCTCATCCAAATGATGGACACGCAAGTATTTCTTCTTAAAAGCATTCACGAAGAATGCCCAGGTGACATCATCAGGTTCCATACCAGCTGTGATGGGCATCCACCATGTATACACATCTTCGTGAAGCAAAGAGACCACACAGCCCAACTTTTGTACATTATTGCAATTCATATGTCCCAAAATCCTCTTGGTACTTTCGAACCAAGCCTCCAAACTCTCATGCAATAAACCTCTAAACTTTGTCCCGCCCAAACTACGCAGACGCTCTAAGGATAAAACCAGCATTGGCACCAGGCTGAGGTGCGGCCCTGTGCATGCCTGCCATTGCTGCCTTAAAGGCTCCAGTAATAGCCTGAATCAGAGGTGTCATGTTAGGAGCAGTTGGCCCTTGCTCTACCTGAGGTCCACCACCTCCAGCGCCAGCTCCTATTTCAGCTCCACCTCCACCAGGAGGAGGAGGTGGCAAGTTCTCAGCATCCACCTCAACCTCATTCTCAACTACATTACGGACATTGCCTCTCAGCTCTCGTCTTGGTCCCATTATATGATAAACAACTCTACCATGTAATTACAATAACAAAAATAGTTAGGCTTACAAATAGCAAGAACCCAAGTCACTCATTCCACCTTTTAAAACAAAACTCTTTTCTTTACCGGTAGTTTTGGCAATGGGTACCCCAATCACACGTATCAATTCATCACAGAATCATCATACATCACATACTACCAATCAAAACATAATACAATCATTAACCGTGCATAGCATCGAATACAACATGTTATCAGTCATAATTCAGCATTCAACATACATCTCAATCTTTTGCAACCTAGCTCTGATACCAACAAATGTAACACATTTAGCCCGGCCTAGACGTTTAACCCGAATTAAGAGAATTACACGGGGAAAACTGAAGCCAATTCATTAAAGTCAACTTTGATTAGCAACCCTTTTTTCCTTTTAACTTGTCTAGATGCATATTTAAGTCCTACTAAATTCACTCACGCAACGAATATATTTACCTTTTAACCAAACCTCAACTATTCATTCATTTGCAAACAATCTGATATAAGGTTAAATTACCAATTAATGTTGCCAACCTTTAATTAGGTCCATTACATGCTTGCAGGTGAAATATCAACATCATACAATCATTTAAACATGGGAAAACTACACCAGTGACCACCGAAGATATTGGGGATACCTATTTGAACCACCGAACTAAAAAAAACGTCAATCACACCACCAAACTTATTAAATCAACCTATTTTGACCACCGCCGTTAAAAAATTAACGGAGGGGTGACGGAAGTGCCACGTGGCAGTTAATAGGACTTTTTTAAAATTACATGTTTAGTCCCTATTATTTACTTATTAAATCAATTTGATCCTAATTTTATTTTAATTAAATAAAAATTAATCAACCAATCAAATTATGACACGTGTCATCACCCAATTGGATTAATTTAATATTTAATATATTTTTTCCTCCAATCAGGTGGTGACACGTGTCACCACCTGGTTAAAGGAAATTTAAAGAAGAAAATGAAGATGGCATCATGGTGGTTCGAACTTGGGACCAAGGGCATAAAAACCCCAAGCTTTAACCATTGAACCAAACTGCTTTTAGTGTTATTATTTGCACCTTTTATATACTAAAAATGTTGAAACTTCTAGTAATTCCATACGGCTACACACAGAAACAACAGTGGCGTAATGTTTCATTCTAACAATGGCAGCTAATAAAAGCTGCATTATTGACCTGCAACAGATTTCAATTTGAAACTCCTACCTTTCAATTTGAGCCACCAGTCGATGGCCTCGTGTTGACCAACCGTTGATTTTTTAGCGAACCTCTGATAGTTCACAGTGAGTCCAAGAAAAGCTGCATTATTGACCTGCAACAGATTTCATCATTACCATTATCATGATTTTGCCATTGTTTGCCAAAATAAATAAGAGGAGAAATTATATATACCAAGATATCAAGTTTTCCAAACTGGGTTTTGATGAAAGCTGCAATTGAAGCAATGCTAAGATGGTTTGTGACATCAAGCTGGTGGAAAACCAGATTATCAGAAAGACCAGATTCCTGGAGCTTTTTTAAAGCTTCAAGTCCCCTTTTCTAATCTCTAGCAGTTAACACCACAGTGACTCCTTTCGAAGCCAACTGCCTGCATATTTTCAATCCAATTCCCTTGTTTGCTCCGGTCACAACCGCCTGCATATACCTTTTAGTATATAAAAGGTGCAAATAATAACACTAAAAGCAGTTTGGTTCAATGGTTAAAGCTTGGGGGTTTTATGCCCTTGGTCCTAAGTTCGAACCACCATGATGCCATCTTCATTTTCTTCTTTAAATTTCCTTTAACCAGGTGGTGACACGTGTCACCACCTGATTGGAGGAAAAAATATATTAAATATTAAACAAAATAAATTAAATTAATCCAATTGGGTGATGACACGTGTCATAATTTGATTGGTTGATTAATTTTTATTTAATTAAAATAAAATTAGGATCAAATTGATTTAATAAGTAAATAACAGGGACTAAACATGTAATTTTAAAAAAGTCCTGTTAACTGCCACGTGGCACTTCCGTCACCCCTCCGTTAATTTTTTAACGGCGGTGGTCAAAATAGGTTGATTTAATAAGTTTGGTGGTGTGATTGACGTTTTTTTTAGTTCGGTGGTTCAAATAGGTATCCCCAATATCTTCGGTGGTCACTGGTGTAGTTTTCCCTTTAAACATCCACAATTGCAAAACATATAAACGCGGACTGAAATGTAAACATTCAAAACTTCTAGAACAATCTGTTTTAACTTAACTACCATGTTTCGAAATAGGTATCCCCTATTTCAAAACCATGCATTCAAGTAGCATTTGGTATCGGAACGGCCTTTACCCGTTTCAGAACCAAGTGCCCAGATTAACCTCGCCTGCATTCAGACATAACATAGCCTATCGAAACGACCCCGTGTTTCGATACGGGTACAAAATATAACTAAGGCTATTGAAACAGTCTACTAATGTTCCGAAACAACAAGACAAAATATGAAAGGTGTATCAAAAAAACTGCTACTGTTTCGAAACACGGACCAGAACTGCACTAAAACAGCAACATTTAACACTCTTAAACATACCAAATGGCCATCAAACATTATGTATTCATAGGTAAACATCATCCACATATTTATCCAACACAGGCATCATCAAAGGTGTCTAGCATCAAGAATTGCAAAACATGATTACTCTAGAGGCAAGCAACCTATAAGCAATCCACATAGAGAATCAAAATCCACAAAACAAAGAATATCATCATATAAAGGCCCATTACAAGTCTTAAAAAGGCAAAACACACTTACCAAACCTAGTAGTTTAAACAATCATCTCCCAAATACCGAGGTACCCTCCCCATTGCCATTTCTACCTTATTTAAAGTGTCAAAATCCATACATGTAAATCGAGTGAGGTCTTGGGTGAAATTCCTTGCTATTTTGCTGCCCAAATGCGTACTATCTGCATTGTTGGAAAGGAGAGCGTAAGCACATTTGCTTAGTAGGGGAAAGCTCAATTTAAACAACAACAATGCGCTTTTCAAAACAATGTTTCCTTTAAAACATATTCACATCATGCTCAACTTTATCATGCTTTTGAAACCACAATAAAAGCATTAACAAACCACATGTACCATTATCTCATGCATATCTCAATGCAAAACCAAATCAAGCTTCTCATGTTTAAATCTCAAAAAGCCTAATCACCATGTATGAGTGTCATTATACAAAAGCATTTTAAAACCATGATACATGTTCAACTCATATATTGGCATTTCAGGTGAACCGAATGGAATCTACCCCCATCCAATAATGATCAGATATACGGACACACTTGACGAAATCAACCCCTGTCAAGCCCTTGATATAATCAACCCCTATCAAGTCCCATGGTGAAATCAACCCTCACCATAATCTTATTTCGGCCGGATACCACTACCTGCGTTGCCCATGGTGAAGGAATCTACCCCCATCACTTGCAACACAATAGAATCTATCGTTATTGTGTAACCGAATAATTTATCACACGCGCAAATTTATATATTATAGTGCACTTTTACATCCTATTGGTCGATCAACATATCCGATAATAGAAATCTCATCACTAAGCCAATATATCATTTAAATCCATGTTAACTCACTACTTTCAATGCATTAATAAAATCATCACATATCCCGTCTCAAAACATGCCTCAAATATAGCATAAAATATCTCATCAAGAATATAATCTCTTGAAACATAATCAAATCATTTCATGGGATATAATTAAGCAAAACATGCTTATAAAACATGCATAACAATGAGTAACAAATATAAATCCAAAGCATGAGCATGATAATCCACATTGACTTTAAACCGAAAACCGAGAGCTTTAGTAACCATACTTACTTCCGAGATTAGCTAAGCATTTCAAGCTTACACTGACCTCCCAAAACCTTGTTTCCAAGCTTATGAAAACGTTCAAACAATATCCACTCACTGATACAACTTGGTCTCACTTGCCGAAGTTATTCCAAGCTTTTGAAACTCCTAATAAGCCTTTCAAACGATCAAGAAACATCCTGCTCTGCTTCTAACCAAGGAAAAACAGAGGATTAATGCACACTCTTGCATCAAAACCTCCAGCAACAGCTACCCCCACTCAACTTCCATATTTGCCAAGCAATTAACAACCGATACAACCCAAAAACATCGCCAAAACCACTCAAACCTGTTCCCAAACAATAGCCAGCAAGATCAACCATCAATCTCCATCCATTTTCAACCTAAAACACTTCCCCAACCTCTATGAACCTCCAGCTATCAAGAAATCACAACAACAGTCCCTAAAACTCAAGATTTCATCACTAACTTCTAGCAATCTAACTAGATTCGGGATTACTTAACAAAATTCATCAAGTTAACATTTTTAACCCATAACAACATGTTAATAATCAATCATTAACTTAGCAATTAACATCAAATCCAAAGAACCACCATAAATGATCAAGAAACCACAATTAAACATAATTTTGTCAATTAATATATAAAAACCCATTAAAAACAATATGTAGAAGACTAAATACTTGGGAATTTCAGTAAAGAATATGTCATTAGAGGATAATAATGAACCTACCTCTAATGATGAGCTCTTCCTCCATTTTTGAAAAGAAACCAAAGAGAAAATAAGAGATTCAATAGATAATCAATATAAAATAGATAAATCTATGAAATCCAAATCAAATTTAGAGTTTACTTTGAAAATCATGATGTCTGGATGAAGGGATTTTGAGTGAAAAGTGAGAGAAGAAAACTATGGTCAAATCCAATTTGTGTGAAAAATAAAAAACCATTTTAACTTCCCTCCATCTTTTTAATGTAATTTATTTAATCAACATTATAAAATAGGCGGAAAAGTCTCTATTAGCCCTTGATATTGCTCCTTAAAGATTCAAAGCATTAGCCTTTTATGTTTTTCCCTTAAATCAAACTTTGACATTTTTACATTTTAGTCACTAAACCAAAATGTCTAATTTCCAAAATTGTTTTCTTTAAATTTCCTTTACCAGAATTAATCATATATATAATTATGATTTTAGGATATTTTCTCATGTTTTTATCCGACCAAAAACCTCTTAATTTAATTATTTCCCGAAACTAGACTATACCGCTAAACTGGTTCGAACTGAACCACCTAACCGAACCTGGCTAACACCTAGGTCCAAAACTGGGGCGTTACATTTATTATGATGGCCGCACTTTAAATGATGCACAAATCAATTACACAACTAGGGAGAAAGAATTATTGGCAGTTGTGTTTGCTTTTGATAAGTTTAGAGCATACTTGATAGGCACTAAGGTTATTGTACATAGCAATTACTCCACAATTAAGTACTTAGTGAATAAAAAGGATGCTAAACCTAGGCTTATTAGATGGATGCTTCTCTTGCAATAATTCCACTTAGAGGTTAGAGATTGGAAGGGTTGTGAAAATCAAGTTGCTGATCATCTTTCTAGACTAGAGAACAAGGTTGAAAGTAACGATGAGCAAGAAATTAAGGAGGGATTTCCTGATGAGAAAATATTATATGCTACGGCAATTTCGTGGTATGCTGATATTGTTAACTTTCTCGTTAGTGGTGTTTTGCCTCCTGATTTGAATAGCCAGGAAGAAAGAAATTCAAGCATGATGTGCGGTTCTACTATTGGGAAGAGCCTTATTTGTCCAAACAATGTGCGGACCAAATGATTCGAAGATGTGTCCCCGAAGAGGAACAAAAGGAGATATCATTCCATTTCCATTCATCTTCGTGTGGAGGCCATTTTGGAGGAGCTAGGACTACTGCAAAGGTCCTACAATTAGGATTCTATTGGCCCACCCTCTCCAAGGACGCACACGAATTTTGTAAAGCTTGTGATAGATGCCAAAGGACGGGTAACATATCACGAAGGCATGAAATGTCGTTACAATGCATTTTGGAGGTAGAGCTCTTTGATGTTTGGGGAATCAATTTCATGGGTCCCTTTCTTTCATCATTTGGAGATCTCTACATCTTGTTGGCGGTGGATTATGTGTTAAAATGGGTTGAGGCTATAATACCCCAAAATATGGTCTAGAATTTTTTACATTTACTCAAATATGATTTTAATTGATTGAGATTTTGGCCTAGAAGTATATAATATTTTGGTTACAAGCCAATGGTGGAGTAAATATCACTTATTAGATTAATCAAGTAGGTTGTGACATTCCAAACCTTGGCCTAGGACTATACCATATGTATCACTAGTCATCTTGCTTAGAATTATTAAGTATTAGGTTGATTAAACAAATTAGGACCAAAACTGAAATAAGAATGTAACACCCCGAAAATCGATCTAGTCGGAATTAGGTTCCGACGATCTAAAATCCTACATTGAATAAGCTTAAGCATTGCATTTACATTAAGACTTATGATCTCTTTCAATGATAAAGACCTTAGTGAGTCCAAACTTTTATTTTGGATTACTTTTGAAAGCATAAAAATGATGTTTTTGAGCTAGGTGTTTCAATACAATCACACATGTACCGAAACGGCCTAGGTAAGGCGTTTCAAAACATTTATAGGCGTTCCAATACGATTCCAACCGTATTAACTAACTTTTGAACTTTTTCTCAACCGTTTCGATACGGTTTCACTCGTTTCGAAACAGGTCCCCTATTTCGAATATGTTTAAAGGAAAAATTAAAAGAAAATGATGAGATAGTGACTCACCTAGTTCTTTGCCACCCTCCACATGATTTTGGTTAGAAAAGATGACTAGAGGTAATCTATCTGTTTAATATTTAAAAGGATAAAGAAAAGATATAAAATGATATTTTATAGTTTACCCTTGGATGAGGGAAACCTTCACATTGGCTGTAAGGGAGGAGGGAAATGATTGAGCTGGAAAATGAATTAAAAAACTTTCATCTTTGTTTTGCTTCACCGAGACCCAATCTTCATCTTCTTGTTTTGAGAGAACAAGCACACACTTACATTGTCATCTTCTCCACCAAGCAAGCATACACCTCCCTAGTTGAACTTCATGAGCTTGAGCTTTCCTTAAATTAAGAACATCGATTCATTGTCAGTGTAGTGGTGGAATTCGTGTATTCAAATACAGTTGGAATCGATCTAAGGAAGAATGTTGATTATTGACATTGTCATTGATGATATGATTATTGATATTGCATTGATATGATATTGAGATATTGATATTGATGATTTGATTATTGATTCTATGCTTTAACATGATTGGGTTGTATGCCATGTCTATTCATGCAATTAATATTAAAACGATGACTAGAGGTCATCTATATGATTTGATTATTGAGTACAAGGCTATATTAAAAAGAAATCATGAGGATTTGTAAGATAAACTTTGATATATTGAAATAACTTTCATAACAAGAAATGTATAAATAATTGGTTCACGAATAAAGTTGGTTGCTAAACTCTTGTATCTTATGTTTTGCAAGTATACAAATAACTAATTCATGTTAGGGAATATCCTTAATTTGATCATTGATTCATGTATTAAATTGAATCATACGGGTAACTTGCAAGATATGCATGTCATTTTCCTTGAATTTGGATTATATGTTTATTGAGAAAGTTCTTGGTCATTCGATTGATGTACATGCTTTAAACTACTCTGTATTGTAACCTTTAAATGCAATTAAGATGCTATGAATTTACTTAAAATAAATTGTGTTAGAATGAATCATTGTTTGATCTTATAGTTGAATTGGAGTTAGGATTTTAGTACTTTGCTTGCTAAAATAAATTGAAACTGTTTTGTGAGTATATATGTGACTGGATGCAAGATTTGGACTGTTTTGGAACCTATAAGGATTGTTTTGAAAGTTTAATTGAGGGGTCATTTTGTAGTTAAAATCTGGACTGTTTTGGAACCTTTAAGGACTGTTTTGAAAGTTTAATTGAGGGGTCATTTTGTAGTTAAAATCTGGACTGTTTTGGAACCTTTAAGGGCTGTTTTGAAAGTTTAATTGAGGGGTCATTTTGTAGTTAAAATCTGGACTGTTTTGGAACCTTTAAGGACTGTTTTGAAACTTTAATCGAGGGGTCATTTTGTAGTTAAAATCTGGACTGTTTTGGAACCTTTAAGGACTGTTTTGAAAGTTTAATTGAGGGGTCATTTTGGAGTTAAAATATGGAATGTTTTGAGTAAATACAAATGTCTAATGGACTGTTTTTAACTTATATGTTTATATATAAGGTTCAAGGATTGTTTTGGATCTATAAATGTATGAACAAGTCTAAAACTGCATACTCATAAGTTAAGGGAACTATGGAGGCTATAAACAAAAGATATACAAGAATAATAAGTTGCTTAAATTACAAGACTATGATAAAAGAAACTAAGAAAGCTTATATGATAAGTAATGAGTCATGAAAATGATTTGTATATCAAGTAATGTCAATTTTGAGTATCCATTTGGAGTGATTAGCTAAGCTATATTCGAATACTATAATGTAATCATGAACATGTTTCAGTTCAAACCAACTATGTATAAATATAATTTGGGATTGGATGTCTTGATCTAGAATGATGAACTTGTTGTCCAAGTTTAAATTTATATGTACTTGAGTGAAAAGATTTAAGTGAAAGGGTGGATTCTTTGTTCCATGCTTTAGATCTTTTAAGCTATCTCACTAAGTAAATCATACTTATACATCCCCTCTCTGTCATTCAGGTTAAGTTCGCTTTTGGTTCACTTTTGGTTAGCTTTCGAGCTTGGATAAGATCACAAGGATATGGAAGTATGTGCTATAATCATACTTTAAGAACTCCTATATGGTGGCACGTAGTTGATAAATATTCTTTGTGCATTTAGAATTTCTTTGTGGCTTATTATGTAAATAAGCCTTATAAGCTTTCAAATTTTTGTATTAGGCCTTTAATTATATATGGTTGCTTCCTATTTAAGTTATATAGTTATGAGAATGGTAGTATAGTTCACATGTTTGTGTTAATGGGTAAAATGAGTGATGGTTTTAAAGTACAAGATAATATGGAAATTAGTTAGTTAATGGATAGTTAGGTTATGACAGAAACTTGTTGGGGTATTTGCTTGATGCCTAAATTATGCCATGTATCATTGTGTTTATGAATTCAATATGTGAATGTGATAAGAGCGAAATTGGACAATTTGAGAATCTATACAAGCTTGAATATTTATAATTGGCCCTGTAAAAGATATCACCGATAATATGTTTAATTAGTTTGATATTAGAATTTTATGAATAAATGAAATTCAAGAAGTAAGATTGGGTCAGCAAGGGGTTTATAATAGTTACATGCTATTATAAGATAAGGGTTTTCTTCTAGTTATAGAAATAATGTGGGGTTTTAAATCGAATCTTATAGATCAAGTTAAGTGCTTAAAAATATGTTCGATTGAGTTGTTTGGTCACTTGTATGTTATGAAGAAATGATTAATCCATATTATGCTTATGTAGCTATGTTCCGAGTTGGTTCTTCATGATATCAAAGATGTAATTGTAGCTAAGGATTTTAAGACGTCTCACTTTCGAATGACCTAGTTTTAAATCAGTTGGTCTAAATCGTTATAAAAGATAAAAAATTAAAGTCTAAGACAACTCCGTAAAGAATAGATTAATGCCTTTAGAACAATAAAGACTTTAATTGTTTATGAAATGAAAAGTTTTAATTGGAAGCTTGATGAACTAGTTATGTACCTGGACTCTTTTAAGGTAGTTTTAAGTTAAGGTTTAAAATCTCTGCTAAATTTGAAGAATAATCTCGTTTTTAATTTATCTTTGATGCATGAAATCAGGTTTTACTCGTGCTAAGTCAATATTTGTTTGTTCTGAAACACTTCCTAATTCAGTTTACTCCTAATCCGGGTTAAGGGTGTTATAAACGCAGTGGCTACACCAAAGAATAACTCCAAGACTATTTTGAAGTTCCTTCACAAGAACATCTTGACAAGGTTTGGAGCACCAAGAGCCATCATAAGCGACAAGGGAACCCACTTCGACAACAAGCTCATTGCCATGTCATTACAAAGATATGGGCTGAGACACAAAATTGCTACGGCATATCACCCCCAGACCAATGGCAAAGCTGAAATCTCCAATCGTGAGATAAAACAAATCCTAGAGAAGGTGGTCAACCCCAAGAGGAAAGATTGGTCTCCAAGACTCGATGAAGCCTTGTGGGCTTATCGAACAGCTTTCAAGACACCCTTGGGAATATCCTCATTCGAGCTCGTCAATGGAAAAGTATGTCATCTTCCCGTTGAGCTAGAACACAAGACGTATTGTGCCATTAAAAAGCTCAATATGGATGCCCAGCTGGCTAGAGAAAGAAGGTTGTTGGAGCTGAATAAGATGGATGAGTTTAGAGCCCAAGCTTATGAGAATGCACGCTTGTACAACGAAAAGACAAAGAAGTGGCACGGCATTTCTCAAAAGGCCAACAAGTTCTTCTCTACAATTCCAGGCTCAATCTCCTTCCAGACAAGATGAAATCGCGATGGTTAGGCCCTTTCCTAGTGCACAAGGTTTATCCTCATGGTGCGGTGGACATCAAGAAACTTGACGATGACATGGTTCTCAAGGTCAATGGCCAAAGGCTGAAGGTTTATAATGGAGCCTCAATCCTGCAGGACAATTCAACCCTAATTCTTCATGATTCATGAGAGTTTGAACCCATTATCAATTCTATTTTGCTATAGCATTTTTGTATTTCATGTGTTCATAAATAATTATGTTTATCTGCTTGCTCATTGTCTTTCTAATCTCTTTATTTATTTCATGCTATGCTTGTTATTTATTTTTATCTCCCCATGTCAAATATATCCCAATAAATGCATTGGCACGCGAGGATATGCTTTAAGGAAGACGCAATCTTTAAATTAAGGTTAGGGTTTGTCTTGTTATTATTAAAGGAAGTTGAAAAGCCTAACTTTTTCAAAGTTTGGGGGCCAGCATTAAAAAGGTAAAAAGAGAGGGAGTTTATTTCTATTTAACTTTCAAAACCATACCCCATCATTACCTCTCCACATTCTCTTTCCTACTTTTTACTTTTCATTAACTCATCATCAAATCGCTTCTATTTCCCACGCCGAATAACCGTCACACGCATTAAATCCCCCTCCACTTTGTCAGCTTTTTCTTCCCCAACACTCTTCCCTCTCTCACTTTGTCTTTTCCTTCAAAGTATAACACCCTCTTCTTCTTCCTTACCGTGCTAAGAACTCAAAACCCAAACACAAAAACAATCTCCAAAACCACTTCCTTCAACAATGGTGCGTTGCAATAAAGTAGTCAGTGCTTCTAGTAGCGCCCAAACTCCACCCACCATTGAGATCAAAAAGTTATTTGATAAGGGAGCCAAGGAACACTTCCAACTTCTCAAAGAGAGAAAGGTCTTCGCTGAACAAGGATTTAAGTTTCCTTCCGAGGGAGAAGAAGGCTTTGACGTGGAGGTGATGGTTGTTATCACCAATAAAAACTTGGAGACATTTCTTCAACACCCAAAGGACATCTCTATGACGCTAGTGAGAGAATTTTACGCTCATCTCACAAGCCTCACATAGTCTGGGTCTATGTGCGAGGAGACCAAGTGAAGATCACAGCCGCGACAATAAACAAATTCTATGGGCTGAAGAATGTCGTCGACCAACACACACCGTTTGCTGAAGTCGCAGATGCCCAAACAATCCAGGAAGTCCTTGAGGAATTATGCTTTAGTGGAACTGAGTTGGACCCTACGAGCAAGGCTATGGAGTGAGGACGTTGTAGAGTGTCCATGAGCTCTATATTTTGTACACATTCATGCTCGTATTATTGTTGTTCTTAAGTTTATTTAGGCATATTTAGGTGCATTGCATGCATTATAACAATATCTTCTCTTTTACCATGTTTTTATTTAATATTTTATGTTTGGTTGAGAAAAGTTACTGTTTTAGTTTAGTTTATATTTACAGGTGCTATAGCTAGGAGAGGAGAGGAGAGGAGAGGAAAAGAAAGCTGGAACAAAAGGAGTTGTACTGAAGCAGTTCTAGATGCCGCCTAGGACGCTGCCGAAACAGCATTGCCACCAAGTGCCGCCCGGGAAGGAGTTACACTGACTTAGCCAAGATGGGTCGCGATTTAAAGATGGCAATTTCTTAAGCCCAATGAGCCTAGTCATGCAATTTTCTGAAGCCTGTAGCGACCGGTAGAGCTTATCCAAGACCGATAAGTAGGAGCACTTATCCTTACTTGCGAAAGAAGGAAACGTCAAAAGAGTCCATATTTAAGTAATAAATGAGTCTGTATTTAATGTACTTTACTTTTAGAACTCCTACTTCAAGGAGGACTCAAACTTAGGCCATGAGCCCTATATATACCCAATGTATGTAAGGGTATAGGGGCATGACGAGGGTGAGGGGATGCGAGCCTGAGCAGCTGCGCAACGAAGATGTAGCTAGATAGGTTGGAGTTGTTGGGGGTCGCGGCCCAACTTTCCTAGGGTTGAGGCGTGTGTATGTAAAGTAGTTTGAGGGAAACTGTTGTAATAGTTTTGAGTTGTTTTCGTTAAAATTCTAAAGTTTGCTTAATCTATGCTTTTTGTTCTTTCAATTAGTCTACACCAGTTAGTTGTGAGAAAATCCATTTGTCGGGCACGAAAGTGCAAGGCTCACGAAAGGGTTAAGCACGATCACAACATGTTGGGGCGTGACTAACTTGGTTCCACACTAGTCCACAAGTTTTAGCGGCTAAGAAGGATCACCAATCGAATGGACTTGCTTGTGTTAGGTTGATGCCGAGATTGCTAGATATTGCCTACATCACGTGAGTGTTCGAGCATCCTAACCTAGAAATAGGAGGGATCATTGTCGACTATCCTGACGAACTTGGAATGTTTGTCAGACTTGCCGCCATGACTTCTTTCCGTCCACCTACCGAGACAGTAAACTCCTGCAGTGGTAGTGACCTGCTGCGGCCTCGTCACAGGGTCGTAGTTTGCCGCCCGCCATCCCGCCGAGGCAGCAATTCATGGCAACGCAAAACATACTCAAATTTTACAATGCAGTTCATATGCTACTGTGCTACATTAGTCTTACCCAATGTATCGCCCAAATCTCTCCATGTCATTCCTCTCATCACTATCTCTATTTTATTTGTGTTTTTTTATATTTCCACATCGTGAGATTTAATTGCGCATTCACTAAATCTTTGTGCAGGAAACCATTCATAGCAGCTGCTCCAATCCCTATGGGAGACGATATCTTTTATACTATAACTTGACAAGAGTGTGCACTTGCGCTCATATATATAGAGAACACCCAAACGCTCTACAGACGCTTGAAGACTGAGGCCAAGGATTGGAACCACTATCTCAAGACTCACTTGATGCCCACATCCCATCACTCCATCGTCATAGGAGCTGCTCCAATCCCTGTGGGAGACGATATCTTTTATACTATAACTTGACAAGAGTTTGCACTTGCGATCATAAATGGAGAACACCCAAACGCTCTACAAGTTTTTGGCGCCGCTGCCGGGGATTGGCAATAGCAACTACGTTTGAATTTATGCACTCATGTTTTGTTTTGGCACATTAAATCTCTTTTCAATTATTTTCTAAATAAAAAGCCTTTTTGTTTTCTTTGGTGTATGTCCCTCCAGGGCAGCAAGGATGCCAGCAACATCCACCTGAGGAGGGGAAGGACATGCCCAGATGAAAAGTCAAACATAAAGCCCTCAAGGAGTGGTTATGCTTGGGAAAAGCGTAGCCCAACATAACCCGATTTTTTTTTACTTTTAAATTATTTTTATGCATTGGGATCAGATTTAATTTAAAACTTGTATTTAATTTATTTCAGGTTAGGAATGAAGAAAAGATCAAGAAAGATGAAAGAATAAAGGAGAGGCCCAACTAGCGGCCAAGGCAGCCCAAGGCAGATAAGCATAATGGCTAGCCACAACGGCTATATTTGCCACAACGAGTAGAATGGAAATCTGTATAACGGCTATAAATCCTATTATTCACGCTGCAATAATTGGCGCCTGTTGATAGCGTGCCCGCCAAGGCAGTGGAGAGAAGTGGCTATATAAAGCCAACTATTCTCCCCCATTCTTCACTTTGCTTTCTCCTTTAAACTGAATTCTTTCTACAATCTTTGCTTCCAAGATTTCCCTTGCTTTATTTTCTTTCACGTTCTTTCTTTTCTTTCTTTAAGAAATACAACCATCCCACAAACTATGGCTTTATCAGAGTAGCCCGATGCCACCTCCAAAACCCCTTACAAAAGGTTCTTGAACCCTACTGTCGAGGAGACCTACAAGAAACACTATAGAGAGCGGCAACTATGGGAGGAGATGGGTTTCCAATACACCCAGTCTGATGGGGATTTTGGCTTGGAACCCTCCCTATTTGAAAGGATCCACAATATGGGCTGGGACCAGTTCGCACGACAGCCAGAAGGAATCAACTGCAACCATGTGAGAGAGTTCTACGCCCGCAGACGGACATCGGCAAGCCCTTTTCTATATGTACGCGGAGAAGGTGTCAAGTTTACTGTTGACATGATCAACAGCTTTTACAGCATAGAAGTCAGCGGCAATCCACATGAGGAATGGGAGTCCTACTTAACGACATATGACTACAATAAGATCAAGAGGGAGATCTGTAAGCCAAACACCAAGTGGCTAACATGTAAAAACAACGGGTCAGTCAACCGCCGCGATTTGCTGCTGGAGGCAACCCTTTGGAGTTATTTCATCCAACGCCGCCTGATGCCCAGCACGCACGGATCACAGTCAACAGGCCGCGGCTTGCCCTCATCGATAGTAGTATGATGGGGCGACAAATCAACGTTGGCGAGGTAATAATAAAGGAGATCTATGCACACACAAAGAAGCCAAATGTCAAAGGACCCTTCTTCTTCCCTGTAGTCATCACTGGCATGTGTGCAAATTTTCGCGTGCCGCCACACCCTAAAGACAAAATTCGTCCTGCCAAGGAAGGAAGGTTAAGAAGAGTACGGTAGCAGATGATGCACAACGCGGAGCCAGACACACCTTCCACCGCCCAGTCGCCGTCCCAAGCTGCCGCCACCCCAGCCGTAGCAGGCAGTACTAAAGTTGCCCTCCCGTCCGAAGTGATTCCCCTACTGCGCAGCCTAGTTGAAAGTTGCCAGAGGATCGAGAACAAGTAGGTGATCTTCACCAAATACGTAGCGGACGTACAAGAGGCCTTTATGGCCTACTTGCTGGACAAGTTTCAGTACGCCAGCCCATAGTTTCCCACCTTTCCCATGGAGTTAGCAGCTTTCAAGCCAGTTCAAATCACTCCAAGACCAGCTGCTGCTCCTGCCACTGACGATAGCGAGGGGCCGCACCATCGCCCCAAGAGAAGATCCTCTCCAACCCCTATCCAGCCATATGACCGCTCCTCCTCATTAGAATTAGAGCAGGAGGAGGAAACCATTGCAGCATCCCCAGTAGCAAAAGGGGCCACTGCCAAAGACACTGGCGGCTCAGACGTGGAGATCTCAGACTCCTTTGATGACGAACCAGTAGAGGCAGATAGAAAGAGAAAGCGGCCAACAACGAAGCCCCAGTGTGGAGGAGCTGAAAAACAATCAAAGAAGCCCACCCCCAGCTGTCGCGTAGCAAGAAGAAGAGCCCAACTAACAGACCATTTGCTACGCGCCGCCTCGTCATGGCCGCCTCATCAACATGCTTCTCTGACGCGGCAGCAACATAGGGGAACTTCCTCAGTCTATAGCACCATTTTTATTTTCTATTCTTTTTAATTTTTATGTTTTATTTTATTTTTTTTGTTTTTTTGTTTTATTTTTCTATTTTTAATTTTCTTTTTATATTTTATGTTTTGTTTTTAATTTTTGTTTTGTAGAGGCATTGAGGACAATTCCAACCTTGAGTTTGGGGGGATTTAGTCCTCTTTGTTTTAGGTTCATTTAGTAGCATTTAGATGCACATGTAATTTTTTGCCCCTTAACACTTAATGAAATAGAAATCTTTAGTTCAAAAACTTGTACCTATGATAGCTTAGCCGACTACATATATTCGCACCATACTAAAAAAATTTAATCTTAGTATTGGAAGAAGCATGAAAAATACTTAGAAATTTTTTTTGCCAATTATCTTTACAATGTCTGTTAAATGCTGAAATTTGCTTGAGTTTTGAGTTTAACACTGTCTGCCTCACTTTAAAAAAATTCCTTGATGGAATACAGGTTTGCCGCCACGGCAGCATAGGTTAGCACATCAAAGATGATAAAAAAACCCTAGAGGTGCTCGAAACAGGCTCTAGGCAGAAAGATGATGAAAACCCTAGAAGTGCCCGAAACAGGCTCTAGGAAGGATCATGAGTAAGGACACTCCGCTTCTATCAAAGTCCACGTATCTAAACCAAGTGACGGACTAATTAGCAAGAGTGAATGAAAGCGTTCACGAGATGACTCTATTCAAAGGGTTCTGAGTTTCGTAGAGTGCACCTATCTTAGCTTCAGACCCGGAGAATAGTTGTGATGAGATGAAGCCCTTGAAGCCATGATCAGAAAAAGAAAACAAAAGTGCCCAACTGTGCTACCAAGGCAGCAACTCGTATCCGTTCTAGTAATTTAATTATTTTAGGCCTTTTTTGTTAACTCAATTATCTCAACATGTTTGGCATGAACACAGACCTGCACACACTGCACTGGCATTAAGAAAATTAAAACCTAAGTTATTTCATGTCATTCCCTATCACTAACATAAAAACAGGTGCCACGACCTTGAGGTAAGAAATCAAGCCAAAGGCTAATGTTTCTATTAATTTTGTGAAAAGGGCAGGTTTACTAGCTAGGTTGCATTGCTTGAGGACATGCAATAATTCGAGTTTGGGGGTGTGTAGAGTGTCCATGTGTTCTATATTTTGTACACATTCCTGCCCGTATTATTGTTGTTCTTAAGTTTATTTAGGCATATTTAGGTGCATAGCATGCATTATAACATTTTCTTCTCTTTTACCATGTTTTTATTGAATATTTTATATTTGGTTGAGGAAAGTTATTGTTTTAGTTTAGTTTATATTTTCAGGTGCTATAGCTAGGAGAGGACAGGAAAGCTGGAACAAAAGGAGTTGTACTGAAGCAGTTCTAGATGCCGCCAAGGACGTTGCCGAAATAGCATTACCGCCAAGTGCCACCCAGCAGGAGTTACACCGACTTAGCGAAGATGGGTCGCGATTTAAAGATGGAAATTTCCTAAGCCCAATGAGCTCAGTCTTGTAATTTTCTGAAGCCTGTAGCGGCCGATAGAGCTGATTCAAGACCGATAAGTAGGAGCACTTATCCTTACTTGCGGAAGAAGGAAACGTCCAAAAAGTCCATATTTAAGTAATAAAGGAGTCTGTATTTAATGTACTTTACTTTTAGAATTCCTAGTTTAAGGAGGACTCAAACTTAGGCCATGAGCCCTATATATACCCAATGTATGTAAGGGTATAAGGGCATGACGAGGGTGAGGGGATGCGAGCCTGAGCAGCCGCACAACGGAGATGTAGCTAGATAGGTTGGAGTTGTTGGGGGTCGCGGCCCAACTCTCCTAGGCTTGAGGCGCGTGTATGTAAATTAGTTTGAGGGAAACGATTGTAATAGTTTTGAGTTGTTTTCAATTAAATTCCAAAGTTTGCTTAATCTATGTTCTTTGTTCTTTCAATTAGTCTACACCAGTCAGTTGAGAGAAAATCCATTTGTCGGGCATAAAAGTGAAAGGTTCATGAAAGGGTTAAGCACGGTCACAACCTGTTGGGGCGTGACTAACTTGGTTCCAAACTAATCCACAAGTTTCAGTGGCTAAGAAGGATCACCAATTGAATGAACTTGACTGTGTTAGGTTGACGCTGATATTGATAGGTATTGCCTACATCACGTGAGTGTTCGAGCATCCTAACCTAGAAATAGGAGGGATCAATGTCGACTATCCTGCCGAACTTGGAATGTCTGCCAGACTTGCCGCCGGGACTTCTTTCCGTCCACCTGCCGAGACAGTACATTGTTTCAGTGGTAGTGACCTGTTGCGGCCGCGAGACAGGGTCGTAGTTTGCCGCAAGATATCCCGTCGAGGCAGCAATTCATGGCATCACAAAACATACTCAAACTTTACAATGCAGTCCACATGCTACTAAGCTCCATTAGTCTTACCCAATCTATCGCCCAAATCTCTCCCTGTCATTCCTCTCATCACTATCTTTATTTTATTTGTGTTTTTATATTTCCACTTTGTGGGATTTAATTGCGCATTTACTAAATCTTTGTATAGGAAACCATTTATAGGTGCTCCTCAAATCCCTATGGGAGGCGATATCTTTTATACTATAACTTGACAAGAGTGTGCACTTGCGCTCATAAATGGAGAACACCCAAACGCTCTACAAGTTTTTTTGCGTTGCTGCTGGGGATTTGTAACAACAACTGCGTTTGAATTTCTGCACTCCTATTTAGTTTTTGCACATTAAATCTCTTTTCATTTATTTGCTAAAAAAGCATGTTTGTTTTCTTTGGTGTATATCCTACCAGGGCAGAAAGGACGTCAGCAACCTCCACCTGAGGATGGGAAGGACATGCCCAGATGAAAAGTCAAACATAGAGCCCTCGAGATGTGGTTATGCTTGGGAAAAGCATAGCCCAACATAACCCAATTTTTTTTTAATTTTTATTTTTACTTTTAAATTATTTTTATGCATTAGGATCAGATTTAATTTAAAGCTTGTATTTAATTTATTTCAGGTTAGGAATGAAGAAAAGATCAAGAAAGATGAAAGAATAAAGGGAAGGCCCAACGTAGCGGCCAAGGCAGCCCAAGGCAGATAAGCATAACGGCTAGTGGCTTCATAACGGCTAGCCACAACGGCTATATTTTCCACAACGAGCAGAATGGATATCTGTGTAATGGCTATAAATCCTATTATTCGCGTCGCAATAATTGTCGCCCGTTGACAGCGTGCCCGCTAAGGCAGTGGAGAGAAATGGCTATATAAAGCCAACTATTCTCCCTCATTCTTCACTTTGCTTTCTCCTTTACATGGAATTCTTTCTGCAATATTTTCTTCCAAGATTTCCCTTGCTTTATTTTCTTTCACGTTCTTTCTTTTCTTTCTTTAAGAAATACAACCATCCCACAAACTATGGCCTTATCAGAGCAGCCCGTTGCCACCTCCAAAACCCCTTACAAAAGGTTCTTGAACACTGTTGTCGAGGAGACCTACAAGTAACACTATAGAGAGCGGCAACTATGGGAGGAGATGGGTTTCCAAAACACCCAGTCTGATGAGGATTTTGGCTTAGAACCCTCCCTATTTGAAAGGATCCACAATATGGGTTGGGACCAGTTCGTACGGCAGCCAGAAGGAATCAACTGCAACCATGTGAGAGAGTTCTATGCCCACAGACCGACATCGGCAAGCCCTTTCCTGTATGTTCGCGGAGAAGGTGTCAAGTTTACTGCTGACATGATCAACAACTTTTACAGCATAGAAGTATGCGGCAATCCACATGAGGAATGGGAGTCCTACTTAACGATGGATGACTACAGTAAGATCAAGAGAGGGATCTGTAAGTTAAACACCAAGTGGCTAACAGGTAAAAACAACGGGTCAGTCAACCGCCGCGATTTGCTGCCGGAGGTAGCCCTTTGGAGTTATTTCATCCAACGCCGCCTGATGCCCATCACGCACGGATCAACGGTCAACAAGCCGCGGCTTGCCCTTATCCACAATATTATGATGGGGCGGCAGATCAACACTGGCGAGGTAATAATAAAGGAGATCTATGCCCACACAGAGAAGCCAAATGTCAAAGGACCCATCTCCTTCCCTACAGTCATCACTGACCTATGTGAAAATTTTCGCGTGCCGCCACACGCAAAAGACAAAATTCTTCTTGCCAAGCAAGGATGGACAAGAAGGGTACACCAGCAGATGATGCACAATGCGGAGCAAGACACACCTTCCACCACCCAACCGCTGTCCCAAGAAGGCAGTACTGAAGCTGCCCTCCCGTCCGAAGTGATCCCTCTACTGCGCAGCCTAGTTGAAAGCTGCCAGAGGATCGAGCTCAAGCAAGTGATCTTCACCAAATACGTAGCGGACGTACAAGAGGAATTTATGGCTTACTTGTTGGACAAGTATCAGGACGCCAACCCACTGTTGCCCGCCTTTCCCACGAATTTAGCAGCTTCCAAGCGAATCCAAATCACTCCAAGACCAGTTGTTGCTCCTGTCGCCGACGATAGCGAGGGGCCGCACCATCGCCCAATAGAAGAACCTCTCCAACCCTTATCCAGTCATACGACCTCTCCTCCAAATCAGAATCAAAGGAGGAGGAGGAAACCACTGTTGCATCCCTAGTAGCAAAAGGGGCTGCTACCAAAGACGCTGGTGACTCAGACATGGAGATCTCAAACTCCTTTGATGACGAACCAGCAGAGGCAGATAGAAAGAGAAAGCGGCCAGCAACGGAGCCCCATGGTGGAGGAACTGAAAAACAATGAAAGAAGCCCACCCCCAGCCGCATCCAACCGACGCGTAGCAAGAATAAGAACCCAACTGACAGACCATCTGCTACGCGTCGCCTTGTCTTGCCCGCCTCCTCAGCATCCTTCACTGACGCGGCAGCAACAAATGGGAACTTTCTCAGTCTATAGCACCATTTTTCTTTTCTATTCTTTTTAATTTTTATGCTTTATTTTATTTTCTTTTTTCTGTTATATTTTTCTGTTTTTAATTTTTCTTTTTATATTTTATATTTTGTTTTTAATTTTTGTTTTATAGAGGCATTGAGGACAATGCCAACCTTGAGTTTGGAGAGAATTAGTTCTCTTTTTTTTATGTTCATTTAGTAGAATTTAGATGGACATGTAACTTTTTGCCCCTTAGCACTTAATGAAATAGAAATCTTTAGTTCAAAAACTTGTGCCTATGATAGCTTATCCGACTACATATATTCGCACCATACTATAAAAAAATTAATCTAACTATAGGAAGAAGAATGAAAAATAATTAGAGAATTTTTTTCTTTTTGCATATTATCTTTAAAATGTCTATTAAATGCTGAATTTTTCTTGAGTTTTGAGTTTAACATTGCCTACCTCACTTAAAAAAATTCCTTGATTGAATACAGGTTTGCCACCACGACAGCATAGGGCATCACATCAAAGATGATAAAAAAACCCATAGAGGTGCCTGTAACAGGCTCTAGGCAGAAAGGTGATGAAAACCCTAGAGGTGCCCGAAACAGGCTCTAGGAAGGATCATGAGCAAGGACACTCTGCTGCTATCAAAGTCCACGTATCTAAACCAAGTGACGGACAAATTAGCACAAGTGAATGAAAGCCTTCACGGGATGACTCTATTCAAAGAGTTTGGAGTTTCGTAGAGTGCACCTATCTTAGCTTCAGACCCGGAGAATAGTTGTGATGAGCTGAAGCCCTTGAAGCCATGATCAGGAAAAGAAAACAAAAGTTCCCAACTGTGCTGCCAAGGTAGCAACTCGTATACGTTCTAGTAATTTAATTATTTTAGGCATTCTTTGTTAACTTAATTATCTCAGCATGTTTGGCATGAACACAGACCTGCACACTCTGCACTGGCATTAAGAAATTTAAAACCTAAGTTATTTCATGCCATTCCCTATCACTAACATAAAAACAGGTGCCACGGCCTTGAGGTAAGAAATCAAGTTAAAGGCTAATGTTTCTATTAATTTTGTGCTAAGGGCAGGTTTACTAGCTAGGTTGCATTGCTTGAGGACAAGCAATAGTTCGAGTTTGGGGGTGTGTAGAGTGTCCATGAGTTCTTTATTTTGTACACATTGATGCCCGTATTATTATTGTTCTTAAGTTTATTTAGGCATATTTAGGGGCATTGCATGCATTATAACAGTATCTTCTCTTTTACCATGCTTTTATTGAATATTTTATGTTTGGTTGAGAAAAGTTACCGTTTTCGTTTAGTTTATATTTTCAGGTTCTATAGCTAGGAGAGGAGAGGAGATGACATGAAAGCTGGAATAAATGGAGCTGTACTGAAGCAGTTCTAGATGCCGCCAAAGACGCTTCCGAAATAGCATTGCCGCCAAGTGTCGCCCGGGCAAGAGTTACACCGACTTAGCCAAGATGGGTCGCGATTTAAAGATGGCAGTTTCCTAAGCCCAATTAGTCCAGTCTTGCAATTTTCTAAAGCCTGTAGCGGCCGGTAGAGCTGATCCAAGACCGATAACTAGGAGCACTTATCCTTACTTACGGAAGAAGACAACATCCAAAGAGTCCATATTTAAGTAATAAAGGAGTCTGTATTTAATGTACTTTAATTTTAGAACTCTTAGTTCAAGGAGGACTCAAACTTAGGCAATGAGCCCTATATATACCCAATGTATGTATAAGAGCATGACGAGGGTGAGGGGATGCGAGCCTGAGCAGCCGCACAACGAAGATGTAGCTAGATAGGTTGGAGTTGTTGGGGGTCACAGCCCAACTCTTCTAGGGATGAGGCGCGTGTATGTAAAGTTGTTTTAGGGAAACAATTGTAATAGTTTTGAGTTGTTTTTAATAAAATTCCAAAGTTTTCTTAATCTATGCACTTTGTTCTTTCAATTAGTCTACACCAGTCAGTTGAGAGAAAATCCATTTGTCGGGCACGAAAGTGCAAGGCTCACGAAAGGGTTAAGCACGGTCACAACATGTTGGGGCGTGACTAACTTGGTTCAACACTAGTCCACAAGTTTCAGCGGATAAGAAGGATCACCAATCGAATGGACTTGTCTGTGTTAGGTTGATGCTAAGATTGATAGGTATTGCCTACATCACGTGAGTGTTCGAGCATCCTAACCTAGAAATAGGAGGGATCACTGTCGACTATCCTGCCGAACTTGGAATGTCTGCCAGACTTGCCGCCAGGACTTCTTTCCATTCCACATGTCTTAACAGTACACTCCTACAGTGGTAGTGACTTGTTGCGGCCGCGTGACAGGGTCATAGTTTGCCACCCGCCATACCCGCCGAGGCAGCAATTCATGGCAGCACAAAACATACTCAAACTTTACAATACAGTCCACATGCTATTGAGCTACATTAGTCTTACCCAATCTATCGCCCAAATCTCTCTCTATCATTCCTCTCATTACTATCTTTATTTTATTTGTGTTTTTATATTTCCACATCGTGAGATTTAATTGCGCATTTACTAAATCTTTGTGCAAGAAACCATTCATAGCAGCTACTCCAATCCCTATGGGAGACGATATCTTTTATACTATAACTTGACAAGAGTGTGCACTTGCGCTCATATATGGAGAACACCCAAACGCTCTATAGACGCTTGAAGACCGAGGCCAAGGTTTGGAACAACTATCTCAAGACTCACTCGATGCCCACATCCCATCACTCCACCGTCAACATAACCAGATTACTCCTCCTTCACTCTATTCTTAATGGTCGGCCGGTTGATGTGGGAAAACTTATAGTCGACGAGGTTTACTCTTGTTTGAAGAGAAAGTCAAGCTCTCTGATTTTCCCCAACTTGATCACGGCCCTTTGCCGAAAGAAAGATGTTTTTGATGACCCCCGAAGAGGATACGATGGAGAAAAGAAAGAGTGCAATAACCCCATATCAAATTCCAAGGATGCGAGGATATGATGAGGATGCTCCGGCAGATACTGTTGGGGGGGAGCCAAAAATTTTGTTGCGGCAAGAATTGCATCTTTGGTAGCCTCCACTAGGCGCAACAACTTGCATACTTTTTTCAAGTAAGTCGAGGAGAGGGACGAGGTGATGAACTCCAACTTTAAGGAGATGATGTTGCAGGTAAACAAAGACTTCATACCCTTCCCAAAGACAATCCTCACCGCCACAACGAGCATCGTACCTAAGACAGCCCCTACCCAATGCACAACTCATGTAGCCAAGAAACCTCCTACTCATCGTTCGACCCCTGCACAACCAGAGCCAACTACACAAGAGCTCGCCCCTAGTGATGCCAAAACAAGCCAGCGCTAGAAAAGAAAGAGGAAAGGTCAAGCCCCAGTAGAAGCCTCTCTACCTGAAGCTCATGTTGCTGATCTAGTCACCATCAAGAGTGATGATGAAGAGATGGTTGACCACACACCTGCTCCTACACCCGTAAAATCTCCAGATGTTGCGGCACGCACAGGGCGTCTACAGAAGTGCTCTGTCGATCGTGTGTGGAACACTCCTACTAAGAAGAGTACCTCTGATGATGACCACTCTCACCAGTACGACCAACAGGATGTCGCCCCAACACCACCACCACAACCTCAACTAGAACCATTCGAGGAAGAGGAGCCCATTTTCGCGCTTAAGAAGAAGCGTATCAAGCACAAGGCAAGTAAGACAACAACACTAGAGTAGTACCATAGAGAGGTACCTAGAATTTGCACTTAATTTATTTTAGTTAATTTCATTTTCATATATTGAGGACACTACATCTTTCAAGTTTGGGGGTGTTAGTTCCCATAGTTAATCATTTGCATATGTAGTTAGGAACACTTTTTTTCCATGGCATATTGTTTAAATTAAAGATAGCTTTGTGAATAAATTAAGGATGTCCAATGATGAGTAATTAACCATTATGGTTATGAATTAATTGAATGTGCATTACTGTTGACATTCGTAGAACTGACTTTAGGGCTTGATGCTTTGTGATTAGACTATTACATGATTGCATGCTCTTTATGCTTAAGAAATATTAGAGATTTTTTTGAAAAGAACTCTTGCATGCCTTAGTATGGATAATATTAATGAGCTTGAATAATAAATGAAAGAAATAAAGGCTTGTTTGAACTCCCTTTTTGTTTTTTGCATGTGTTGAAAAATAAGTATATGATACGAAATAATTGTAAACGGACACTCCTCCATACGTTGTTTTGACTGGATATTGTGTTTAAATAAATGGCAGCAACAACATATGAGTGAATGAATGTTGTCATGGGATGACTTTTCCTACTAGCACAGGGGTGAGATGTTTGCTCCATACTCATCTAGAGTTAAGGATGGTAGGTGCGATGAGCTGACACCCCTCATACAATACCAAAAAAAAACAAAAATGAAAGAAAAAAAAAGTTAGAATTACATGAGTAAAAATGTTCTTAAATTGACCAATGCATAGTAGGGGTATAATAGAGAACTTAGCTAGAAATTTTCTAACTTTGTTAAGAATAGATTGGATGCAATTATGCACACACAATGCAAAGAATCTTTTCTTAAAGAAAAGGTCTTAAATCTCAATTTTGTCTAGCATGTTGAAGCCTGTATTTTTTTGAGGACTAAAATTTCGCCATAGCATGTCTTGATCTGAACTCTGTCATAGCATTTTCTTTATTCTTATCTACTCATTACTTGAGGACAAGCAATAGCTTAAGTTTAGGGGTGTGATAACCTTGTAACAAGTATACATTTCATGCCTTTTTACTTAGGTTATTGATGGCTTGAAGCTCATTTCATTGTATATAGTTGCATTTAGTTCATATGATTGCATGTAGTGGTGTTTGCTTGCTTTATTTTATATATTTATTAAATTGGTGCTGCTTAAGGAAGGTTTGTTTTGGTGTGGTGATGTCCAGGGCGGTTCAGCAGCAGTTCAGGGCAAAGGCATTATGTTGCGGCATTTTGGACGACATACCCCACACGTGATTCCATCAGCTAGTTGTGACCTACATATGAAGGGAATATTCTCTAACGCACAAAAGAAATTAAGGGAACAAAACCCTAGGAGCCCCCACTATATAAAAGAAAAGACACCCACATTAAAGGGGCCTAAAAAAGGAGCTTTGTGAGCTAAAAGAGAGAGGAGAAAAGGCAGTCGCTTTCCTTCTTCCTCAACTTGGTTTCCTCCATTGTTGAAGCTCCAAAGGGTTGATCTTGCTGGCTTTTGAGAGAAGCAGCAAGCTTAGGGTGGTTCACGACAGTCCAAGACAACTCGAGAGTTTCTTTTACTCTTCGTAGCTCTTTGCTCTTGTATTTTCTTTATCTTGAAATGGGTTGTTTTAAACGAATGTTTATGGATGTTTGCCTATCCATGAACTAACTTTAAGTGGCTTGGGTTTGTTTTGGATGACTATGTTTAGTTTTTAATGGATGTTTATGCATTTTCCAGTTCCTTATATGCTTTGCTCATTGTTTTATTGCCTTAAGTTTGTAAGAGCTTTCGAGAGTTAGCCTTTACTTAGGTGTTTGATAGCTTAATATTCGAGAGAGATAAGCTTAGATCTAGATGGACAATGGGTTTGATGTTGAGAGGCAGAACCTTAACTCATCTTAGAGATAAGGATATAGTTTTTATGACTAAAAGGAGTAGAACTTCATTGATAAGTAGCTTGCTAGTGTTCACGCTAAAAGGTACCGTCGTAGCATTCTGGCTGTCAGGTTCCTTGCTAGAGATAGTTTAGGGACACCTTATTAAACATCGTCAAGCATAGTATAAGCTGGATAGTGTTAGACATTCAGAAGAGCTAGACATAGGAATCCTTAATAAACACAGCCTGTCGTCCCATGTGAGAGTTTCATACACGTGTGAGGACGTACAAAGTCTTATTACTCAACTCCAGTTTTCGTCACTATTTTTGCTACAATATTTTCCTTCATCTGCTCATATCAACTCTTTCATTTACATTTTAGTCTCTGTTTTGTGTGCTTGAACTTGACTTAATTTACCCCTAATCCTTGTGGGGACGATCTTACTTATCACTATTATTACTTGCACCATTTGCGTATCATTTATATTACACCCTTACACGCAACATTAAGACCTATATGTTGCCTTCTAATTACACTGATTTTGACGTGCTGGTTACACGGGCAAAGGACATTGAACAGAATCTGGGTTTATCAACTCATATGAGAGGTTCTAGCTCTGGAAAGAGGGTTGCATATTCTAGTTTCGGTGTAGGTTAGTTTAAGATGCATCGTGATAGAAGGTATCGTCATGATTTGAGCCAAGGTGCTGGTAGTGCTGGACGAGGATTGCAGGGTCATGGTACCCAGGTTAGAGCAACACATAATACATGTTGGGTTTTTGGATCGCGTGATCACATGAGGTGAGACTGTCCACGTTTGGCTAGTGAGGGAAAGGCTCATGCGGCTGTTGATGGTAATTCTTATTACAGTTGTGGATCGAGAGATCATTTGAGGCGTGATTGTTCGTTGTCGGTGGGTGGTGGACAGGCCAGGGTACCTACGTTTGCACCATAGAGAGGACGTGGTTGTGGCCGAGGACAGTTTCAGCGAAAGGACGAGGGTCAAAGGATGGTGGCACATATCGTTGCTATCCAGCAAGAGGGTGGTGGTCGTGTGAGGGTGATATAAGAGGCATCCTTTGTACGTTGGAAACTTCAATTTGAAGGCATGGAAGCAATCTTAGGGATTTAGACTCAAACAAGAAAGTTAGGTGCAAAATCTGAAAAATTCAAGAGAAACTAGTTGGGAGATTCTTGAAATTTTTCAGAATTAAATTTGGAAAATTTAAAGAAACAAAGACAATAAGAAGGATTAGTAGATTAATAATAAGAATAAAAGTAAAAGGATTGATAAAGGAAGAAGGATAAAGAATCAAATCTGAAAATTTCCAGATTTGGAATTTGATGGAGATGGTGTTTGGACGTGAAGAATAGATGGAGATGGCATGTGGATTTGGTAGATGTCTCGCGGAACCTTCCTAGTCGTGATTAACTAGCCAACCTCCGTGATATGGCTCTAACCGACCCTCATACTCGCAATTAGATAGGCAACCCGGAGTGTGAAGATCCTCCCTCGCGCAAACTAGTTAAAACATTGAAGAAAGCTTCGAAGGCACAAGTTTCTCAACAATTGCAAACATGTACTCAAAAGAATACTCTTTATTAAAAAACTCAAATTTGATGTGTGAAATAATGAAGGTGTGCTCATCCTTTTATAGGGGAAGGATGGCTTACAAATAGAGTATTCCTAAAGAAACACAAACTATCCTAATGAATAAAAATAACAAATAAATATGGTCCGTTAAATTGGACTTGATCTAACGGCTTAAGAGAAGGGTGGCTAGTTCCTAAAGTATATAAAACCCTAAAAACATAATTTAAATGTTAATAATTAGATTGGGATAAGTCTAATTCGTCCAAAAGCTTTATAAATTAGCTTTTGGGCTGAATTTTACAAAATCTCGTAGTTAAGCATGTATCCAGTTTTCTGCTTGTGTAGTCTTCAATAAAACAAACCTATATTGAGTTCCCGATGTCCGATTGATGCGTTGCAGAATGTGTTGGCATCGTAACTGAATGTTGGTCAATTTGTTAAGAGACAACTTCGCCCAGAAATTGTCGGATCCCATTCGAAAAGTCGTCGCAAGTTCATTGACTTTCCAGACGTCAAAATTAGCTTCAGCTGCTTGTCCAAATTGCATTGATTTAGTTCTCCCATGCATGCATCATTCCCCCACTCCTCAAAAATATTCGTCCTCGAATCTGAACTGGTGAAAAAAAGAAGTCCAATAATTGTAATAAAAAATGAGTCTTTGCCATAGGTGGAGTGATCTAACTAGGTCAAAATTTTTATGTTAATCGGTTGGGATTGGGGCCCAAATGTGACATCCGAGTGGAGGGTGTTACAAAGAAAAAAAAGTTGAAGATGTGTCAAAGTTAGTTTTATTTAGTCAATATTATACTATCGAGACGATAATGTTGAGATGAGTAAATAAACACAAACACAGAAAAGAAAAAAATAACACCAAGAATTTACGTTGAAACCCAAAAAGGGAAAACCACGGGCAGAGGATGAGAACATTCACTATGATGGAGAAAGAGATTACAATTGATTTCTGATGCTCTGTCTAAACCCTTAATCCCTAGTATCTATATGGATAGATTTCTTGTTTACAAAGGTAACTTGCATAGAAACAAATTCTTCTCAAATTGAGTTTCATACTTTTAATAAATGTAAAGTAAACAAGATCTACTAAAAGTAGAATTCTAATTTTAAACCGAATACTAAAAGAATTTGGACCATAGCTCTAACAAATCTCCACCTTCAGACAAATTCTTGTCGAACAATATCTCTACCTCTTCCACGAAATCCCTCCAAGGGGTAGTCTTCAACAATGAACACCAACTAAATCCAAGCCTTCCCCAAGCTTGGATGTACAAGGTATTTTAGTCTTCATATCACTAAGATTAACATTAGTGCCAACTTTGCTCACAACTATATCACCACGAGCAATAACAAGACCCCGATAATCAATGGTAATACTATCTTTCTCATTATTTATTCGTTTAGCAAATTGAACTCCCATAAGCTTCTCAAATCCGTTATGCCCACATAAGGGCAGTTCAAATATTTTGGGGGCCCTGTGCAATTTATTAAAATGAGGTCCTTAATTTATAATAAACATCTAAATATCTAACATTTTCACTTAAAAGATGTCATTTTTGCATGTTTTATGTTTTAGATAATTGTTATATATATACACGCACATAAGTATATATAAATTTATATCTTTTTTACAAATATTTAATTTAAGTTCTTTATTTATGGGCCTCTCTCTCGGGGGCCCTGTGCGGTCGCTCTTATCGTGCTTGTCTAGAACCCCCATTGTGACCATAGAATTCAACTTTATTCTTCTTTTCAAATTCGTTATACCCATGAAATCAAACTCTTTTCTCCCTACCAAAACCGTTATGCCCACGTTGTCAAGTTCAACACAAAATACTCTTTTACATGATTTAGTCAAGATGCCTTCACCAGTAACATCGTCATTTGACACACAGGAGGAAAAAACAGATGAATCACCTAAAATAGTTGAACCTTGTAGAACATAAAAATTGGTTGTCTTTTTGTACCCTTTCATCACAACGAGAAAGCCATTGCAAAATTTCATAGCTCAACCTTCATTGGAGTATATGTACCCTTTTGAATACAGAGTGCCTAACGAATTCAAATTTCTTCTCAAATTTGGAACATGCCTCATATTACCAAGTGTTCGAACAATCCCATCGAACATCTTAATCTTGATTGTACAAATGCCTATGACTTTACAAGAGATATTATTTCCTAAAAAATAACACTCGTAGATAGGTTTATACGTCACAAACTAGTCCCAATTTGGACTCATATTAAAACTACTATTAGAGTCAAGAATCCACTCCTCGCTTGTTATAGAGTCTTCGCAGGAAGCAACTAAAAGTTTACCATAATCGTACTCCTATACAATATCAGCTTCATCTTCACTAGAATTCGGATTCTTATATTCCATCTCTTTTCTTATTTTGTAATATGTAACACTCAGATTTAATGTGACCTTTCTTTTTTGTAGAAATAACATGTTTTACCTTATGATAGGTGGTCATCAAGACATGAACCTTCTGCTAACTTGTGGGAGTATAGGCGTTTCTTGAGGAGCAACTTGTTGCTCAAAGTTTTCTTCATGCAAACTTGTTCTAATTTTGCCCGTAAGTCGACAAATGTCTTCTCTTTGTGAAAATCCTGCAAAATATTATTTGATAAGTGCAAACGAATCTAGGAAGCAACTTTCCTATCCTTGCGACGCTTCTCTATATCTGGCCATTCTTTCGGCATATTATCAAACCCATCTAATGCATCATCTAAATCTATCTGAACAAGATCATCTCGAACCTTCACCTACCATAGAGAAAACCTAATGTTGCGATCTAGAAGAGAAATTTCATACTTCTTCGTCGTTATTATCCTGAGTAACTTGAAAAGCTATGATGCTAATTTGTTATACTTTCGAGACGATAATGATGAGATAAGTAAATAAACACAAATGCATAAAGGAAAAAATAACACCAAGAATTTACGTGGAAAACTCAAAAGGGAAAAATCAGGGGCAGAGGATGAGAACATTCACTATGATGGGGAAAGAGATTACAACTGATTATTTATGTTCTCTCTAAACCCCTAACCCCTAGTATCTATTTATAGGGATAAATTTCTTGTTTGCAAAGGAAACTTGCATAGAAACAAATTCTTCTCAAACTGAGTTTCCTACTTTTAATAATGTAAAGTAAACAATATCTACTAAAAGTAGGATTCTAACTTTAAACCAAATCCTAAAAGAATTTGGATCACAACTCTAACAATCAAAGGTGGGAGGGGTAAAGTCCTTTTTTAAGCTTTTAATTTTAAAAATTGGGAGGGGTAAAGTCCTTTTCTACTAGTATTTAAACTTAGAAGGACCTCAAATTCTATTATACCAAAATACTTTGGGAGGGGCTTTTGCCCCTCCCAACGTACACATAGTTCCATCCTGGTCAAAGGTCACGCCATTTAATGGTTGAGTGACAAAAATATATAAAAATCTTTTTTGGTGACTAAAATTAAAACACCCTAAAAATTGAGTGACTAACTAGATAATTTGTCATTAATGCCATGAGGAATATAGCATTCAAGGGGCTAAAATGAACAAGTTCTCTAATGGTGGTGACTAAATTGATGTTTTTTAAGTGGTCAAAATGGAAAGGCTTAAAAATATTATTGCAAAAATTGGGCATACTCCTAAAAATCTAACCTAATAAATATAAACTCTTAAATAGAAATATATATATATATATATATATATATATATATATATATATATATATATTAATTAATTGAATTAATCTTTTAATATCAAAGTCATCGACTTTCATTTAATTAAATCAAAGTGTTTAAATATATTTTAAAAAATGTTTAAAATTGTGAAGATAGTCTGCAATGGTGGGTCTAGTGGAATAACTAGGGGTGTATTGCTAAGTATGACTGTTGTGTTCGAGGATAAAATTCGTCTGCCCCTTTTCGGTGCCCCTACATATGTCGTAACACTAAAAAATACTATAAAATTAAAATCTAAGCCCTAACCCTAAATTCTAAATTCTAAACCCTACACCCTATATCCTAAAAAATATACCCTACCCTAAATTCCATAAACCCTAACCACAACCCATAACCCTAAACTCTAAATCTTAAACCCCTAAAGTTAATTTTAAGCGTGGGGGCATATGTAGGGGCACCGAAAAGGGGTAGAAGAATTTCATCCTGTGTTCGAATGATCTTTAGTGAAAACGAGAGCAATGTTCTCTCTAAGTGATACCGATTCGAACAATTTATTTACAGAATGTTTATGTTTTTAAAAGAATAAAAATAAAAAAATACGACCCTAATAATTTTGATAAAGCTTAGACTGCATTCCACAAATGTAAATTAACAAGTTTAATCTTTACGACATGAAACTAAACCATTAACCATCTAAAAAAGGAACAATTAACAGTGAAACAAAAGCAAAAGCCAATCAAACTTGCATCCCATGGTCGGATCCAATCAACCTGGTGAGCCCAAAAGTAGTGCCCATCGCCATCCATCCACCAACAAGCACCCTGGCGCTCGATTTTGCCACCGGAGTTCCTCCGAGCAAAGCTCCCACCACTCCAAACACCGCCAAAGCCACGCTAGCCACCAAAACAAGCACCGCGACCCTCACCTTATGCTGCCTTATAAAAGCAGCTGCTAGCAGCGGAAGCACGGCACCGACGGCGAAAGCCAAAGCCGATGCCACGGCAGCTTGTGCAGGATTCGGTAGTTTCTCATCACTCCCACTCTCTAATGAGCCTTTCCTCTTTTCTCTCTTCATCTGAGCCATCTCTACATCCCTTTGAGTGCATACAGATACAAACTCTCCGATCGCCATGCTACAAGCGCCGGCGACCAAACCCGCAAAACCGGCAATAACCATAGGATTGGCATCTTCTTTAACCGAGCCAACACCCATCATTAGTGATGCAACAGAGACCAACCCATCGTTGGCTCCCAAAACAGCAGCTCGAAGCCATTGTCCTCTTTGAGAGTAATCGAATCCATCAACAGCGGGATCATGAATTTGATTTTCTTCCGTGCGAACGACAACATTGTCAAGGGGTGAAAGTTGAAGAGTTTGAGAGGCAGCCATGATGAACCAAAAAGGCAAGAATATATAGAAGATTGTAATAATATCTGAGATAAGAATGCTTGTGGAGGACACACGCCTCTGATGTAGAGAATTTATAGGGAAAAATGCTGGAAATGTGCGAATGAAAGCAATGGCCACTAAGCTCATAGATTAGAGTGCGGAAGGCTCACACTCCTAATGAACCCAACAATTGTCCGAGTGAAAATAGCGGGTGATATTCATCCTATGAGATACGAATTCAAATCGTTATGTCTATATAGTATATACGCATTGTCAAAAGATTAAGAATATCTATGAACATATATTAACTCATAATCACCTTTAAACTATTAAAAAACAAGATTTCTCTAATATATTGATGCAATTATATGGTAATATATATTCATAGTTTTCTTAACCTTTTTGACAAGGCACACATCTTGCATACACATGTACTCAAACTCGGTCGGATCTCTTAAGATGAACATCATCCTTTTTTCCGGTTGCGACACTCGTTGGGTTTTTATTCTAAGTTTTCAATATTTGATTGAATATTAGTATTTAATACTCCTATATTCAATACATTTAAATAATGATCACATGTTTCTCCTAGGTGACTCAAGTTCAAACAATGTAATATATCTGTCGTTGTGTATGAGTTTATTCAAATTTGAAATTAGACTAAAATAATATTTGTAATTTTTCTTGAATAAAAGCTACTTGTTTTATTTAAAATAGAAAATATTTAAACTACAATGAGAGTTTACAACCATAAATGTAACCTAAATATAGAATTGAGATATTTTCCTATAACCATTAACATAAGAAACTAGTCACCTTAGATCAAACAAGGACCATACAATGAAAAAATTAAAAACCTAATCAAAAGATAAATACAAACATATTTGAATACGTCAGCAAACGAACAACAAAAGAGAATCAAACTACTAAAAGACTACTGACAATCGCAAATCAGAGTCGAACATCGTGAGAGAACAAAGCTACTTTTTAAATATATGCTATTTAAAAAAAATTGAATAAGGTTCATACGAGTATCGACATTAACCTATAATGGATCGACCATAATAAGTAGGGTTGTGATAAAATGGATTGAATCAATCTTTATAGGAAAATTTTTGGGTACTTTCATACAGGGTGAGGAGTTGGATTTCATAAGTTTTAGTGTCAATTTGGAACTTAAACCTAATTATTTTCCATTTAATCAATAGTTTCTTAGCTCTAAGAATCTTTTGAATCATTGATACTAAATTGGATTTATTTTTTTATTTAACTATTATGTTCTCATTTAGCCGATGATCACATATCCAACGACAAAGCTATTCAAAAAGCAACGTTTTTAGAGCAATTACATTTGGCTGATAGGCTAAGCTATTTATTTTTGTTTCCTAACATTTCTTTAATTTATGGGTTCTAGACCTACTATGAACATTTATTCCTTCCCTTAAAATTTTCTTTCCCCTCCTTTCTAGGATAGATTAAAATTAGAATTTATTTTTGTCAAACAAAAAAAGCCACGTTCTATGATATATTAAATGTTTGATTCTCATCTTCGAATGTGTTATTGTAAATTTTGGTCCTACTCTTAAAATCCTAACCTAATAAATATAAATTCTCACAAAAATAAATTTATGGATTATCTTGAATTAAACTTTTAATACCAAAAGTTATCAATTTTCATTTAATTTAAGACATAATTTCATAAAAATACTTGTATCATTTAATTGAGTAGTTACTTTGATCTCTGTTATTTTTTGAAGCACTTTAATCTTCAATATTTTAATTTGATTGTAATGACCCTTCCGTGGATTAAAAATGTTAGTCGTCTAATGATACGAAACGACTTGACAAAATGACACATTAACAAAAAGAATAATTTTATAAAATTATTTTTGACCGATGTGCCATTCTATCAAGTGAGCACCTTTGTTTATATAATACCGCTATGTTAGCGTGTCCTGCCATGTAAGTTTTCCACATCAATTCAACTCATTTATTTTTAATTGACTAACAGTATTTATGTTTTGGCTAAAATGAAATGCTGAGAATTCAAATACTTTAAAAATACAGGATCAAAATAATCGTCTAGTCAATTGTTTGGTGCATTTTTCGCCGTTATGACTTAATTTAATCAAAAGGTTGAAATATAATTTAAAAAATGATTATCTTTGTAATGATAGCTTCCAATGGTGGGTGTAGTGGCATAATTATGGGTGGATGGCTGAGTTAGAAAGCATTTTGATAATTGGGGACCTACAAAATTTATTGTAATAACTGCATTCATAGGGGAAGATTAAAGAATAATTATACTATTTCTTTAAGAAAGTTCAATTTGTACACGGAAGTGGGCAAAGAGATTCAGCCCCAACGTAGTATATTTGAAGTGTGCCCTCCACACGACACAAAGACATCACTAAGACCCATTTTTTCAACATTCCATTCAAATTTTTATTCGGCCTTTTGGGGATGCTTAATCCACACCATTCCAGTTTTAATTGATAGAATTGAAAGTTGCACCTCTGATCGGTGAGTATCCGATGCTGTGGATGGAGGAGGAGATTGTTATATAAAATAATGTTAAATTTGAAATAAATTAAAAATAAACGGAAAATAAAAATTACAATATTTAACATATTCGAAATAACCGAAAATAGGATTGTTGAGGCCTGCTTGAAACGCAGTTTTTTAAGACAAATTCCACCACTCCTCGGTGCTTGAGTTCTTTAGTCGTCAGTCTCCCAGAATACAACAGCGGATGATCTTCGACAACTGCACTATTGAAGAGAACATGAACAATACTCGTGCTTTTGACTATCACTAGAAAAACAATGCAATTTGAGAGAAGAAAGCTTTTCGGAATGTGTTTTAAAACTGAAGGAAGGTCATGTATTTATAGGGAAAATTAGGTTAAACGTGAGAATCAAAATATTCTGAAAATATTCTTCATTTGATTTGTTTTGAATATTTTGCGTGAATAGCAAGAATTATCTCTTTAATATTCGAAAATATTATCGTTTAATATTCGAATTAAAGAGAACCGAATTTTATCCCTTTAAATTCCGGATATTAACCGAAGATATGCTATCTTAAAGGAAAAAATTAATTCGAAGTGGTAAATAGTCCGTAGGCCCACGAAGCGCCAGACCAGTCCGGACATTCGCATCGCCCACGTCGTGCGGGTGCACCGCAACCCGAATGGGATAGGATTCACACCCTTCTATGCGCGAAGCACAGTTTTCATTCAATGACCACAAATTGGGTAAGTGTATATAAACACTTCTCATTCTGTTGAGTGGATCAATCGAATCAAAATTGGCCAAGATGGGGTGAATTGGCTTTTTAAAGTGGAAGGGAGCAAATTGAAAATGTAAAGATTGAAGACAAGGCAATTTATAGTGCTTCAAGCTTCGAACAAGATCTACATGCACTACCTTAGCTCCCACTAATGATCTTGAACAATATCCACTAGATATTCTTCCCCTTTTCTAGGCTTAGGAGGTAACCTTTACAAACCAGTTAATCTTTCTACCCAAAGATTAACCAGGACTCTCTCAATACAAAGAAGGAATGACAATCTGAAAAATACCTCTCACAAGGTTGATATATTGCCCAATTACAAGAAATCACTCCCAAAACTTGAAAGAAAATGATACAATGAAAGTTACACAAGTGGGGGTTACAAAAATTTAACTCTTTAAGCTCAAGGGTTTGGATATACGTTTGGATGTTGCAAATAGGTTTAATAGTAGTTTTTGTGGCTTTGGAGGCTTGCTTTTATACCCTTACATTGATTACTAGCCGTTTGGGTGGTTGAGATCATTAATTTAGCCGTTGGGCTGTATTTTTTGGTGCAATAAATGCTCTTCAGCTACCCACCGTATATGTACACAAAGGCTCGTATCGATACCCGTCTCAAAGAAGAAAGAGCTGTTGTGCATATTTAAGTAGGGCGTATCGCTATGCTAGAAGGCGTATCGGTACGGTTATAGTGTAAAATAAAGGGAGTATCGATACGCGATGACCGCATCGATACAGATTTTGCTCATTGGAATCCTGAGTAAAACTTAAGAAAAAAGTGTATCGATACGCTATACGGGCGTATCGATACGGTCCAACAACCGTTTAATAGTTGTTGATTCCATAACTAACAAGCAACGACTATTTTATTAAATGCAAGGATTTGTTGAATCAAACCAAACTGCATTGATACAGGGACAACCGTATCGGTACGCTAAAGCATATAAGTAAGCCCATAATGAATATTTTATCGATATGGATATAATCGTATCGTTACGCTTTTGTCAATAAAAATTCCAATAACTTAAAATCGTATCGGTACAACTAAAGTGTATCGATACGCTTGTGCCTAAAAGTATAGTTTGGCTTTGAAACACTTAGAAGAAATTTGTATGTTAAAACATTTTGACTTTGAAGTTGTTTTGGATCAAATGCTTGTCAATTTCTGAGACTTTAGAATACTTAAAAATTTATTTACTTTTATAAATAGGTCCTTAGACAATTTGTTATATCAAAATCAAATTAGGTTTTATAATCTCTCCCTTTTTCAATAACAAAACCAAAGTAAATTTTTAAGTATTTTGAAAAGTTTGAAAAGTTTACTCCCCCTTAATTTAAGATTGGTTTTCAAAAGTTTGCAAAAATTTATGTTTTTGCACTTCCCCTTTTTGTTAGATCAAACTCAATTCATATAAAAAGAATATAGACAATATATAGAGCAATAAAGCACAAAGTAAAGCATAATCAAAGTAACATAATATCACTAAACTTCAAAAATAATATCCAAAGCAACATAAGTTCAAATAACTTCAAACTTAAAATCCAAACTCAAATCCTAAAAACAAACATAAACCAAAGTATAGGGTTCTAAAAATAACATAGGTGCATAATAAAATAAAAATCTTAAATGATATGATATGGAATAGGATGCACAAAGACTACTCGTACCCATCATCTTCATCCTCATCATCATCATCATCATCATCGTGGTTGGCTTGAGAGTTTTGAGAGTTGAGCCAAGCACCATGGAAAGCGGTGGGAGAAACATCCATGGAGGCTTGTTGTTGCTCAATGGCCTTGACTCAATCTTTCAACGTGGAATAGGATACACAAAGACTACTCGTACCAACATTCATGGTTGTACCTAAAGAAGCAATATTAGTCCCTAAGGAGGTAAATTGCTCATTTAGATACGCCATGAGTCCATCCATAGAAGATTGAGCTAGGTTGGCTTGTAGACCTTGTGGAGCTACCGGAGGAGGTTGTTTAACACGAACTCATTCATTGTTGATAAATTCAAAGTGTTGACGAGTAAAGGATTGTTCATCGATCGGTTTGCCAAGAGGCTCAGCGACATCATGCGAACAATCGATCTCTAAGGAATGGAACAAGTAACTCAAGGTCGAGCCATAGAATAAAGACTTGACTTGATCGGTGTGACGGTGTTGAACAAGATATACCAAGTCAGCAAACATAAATTGACAATGTATGAGGGCTTACACTCACGGAAACAACAAAGTCAAAAGGCATTCACTTGGCGGGTAGTAGAAAATTACCCACCGGAAGGGCGGAGCCACCAAGAGATGATAAGGTGGAGGATACAATCATGATCATCAAGAACGGTTATGGAGCCAAGTTGGGAATGTCCGAAAGAGTGTTCATCATCAATCTCTAAATTTTCAAAACCAAAAAAATTGCATAAAATAGTTTGGTCAATTCGAAATTTCTTGCCCATGAGATAGGATTCAATAGCAATTACATGTTCCCTTGCTTGATCATGGATGCATCAGGCATTTACATAGAAAATCAAAACAAGATTTCGATATAAAACTTGGTGTATTCTTAAAAAGGTCATGAATTTCCATTGTTGGAGCAACCTAAAATATTTGAATTTAAAATGTTCTGAGTTTAGAAAAGGGATTGAAACAACTCTCTCATCCCGAATAGAAAACGCTTGATATTGTTTGTAATGGGCCAAAGCCGAGGTTGATTGAAAACTATGTTGAATGTTATAACCAAGATTCAGTTCAGTAATACCCTCATTTTTCCGGATTGAGATTTGAAGAATTAGAATGTAATTGTTTTCTTGGTCTCTTTTTAAGTCCCATGACAACCTAAAAAACATCAAAACAATTCGAAAACAATGTATGCAATTATCATCACATTCGACCCAATAAATATTTTAATAATTCAAGGTATTGGGAAAAACATTATATTTTATAGGTTAAAAATATATACAAGTAAAAAATTTTGGTAAAAAGAATTTTGAAAAACAGTGTACAAAAATATATGGTATATTTTTATATTCAAATCAAAAAATTTAAGCTTTATTGTTCAATGATTGGTTCTTTGCTTTACCTTCCCGCAAGTAGAATCGACATTATGTTTAGTGTTTTCTTGTGTGCTAGGTTCTAAGCTAGTCCAAGAGAATCACACCTTTTATCCGTTAAGAGAATCGTTAGATGCCTTAGAGACAAACCATGTTTAGGCCTTTGGTATCCTAGAGACTCTTCCTTTAACCTACGTGCTTATTTCGATGTGGATTATGGGGGGTTGTAAGATAGATATAAAAAGTACCTCCGACACTTGCCAATTCCTAGGTAGTATGCTCATATCTTGGTTCTATAAGAAACAAAATAGTGTAGCTTTATCTACCATCGGAGTAGAATATATCTCGGCCAGAAGTTGTTGTGCTCAAGCACTTTGGATTAAGAAACAACTTCTAGACTATGGAATTGATGTATGTACCATACCACTTAAGTGTGACAACACTAGTTTCATATGTCTCACTAAGAATCTCATCCAACATTCTAGAACCAAGCACATAGAGATAATACATCATTTCATTAGGGATCATGTCTTAAAGAATGATGTTGTTCTAGAGTACGTTGATACCTTAAACAAACTAGCAAATATCTTTACAAAACCATTAGGCAAAGAGCATTTTTGGACTCTTAGGGGAGATTTAGGTCTAACTAGCCTATCTTGACCTTTTAAAGCCTCTAAATGTCAAAAATTTGCTTGAATTTGAATGATGATCATATTTATATAATTTTTCTTCTTGATGCATTTATGATAGTTGCTATGGGGAGTATCTATAAGTTTTAGTCCATAAACATAGCTCATTCATCATACACATGCATTTAGGATCGATTAAAATCCAATTTTTGAACTTCGTTCAGCTCAAAAATGCATTTTTGGGAAAGGAGTACCGATACGGATAACATCGTATCGATACGGGTTGCTAAATAGCATTCGATACAATCTTAATTGTATTGATATGGTCACGTGTATCGATAAAGTATGAAAATCATATCGATATGGTGGATCGATACACCATGTTAGCGTATACGATCAGCCACTGGGGCTTTATATGGACATTAAAAAGAAAATCACACTTTAAATAAAACACATCCTTCTTTTTCTCTCAAACCCTAGCTGATTTTGGGCAATAAAAGCCCCCCTCAAACCCTTTGATTTTTCACATCAAACCTGAAATTCTTTGAGGGTTTTTTTATCAACACATCGAGGCTAAGCTTTGTTATCAAATTGTTGCATTCTCATCTCCTCATTCATCCAATTTCATAACTCAAGGTATAAAACCCCCTTTTCTTTTCTTTTAATTTTCTTTTACTTTTATTATTGTTTTCAATTAATTTTTGTATACATAGAAAATTTATATTATGGGTTTTAAAGTTTTTGCAAAATCTCTTTGAAATCTGACACACTTACCTCCTTCATCATTGTCAAGCTTAATTGATGAGCTCATTGGAGTGACTTGAGGCTTCACATTCTACAAGCCAAACTTCTTGAGCATATCGTTCATGTACTTAGCTTGATTGATGAAGATGTCATCTTTCCTTTGCTTGATTTGGAGCCCCAAGAAGAATGAGAGCTCCCCCATCATGCTCATCTCAAACTCACCTTGCATTAGCTTAGAAAATTCTTGAGAATAAAACACATTAGTAGAACCAAAGATTATATCATCAACATAAATTTGCAGTACTAAGATGTCATTGCCATTTCGTTTAATGGAAAGTGTAGTGTCCACCTTACCTTTTTCAAAACGTTTTTAACCAAAAAGTTTGAAAGCCTTTCTTACCAAGCTTTAGGAGTTTGTTTCAAACCATATAAAGCTTTGGTTAATTTAAAAACATGATTTGGAAAAATTGGATCTATAAAAACGGGTGGTTGTTTAACATACACTCCTTCATTAATAAAACCATTTAAAAAGGAACTTTTAACATCCATTTGAAAAATCATGAATTCACGATAACATGCAAATGCAAGAAGCATCCTAATTGCTTCCATTCTAGCTATGGGTGCATAAGTTTTATCCAAATCGATTCCCTCTTCTTGAGTATAACCTTGAGCAACAAGTCTAGCCTTGTTCCTTACTATGTTACCACTCTCATCTAGTTTGTTTCTAAAGATCGATTTAGTTCAAAAAGTAGACTTATTACTAGGCCTATCAACTAATGTCCAAACTATACTCCTCTCAAATTGATTAAGATATTCTTGCAGAACCAATATCCAAAAATCTTCTTTTAATGCTTCTTTGATATTTTTAGGCTCAATGCATGAAATGAATACAACATTATTAAGCAATTTAAGAGAGGATCTAGTGGTTACCCCCTTTGATGGATCACCCAAGATTTCACCATCTTTGACATAGTTGAGTTCCCTTGGGTAGCTCACTTCCTTTTCACCAAGATTCATGTCCTTCAAAGCTTTTATGGGAGGATCTTGTGCTTCTTCTTCTTTGGTTGGAAACTCATCCACCTTCGATGACTGTCCACCATCATTGACTTCAATGATCCCTACATCATCATCATCACAAGAATCCTTCCTCGAAAGAAGGTTATCATCGAAAACTACATGTATAGACTCTTCTAAAGCTAAGGTTCTTTTGTTAAAAACTTGATAGGCTTTAGAGTTTAAAGAATAACCTAAGAAAATAGCTTCATCACTTTTCTCATCAAATTTACCTAAATGATTTTTTCATTGCTTAAAATAAAACACCTACATCCAAAATGATGAAAATAGCTAATGTTATGTTTCTTTATTTTAAAATCTCATAATGAGTTTTCTTTAAAATTGGCCTTATCATTACTCGATTAATGGTATAACAAGCGGTGTTTATGGATTCCTCCCAAAAATACTTAGGTAAATTGTTTTCACAAAGTATGGTTCTAGCCATTTCTTCTAAAGTACAATTTTTATCTCAACTACACCATTTTGTTGAGGAGTGCGAGGTGCGAAAAAATTATGGCTAATACCATTAGTGTTACAAAAATCCTCAAAACCTAGTGATAAGTAGCTAATATGGTCACTATTTTAGCCTTAATTATGTCTTAATTGGTTGAATATTTTGTCGATTCAGGACTTATTGTGTGTTTTTCGTACAGGCCTTTGAATCTGAAGATTACATAAAAAAGAGGCTGGATTCTGCAATTTTCTAGATTCATAGCTGGATTAGTGAGCATGAACTGAGGCATGAAAGTGTTGACTGGGCGACACGTCATCAACTTCTAGAAGATGATGTCATCAATGCTTGATAGCGTATTAGCCACATTGTAGATAACTTATCAGCTGAAATTTGGATTAAAAACTTGGGGATTATCTTTTGTTTTTAAATTTAAACACTTTAGGATTTATTCTTATCTCTTAGAAATTATCTTTTGTATTTTAAATATTTTATGAATTATCTCTTATCATTTTAGAGTAATTTTAGGGATTTTTTTAGATAGTATAAATAGTTAAATACCCCTTTAAGGGGAAACTCAAATCATCTCTTGCTCTTGGTTTTAATTTTACTTTGGGTTTATAAGATTTATCTTCTTGTTAGTTCTTTAGTTTCTTTAACTTCTTACTTTATTTTTCGAAAATTATGCTAAGTATGATTTCTTCCATTATCATGATTAGCTAAATTTTCCGTAGCCAAAGGCTTAAGCGATGGCTCGGTTTCAACGTGAGGAACGGAAAGCACTAAAATAACTTCAGTTTTTTTCTCTCAGTTTTCTAAGTTTCATTTCAAAAATCAAAATGATTTCAAAACCAAATATTGACGTTGGTTAGGATGTTGTTTTGGTTTAATGTGTGGGACGAAAGATCGGCTATTGAAGCACATTCGACTTCCTGGGAACACACTTAGCAAAATTGTTTGCTAAGAGGAAACTGAGATCGGAATCAATTATTGTTGAAACAACATAATCCGAGTCAGCTTTTACTTTAACATTTTGGTCTACAACATTGTTGTTGATTCGATCAATTTCCAAAATCAATATCAAAGATAGCACTTGGGTATACGATATTCAAGGATTGATCCTTGAAAACAGGTAACCGACATAAATCCCGAAATGAAATAAATCTTTTTTTCCAATGATCTGAGGAAACGCAGTCTAAGCGAGACCTTGGGGCTAATCTTTATCAGATTAAATTCACATTTTTAAAATATTTTCTACAATCTCTTGTTTTACTTAATTCCACAAATCACCCCCTTTTTACTTAAATATCCTTCACTATCTTCTTGGCTCACCGAATGAACAACATAGATCAAGAAGTTTTCTTAGTCCCTGTGGGATCGACCCTTACTTCTCTTTTACTATGCTTAATTTTCTTTATTTATTATTTAATAATAAAGAATTATTTTGACGCAAAAAATGGAGCGTGTCAAATTGGCACAGTTGCCGGGGACTTCGGTAAAACTACTGAATTATTTTGTTTGATTTATGACCAGGAAGAATCTGAGAGAACAAGCAGACTATATTCTACAGATCGAAGCATACGCCCGAAGATTGCACTCCTAGACACTTCGGGAAAAGAAGTAAAGACAACGACAACAAAGATTAGAACATGATCTAGAAATAACATCTAAAGTAGAATCAAATTTCAACCACACAACCGAAGAACCGATTCTGATGGGACACAACGACCAAACTATTCAACAACTGATTGTGGCCCCTAATGATAACCAACTGATGTGCATAACATTCTCGAATGGTGAGACACCATTCACTCTCAAGACAGGCTTAATACACATTCTACTGACTTTTCAAGGGCTTCCCAGTGAGAATACTAACAAACACCTCAAAGAGTTTAACATTGTCTATCTAAGCACAAAACCACAGGGAGTTTCTGAATATCAAATAAAACTTCGCGCCTTTTTCTTGACAAGGAGTTTCTGATATAGCAAAAGATTGGTTATTTGATTTACCATGCAACTCTGTTACAACTTGGAATGATATGGCTCACATTTTTCTTGACAGGTTTTTCCCAGCAGCTAAGGCAAGCGAGCTAACGCGAAGTATCCTAGGCATACGATAAAAGGATACTGAATCGTTGTACAAATATTGGGAACGTTTCAAAAAGCTATGCGTAAACTGTCCACAACACGATTTAACCGAACAAACAATTCTCCAATATTTCTACAAAGGGTCAACACCTACGGATATGAAGGTGATCGATGCGGCAAGTGGAGGAGCACTTGTTAACATGACTCCAACCGCAACAAGAATGTTAATATCTACTATGGCTTCTAACGCAGAACGATTTCACTATTTAAATGAACCATCTCGACGGGTTCATGAGGTATGTACAATTTCGCTAGAAATGTAACACACGAGTTTAGGGGTCGGGAGTTGAGGGTGTGAATAGGGTTCGAGTCGTTGGACTCGTTTTAATTAAAATAGACTTTGGTTTTATTTTAAGAGGGTTTGAATTTCATGAATGACATTTTGGTAAATTTTAAAATAAAGGGAAAAGAAAATGATGAGTAAAAAGTGTCTTTACAAAATATCACCATCTTCTTCTTCCTTTGGCTTTCACGACAAAACCTCTCCCTAAAACCCCAATCACTATTTCATTCATTTCTCCATCAAATTCAAGTGTTTTCATCAAGGTAAGACCATTTTCGACTTCTCCTCTTCATTCCTAACACATTCATGGTTTTAGTTTTTGGTAAACACCATTGTTGAGATTTTTAAGTTTTCAAAGTTTGAGAAAAAGGTTGGAGCTTTAATGGCTTTTCGATTTGTTTTTGATTTTTAGAGTTAAGATATGTTTTAATCTTACCCTTAAGTACCTTATAACTCAAAACAGTGAGGTTTTATCAAAAATCCCGAAATGGGTTTTTGTGGATATTTTAAAAGGGTCAAAACTTGAGTTTTTGGAGTGATTTTGTGAAGGGGGGTTGAGCTGGTGTTATAGTGATACTAGAATGTCGGTTTGAGGGTGTTTAATGGTGTTTTAAGTGTTGGAATCATTGGTTTTCTGCTGGGTTGTTGGGGAGTACGAAAATGGGAATTTTTGGTGTTGGCTTTGGTTTGAAATTGTAAGAATTTGGCTTGTGGTTGTAGTTTGGGGTTGTGACAGTGTTTTGCTATGTTTTGGTTGAGTAATCTATTATTTTTTGATTGGTTAGAATCAAGGGAAACCGTTGGAGAAGATTCGGGCACGATTTCGGAAAGTGTAGAGGCTTGATTCGGCTTTCCTCGGTTAGTTTAAGGAAGTTCAATGAGTGGATTACGTTAAATGATTTTAAATTGGTTCAAGTGTGTGGTTGTGGTGTTGGATTGTGCTTCGTAGGCCAATTCAAGGTAGAGATTAAGTTGGTAGCTTAATCTCTTGTGTGTTTTATGAGTTTTTCTTAATGTGCATAATGTGGACTTGTGACGCATGTATTGTTTATGCATATTGATTTATATGTTGATGTATGTTGTGTTTGATATGTTGAAATGCATGATGGATTATCATGGTGTGACTTGTATAGTATGATTGGCACTAGTTAATTACCGTGTATAAATGATCGATCATTAGGATGAGTGTGCACATGGTTGAGTCAAATTCGCGTGTGGCCTTGGTGACGTATAGTCATCAAGGAGGAGTACGGTGAAGTAATATTCCACCGGAAAAATATTATTACGTGATGATGAGTGGAATCCCATCCGTAAGGGCATGGGATGATGAATGTAATCCCATCCATGCAAGGACCGGTGATGAGTGTAATCCCACCGAAGGTAATGTTATTGTTGAGTACGTTGGGGGTGAGAATCCCAACGGAAGTTATCTGCATATCCGAGTAAGCTAATAGTTGCCAATATACTTGTTCATGTGTGATGGATGTGATAAGATAAATGTTATATCTTGTTTAGCATAACATGAGGTAAGATGCCATGTTCATACATTCTTGTGATGTTCAGCCATGTTGCTATATTGATGCATATGTATGCCTCTGAATGTCTTAAGGATGACATGCTTGAACCCTGCATTGTCATTGTTTTGTTTTAGAGCTCCCTCACTAAGCTTCTAGCTTACGCTCTCGTTTTCGACAATGCAGATCATTAGCGTGGGGTTAGCAAGGAGCAAGGAAAGGGCATCCAAGCTTGTAGTAGTTGCTCAAGTATGGCTTAGTAAATAATGTGGTAGTTTAGCAATGGGGACGCTACGTGTTTTGTAGGAGCGTTGATAGACTCCTATGTGTTGGTTTTTGTTGTTAATGCCTTGATGTGGATTTGTAAACCATGCTTATGTTGTTGCCTAAATGCTTTGTGTTTTTAAGGCTTATAGTTATGTACCATGTTTTTCTTAAGTGTTTTGTTTAAAGGCATGTAAACCTTGTTATGCAATGTACTTGGTGAATGCTTGTTTCTTTAAATGTTTAACCTTGGATGTATGTTCTTTCGTATGGTTTAATCTTGAATGTATGATAAGTGTTTGACCATGCCTAAAGTAGGGAGATATGCCTCTAGAGTATGTGTATGCATATTGTATCTTGTTTCTTGTGGTTTGAAGCATGTTGAGAACTTTTTGGAGATGTAGAAACTGATTTTAGGAACACACATATTATAGGTGTTTCGAAACGCGTGAGGTGGTTTCGGAACGAGTGTGGCTCCAGGGATACCCGTATCGGAACGTGTTTCAGTACGGTTTGACACTGTGAGCCCCTGTTTCGATACGTGTACCGAAACAATTTTGCTACTGTGAAGGCATGTTCTGGAATGAGTTTCGGAACGCTTAGGCGAAATGGACCCCTGTACCGAAACGAGGAGGACCGTATCGGTACGGCTGGTCTGGCTTTTAAAACTGAGGCACGTGTATCGAAACGGGCAAGCATGTTTCGAAACACATGCCTGTAAATTGAGCTTTTGGCATCTCTAAGGGTTCTCAAGTCTTGGGCTTGGGCTCTGTTTGTTGTAAGCCTTCAAGTGAGCCTTGCGTGTATCGTTTTTTGTTGGGTCTTGGCTTCGTAAGCATGTAATCGTATCAACATGTCACTTGGTAAATTTAAATTGCCTTGCATCTGTTTGAATGTTCTTCTTCGTCCTTTCCACTGTCGTTTCTCACATAGAATTAAATGATACATCTAGATAAGATAATTGAAGAAGAATTTTCTAGGGTTGCTAATCGAAGAGGATCCTTAACGGGTTTCACTTCAGTTTTCCCTGTGTAACCTACTCGGACCGGTCAGTCGTCCAGACCGGGACGAGGGGGTTACATTTGTTGGTATTAGAGCCCGAGGTTTCCGAGACCTTGGGTAGGTAAGTGAGGTAAGTTTGAAGTGTTATGTTGTTGCTATGTCTCGGTGAGTGTTTTGCCTTGTATGCTTGTTGTTTGATTGTTCGCATGGTGTTTGGAAGCATGATTATTGTGTTGAGGCGTAGTGTCGAGTTCCCATTACTACTATTACTTATTTGAAAAGATTTTGTAAAGGATTATACTTGGGCATGTTGGACCCATTCCTTTGCTAACTTAATCCTTATGTGTTTGTTTGTTGTAGTTGTTATCTTGCTAGTTGTGAGATGAGACCTAAAGGGAGGCCTAGGATGGTTCTTCTTGAACCACGGGCAGCAGCTCCGGGAGTTGAGCCGGTTGTTGAGGCGCAGGCTCCTCCACCTCCTCCTTCTTCTCCTCGTCAAGAGGGAGGTGAGGCGAGAGCCGAGGGTGTAGGACCTCAGGTTGGCCAAAGACCGGCCAGAATATATTTGGCTCCACTAGTTCAGGCGATAGCCGAGGTTTTTCAGGTAGCAGTGGCTGGGGGCCAGGCAGTGGCACAACCTCAGAGTGAGGGCACCGATTTACCACTTGAGAGACTTCAAAGTTTGGGAGGCGAAGAGTTCTGTGGGTTGACACTGGAGAGATCCGAGACTTGGTTTGACAAGACTGTCCATATTTTTTCACAGATGGGTTGTACTGGAGCACACAGTCTTGGGTGCGTTGTTTCGTTGCTTCAGGGTTATGCCTACACTTGGTGGGTCACCATTACTACGGGTATGCCAGATGCCGAGATCACATGAGAGTTCTTTGAGTCAACTTTTTCGCAAGAAATATCTGGGTCCCCGTTATCTTGATTAGAAGAAGAGAGAGTTCATGGCTTTGCTTCAGGGTAACTTGACCGTGACCGAGTATGAGATACAATTTGTCAGATTGAGTCAATATGCATCTGAGCTTGTTCCTACTGAGAGGGAACGTTGTGACCGTTTCTGTTACGGATTGAGCGATGAGATAAAGAGGTACAACTTGGCTACTAACTACACAGATTTTGATGTCTTGGCCGTTAGGGCCAAGGACATAGAGCATAATTTGGGTTTGACCAAACATTTTGGTGGTTCTAGTTCCAGAAAGAGGTCTGGCGACTTTGATAGAGGTGATGCCAAGAGGCATCGGGACAACATGCATCACTTTGACCATAGACGTGGTGGTGGTAACCACGGTAGGGGCCATCAGGGCTAGAGAGCTGGTGGGCGTTTGCCCAAGTATGCTCGGTGCAGGAGGAATCACACCGATGAGTGTTGGGGGAACTTTCACTCGTGTTGGAACTGTGGAGCTAGAGATCACATTAGACGCGATTGTCCACATCAGGTTGGGTATACATCAGTTCAGGTTAAGGCTCCTGCTAGAGATGTTGATTTTCAGAGAGGTCGTGGGAGCGGTCGAGGTAACTTTTAGCCGAGAAAAGATGGCTAGAGGATCATAGCACATGTAGTTACAGTTCAGCCAGAGTGCGTAGGTCAAGCTAGAGTTTATGCTCAGCGTGAGGGTTAGAATGACACGGATGTGATTGCAGGTAACTTCTCGATACAATCTCTAAGTTTGCTTTCTTTGATTTACTCCGAATCTACGCATTCTTATATTTTGAGTGAGCATGCAAAGATGTTGAATTTACCTTGTGAGGTACTAGAGGTAGGTGTTAGTGTTACTAGTTTCTTTGGGGATACAGTAGTGGTTAGGAAGATGTATAGATGGTGTCCGTTGTGGTTCAGGGGCATGTATTTCCAGTGGATATGATGGAGTTACTATTCTATGGCTTTGATGTAATTCTGGGTATGGACTGACTTACATAACATAGAGCTAGGATAGATTTTGAAACTAAGAGAGTTTTCTTGAAGCTTGCGGATGATTGTGATATTGTGGTACTTGGTGAGAATGTGATGTTCTTATCGAATGTTGTTTCAGCTTTGGAGGCTCAAAGGTTAGTTGATTTGGGTTGTGAGGCGTACTTGGCCTACGTAATGAATCCGAACATGAGTGAAGTTAGACCTCATGATATCAGAACAGTGTGTGATTTTCTGAGTGTGTTTCCAGAAGAATTGTCGGGTTTACCGCCTGATAGAGAGGTAGAGTTTACTATAGAGACTTATTCAGATTCAGCTATTGTTTCGATTGCTCCATACCGTATGGCACCGAAAGAACTGAAAGAGTTGAAGACTTGGTTACAAGAGTTGTCAGATAGAGGTTTTATCCATCCGAGTTCTTCGCCTTGGGGCGCTCCGGTTTTGTTTGTGAAGAAGAAAGACGATAGTGTGAGAATGTGCATTGACTATAGACAGTTGAATCAATTGACAGTAAAGAACAAGTATCCCTTGCCGCGTATTAATGACTTGTTCGGTCAGTTGAGAGGGGCATCGATCTTTTCGAAGATTGACTTGAGATTCGATTACTACCAGTTGAAGGTGAAAGAGGTTGATGTACCGAAGACAACTTTTAGGACTAGATATGGTCACTATGAGTTCTTAGTTATGCCGTTTGGGTTGACTAATGCACCGACTGCTTTCATGGACATGATGAATGGAATCTTCCATCAGTATTTAGACCAGTTTGTGGTTGTCTTCATACATGATATTTTGGTGTATTCGCGTACCGAGGAAGATCATGATCGGCATTTGAGGTTGGTTTTGCAGGCTTTACTAGACAACCAGTTGTATGCAAAGTTGGGTAAGTGCGAGTTTTGGATCCGAGAAGTAGTCTTCATAGGACATGTAGTGTCAATCGAGGGGATTAGAGTTTATTCGAAGAAAATATAGGCCGTTGTTGAGTGGAAACAACCGAAGTCTGTGACAGAGATTCATAGTTTTCTGGGCTTAGTCGGATACTATATGAGGTTTGTGGAAGGTTTCTCGAAGATAGCCGCTCCTTTGACTAAGTTGCTTCAGAAGAATGTTCAGTTTGAGTGGTCATATGCGAGACAACAGGCCTTTGAGAAATTGAAAGAAGCTTTGACCAATGCACCGGTTTTGATTCAGCCAGAGTCGGGGAAGGAGTATGTAGTCTACAGTGATGCTTCGTATGTAGGGTTAGGTTGTGTTCTCATGCAAGACAGAAGAATGGTGGCTTATGCCTCAAGACAGTTGAAGACTCATGAGCGTAACTATCCGACACATGACATAGAACTAGCCGCAGTTGTGTTTGCCTTGAAGATTTGGATACATTATTTGTATGGTAAGAAATGCACAATGTACACGGATCACAAGAGTTTGAAGTACATAATAACACAGCGGGAGTTGAACCTTAGACATCGTAGGTGGCTAGAGTTGTTGAAGGACTATGATCTTACGATTGAGTACCATCCAGGTAAAGCCAATATAGTGGCAGATGCTTTGAGTAGGAAGGTAACCGTTAAGTTGAGAGTCGTGTTTGCTAGTTTGAGTTTTTCCGGTGATGGTGGTTTAGTGGCCGAGCTTCAGATTAGACCTACTTTAGGCCAGTTGATTAGAGAGAAACAGCTCTTAGATAGATCTTTGGCACCTCACATGCAAGATATAGCTAAGGGTAGACCATCAGACTATAGTTTCAGTGTTGATGGGGTCTTGTATTTCATAGATAGAATAGTTGTACCAGATGACAGTGATTTGAGACGTACGATCTTGATCGAAGCACACAATAGCCCGTTTGCTATGCATCCAGGTAGTACGAAGATGTATCGTGATATGAAGAATGAGTACTTTTGGGTTGGTTTGAAGAGAGACGTGGTCGATTTTGTGAGTAAGTGTATGGTATATCAGAGAGTCAAGGCAGAACATCATGTTTCTTCAGGTTTGTTGCAACCGTTGAGAATTCTGGAATGGAAGTGGGAAAATATCACCATGGATTTTGTTTTGGGTTTGCCTTTGACTCCTTCGAAGAAGAACTCAGTTTGGGTTATAGTTGATCGTTTCACGAAGTGTTCTCACTTCTTAGTTGTTATTATGACTTACTCCTTAGATAGATTGGTCGATTTGTACATCGGTGAGATTGTGAGACTGTATGGTGTGCCGAAGTCGATTGTGTCATATATAGATCTCAGATTTACAGCTCGATTTTGGGAGTGTCTGTATAGAGCTTTGGGCACCCGTTTGAATTTGAGCACGTCGTATCATCCTCAGTCATATGGTCAGTCAGAGAGGGTTATACAGATTTTAGAGGACATGTTGCATTGTTGCATCATTGATTTTCAAGGTACTTGGGAGAAGCACTTGCCTTTAGTCGAGTTTGCATATAATAACAATTTTCATTCGAGCATTCAGATGGCTCCGTATGAGGCCTTGTATGGTAGAAAATGTAGAACTCCGATTTGTTGGGCCGAAGCAGGTCAGAAGTTATTACCGATGCCGAATTTTCTTAAGGGGACTATCGAAAAGGTGAAATTGATTTGTGATCGTTGAAGGCAACTTTGGATAGGCAGAAGTCCTATGCCAACTTGAAGAGGAAGGAAGTTTAGTATTCCGTGGGAGATAGAGTGTTCTTAAAAGTCTCTCCGTGGAAGAAGGTTATGAGATTTAGCATAAAAGGGAAGTTGAGTCTGAGGTACATTGGGTCGTATGAGATTGTGAGGCGAGTCGGTCCGGTTGCATATCAGCTACGTTTGCCATCTGAGCTAGAGAAGATTCACAATGTGTTCCATGTTTCGATGCTTCGTAAATATATATCAGATTCGTCGCATGTTATGCATGTGGAAGAGATTGAATTGAATCTGGATTTGACATATGATGAGGAAGCGGTGGAGATATTAGCCTCAAACAGCAAAGTATTGTGTGGTAGATCGATTGAGTTGGTCAAAGTGAGGTGGCAACGTCGAGGAGTGGACGAGGCCACTTGAGAGAGGAATGAGGATATGGAAAGGCAGTTTTCTTATCTCTTATCTCTTAAGTGGGGGAGAGTTATAACACCCGAGTTTAGGGCTCGAGAGTTGAGGGTGTGAATCAGGTTCGAGTCGTTGGACTCGTTTTAATTAAAATAGACTTTGATTTTATTTTAAGAGGGTTTGAATTTCATTAATGACATTTTGGTAAATTTTAAAATAAAGGGAAAAGAAAATGATGAGTAAAAAGTGCTTTTACAAAATATCACCATCTTCTTCTTCCTTTGGCTTTCACGACAAAACCTCTCCCTAAAACCCCAATCACTATTCCATTCATTTTTCTATCAAATTCAAGTATTTTCATCAAGGTAAGATCATTTTCGATTTCTCCTCTTCATTCCTAACACATTAATGGTTTTAGTTTTTGGTAAACACCATTGTTGAGATTTTCAAGTTTTCAAAGTTTAAGAAAAAGGTTGGAGCTTTAATGGCTTTTCGATTTGTTTTTGATTTGTAGAGTTAAGATATGTTTTAATATTGCCCTTAAGTACCTTATAACTCAAAATGGTGGGGTTTTATCAAAATCCCAAAATGAATTTTTGTGGATATTTTAAAAAGTTCAAAACTTGAATTTTTGGAGTGGTTTTGTGAAGGGAAGTTGAGCTGGTGTTAAAGTGATACTAGAAGGTTGGTTTGAGGGTGTTTAATGGTGTTTTGAGTGTTGGAATCATCGATTTTCTGCTGGATTATTGGGAGTACGAAAATGAGAATTTTTTGTGTTGGCTTTGGTTTGAGAATTTTTTAAAGAAAAAAAGTTTAGACAAAGAGCGACCCCAATCAAGAATATCATCCATTATATTAAGAAAAAAAGAGACATCAATCAATACAATGCCAACAATCTCCTAGGATCAGCAGCTAACTCAAAAGAAAAAACTTTAGATCAATTGAGTTCTAAGTTCTAAATCATATCCAAATTTTAGACTTCATTCTATCTTTAGAAACAATTCCAGTATCACTTAGAAAATAATCAATTAATTAAGCCATATTCTCGGTCTAAGGAATTGTAATTAGCCAACTAATCATATATCCATATAATTATCATTAAAAACCAAAGAAAAACACATTTTAGAGATGAAACCATCCAAAATATATGTTTTCGTTCTAGAAATGATTCTGATCCTAAACATTCTTAAACTCATAATACCGAATAATTTGCAATTTCAGTTACCTGAAATTGAAGTATTCTCCTCATAAAAATTTTTATTAAACGGCTCATACTCGATGGAACTGTGATCAAGGGTCGGAATCGGCTCAATCTTTCTCTTATCGACAACCACCGGATTATCATTCGAACCATACTCCAACAAACCTACATCTACTGCCTTGGCAGCCGCATAAACCTCCTCATCGGTATCATACCCAGCACCCAAAGCATCATCCGCTAACGTCCTTCTTCGACCTCAAAAAACTCTCCACCGAATCATCCTCATCTTGATCGCTTTCAAATCCTCCTCTATACCCAGCATGAATGCATCGAGAGGGCTGATTTCACCATCTTCCCCGCCGTTTCCATTGCCAGCGGGGTCGTTGGAGGTGTCGTTGCTATCGGCGTAATCGATGTCGTCGAGGTTGTTATCTTCGTAGTTGTCGTGGGGATGACGAGAGGAAGAAGGGTCATAGAGGCGTTAAGGAGCTTGGGATCGCTCGATATCCTCTCTCAACGGTAACCGTTTATTTTTTTTTTCAATCCTACAATTCTTATGTAACAGGCTTAATCCAACGAGTGAGAATTAAGGGCCAATTTTTAATTGGTATTCAAGCTGCTTGTATTTAAAATTTTCCATTGAGAGGGGCAAACGTAAAAAGGAAAATAATCCTTTTGTTTCTTATGACACGTGCAAGTCAATGCAACCTGTGTCAAAACCAAGTCCAGCGGCAAATGGGTCCAGCAATTTTAACAATTGAATGTATCCTTTTTCCTTGATTTCATTATTATTATTTATATACATATTTTCATTCTTTTTTTAACTAACGTATATTATGCTCATTACTGTTATTACTTATATATTTGTATAGTAATTCTAACTATTGACTTTATTAGTATTATTATAAGCATAGATATAATATATATCTGTGTGTTCTATACCATTTATTTTATTCATTTTTACTTTTTAATAATTTTCTTTATTATTTTACTAACCATTTTCTTCGAGACAACAACCTCTTTAGGTACTAATTTTGGGCGTCGTGAAGGTGCTCTAACTTTCCTCATGTGTAATCGACTCCCGATCACGATTCTAATTTAGGTGCAGACCAATTCTATAAGTTTTCGGTTGTACCCAAACCAAAACAATCGATGGCGACTCCAATCAATGGCGAGCCTTTGAAGGCCCAACCAATTTTGGCTCGGACAAAAACTGCGTCGAGATCATAAGATAAAAAATTAAATTAAGTTCAACTGCAATTTGATTTACAACGAGGGTTGGTCCAAGTGGTAAACATGTTAGTAATGCTTAAGCAGGTCTCGAGTTCGAGATGTTGTGTATTCTTAAAATTCCTGCTGAATGACTCACCCACGAAAGCCATGTGTGCGACATGTGTTGGTCTGGATTAGTCTGGGCGAAGCCCTGGAAATCGAAATGGCAACAGAAAATGAAATTAAGTTCAAGTGCAGTTTTATTTATATACTATTTGCATTGGATTTACATCAAGTCTTTAAGTTAACTTGATGGTTTGGTTCCAATCTTTTATCCAAGATTTTACTGGTTTGAGTCTCCTTAAATGTAGAGGTGGCAAACTAGTCATTCGGTTCGGGTCATTTCGGGTCTGACTACATTCAATTTAATTTCAGTTCGATTATGGGTTAGTCGTTCGGTTTTAGTTCGGGTCTATGGTGATTTCGGTTCGGGTCTACGGTGATTTCGGTTTTAGGTTAGTTGATTTTCGGTTCGGTTAGTCTCGGTTGGTTATTTTTGGGTCTGGTGCTTTCAAGTCTGGTCCATATTGGGTTAATAGGAGATCGAGCAGTTTTAATCGAATTTTCTGGCCAAATTAGGTTTTTACACCCTATATATCGCTTTATATAGCATGTATATTTGGTTTTTTCGTGAGTTGTGCGCTAGTTCACATCCCATCTTTCTTTTTTTATTTTAATATCTTTTCTTTATTTTGGGTTGCCATTTGTTTGGGTTGTTTTTGGTTTGTGTGTAATCGGTTCGAGCCTATTTGGTTTGGTTGAAAATCGGTCCGGGTCCATTCGGTTCGGTTGAAAACCACTTCGAGTATGTTTTCAGGTAAACAAAATTCGGTTTGATTTCGGTTCAGTTCGGTTTATTTCGGGTTTCAGGTCAGATTCGGGTAATCCTATTCGGGTCGATTTATGTCTCGGTTCGGGTAAATCGGTACGGGTCTCCGGTCAAGTTTGCCAGGTCTACTTAAATGTAAGATTTTCTTAATTTTTCTCTAACAAAACGACGTCGTTTTGGCCTATTTTATACATTAAAGCAACTATACCAAAATGACTCGTTTTACATTTAACAGACCGCTACAGGTTAACGGCAGAGTGTTTGAATTAGAGCTAAAAACAAAGTTCAATTGTATTAATAGTATCGTAAAACAAAATTAAGTGGTATAATATTATTGTTTTATAGTTCAATGGTATTCCGATACACATGTTCAAATTCAATAATTTTTTGTGTAGTTTACCTTTAAAAAATATTAAATTTGTAAAGATAGCTGGCAATGGTGGGTCTAGTGGCATAATTAGAGGTGGATGGCCGAGTTAGAAAGCATTTTGATCAGTGGAGACCTACAAATTTCTTGTAATTACTGCATTCACAAGGGGAGATTAAAGAATAATCATACTATATCTCTAAGAAAGTTCAATTTCCTCACGTAAGTGGGCAAAGAGGTTCAGCCCCAATGTATATTCGAACTGTGCCCTCCACACGACAGAAAGACACCATTAAGACCCCATTTTTTGAACTTTCCACTCAAGTTTTATTCGGTTGTTTTGGGGATGTTTAAGCCCCACCATTGCTGGTTTTATTGATAGAATTGAAACTTTCACTTTGAATCGGTTAGTATCCGATGATGTAGATGGAGGAGATGCCGTAGATGGAGATGTCGGTGGCAGAGCTGACGGGATCGTTGCTGGGAGTAATGTTATTAGAGGTGGCAATCGGGTCGTTTGGGACAAGTTCGGGTCGAATCATTTTGGGTCATGTTGATTTTTGGTTCGAGTTGTTTTTGTTTTAGGTTCATTTCGGGTCTGATTCATATTTATTTGGTTTTATGTTATTTTAGGTCGGGTCAATATCGAATAAGTTACTTTTGGGGCCGGGTTAATATCAGACTGATTGATTTTTCGAGTCGGGTCAATATTGAATCAGTTGATTTTCGGGTCGAGTCAATACCGGGTTGGTTGCATTTTTGGATCGACCGATTCTCATTTTGACTTAATATGTGAAGATGACCGTTCAAAGGAAAAAATATGATATTAAATCATTAAACTATTATTAAAGCCTAAATGTGGTTGTTTATTAGTAATATAATATACAAGGGGAATAAAACATACATATTTGAGCAAATTAAATTCGGTTTTTTTTGGTTTGGTTGATTTTCGGCTCGGGTTATTTTCGGTACTATTTGTTTTCGTTTTGAGTTGCTTTCGATTCGGGTTGTTTTCGGTTCAACTGAAATTTGGTTCGGTTTGCTTCGAGTTTCGGTCAAGTTTAAACCATTATGTTCGGGTCTATATCGATTCTTGGATCGAGTAAATTAATTCAAGTCTCAAGTCAAGTTTATCTGGTCTAAATACACCAGCAAATCTTTTCAAGACAGGTTAAACGGTTATAGTATGAATTATCTTTATCTAAATAAAGAACTACGAATCACATCTATAATCACAATGCCATTCGAACCAAGCATATCAAGGATTCGAATCACTTAAACACACAAACAACCATTTCACGGATTATAACAAGCATTTAAGCACATATAAAAGACCCCTTTTTAATTACGTAGCTATTTCAAACCAACATTTAAGACCTTAACTCTTTGATTAACCATCAATCAAGCCAAATATTATTTATTTAAGCATTATCAAGTGTGAGTTCAAATTCGAATTGCCCATCAATTTTATAAGACTAACAACCAAGTACTCGAGCTACCCCATCTTATTTAGATCTGACACATGATACGTATAAGCATGCATATTCGCACTCCACAAGATGTTTTGTCCATTTTAAGCATTTCTACTTATAAATCTAATGTACTATACCAACATCATAACTACTATGATGATTCCAAAAGCAAGCAACCATAAAACGAAGAAAAAGGCCCATTACATAGCTTATATATACTTATATACGATCAAAAGATGCTCTAAATGCACAATGCTTAGATATCGACTATGTGACACCATCTAGGAGTATTTAAGAAATTACATAACGTACTTCTTGACACTTGTGATCCCGTCCAAGCTCTATAAATAAATTGAAGCTTTGTTGCCCTGAAACATGATGAAAGGATAGAGTAAGCTAAAGCTTAGTGAGGTAGTACTAAGGTCCTAAAACAAATAATAGACCTTATATAGTCTAATCTCATTCTTTCACCAAGGCTATTCGAGGTTCATGCAAGTACCAATGTGATTGAATGATCACACAATATAGTGACAAGGTTTCAATCATAATATTTCAAAATGTTTTATCATAACAACTCAAAAACATAAATTGCTTGTTACATGAGTTATTATATATGGCATCAAGCACAACATATTGTATCCATAGCTTTCTTATCACGCAATGCACTAGGTTTATCATGACAAATTATAGGTTTCTTAGTATGCAAGACATTAGGTATAACATGTCTTAGCCATAAGATTCTTGTCACACAAACATTAGGAACACGTGTCTGTTCATTTTAGAGTAACCCATGATAAGTAAGCATTCTAAGCTTATCTATTCCTACAAAGATATTTAATTTTCAATGGATTCATATTACTTGTCATGCAAGTCATTACTATAATTTATTTCTTTTAACTTATAAACTTTCTTCGATTCTTTTATCATAGCTTGTCCATACATAATTTACTTATATATGACTTATCAAACACTTTAACAACTTAGTAATTACATAATAAATTATTTACTTGTCATATAAGATAACTAACATAACATAACATATCAAGAAAGTTCTTTACTTTATTTTCCAAGTTTCATCATTTAATCTTTATCATGACCTTCTATGTTCATCAAATAAAAAACAAGTATCATGTTAAATAAACATTGCTTGTTATTCAAGTAACCATGTATTTTGTTGAATAGCTTTTAAATCTCATTATTATCCAATTTAAACTACTTAAATCACATTCAAATGTGATCTCATAAGATAGCTCAAACTTCAAGAAATTCATTTCACTTTGTTAGCATATAGACCCATTCGAAAATAGCAAGATTTACATAACCGGTTTCTTAACATACCTTTAACTATTTCCTAGCATGACTCGAATTAGACAGAAAGTGGATTACCATTTTTCCTAGCATAAAAGTGACCATTCAAACTCATATGTCATAACACAAAAGAGTATTCAAGGAAGCTCGAACAAAAGTTCGCTATAGCAAGTTAAGACATTCGCACCAAACATAAACAAAAAGTCATGGATACATGAATAATCGAACAAAGCATAGGTATTCAAGCAATCAAACAAAATACATACTTGTAATAGTATTCTAACAAGGCACATCTATACAATCAATATGATATTCAATAATCAACTAGATATATATTACTTGTTGTGTAAGTTATTTCGATAATTCCTTGATTTAACTTATAAACTCCCATAATTCCTCTTTTAATACAACTTCTCAAGTCATGTAATACTTTCCTTGTAAGTTATCAAACACATCATCTCCTAACATGTATTGCGTGTCATACAAATCATTTGTCATACAAGTCATTAATCATAACATCTCAATGTACAAGGTTACTTATCATGCAATTATCAAAGTAGCATCTCAAGGATGCGTATAACTTCATTATTTTCTTGGGTTTAGGGGTACTTTTGCCCCCAAGTTCGACCCAAATATGCAATGTCGCCCCTCGCCGAAAAACGCACTCAATGTGCCCCTTATGTTTGAAAAATTGATCAATTCCGACCCTTGACTAACGTTGACTAACGTTCCCGTCAATTCCTGGGTGACGGGCCGTTAACTCCTGCACGGTCAGCTTATCCTTGCCAGCTGGCTTGCCATGTCACGTGCTGACGTGGAAAAAAAGCTTACGTGGCATTTTTTTTAAAAAAAATAATAAAAATATTATATTATTATATAATATTAATATTTTTTTATATATATGAACCCTAAACCTATTTTCACATCTTCAAGTTCTTCCATTGCCGTTTCATATTGCTAGGTAATGTTTGATTCATTTTTTTTCCCTTCAAATTAATCAATCGTTCATTTTCTTCTTTTTTTCCCTTCAAATTACTCAATCGTTCTTCTCATTAGTTAACAGCCCTAAACCTATTTTTGGGTATATTTGATCTATTTTCTTTTTTTGTTTACTTCAAATTTTAGGGTTACTGTAATTTGAGGTTTAGTGGTTCTGCAGGTTGAAGATGGCATCATCATCATCTTGCGCATCATTTACAAATAGTCAGGGTAAAACTTGGTCAGGGGTGAACTGGGATTACGATGGAGAAGAAATATTTTGTGATTGTGGCGTGAAATGTCCAATGTGGACAGCTTGGAAGAATACTGAAAACATTGGTAGAAGATTTTTCAGCTGTCCAAATTATAGGCGCAAGAAGAAATGTAACTTTCTAAGATGGATTGATGAACCACTGTCAGAAAGGGCTCGATTTCTCGTTTATCAGCTGAAAAAGGAGAATGATGAGTTGAAGCAATTAGCTAAAAGTAAGGAAGATGATGCAATGGAAGAAATAAAGGCAAAGATGATTGAAATGCAGAAGCAGATTTCTATAGCAATTGAGACTGTTGCCTTGCATAAAAGAAAAAAAATATATTCTTCAAATGGATGGTAATAGCTTGGATAATATGCTTGTTGATGATAGTTGGATCATATATGTAATGAAGTATGTTTAATGGAATAAATTTTATTTTATCTTACAATTAGTGTTCAAGTTTTTCATTTAATGTTCTTGCAAATTTCCATAACACAGAAAAATTCAGTATGACAAATTTCCATAACACAATAGTGAACGAGATCAAGTCTTTCATAATATAAAGACATTACATAACATGTAGCATTAGTTTGAGTACTTGAAACATCTTCCTAGTAACACAAAATAAACCATCTTTACCATCTTCCTAATAACCCAAAATAAATCATCTTCACCATCTTTCTAGTAACACAAAATAAACCAGCTTCCTAGTAACACAAAATAAACCATCTTCCTAGTAAGACTTGCAACATCACACTAATTGTTAGCAGCCTCTGTCTGGCTTGATTGTGTTCCCAGATGATTATGTTCAGTCCTTGCCTTTTTCTTTCTCTGCTCATCAGATTGTTGCTGCTTGAGTTGCCTTGTAGTAACAGCATGCTTTTGTTTCCACTTCAGACCAGGTCCTTTCCATGCATGATTGTATTGTGAAGTATCAGCCCCAATTTTTCTTTTTGCACCACTTCTAAGAATCATTTCATTAGGAAAACCAGGCTGAAAAAGATAAACATAATGAAGTATAAGTGGTGATAGTTAACAGAGTCTACATGTCAAACAAAGTAGAAAATTTGTAACACACACTCACATTTAATGTTTGTTCTCCTGTTCTCAAGTTTGTATATATGCCAATACCAACTTGCCTCTTTTTGTTGGTTGCAGAACCAATTATTGAAGGTCTAGTAGCTGATGTTTCTGTCTCATTGGACCTCCTCTTCATGCTTCTTGTAGTTCTCATAGTGTTATCAATCTGAGATGCATAAAAGAAATTGTATTTATAATGTTAATTGTAAATTAATGAGTATTAATGTTAACCAACCATAACAACTGAAGCAATTTATATTATACCTCATGACTTGGAACATCAGACTTTGATTTTTTAGTATTGGTACTTGCAGCTGTAGTACTTGCAGCTGTAGTTAAATTTGATACATCAGTGGCAGATGCCTAATTTTGAAAAAATATGTTAGATACTGATTAATATAACTTAAGGATAGTGTTCCTAAGATATCAATTAAACACAAATATAAAAATATATACCTGTCCGGGGTTGGTGCATTTGTTTTTTCGGTGCCCTACTTGCTTACATTTACTGCATGTGATTTTAAACCCTGATGTACTAAGCTTGCCATATTTTTGTTTCACAGGCTCATCCTTATCTTTTCTCCTCTTCTTTTTAGGCCTCCCTGGCATTACTTTCACCTTAGGGGGTCCAATTGGATCATCATCTCTTTTTGGCCAAAATTTTTTCCCCCTAACTGGTTGTAGGACTTGATTGTAGCTTGCGAGATACCTTTCTTTTGTGTACCATTCTGAAATATATGTCTCAGGCTCCTTTGAATCATGGTACATTGCACATATTGCATGACAACAAGGTATTCCAGTTATTCCCACTCTCGACAAGTACATTGCAGGCTCTTCAAATTAACAGTGTGTTGATTTTCTCCATGAGTCACCTCAAATCCTCCATCACCATTCCAAACTAGCCTACAATGAGTGGAAAGTTCCATATTTTTCTCTAACTTTTGTTGAGCCCTTGGTGCGATGTTAGTTTTCCACTTACTTACCCAACTTCTCTTAACATGCATTCTTTGCATTACCATTTTCCTTATTTCTTCCAGCATGCTTATAATAGGATTACATCTTGCATCTACAATCCACCCATTAAAGGCCTCAGCTAAGTTGTTATCAACCACATCACACTTAGAAGCTCCTGAGAAATACGCACGACTCCAATGATGTGGAGGAATTGCAAGCAGATCAGTTGTAGAGGTGGCTCCCATTGCTTCTAATAATTTAAGCTGATCATCAAAATCTTCTACAAAGGTTGATCTTACACAGTTCCAAAATTGAATCTTCCTGTGCATTCCTTTCCATTTTTTGTGCCAATTTGAATAGATGTGCCTTGCACACATCCTATGATCCAATAATGGAAAAAACTGATTGATAATTGGCACTAGTCCCTGACAAAAATATAACTTAAGGTCAATATAAGTCACAAATGTATTAGTAATTAAACTAAATAAAAAAGAATACCTTCTGTTGGTCTGACATTAATGTCAGCCCTTGACCTTCTGGATGATTTAAATCTTGCATCAACTTGCTTAGAAACCAGTTCCAAGACTCTTTTCCTTCTCCTTCTACAACTGCCCACGCTACAGGAAACATTTGATTGTTTCCATCTCTGCCAATTGCAACTAAAAGTTCTCCTTGGGTGACAGTTTTTAGAAAACAACCATCAACTCCAATAAAAGGTCTACACCCCTCTTTCCATCCTGTAAATAAAATTTTAGTTAGTATTCAACAATAAACTACCCAAATAATGTGAACATTTTATAGAAAATATACCTTTTTTTAGAGCAGCAAAGCAAATGTACATTCTGTGAAAAATAGCTTTGTTATTGGTGTCTCTATGAACTTGAATTGAGACAGTGCTTCCAGGATTGCTATGAAGCAACTCAGCAGCATACCCCCAAAGATTGGCATACTCATCAATATAAGAACCTCTTTTCTCCTTTAACACATTGAACCTAGCTCTTTGACACTTGCTAAAACTAGCATAAACCCCTAATTGTTGCCTGCATTGTTGCTTCAAGGTTTCAACTCTCATACTTGGGTCTTCTAAGATTCTATCTCTAAATACCTTCTCAATATGCTTACTAGTCAGTGCTGGATTCTTGTTAGTTCTAACACATTTGTGAACAGGGTAATATGTTTTCACAACAAAACAGTCATACCTTTTATCAATGCTTGCAAATAAAGTCCAAGGACAACCAACCTTACAACACACCCTCACTCTTTTAGGTTCACTCTTTTTGAACCTCAAAGCAACACCTTTGGCAATGGCATATTTTCTCACAGCCTCCTTGAACTGCTTGTGATCCTCAAACCTAAGTCCTAGTTCCCACAAAGGAAATGCACATTGGGGATCATATTTATGCCCTGTTGATTTTTTGCCTCTGCCTCTATAAGCTCCACAGATTTGATCCTTGTACTCCTCATCACTGTCTCCATACTCTCCTGGGTCATCAGACTCTATGTAGTCACTTTCATGATCTTCTAATTTGGCTTCAAGTTCTGGTATATATTCATCATCATCCACTAAATCATTTTCCACATTTGCTTGACCCCCACATTCAGAATTACTGTTGTCTTCACTTTCAGAAACATCTGTTGAATTTTCATCTGTATCAACCCTCAACTTTCCTCTAATACCTTCAACCTCATCATCCACATCAGAAGCAACTTCAACATTAGCTACGAAATTTGCTGAGTCTTGGGAAGTTTCTTCCTCACCTACCTGAACTTCAACATCATGTGTTGTATGGCCTAAATCTTCAATGTGTGGCAACTCAACAGTAATACCAGCACCACAATTATCCACATCTTCTACACCTTCAATGTTTGGTGTATTACCAGCACCAACCTCATTAATTTCTTCAACAACACCAACCTCATTAATGTTTTCATCTACTTGTACACCTTCAACACTTAATGTAATTTCATCAGCAACCACATTAATGTTCCTATCTAATTCATTACCCTCTGAATTTTTCCCATATTTATCTGTATGGTCCACATAAAGTTGTACAATACCTCTACTGTTTAAAAATCCCACACACTGACTAACTGCATCATCATCTAATACAAGCACCAATGCATCTGAACTAAAAGGAACCCCTGGAACCCTATAATACACCCATGCATCCTTGTCATACCCTAACTCTTTTACGTTACCAATTAGATCCCAATAACATAGTCTATCAGGGTCAACTTGAAATTTTTCAGTTTTGTAATTGACATACTCAAACTTAGGTGACTTTACAAATTTTCCCCCATGAAAATACTCTAACACAGAGAAATCTTTGTTACTCTCCATCCTATACAAAAAAAAATCATGTTCAGATTCAGTACAATAAACCCATTACAAAACATAAACTCAGCCAATGTTAAATTTTCAGTCAAACACATTCAATCCCAGTACAAAAAAACTCATGTTCATATTCAGTCTAAAAACATAAACTCATTAAATCCCAATACAAACTCAGCCAATGTAAAATTTTCAGTCAAACTCATACAAATTCAGCCAATGTTAAAATTCAGTCAAACTCAATCAACCAATGTTAAATTTCGAGTCAGCCAATGTTAAAATTCAATGCATCCCAATACAAACTAAGTCAGTGTCAATTTTTCAGTAAGTATTCAATATTTAATACAAACATAATCTTAAAATATTAAGAATTAGAATATACATTTCATATCACATGGGACCACTTTGTCTTGTCTTTTTCGGGTTCTAAACCCTAAATATTCTTCCCCTTACCTTTGCAACTTTTAAAATTAGAAAAAAGATTCGTTTCTTACCTTTTTCCTATTCACCAACTTCACCAACTCTTTTAATCCCCAAATGTTCTTCTCCAGTTTGAAACCCAAAACTTCTGCAAAATACAAAACCACGAATGAAGTTAAAAAATCAAGCAAAAATTACAAACCCTAAATAGTTTACAAACCCAAATGTTTTTCTATTTACCAACTTACCGATTACGGATGAAGCGACAACAATGGGGTTTTCAATCGACGAAATTCTTCTCTGCCAACAGCTTCAATAAGCGAAAAATCAACGAAAATGGTAAGGAAAAGGTTTCAGTTTTTCGGAGCGTTCTATTCTTTGAAAGTTTGATTTGTTTCCCCAATTTTTTTCAGATAATCGATTGGGTTTGTTCTAAGCCCTTTCAGTTTTCGAGGAGGCTCCGATTTTTTTTAATTAATCTCAATTTTTATTAATATTATATAATAATATAATATTTTTATTATTTTTTTATAAAAAAATGCCACGTAAGCTTTTTTTCCACGTCAGCACGTGACATGGCAAGCCAGCTGGCAAGGATAAGCTGACCGTGCAGGAGTTAACGGCCCGTCACCCAGGAATTGACGGGAACGTTAGTCAACGTTAGTCAAGGGTCGGAATTGATCAATTTTTCAAACATAAGGGGCACATTGAGTGCGTTTTTCGGCGAGGGGCGACATTGCATATTTGGGTCGAACTTGGGGGCAAAAGTACCCCTTTAGCCTATTTTCTTATGTATAGCCTTTGGAGTTAAGTATAGTTCTAAGCTTGAGTAGGGAGTTGGTAATTTTAGAATAAGGTTAACTAATCTAGTGTATACATAAATACATGAAGAAGTTAAATTATCATGAATTCATCAAAACAATCCGATCACACACAGACTTACATGTATATACCTTCTAACAAAACATACTTACTTATCAAGAATATTTGAAAGTCAATTAGTTATACATTCCTTGTTATGCAAATTACTACATTAATTCAAGATTTATCTTATAAATCCTCATGTCTTCTTTTTAACATAGCCTTGAGAATCAAGTAACATCCTAGGTACACGAATCCCCAACCAACTACCGCAAAAAAAAAGGTACTCACAATATCGGTCAATCCCTCCTACTATCGCCAAGTGACCACAACACTCCCCTCTTACTGTCTCTAAATAAGGACCATGGTCCAGGACCGTAGTCCACCCTAAACATGAGCTCTATGGACTCTGTGGCATGCCAACTATACCTATGACTGACTTGAGACCAAGGCTTTTCTCAAGTTCTTATCTTATCATAATCAAGATTGAGCCTAGCTCCATGTTCATCTAATCATGTTACATTCTTACCATAGAAAAATTGTATTTCTTTACTAGAATTAGTTTCTTTCCTAGTTAGGAGTTTCCTTAGCTAAGGCATAAGACTATATATTTAGTTTGTAAATCAATAGCAATTTAACAGTCGAAATATAATAAAAAGATCAGTTTTTGATCAGCCTTTCGACATGGTATCAGAACCTCTTTTTCTTTAGGCTTTAACTGTTCTGTTAGACAGTATTTGTTCGATTTCTCGTTCCCTTAGAGAAGTAATGATGATTGGAAATAACCAAGTAGAAAGCTCGACTCTAGTGACTCAAATAGTTTCTGAAAAGCCAACACGTTTGGAAAGTTTTGAAAGAAAATCAGAAACAACAAGGGCAGTGAATCGAGATTCCATGTGGTGTACGTATTGCAAAAAAACCTCGACACACTAGAGAGAGGTGTTGGAAGTTACATGGGAAGCCTCAGTCCACAAACAAAAACTTCATAGAAAGGGAAAGATCAACGAGGGGGCAGAGTAGAGCCCATACAACTAGAGAAGTAACCAAGGAATCCACTAAACAATCTGGAGAGTTCAATCAAGAGGAAGTAGAGAAGTTGAAGACTCTACTGGAGTCCTTAGGAAAATCATTAATTGCTGGTACATGTAATATGGTTTTTTCAGGTATATCCTTTTCCTCTTCTCAAAACTCTAATGCCTTGGAATCCCCCATACCTAATCAAACCTCCTGGGTAATAGACTCAGGAGCAACTGATCACATGACCAATTCCCCTCTCAACTTTCTCAATTATACACCATGCTCTAGCAATAGGAAAATTACAGTTGCTGATGGTACCATGATAACAGTTGCTTGTGAAAGAGATGTTGCCATTAGTAAAAATATTTTGCTTAGAAAAGTTCTACATGTTCCAAAATTATTTACCAGCCTTATCTCAATACCAAAACTTGTCAGGGATACTAATTGCAGTGTTTTGTTTCATTCAACACACTGTTTTTTTCCAGGAGCAGGAAACGAAGAAGATGATTGGACGTGCTAAGGAGATCAATGGACTATATTATCTTGAGAATCTTGGAGGACAAGTTAGAATCTTGAACACTCCACCCTCATCTTTTTTATCTAATTCTACAAACAATAAAGACCAAATCTAGCTCCAACATCTTCGCCTTGGTCATCCACCTTTTAAACTTCTAAAGACTATGTTTCCATCTTTATGTAAAACCTTAGATGTTGAGGAATTACATTGTGATGTGTCTGAACTTGCTAAACACAAACGCTCATCTTTTCTAGAAAGTAATAATAGAACCAATGTTACTTTAGTCTTATTCATAGTGATGTATGGGGACCTTATTCTGTTCCTAACATAACTAGGGCAAGGTGGTTTGCATCTTTTATAGATGATCACACTAGGGTTACTTGGATTTATTTGTTAAAACAGAAATATGATGTTGCATCAACCTTTCAAAACTTTTACGCCATGATAAAAACCCAGTTTGGAGCCGAGATTAAAAGAATTAGAGCAGATAATGTCAGTGATTATTTTAATCAAATCTTGTCTCCTTTTCTCTTAGAAAAAAAGGTATTTTACATGAATCATCCTGTGTAAACACTCCCCAACAGAATGGAATTTCAGAAATGAAGAATGGACATATTCTTGCTATAACCAGAGCCCTTTTATTTTAGAATAATGTTCCAAAAATATATTGGGGGAAGTTGTCTTAACAGCTACATTTATGATGAACAGACTACCCACTAAAGTCCTTGGATCACAAAGTCCTATTCAAACCCTTACAAAAATTTTCCCACATTTGAACCTATCTCTTAACCTTCAGCCAAGAGTGTTTAGGTGTGTTGCCTTTGTTCATCTTCATTCTCCTAACCGAGGTAAGCTTTATCCTAGGGTATTAAAGTGCATTTTTCTTGGATATTCCTCTACTCAAAAAGGCTACAAATGCTATCATCCACCTACTAGAAAGGTCTATGTCACAGCTGATGTTACTTTTGTTGAAAGAGAGAGTTACTTCACTGCTCCTTATCTTTAGGGGGAGATGTCTTTTAGGGAAGATAAGGATGCATATCTGTTTTTACTTTATCAATGTTTGTCCCTCATTGATCTACCTCCTTCTCATTCTGCAGAAATACAACCTTCTCATTCTGTAGAAATCGAGCCTTCTCCTTCTCATTATGCAGAAATCCAGCTGTCTTCACAGTTCTTACAAACAGAACCCAATAGTCCTCAAACTCCTCAACCAAACAGAAATATTTCTCAGCCCAATGTTCAAGAAACTGTTGGTCCTCTAAAGATATATTCGAGAAGGAAGATACCTATGCAGACTCAATCATCTCCTGCTCCTACTCTTGCTCCCATTGTCATACATTTTGAGGTACATTCTGAAACTGATCCTGATCATGATGATATGAATTCTAATTCTGAGTTTGAATTTCTATTGCTATTAGAAAGGGTAAAAGAACCCGCACCACTAAACACCCTTCATATTTGTTTATGACCTATAATAATTTGTCCCTGAATCACAGAACCTTTCTTACCAGCTTAAACAATATTGTCATCCCTAAAACAATAGCTGAGGCATTAGATAATGAGAATCTGAAAAAGGCTATGCAGGAGAAAATGGATGCACTTGAAAAGAATAAGGCATGGGATTTAGTAAAGCTTTCAGGAGACAAAAAACTGTGGGATGTAGATGGGTGTACACTGTAAAATACAAATCAGATGGCTCCTTGGAAAGATACAAAGCAAGGTTGGTGGCAAAGGGGTACTTGCAAACCTATGGGATAGATTATCTGGAGACATTTGCACATGTTGCAAAGATGAACACAGTGAGGATTATACTCTCCTTAGAAGCTAACCAGGGACGGAATTTACTATAGTTTGATATTAAAGATGCATTTTTTGCATGGAGATCTCGAAGAAGAGGTACACATGGATGTTCCACCAGGGTTTAATTCGACTGTTGGACAGGTAGTTTGCAAGTTAAAAAAGGCTCTGTATGGATTAAAGCAGTCCCCAAGAGCTTGGTTTGGAAGATTTGTTAAGGTAATGTTAGGGCAGGGTTTCAAACAGAGTCAAGGTGACCATACCTTATTTGTGAAGCATTCATCTTCAGGGGGGAGTAACCATACTACTGGTTTATGTGGACGACATCATAGTTACAGGTAATGATTCAGAAGGAATCATCAATCTGAAAAAGTTTCTTGTAAAAGAGTTTAAGGTGAAAGAACTTGGGAGATTAAAATATTTTCTAGGTATTGAGGTGACACACTCACAACATGGATTTTTTATATCACATCAAAAATATACCTTGGATCTTTTAAAGGAAACTAGAAAGCTTGGATGCAAACCAGCAAAAACGACCATAGAAGTTAACCAAAAACTTGGAGATTCAGATGAAGATGATATGGCACTTGATAGGGGTTCATTTCAGAGACTTGTGGGAAGACTTTTTTATTTATCACATACCAGACCAGACATAGCATATGCTATTGGAGTGGTAAGCCAATTCATGCACAATCCTAAGGAGTCACACCTAAGAGCTGTAATGCGAATCTTGCAATACTTGAAAGGTAAACCAGGTAAAGGAATCATGTTTAGAAGAGGAGGAAACCTGACTCTAGAAGCCTACACTGATGCAGACTATGAAGGTTCCAGAATGGACAGAAGATAAACTTCAGGCTACTGCACCTTTTTTGGAGAAAATTTGGTTACTTGGAGAAGCAAAAAATAGAACGTGGTAGCTAGATCCAATGCAGAAGCTGAATTTTGAGCTATGGCTTTAGGAATCTGTGAGTTACTATGACTAAAGATCATTCTAGAAGATTTGAAAGTAGAATGGAATGGACCAATGATGTTGTACTTTGATAACAAATCAGCAATCAATATTGCTCATAATCCAGTTCAACATGACAGAACAAAGCATGTTGAAGTGGACAGACATTTTATAAAAAAGAAACTCGATAGTGGTTTGATTTGTACTCCTTATGTGACTACTGGTAATCAGATTGTAGATATTCTCACCAAGGGTTTACTTGGCAATGATTTTCAAAAGTTAACAAGCAAGCTGAGGATGGAGGACATCCATGCCCCATCTTGAGGGGGACTGTCAGAGATTGTTTCCTAAAGTTTAGAATATCTTTAAATATTTTGTTATTTATTAGAATCCCTATTTATAAATGATTGTATTTCTTTACTAGAATTGTTTTCTTTCCTAGTTAGGAGTTTCCTTAGCTAAGGCATAAGTCTATGTATTTAGTCTGTAAATCAATAGCAATTTAACAATCGAAATATAAAAAAAGATCAGTTTTTGATCAGCCTTTCGACAAGCACACAAATAATTATGCTTAAAACAGTCCATGATTGTCCAAACTATTTAAAAAACAGTCCCTAGTTTCTATATACACAATTTGTATACAAAAAACAGTCCTAAATATTTTCATAGGTGCAGGGCAGCCCTTAACATCATTGTTTTTAATCAAAACAGTCCTAAACTTTATTCTTAAGCATTTCCCTATTTTAATGATACAAAACAGTCATCTAATATTATTAAAACAAGCAGAACAGTCCTTAAACAGATTCAATTTCCTACAAAGCAGTCCCGACGAGTAACTATCTCAATTAACATCATGTAATTACAAATTAGACCTCCATTTTTTATCAAGACATTTCATTAACAACCAATTTATCCCTACACCATTCGAACAGCCCCAAAACCAAAATTATAAGCTTCAATACATTACAACAAGATTAGCATTCAAAGAACTAAGAAACATGCAACACAAATTATAGTCTTTAAAAATCCTAGCAGCATCAAATTCATGGGAATTCTAGAATCAAAACTTGATCTAAGCTTGAATAAAGAGAAGGAAAAATGTTATCACCTTTCTTCTCTAATCAAACGAACAACAAAGCATGATATGAGCTAGGTAGAGCAAATCCTTGCAAGCTTAATCTCTAACCCTTTCATCCATAGAGGTTTTGGCTAGGTGGAGAAGATGAGATCAATGGGGTTTGTTCTCCCACTTAGCCAACCCCTCCACTCAAGACTTGCTCCAAAGTGACAAGTGTCCCCCCCCCCCCACACACACAAATCCATAAATTTACATGCAAGCCACAAAGATTGCTAAAGCCTTCGATTAGTCCTTTTAAAATTAACTAGCTTTCATTTCATAATTCAATTTCACTCCTTATAACATTTAATTATTTAATCCAAAGCTACTAAAAATCAATTTGAGTCACACTTGATATACTAATTACTTCCAAGCTATATTTTGGGGTGTTACAAATATAGTCAAGAGAGCATAGATAAGGTTTTTCTATCTATGGGATATCATCTAGCCTATACTAGCTAGAGTTCTTAGATCACCTATCTCAAGGAATCAACAAGTCTACAAGAAGTCATAGAAGTTACCCCATACATTACCATACTCGAGGTCACAGAGCCAATCGAGATACTTGAGCTCGCACAACACATTGAGTTAATACATGTCATACCCTGATCACTCAACCATATGGTGCATAAGCTATCAATATATGGCAACCACACAACATACATAAATAAATAGATTCATACCCCATCCACATAATGGCCAACGAAGCCTTACTTTACCCGTGCTCACACAGGCGTCGGGTTGAAAGGACCGTATCCGGATCACCATAGCCACAGATATGTCCTAGACATAATTGGATCACATTAGCCAAAAGTAGTCTTTACCTGAGGTCACTCAACTAATCAGGTTACTCGAGCTCACTCATCCCATGGAGTTTAACACCTTACCCGGATCACCATAGCCACTGATAGGTTTCTAACCGCACCTAGATCACTCAGCCCATGGGTACGTTGGATGTACTTGATCACTCAACCTAAAGTACACATCCCCTTATATAACTATCGTAGTAATGACACTAGGACATCCAGATTCCTTTACCACAACATAAGATAACACATGCTCCCCAAGCAATCATACACCTCACCAAGAGGTAAGTGGAATCAAACCAAGCCATCAACAATTGTCCCAAGGCATGACACTAACCCCTACGGTTATATCGAATCATCATTTACCAAGTTATTACACGTTATTATCATCATCTATGAGGGTTTAACCTCGGTTTCTCAGTTTTAAAATTCACTTTACTACCTTATAAGCCCATTGGACCTGAGTCCTTGAATTATAAACCCCTCAAACTCAAGCTCATATTTTTTGGGTAGATTACCCATGCAGTACCGATACACACCCTCGCATACCGATACGGTACAACGTGTGCCGATACTTTCCCTTCTCATATTGATACCATTTTAAGCTACTGGAATTTCAATGGAACAATGGGTACCAATACGGTCCCAGCCCATACTTATAATCCCTTTAAATATTGATTGTGTTCATCATTTTGAACACAGGGTATTGGTACAAGCTTCCCGCGTACCGATAACAAAACCTAGAAAGAATTGACTTCCAAGCTCGTGAAATCACCTCCCAAGCCTTTAAAATGAAACCTTTAACTCTTTAACTCAAACCTACATCTTATTGGAGTTAATTACGGTGGTTTGCTACCATTTTTACACATTATTAACAGTTAATTCGAATATCACCATCAAAGGGCTTTAAGCTACCAAAACACCCAACTAGCAAACTTAAATCATACAATCATGCAAGGTAAACACTTTATGATCTTCAAGAAGAGCAGGAGTCAGAGATATACTGATCTTAAGCAATTAACCCCAAATCAAGCTTCCAAGAAAATACCCTTCAACATCCACTTTTGATCTAAGCTTGAAGAACCCTCCCCCCTCAAAACCTCCTCTTCTTATACCAATCATGAAAAATGAAATCATATATGAGATAATAGCTAAAAGTAAGTTTGATTACAAATTAATAACCTTAAACCTCAAAGAAGAGCTCCATAACATCTTAAATCCTTCAAAACCCAAAATGACAAACTCACCTTTTTAAGAAGAGAATGCCACTTTCATGAAGCTTATGAGATGGAGATTACTTTCTTCTTTACTGATAAACCTTGAAATCAAGTCTTTAAAGGTAAAGATTTGAGCTTGAAACCTTGGTGGCTTGGGTTTCCATAGAGTAAAAGGTTAGGAAGAAAGAGAAGAACAAAAGGGTGAGTGGAAGAGTGATATCACAAGCTCCCCCTTTGTCCCCCCCCCCCTTTCACTCACGTGAAACACCAAGGAAAAAAGGTGTCCATCCCATTTTCTTTAAAAAGGGTATAACCCCAACATAAACTCCCAACCTTTACCTTTATTACAAAATGATCACCCCTGAAGCCCACATAGCCAAATTCTTATCCAACAAAGCCCAAACTTGGCTCAAATTAAGGTTCCAATTCCTCAACCCAACATGAAGGTCCATAACCTGGGTCAACGCCCAATCGTTGACTCAGAAATTTGGGTTGTTACATCGTTGACCTTTCATAATAAGAGAAGGCATAATGCCAAAAAAATGCCCTTAACATTTGACTAAATTGTCATTTTGGCCCCTATTCTTTTTTTTGAAGCAATTTAATCCTCAACGTTTCATTTTGGGTGAAAATGGCCCCTTTGCGGATGAAACTGTTAGTCAACTAATGGTAAATGACTTGAAATGACATGGCAAACCTACATGGTAGTGCATGTCGCGATAGCAATGTCATATAGGACAATATGTTGACTTTACAGAATGACGCATCAGTTAAAAAATAATTTTATAAAATTGTATAAAATATAAAACATTTTTCTTTTGACGTGTCATTTTGTCAAGTCATTTCAAATTGTTTATTGTCAGTTGACTAACAGTTTTCATTCGCGGATGGGCCATTTTGATCTAAAATTAAACGTTGAGGGCTAAATTGCTTCAAAAAAGAATATGGGTCAAAGTGACTATTAAGTCAAACGTTAGGGACATTTTTTGGCATTATGCCATAAGAGAATGTATCATGATAATCGTAGCATGAACGCAGGACTACTATAAAGACAAACAAAAATTATACTAGAAGACAAATCAAAACCGTGTCATAGAGGCATATGAACAAATACATTAAGATGTAAAAAAAATCTAAAACCGAAAATTTTCTTATTCAAACTAAAACAAAGAAAAAAATCAGATGACGATGCTAAGACTGCTATTGGAGTTAACACTTTTGAAGAAGAAAGAAACAAAACTAGTAAAAGATTGTATGATAAGACAGAATCCTAACTACTCCCACGTTGCTTTGGTGCATCGTTATTATTCAATTAAAACATTACAAAAGGAAAAAGGCAATGTTGGGGGTTAAGCATCCCTAGAAAATGGAATGCAAAGTGCAAAATATTTGGGTCTTAAAAGGTTGAACGAAATTCAGACATTTGTTGAATTATTTTAGCTAACAAAGAGGTGTCTTTCTTTCGTGTGGAGTGCACACTTTCAAATATACTAAGTTGGGGCTGATTCTCATTGCCCACTTTCGTGTGGAAATCGCACTTTCTTAGCATATATTTATTCTTCAAAGTTTTTTAATCACCGATATGTAATTTATTGTTGGTTTATTAATTTAAATCGAGTATTGTAAACACTTATTATGAGGGTGATCTTTTTAACTCAATTTACTATGTTTATAATGACAAATTCGAATTCTTAACATTATTTAAAACATCTAGTATCTCACAAACCAATTATTCTCTTAAGCTTCTCTTTTGAATGTAGTAATTGCAAGTAATATCTAGTCTCTCCTTCATCAATATGCTTTCTAACTCGGCAATCCACCACTAATTATTACACTAGACCTAACATTGCCAGCTACCATTCCAAATGTAACCATTTTTTAATAAATTCGAGCACTTTGATTTAATTACACGTTAAAATTTTATTGCTTCTTTAGTTCATATTATTCTTGTACAGTGACGGAACTTGAACTAAGGGGTGAGTATTCGATTGAGTTGAGTAAAAAAATTTCGAGTTATTCGAGTTGACATGTCATATTTTATAACTCAAACTTTATTTGAAATTTTTTTGAGTCGAGTCGAGTTTGAGTCGAATTTTCTAGTTCCTATACAAATTTAGTCGAGTTTATGAAATTTTGAGTCGAGTCAAGAAGATTTGAGTTTGTTCGCCCCGATTTGAGTAGAAAAAATGGACTTTTTTCAAATCGAGTTTTACTCACCCTTATCTAAGAGTTTGGGGAGTCAACTTGAATTTTTTAAAATATTGGAGGCTTATACTATTTGTTTTTCAAAAACTTTGAGGGTTTGACTAAATTTTTTTATAATTTTGAGAGATTTCATAATAAATTTTAAAATTTATAAAAGGGTTTTAATGAAAAGTATTTAAAATTTTGAAACTTTAACATGAATTTTTAAAAATTTTGAAGGGATCAAATTAATTTATAAAAATATTTAATGGCCAAAATCTAATTTCTCAAAATTTTGAGGGCCATGGTCTTCTAGTCCTCGTAGCTTCTGCCCCTATTCATGCAACCTTTTTTTAACACTAGTCTATAGTAGGTGGATTAAGATTAAAATAGCTCAGAGATTTAAGGGTTACGTACAATTTATTAAAATGATTTTTAAATTTTTTTATAAAAAATTAAATGTTTTTTTTTTTGAAAATAGGATCTTTTATTGATTAAACAACACTACTCCGGACCTCGTTAAAAAACCTCCCTAATCCTAAAATGGAGGAAAAAAGTACCCAGAAATAGTGTTTTATACACCACTTACACCACCTGAAAAGTCACCCAAATTCCAAACCAACTAGCAATTCTAATAAAATACAGCAAAGAAGAAATAATGCCAGCAAGCTAATCATCCTCAAAGATCTACGGCAGTTTGCTCATCCTCAATGGAGAGCAGCGCAACTAAGGAGAAATGAACAACAATACGACCTTCTAGAATGCTGATACCTTTGCCAACCTCAAAAGCTTTAACCTTCCAGCACTATCGCGTTGCTAACCCATCGATGTTGGGCGAAGACCGAACCCAAAGCAGCGGCCTCTGTCTAGACAAACCGGCTTTCGCCAATTTGTCCGTCGTACCATTCCCCTCTCGAGAAATCACCTGAACACTCCAACTAAAATCAGAACAAAATTTTGAGCAAGCATCAACTAAAGAACAAAATATCCCAGGAGATAAGTAAGGTTTATTAATCCAGTCCTCAATAATAGAACAATTAGTTTCAATAATCAATTTGGAGTTATCAAACCAAGGTGAAGAGCGAAACAATTCGCACGCTTCCAAAACCGCAAGGAGTTCCGCAGTCGTTGCATCAAAGAAACCTGCAAACTTCGAAAATTGGATTAGGATAGTATTACAATGATTAAAACAAACGCCACCAATACCGGATTTTCCAAAACCACCGACCACGGCTCCATCAACTTGAAATTTTAGAATCCCATCAGCAGGGGCTCGCCTAAAGCTATGCACCTTGACCTTCTGATATACAATAATCTCTTTAAACAAACTTGGATTGAAGATCAAATCCGCCGGGGAAGGGCAATCGAGGGGCCACTTCGCCTTGCACCAGAGGCTAAGACGGGTTATGCAAATATCAAAGAGAGATTTCGCTGACAAGGAGGAGCTCGAAAAGATAGCTTCATTCCGATATACCCAAATGGACAACACCAAACACTGAAAACTCATAAACCAAATCTCTTGGCTCTTGAAAGGGTTAGGTAATGAAAACCACATCAACATCATATCTCTAAAACTACCCGGGCATACAAAGGTATCGTCCCACAAACTGAACCAATGTTGCCAAATTAACCATGAAAAGTGACACATGCAGAAAATATGTATCAGTGTTTCATCCGACGCTTTACAGAAAGGGCACATCAGATCAGCCAAGCTAGAGATACCTCTTTTATGGAGCTGAACTTTGGTCGGAACCCTCCCATGGATCACCTTCCAAATAAAAGCTTCAACCTTCGGAGGAGCCAAATTTACCCACACTTTCCTCCAAATCTCATCCTGACAAACACTATCTTTCACCAGTAATTCGCAGTACGATTTAGTGCTATAGAATCCATTTACCACTGCCGACCATCGAATGCTATCATTGTGTAATCTGCCAGGAATTACACAATTAATGCATTGTAGGAATTCAGACCAGACCGCCTCTTCCCAACTGAATAATCGACGACGCAGAACAATATTCCAACGCCAAACTCCGTTGAGAAAAGAGCCAAACTCGGCTATTGGCCCGACCTTCCTGTTGGCTAAAGAATATATGCGAGGAAAAGCGTCTTTAAGAGACCCCACACCAGTCCAATTGTCTAGCCAGAACGAGACTCTTTTCCCGTCCCCAATGACCATTTGATATTCTTTAGGAAAGTGCTATTGGGATCTGATAGAGGAGCTACAATACCTTTCCACAGCCATGATTTGTTCGTATTCCTAAGATTAGACGACAATAGGTTCACGGATCCATTTTCATACTTCGCGGAGATAACTTGACGCCAATAGCTGTTGACTTCTGACCAGAACCTCCACATCCATTTATTGAGAAGGGCTCTATTTTTGGAGCAGAAGTTGAACAAACCAAGCCCTCCAAAACGTTTGGGTAAACATAGCACTTCCCAACTGATCCAATAGATCTTTTTAGTTTCCTTTTGATTCCACAAGAAGTTAACCACTAGCTTAGTAAGCTCCTTGCTCACTGATTTGGGCATAAGAAACAAAGATATGAAATAAATTGGAAGATTGAAAATCACTGATTTGACCATAGTGATTCTTCCCGCAAAGGATAGCAATTTAGACGAGAAAGAAGACAATTTGGCACGAACTTTTTCTATAATAGGCTCCCACAAATGGGAAGAATTCTTAACCACAGCTAGAGGAAGACCGAGGTAAGAACAAGGAAAACTACCCCTACCGCACTTGATCAGTGCTGCCCAAGAATCCAGTGTTGAATCATCAACATTGATACCGAATAGCGATGATTTCTTCAAATTCAATTTCAAACCAGATGCCACTTCAAAACCTTTCAGTATCCTCACTATGTTTCTAACTTGAGTCTCACTAGCTCTGTAGAATAAAATCAGATCATCCGCGAACTACAGATGTGAGACCTCAACCGACTCCTGACCAATCTTCACTCCACTAAAGAAACCACAAGAAGCAGCTTTTGACAAAAAAGCGCTGAGAGCTTCTGCAACTAAATTAAACAAGATATGAGATAAGGGACATCCTTGCCGAAGACCCCGACAAATAGAGAAAGGTTCTGATGGGGACCCATTAACCGGAGCTGAAATTGATGCCGTTGATATGCACAGAGAAATCCACTCGCAGAATAAGTCACCAAACCCCATGGACTTCATAATGAAGATAAGGAACTGCCAGTCAATAGTGTCATAAGCCTTGCGAAAGTCTGCTTTAAACACCACATTTTCCAAACCTTTTCTTCTACTGTAGTCGATGACTTCATTCGCAATTAAGGAGCAATCTAGTATCTGCCTGCCAACACAGAAGGCAAATTGGCTTTCTCCTATTAACTTTAGCAAAACTGATTTCAGCCTGATCGCAAGAGTCTTGGCCAACAGTTTATACACTGATCCTACCAAGCTTATAGGTCGGTAGTCATTGATCGAAGAAGGAGAGTTAACCTTCGGAATCAGCGAAATAAAGGACTGATTAAAGGAGAAATCTAGCACTTCCTTTTTGTGAAACTTCTCAAAGAAGTTAAAGATTTCCCCTTTAAAGAAGGCCAAAATTGCTTGAAGAAGTTCATATTAAACCTGTCGGGCCTAGGAGCCCGCGAACCGTCCATCGAGGATAAGGCCTCCAAGATTTCTTGTAAGGAGAAAGGTTGTTCGAGAACTCCCGCCTCAACCTTGCTGATGCTCTTCAAATTGCAATCAAATTTCTTGATTGGAATTGTTGGAGAGGAATTGAACCCCGCCTTGAAAGAGTCAGAAATGAGGCTCTTGATTGTCGAAGGGGTAGTCGCCACAACATCATCCTTGGAGATTTTATTAATGAAATTACTCCGCCTTCTTGAAGATGCACAGGCATGAAAATACTTGGTATTTCGATCCCCCAATTCAAAACACTTGAGACGCGACTTCTGTAGCCAGTCCCGCTCATTTTTGCGAATAGCTTTCCACAATTGCATCTTGGCATCCTTCATCTCATTAACCAGATGCAAATCTTCCTTGGAAACTGCCCCTTCTAAATCTGCACACTTCTTTTCCAATAACACTATAGCCGCATCGACATTCCCAGAATTGAGAAAGGCCCAATTCTTCGAGACTTTCTTACATTCGCCAAGCAACCACGTAATATCCTTGTTGGAGGATATGTTGCACACTTGGTTTATTTGGTCCACAAACTCCCTATCTTCTCCAGCCGATTCGAACCATTTAAACGGACGAGGACCTCAATTATCTCCCATACAAGCCAAGCTCACCGGATTATGACCCGAGATTGACTTTGGATGGACTTGCTGGATAAGGTCAGACCACATATCTAAAATCTCTTCTGACACCAAGAATCTATCCAGTCTGCTAAAAGAAGGCGATTCTCTAAAATTAGACCAAGTGAAAATGCTCCCATGAGGTGGCAGATCAATCAGACCTAAACTATCGATAAAATCAACAAAATCATCAGAAGAACTCTAATTGAAACACACACCCATTCGTTCAGAACGATCTTTCACGATATTGAAATCCCCACCTAAAATCAAAGGACAATTTACACCTGCCAGTATCTTTATCAGTTTATCGAACATTTCTTTCTTATCCAATGCCAAACATGGAGCATAAATATTCACTAGCACACATTTAACTCCCGATGCTAAGAACTTACCACATATACCAATATAAGAAACATCCGACCAGCTAGATTCGCACTCGAACACACTCGGGCCCCAGATTGAAATTAAACCTCCTACCGACCCAACCGAAGCAGAATATACAAAGTCATATTTCTTAATATTACCAAATAGTAATCTAAAACACCCTTCACTAACATGCCGTAATTTGGTCTCTTGGATAAACATAATAGATGGCCTCTGACATCTAATGATCCTCTTAATCGCTGATTTTTTTTTAATCTCCCCAACCCCCGAATATTCCAAGAAATCAAGATATTTTTCAGCATAATAAAAACTAAATTTAAACCACACGATAAACCAGTAAAGACAAAAAAACGAAAAAGAGGGGAAATTTAAACACCAACTTCACCTTCAATTTCCACAAGACGATGAATGACCTCATCTTTATCCGCATCAAAGGAAAGGCCAAGAAATTCACATACCTCGACCGTGGCTAAGGCTTCCGCTAGGAGAGCAGGATGTTGCGCCTTTGATGCTGAGAGAGGGGAGACGATGTGCCTTACCTTTTCATTAGCCGAACCAGCAGCTTTACCCGGGTCGGACCGACCTGCTCCTTTGTTTCCTTTAACATTCTGCAATTTATCAGACCATGGTCGCAGTTTAGGGCTTGAGGACGACCGAGACAGAAGCTTCTCCAAGCTTGGTCTGATAATCAGGGACATAGAGCCATTGCTAATTTGTTTGCTCAATTTGGGTTTGATAGTGAAGAGGCCCGAATTCTCATCTAATTTGGGCTCACAACAGCTGCTGTTATCGCTACTCTCCCTCGACCCATTTTCAATCTCAATTGGAATATCAACCAAATTAAAAGATCCTAGCTGGCCGCCTGATGAGTTGGGCTTCAAGGTAGTCAACCCAACCCGTTCTACATTAGCTACCGATGGAGAATCAGCCCCAACCATTGGAGAATAACTAGGAGACCCTGCACCCGACTTCTCGGGACTTATTCCCGCCGCAGCCGCCAAATCTTCATGGGAGAACACGTCCTCCTGACACCAACCATCCTCATCAGAGTGACTGTTCAAATGCCCTTCATCTAACCAGAAGCGTTCATCTTCGAATTCCGCCGTGGACAGTCGGATAATACATTCCTCCCCGTTCGCCGAAACAGACAAAAACGGTGGAATTTCCGATAGGCAGCCAACCCCGATTAGAACCTGCGCCACATCCAACTTGGTTTTTTTATGTTTCTTCATCCAACTTAATGACAGACCCCAGTCTACTGCCGATAAGATAGAGCACCGAATCATGCCACAAGGATAAGGGGATCCCCTCCATACACACCCACACCTTTAGATTGTTTTTCCTCTTAAAATTATTCAGCGTGTCAATGTCAGAAAACCAAGAATTTAGGAATGACTCCCTCAAATCCCAGAAGATAGGGATTTGTTCTTCTTCTTCAAATTTAATTAACACGTAAAACCCTGACCATGTGCAAATATCGACTTTGAACCCATCCGCTCGCAAGGCCTGTTGAACACAACCAGCGTCGTACATACCCTGAATCTGGCCGACAAGGCAAAACTTTAACCAATCCTCTGCCGCTGCTAACTCCAAGTCTACCGGAATCGGCTGCATAAGTATAGAAGCATACGCTAAATTGACCTTTCCTTTGCCGGACTCACAAACAGGAACTATAGGAACACCATTCTGTTCCAGCGAAGAATTTTCCTTAGGTTTTTTCATTAAGACTTCTTTGTACGACCGCCTGTCTCTGGTTCCTAGGCCTTTAGTACGGCCGAAGGATGAAGCGCCTGCATTACCCACTCTGTACGCTGTAACAGCCGGATTTTTCACACCTGTGTCAGCCATATAGACCCTGATATAGAAACCATCCAACCTGCGATTATTCCCCATCTTTATAGCATTCAACGCCTCCTCTCTCCTTTCAAAACGGACAAAGGCAAAGGTGCTTGCAAACTTGATTCTTCTCTGATAATTATAGGCAATGAACACACTAAGAACCCTTCCATATTCAGAAAAAGCCTCCCGAAGAGCTGAATGATGGATCCGCTTACTGACGAAATTGATGAAGACACCATGCCCACTCAAACGAGGGGCGACAGAACGAAAACCTCCGCCGTGTTGAGGTCGCCGGAAGAAACCCTTTGACCTTTCGCTCTTCCTCACTCTCTCACTCATCTTCACTGTTACTTTAGAAATTTGTTAACTTATAGTGTACAAAGCCATTTCAAAGATTTAAAGGTCTTGTACAATTTATTAAAAATAGAATTCTTACTTTTTAAAAAAATATTTGTTAACTTGTTGTATGTGGTATACTGAACTTTGAATAAAAAATTAGCTTACCTTAACTCAAAATGTATGAAGCACAACATCATTTTGCTTTCCCCATAAACTTTGTCACTAGTCCAAAACTAATCTTTCACTTTTTTTTTTTTTGTATTTAACTTAACTCATTTAGACTATCATTCTCTTGGGGCCCTGTATAGCCTCTTCTATTACACATGTCCAGAACCACCTTGATTGCGTGTAAGTGATAGACTAACTCTTGAATAAAAATGAGGCCATCATGGCTCAAAATCCGTGAAGTACTTGCTTTCTTTATGTGTTTTATCATTATTCCAGAACTAATATTTTATTTTATTTTTTGCAAGTATTTAACTTAACTCATTATGAGCTCGTTTTTTTGTCGACCTTGTGCAGTTGTTTGCATTCTGCATGTCTAAACCAACTCTAATTAAAATGTTGAGAGTATGCTCAAAATTTGCAATAACGTGATTAAATTTCAACATTTGCGATCCTATAAAGAATTTTATAAAACTTAACCCTCCTTAATTTTTAGTATTTTTAACGGCATCTTATGATAGTTTTTTAATTCTGGTTTTTAGTTCTCGATAAACTCAAACACCCATTACGAACAAAATTATTTGTATTTGATTTTCTTAAAGAATTTTTTTTTCTATCGAAACCCTTCATTAAATTCTCACCCCTGCTTATTAATGCACTTAAAAAAAAGAATTGATTACAAGTTGAATGTCATATACGGAAATGTATTAATTGATATGTAGTGCCGTGATCAAATAAGTTGATATGGCTCACGCTTTTTAGATTTGCAGTGCCGTAACCATTTTTCTTGATCGTCCAAAGTCATATGATTCATTAAGGGAAAATCATACAACTAAATATTAAGGAGTGTTTCATTAAAAACTTCCTTAAATTTAAGTGGATGAAAAGAATACGACTCGTTAACGGAGAAGCAAACCGACCCAAATGAGATCCAAATACATCAATCCAAAAACACCAAGCACAAAGCAAAGCAAGACAAAACCACAAAGCAAAGCAAGACAAAATCATCACACGAGGAACTGCAACAAGCACACGGGCATAACACCCAGCCCACAACCGGCACCACCCGAAGCTATAAGCTCACTTGAAACAAAGTCCCTCTACTCACACCTTCCTTCGCTTCGCCTAAGTGTCGGCTAAGCCATTTCCTCCACGGAAAACATGATGAAAACTAACGCTACGAAAGTCAAGGTAAGCCCGATCGATGCTCCGAAAAACCTCCCACAAATGCCAAAGCCGCTTTTGCACATACAACACCCAACCCACCGTTATTTTTGAATCTGATTCCACCACAAGACTCCTATGAGACCAACAAGCAAACAAAAACAAAGCGAAATCAATTGCGCGTAATTCAGCCTCGTTTGATTCAATACACCCAAGGGAACCAGAAAAAATTGCCAACATCTTCCCTTCCTCTTCTCGCAACACCCCTTCAAAACCTGTAGGCTCCGGTTTTCCCCGAGCTGATCCATCCACATTAAATTTCAACACACATTTTAGATTTAGAGGGTGAAAGTTAGGAACAAAAAATTTTCTATTCCTTTTCGGTGCCTCTTTCTATGTTCTAACACTAAAAAATTAAATTTTAAGCGCTAATCCTAAATTCTAAATCTTAAACCTTAAGTCTTAAGAAAGACACTCTACACCCAATTATATAAACATTAAACCCTAAACCTATTTTTTTAGTATAGGAGCATAAATAGGGGCACCAAAAAGGGATAGGAGATTTCTATTCGGATGCTAGGGCTGTGTAAAAATATCTAACCCGGCCAATCCGACCCGTTTATACGTTGATACGATCCGAAAATTCAGATATCGACTCGATTTTTATTTTCAGATTCGATACAGATCACAATATTTAAAGTTTCTGATTATCCAAAAATTCAAAATTTCATGGATATTAATGTTGTTATATTTAGCAATTTGATGCTTGTTATATCTCAAAATTCAAAATTTTCATAGATGTGAATTTTGTTATATTTGACAATTTGTTGCTTGTTATATTCTAAAATCCGAAATTTTCATAGATACGACCACCCAATTTGAAAAAGAAAATACTTTCACCAAATTATATATTCAGATAATCGAATATTTAATATCTGAATAACTAAATATCTGATTTTTCTAGATCGTATTCCGTTCCGAAAATTCGAATATCTAATTTTTTTAGATCAAATCCGATATCCAAAAATGAATTCTCTTAGTGGAAGTAAATGGGAATATGTACACTAATTATTAGGAGTGTGTGCCCTCCACACTCTTTTATCTATGACCTTAGTGACCATCGTTTTCAGCATCAAAGCTATTCCCACCATTGCAGAATTTTGTCTATAAATTCTGCAGATCAAAGGCGTGTGTCCACCACAAGCCTTCTTATCTCAGAGATAATTACTATTTTCTATATATTCCTGCTTTTGTTCAACATGGTTGCCCCTCACGTTCTTCAACTTTCATCTCTTAACATCATTGAGATACCGATACAAGTCATCGACACCGAAGAGGACAAGACTCGTGAGCCCGATGTTGTCGAATTCGATTACTCTCAGAGAGGACAATGGCTTCGAGCTGCCGTTTTGGGAGCCAACGATGGGTTGGTCTCCGTTGCATCACTAATGATGGGTGTTGGCTCGGTTAAACAAGATGTCAAGGCTATGATTATTGTTGGTTTCGCCGGTTTGGTCGCCGGGGCTTGTAGCATGGCGATCGGGGAGTTTGTATCGGTATCCACCCAACGGGATGTGGAGATAGCTCAAATGAAGAGAGAAAAGCGGATGGGATTGTCGGAGAGTGGGAATGATGAGAAACTATCGAACCCTGCACAAGCAGCCGGGGCCTCGGCTTTGGCTTTCGCGGTCGGTGCGGTGCTTCCGCTGTTGGCTGCTGCTTTTATAAGACAGCATAAGGTGAGGGTTGCGGCGGTGGCAGCGGTGGCAAGCGTGGCTTTGTTGGTGTTTGGAGTGGTGGGGGCTTTGCTCGGAGGAACTCCGGTGGCGAAATCGAGTGCCAGGGTGCTTGTTGGTGGATGGATGGCCATGGGAACTACTTTAGGGCTCACCAAGATGATTGGATCAGCTCATGATATGCAAATTTGACTTTCTTTTGCTCTACTTTTGTTTCACAGTAAATGGAAAATTCTCTCAGATTGGACTTGTTTGTTTTAATTGTGTATGAAAGTGTCAATCATTCACAGTTGGGAAATGCAGTTAAGCTTTATCGATTACATTTTGCATGTACCGGATGGAGTTGGGATTAAATATTAGAAGGAACAATAATTTATTTAACCTTTACATCTAAAACTTAAGAAGAATAAAAACTTAGTTAAACGGAGTTTTAAGCTAAAAAGACCTAAAACTGAAGTGTGCCAATATCGGCGATCATTTTTTATAAGGTGTAATGAAATGACGCTAATTGTTCTAAGCGTGGTGGTTTTTGGTGAAAAAATGTTTGTCTCATGTTGTCTGTGAGAACCTGTTGTACGGACGAAGTTAAGAACAAAAATTGAGAAAAGTAAGAGTCTATTAAGCTATATTAGCTTGCAATGAGATTCTGTGATATAGTTATGTGTTTCCCCTTATGATCTTTGCTCATTGTATCTTAGAGTTTGGTTGTGTCTATATGACACTCTCATTAGGTGTATGGTGATTTTTTTAGCTTGTTGGTTTATTTAGAGTGCGTTCAATACATGATTTGTTGTATTTTTTCTCCATATAAATTTAAAAAGATTTTTAATAAGATTTACAATTTTAACTTAAAATTGTATGATTTTATATTTAATAAAAATATATTTTGCTGAAAAAAAATCTAAATTGTTATTATACCAAAACTTTTGAGGGAGGTGATTTTGTCCCTGACAAGCACTATGGGTGGTTGATGCCTAGCCCCAAGGGCGAAGATCAAGTTTATGTAAGAAATGGTTGACCTTCCAACTAGATTCAATTAGAAGAACAAAATCGAGATAATACAAGTCCAAATCACACATACGGTACAAAATTTTGTAAATAAAGGTATACAAGTTTACTTGAAGAATTAAGATTACCAAAACAAAATTCTAATCTTAGACTTATAAAATAATATAATTAAATAAGAGCTCTTATGAGCAAGTACATTTTAGTCAGTTGATCAACTTGTTATTTTTTGTTATCTTATATTCTCTTAGGTTACGAGTTTTAAACCCACTAAGAGAACTTTCTTTCCCCTCGTTAATTCTAGTTTCTCTCCTCGTTAGATAGGATTAAAAGGATGAAAATTCTCTACCCTTTTTCAGAGCCCCTACTTATGCCCCTACGCTCAAAATTAAGTTTAGAGTTTAGGGTTTTAGGTTAGGTTTTATGGTTAAAGTTTAAGAAATTTAGGGTAAGGTGTAGAGTTTAGAATTTAGAATTTAAGGTTAGGGCTTAAAATTTAATTTTATAGTATTTTTTAGTGTTGGGGCATAAATAAGAGCACCGAAAAGGAACAAATTTTTTTATCCGGATTAAAATTAGAATTAAATTTTGTATAAAAAAAATAAGATCCCTTGCTACCAATTGCGACATCTCGAGTCTCTAATTAGCCGACACACCTTATGCATGAATTATTTGTTTACAATTTATTAATATTATGTGCATAAAGTGCGCCAGTAAAACTAGTATATTGTTATACATCCGCCTATAAAGGTCATACCTCTGTCTGTGAAGCATCATAGCTTTTTGAAATTTTTGTCTCGGGCCTTTGTAGCCTTTGCCTCCGGGTTACTTTGAATATGACATTCGCTATCAGGTCTGTCTGACCTGCTAGCTGAGCATATCGTTTAACAGCTGAGTCTAACTTTGTCAACCCATATAATCAGATTAAAAAGTATATGTTGAACATAATTCTGTCAACCCATCAATAGCGGTCACTAGATTAAACCTCGTATCATCAAACAGTACTACTCAATTATAAATACCCATTAAGCTGAAGATAACAAGCAAACCAACTCTTTTCATCTCATCCTCCATTAGTCCTCTCTTTATCCTCGCCCTTAGCTCTCCGCCCATCTTAAAATGAATGAACCAACCAACTTTCTCTTTAACTATAGTCTCCACCACCTTATTTGATGTCTGGTACTTTTAACATCAACAAATATATATTAGGGTAAATTAAATCTATGTTCACTAATGTTTATAATGTTTTCATAACCGAAGTTTGAAAGTTACGTTCAAACTATGTATTGAATAAATCATTCTAATTTAAGAGGAATAAATGGAAAAATATGTTAAATATACAAATTAGTTCAAACTATGTATTAAATTTGCTTTACTCTCCCTTTTCCACTATACTGAGCAGTGAACAAAATGAAAATTGAATTTGCTTTCAATTTTTTCATTCTTCACACCAAGCACATTTGCAGAAAGAAAAATAGTAACAAAGGCAAAAACAACATAATACTAACAACTATAAATTAGTTTAATAGGATGATACACTAATTTTTTTTTAGCTCAGCAAGAGTATAACTTTTATTAAAATCTACCGCGGCAAGCAGTGGAATTAGCTAAAGATTACAGTCTTAATCAACCTAAACATCTCTCCAGTCTCAGCATAGACAACCATGACAAATTTTAAAACAAAATCAAACACATTACAGTAGCTACCACATGATAGGGATAAAAATATTATTCGAATTCGATCCGAATTTGATTCAAATCCGACCGAAAAAAGTCTGAATCCGAATCCGAAAAAATGTTCAAGTCCTAATATGAGGTCGATCGGATATTGACATTGCCGTGATCCGATTCGAATTCGATCTAAATCCATATCCGACCCAATTCCGATCCATATATGAATATGAATAAAAATATTTAAAACTCTTAAATTTTAAAAAAATATAGATATATATTGAAATCCTAATTCAGTTGAATTGTGATTATATATATTAATATAGATATATATTGAAATCCTAATTAAGTTGAGTTGATATTATATTTTTTTCTCGGCAAATATGATTTTATTAATTTCATATAAGCCTACATGGCATTATCTGCCTCATTCAAAACCTCCCAAATGCTAAGTGCTGGAAAAGAGTACACATAAGCCGAAATACAAACTAATACATTACACAATTTCGCCATCTTCCTACCGAAACAAATTAATCAAAAGTAAACAACAAGTTATCACCAAGCTTTAAAGGTTTCTGCTCTGGTTGACCATGTCTTCGCTAAACCTCCAGCCAGTCCGTTTTATTAGGAATTCTGGATCAAGATGAAGAAAATATACTAAATGTGAAGAGAATTCTGAGAAGCTTTGAAGTATGCTCGAGCTTAAGTATTAACTAAGTCGTGCATTGTGGGAATTGGGACAAGCTTGAAAAAAATTGAGTTGTTAGCTACATTTTGATTATATTTTTAACTTGTTTCATCTTGGATTGTAATATTTATTAGACATTTTATAATTGTTATTTGAAAAATAGTTATGTTAGTAGACTAGTATGACAATAGTAGTATATGTAAGGATAATTTATTTGTTGTTGAGTTTTTTAGTTGAAGTTTGAGTTGTTACTTTAATTTGTTTTATATTGGATTGTAATATTTGTCGAGATTTGTTTGTGCTATTCGTTTAAATATATTTGTTTGATGAAAATTATTTTTTATTTAAAGATATTTGTTTGAGTTGTTACTTTAAAAAAAGAAAAAAAATTAATTGGATTTGGACTTTTGGATTTGAATTTGAATTTGGATTTTAGATATTTTAATGGATCATACTTGGATTTGAACTTGAATATTTTTTGAGGTCTGATTATTAATTAGAGTGAACTTAAACATTATAAAGTTTGATCCAAGTCCGATCCATTGCCATTCCTACTACAGGATAAACCATGTTGTTGGTAATGGACGTGATGAATCATTGTCTCTCTAGAAAAAAGGTCGTACGTTCTTGTAATGTTTGTCTAAAGAGGGTTTTGTAAGTTTCAAGACGTTCTTAACCCACGTTGGATACACAGGTTAAGAGTCCAAAGCTTTAGAGTTGCAAACGTTTGAGAGGTTGTTGGAGTGCTCTTCGAGGAATGAGTGAGCTTAGTTTTTTTTATTGTGGATTAGAACCCACGATAGAGGTAACATCGAGTTCAATGTTTGTGTCCATCACCTTGTGGTATGGCACCGACTGAAGTTTTAGAGTGGGGACTCACTTGCAAAAGTGTGTGGATACGGGAGTCATCGCCAAGTGGATCACCTTGGGACATGCCTGTGTTGGTATGCCGAAGAGTGGTTGCGTTGGATGTGATGAGTCGGCGTGTATTGATGGAGGACTGTTATCCATTCCTTGGGTTTGATGATCTTGCAAATTGTTGAAGAGTTTCGAGTGTTTTGTATGATGGTTCAGAATTGGAGTATCGTAAGTTCTAGGGTAAGGAGAACTCATGATAAATAATGTGTTTGATGTGATATTTGGTAGTTAAGGACAAGCCATAAAGTGGTTTGGACTCACGAGTGCGTAGTTGTAATCTCGAGTTTAATGATTTGATTGTTTACTCTATCGGTTTTGGGTGACCCAAATGTAACACTTCGGATCTGTATTGGGATCGGGGTGTTACAACAATGGTATCAGAAAATAAGTTTAGCCAATTCTATGAAACCCCGGGGTGGTATAGAAGTCGTGGTAAGGTGTCTAGTGAATACAAGCCCCTAAAGTTAAGTTGTACCCTTCCAAGATTGGGAATCCTGATGATGTTTCCTTGTGTTTCAGAAAAAGTTCGACGGCGAGTAAAGCCAAACGCGACCATGAGAGTCGTAAGGAGAGCCATGTCTCTAAGGCGGAAGACTTCGACAAGAAGTTTGTCCTAGAGGTTGGGGACACAAGCCTTATAGGAGGTACCGGAAGTGGAGGGGTGAGCCACCTTCATGATCTTACCTCTACTCTCTCGGAAGTGGTGCAAGCTATCCCGAGGAAGTCTGAGACGCCTCGCAAGTCCCATGTTGAGAGGTTTCACCATTTTAGGCCAAAAGACTTTGAAGGTTTGGATGAAGATGACTCGATCAAGGCTGACTAGAGGTTAAGAGACACTCAAAGGATTCAAAGATAGATGACAGGAAGTTTCGAGGATGATCTCGATTGCATTGTCTCCCTTCTAAGGGCAATGTACATAAGTGGTAGGAGACCGTTTAGTTGGGGCTACAGCCTTCACTTTCGACATGGGATGTCTTCGTGGATGAGTTCAAGAAAAATTACATCAATGAGGTGAGATAAGTTCTTGCATTTAGTTCAGGGAGATATGACAATGTTTGAGTATAAGCAAGATTTTCTACGGTTGAACCGTTATTCCTTAGAGTTAGTTGCTACTGAAGACTTGAGGTGTAAGAGGTTTCGACATGGATTGAAGGTTGAACTTCATATGCACTTGACAATGGGTCCACTTGGGACATTCTCCGATATAGCCAATAGTGCGAATGCACTTGAGCGACTTCAAGGTTCTACACCAATTCAGGTTGAGGACTCTAGAGTCCATATTAAGGGGACCTATGATCTTATAGGTTCTTTTCAAGCTCCGTCTAAGAGGCTTTGTTCTTCAAGGGATACGAAGAGAGCTGCTTCAGATCAGCCGTCAAAGGAAGGTCGTAGGTCCAGACCGAAAGTTCGTAGGGGTTCCTTGAATTCTACACTTGAGGGGAGTGCTGATGGTTCAGTCAGAGTGCCGCTTCCACCGACTTGTGAGCATTTTGGTCGACATCATCTTGGAGTGTGCTTTTTGCTTCGAAGAGTTTGATATATGTGTCGGGAACCAAGTTATATGGCAAAGGACTTCCCAGTGATGGATGATGGTACACATGTTCTGTCTTAGAGGTCTACTTATTTTCGGCATGGTCAGAGTTTTGCTAGAGGCGGTGCTAGGGCATTGTCTGGTGTTAAGTGTGTAAAAGTCCTATATTTTATCCCTAGTTTAGCTCAATTATTGTCGCACTTAAGCATGTTTTAGTTGCATTTATTAGGTAACCATACACAAAATTGCATAGATTAGATAATATGCCATGTTTGATGAATTTCACTATTTTTCTCTATAAAAGATACTGCTCAGGTATGTGTTTTACTATGCGCATGTACCCGCCCAGACAGACCATGCCGAGGTAGCAAGGAGGGCAAAAGGAAGGAGCTGAAAAATCGATGGAAGATGCTGATGAACCTGATGAAGAACTGATCATACTATGCCACAGAGGATAAGCCCATAGTAAGGAGCCATGCTCAGTTACTCACAGCAACACAGACCTCTGCCGAGGTAGTAGACTGTATGCCGCCGTGGCAGCAACCCAAGGAAACTGGAAAAATGTAGTGTGGTATGCGATTGAAATAACACATCAAGCCTGATTTTTAGAGACCACTTGCATGAGGATCGGAACCCAAAAACACAAGAAAATCCACGGTCAAAGTTATGGTGGAAAAAGTCGAACGAGAATTTAGGAAGAGCTAATGATAGAGATTTGTTCTTTTAATGTGTTGTAATTTGATTCTAACTAGTACTCCTACCCTAAACCGACTTTAACCTAGGCCAAGCCCTATAAATACATACCCTAGCCGACTAAGAGATGAGATCGAGTGATTTTTGAGAAACCCTAGTGCTTCCATTCGTCCATCATGTTCTAAACTTCTCCTAGGGATAAGGGTTAGTTTTGTTGAGTAGTTGTGAGAGATTGCTTGTATTCGTTTAGGTTAAAGTTATTGCAATAAAATTCAAAGTTTGTTTACTCATGGTTTTCAATTGTTTGCAATCAAATCGGGAGAGGAAGTTGCAATTTATCTATTTGTTCAATTTTGGGAGAATTGAACTCAAGAAACGAGTAAACATGGTTTTATCCAATCTAGGGTAAAACTACTTTGACTTAGGAATAAGTTGGAAGTTTAGCGGCTAAAGGAGGCTTAGCATTGGTTGGTGTTCATCCTTTGATTCACGCCGGGAGGTATTATCAAGACATGTTCTCCAATAGCACTTAAACTTAGGGATAAGGAGTCACTGAAGGAAGCCTTGTCGAACTTTGAATTATCGCTTAGCCGTCCGGGCAACTACATAGTCTCTGCCGAGGCGGGCATCTGTCAAGGCAGTTTTTTTTGTCAAAACTGTCCATATTGTTAAGACAATTCAACAATATGTTGACGAGAGGGAGCATTCAAAATCCACACTATAACGTACACCAATACCGTCCTATTTTCTCAATCTAATTTCTCGACTCATTATTTTAATTGCTTTTAGTTTAATCGATTCAAACAAAACTTCAATTTACTTGTGTTTTTATTTTTACTTGTAAAGGAAGATAAATACTGAAGGGTTTCCCAATCCCTATGGAGACGATATCTTTTATATTACAATTAGGCATCAGTGTACACTTGCACTTAAAGCAGGACTACTCGACAACCTACAAGTTTTTGGCACCGTTTTCGGGGAATGGCGTTAAATATCTTTTGTTTTTATTTTCTTGCATTTTAATTTTATTTTTAATCTCGTGCTTTCTTTGGTTTATGACCAGAGTGAACCTAACATCATCACTACGAGAACTTGATCCTGAAATTGAAAGGACATCACGTAGACGTCGACAAGGAATCATCAGAATAATGGAGAAGCTTTGAGAATTCAATGCTCATAGCAACCAACCCGCTGAAGGCATTCAGCCGCCCGACGACAATAGAGAAAATCCACCTGCCCCCCAACCGAAGTCCGTGATTACTTGGAAGAGGACCTTAGGAAGTTGAACACCGGTGTTGTCGATCATGAGATAGATGCGGACCATTTTGAACTCAAACATGTCATGTTCAACATGCTTAACACACTTGGAAAATTTGTAGGATCCACAACTGAGGATGCCCGATAGCATATGAAATCCTTCCTAGACATCTATAAATCCTTCAAGATACATGGAGTCAACCAGATGTGCTGAGACTCAAACTATTTCCCTAGTCACTAAGGCATAGGGCAAAATCATGGTTTAATAGTCTACCGTCCGAGTCCATTGAGTCTCGGACGGAATTATGGCGTGACTTTCTAGCCAGATTTAATCCTGTTAATTTAACATATAAATTGCGAACTAAAATCACTACTTTTCGACAGGCTAATGATGAACCGATGTATGAGGCATTTGAACGATTTCGCGATTTTCTAAACAAATGCCCATTTCATGGATTCCCGGAGTGGACACAAGTCATGATGTTCTACAATGGTTTCAACACTCCAACAAGAATGATGCTGGATGCCGCAGCAAACAACACACTTCTTGATAAAGAGCCTGCAGAAGCAATTCAGATATTGAACATGACGGCCAAAAATGACTACCAGTTCCCTACCGCCCGCCGAGGTAGAGTAAGGCGACAAGCCCACTGTCAATGAGCTAGGAACATCTGACGTAGTCACAACACAGTTGGCTCATCTAACAAAAATGGTGGAAGCAATGCAAAGGCAGAACAACACCCAACACGTTAAAGTTGTTGATGCCTTTTGTGAACAATGTGGGGGAGACCATGACTCCTTAGAATGCCAAAAATTCCAAGAAACTAGCTGCTTTGTAAGAAACTACAATAGAAGCAATAACACGACATCAAACAAATTATTGAGATTTTAGGGGCTCAATTCAATCAATCGTTCTTGCTCGCCAAGTGTGGAGAAGTTGGATAATTGGGTGTTTTAGTGGGAGGTGAAAAATTGGCAATTTGACACAAGGATTTATAGTGGTTCAACCTTCTAACCAAGCTCTACATCCACTACCTTAGCTCCCCACTAAGGATTTCCAAACAAATTCACTAAGAATTTCGTCCCCTTTTCTAGGCTAAGGAGGCAACCTTTACAACCCTCAAAGCTTTCTACCCAAAGCTTGAGGAAACACTCTCTTGTACAAAGAAAGACTCAACAAACTAGAAATCCCTCTAATAGGTGTTTGTTTGCAATTTTAAGCACTCACCCAAAACCTAAATACTTGAGCAAATATAACAATGTAAGCTCACAAGTATTGTCTAAGCAAGGAATTTACAATTTAAGCTCTAGACAAATTTTGACATCATAATGTTGTAACAATTGAAGCATTAACTTGTTCTTGATGCTTGAAGGTCCTTTTTATACTCCCAATTGAGTTTGTGGCAGTTACTAGCCGTTGGGATTGGATTGGAGCCGTTAGAGCCTTTATTTCCCACCATAAATGTAGTTCTGCAACTTGGCGTATCGATACCCTCTCATCCCATATCGATACGGTATCAAAGACGAATTAGCCGTTGTGCTCTTCAGCTGATGCGTATCGATACGCTTACCTAGTGTATCGGTACGTTCCTGAAATTTAAAAGACCGTTGGGAAAATAACCGTTGGGGTAGTTAGGCGTATCGGTACACGATACAACCGTATCGGTACGCGACTAGCCATTGGGCTATTTCAGAGCACACTGTATCGATACGGCTAAGCGTATCGGTAAGGGTTTTGGCTACTGGAAAGTTCAGGTTGTTGATACCCTAAAGCATATCGGTACGGTCCAAGACCGTATCGGTACGGGCACTTAAAAAGGTTGGTTTTGACCACTTTAAATGTACTTTAAACTCATTCCAAAGCCTTTAAAACCCTTAAACATATTCTCAAGTTGTTTTTGACTAAAACCACATTTTAAATTTTTTTCAATTTAGTCCAAAACATTTTTCAGATATTATATCAAAGCCTTAGTTCTACACAAATACATCCTGGTTGGAAGAGGCATTTGAACTTTTCTTGGAGCAACCCCAATAATTCCCTGAATCCGCCCAACCAGACGAATCAACCCCAAGGATTCCAGCAGAATCTGTCGCGGTAGCAGTAACTAGCAGCACCAAGTTCTCTAGAACATACTTTAAATGCATTTATGTCTCAGACTGATGCATATATGTATAACATGGATTCATTTGTTTAAAAAACTGATGCTTTCATGGACAGGACATAGACGAGGATGCAAAACCATGAGACGACTCTAAAGTCACTACAAACTCAGGTGGGGCAGTTTGCGCAACGAATTAACAGTCGACCAACAGGAGGAACTTCCAGCGATACTGAAGTCACAAGGAGAACCACTCATGAGCAGTGCAAAGCAATCAAAACTAGAAGTGGGAAACAACTCGAAGAAATCGGTGCCGATGAACCAAAAGAGAAACAACCAAGGGAGCCAACCGCCTCGACAGACGCTGATGCTACTGCCTCGATAGAACCAGGGCCCTCTGTTTCAACAACCAAACCTGCTGATACCCCTGACAGAATCAATGAAAAAGAAAAAAATATGAACATCTTACTCTCCCTCAAATCAGGTTTCAATGCAAAGATGGTATAGAAAATATCCGGTCGCCCCATCCATTTCCACAGTGGTTGAAGCAACAAAAGTAGGAGTACCAGTTTAAGAAGTTCCTAGATATTATTAAACAAGTACATATAAACATACCCCTTGTTGAGGCCATAGAGCAAATTCCAAACTATGCTAAGTTCCTCAAGGACATGGTATCAAAACGAGCAAGGATATGGGAATTCGAAACTGTGTCCAAGACAGAAGGTTGCTTGGCAATGTTGTACAACCGAGCACTACCTAAGTTGAAAGACCCAGGCAGCTTCCTTATTCCCGGTGCCATTAGAAATTATTATATGGGGAAGGCTTTATGCGATCCTGGGGCAAGCATCAACTTAATGCCCAAATCAGTGTTCAAAAAGTTGGGCATTGGGAAAGCTTAACCCACCACTCTCATGCTCCAGCTGGCTGACTGCTCTTACGTACACCCTGAAGGAAAAATTGAAGACATCTTGGTAAGAGTGGATAAGTTTATACTCCCCGCTGGCTTCCTTCTTTTGGATTGTGAGGCAGATGAGCATGCACCGATCATACTGGGGAAACAATTCCTAGTCATGGGCAGAACTCTAATTGACACGGAGAAGGAAGAATTAACCATGAGGGTAAAGGACCAGCACATAAAGCTCATTGTGCTTCAGACCCTCAAGCAAGATGATAAAAAAGAGGAGTGCTAGCTGATCCAGGCAACCACGGAACTAAATCTCACACCAGATGCCCCCTGCTTCAGCAGCCACTGCCTGAGCAAAGACTCTAGGCACTGCCTAGACAGCTACTTAGACGACTGCCTAGACAACTGCCTCGGCAGCCAGCCTGAAGAGGTAAACTGGACTGGTACTCGTCCAGGTAAGTATTTTGAACCTCTTAAATACACAACAAAAAAGAGTACCGTTGAAAAACCATCTATTGAGCAGCCGCCCAAAGTGGAGGTTAAACAACTGCCCGAGCAGCTTAAATACGTCTATCTTGGACAGAATGACACTTTGCTCGTAATTATTTCTTCCAAGTTGACGTAGGAATAGGAACAACAGTTGGTTGAGATGCTTGGGCGACACAAACAATCCATTGGATGGACTATTGTTGGTCTAAAAGGAATCAGTTCGTCAGTTTGTATGCATAAGGTCCTCTTAGAGGACAACCATAAGCCGACAGTCGATGCCCAAAGGCGGCTAATTGAGGCCATGAAGGATGTGGTGAGAAAAGAAGTAATCAAGTGGCTTGATACCGGTATTATTTACCCCATATCCGACAGAACATGGGTAAGCCCGGTCTAATGTGTGCCCAAGAAAAAAGGGATGACAATCATCACCAACAAAGACAACGAGTTAATCCCAACTCGGACTGTGTCCGGTTGGAGGGTTTGTATTGACTATCGAAAGCTGAATAAAGCAACTCGAAAGGACCACTTCCCCTTACCTTTCTTAGATAAAATGCTAGATAGATTGGACGGAAAACCTTACTATTGTTTTCTTGATGGTTACTCAGGTTACAATCAGATTGCAATCACTCCGGAGGACCAAGAGAAAACTACCTTCACCTGCCCGTACAGAACATACGCATTCAGAAGGATACCGTTTGGAGTTTGCAATGCACCGACAACCTTCCAAAGATGTATGATGGCCATTTTCTCCGATATAGTAGAAGATTTCCTGGAAATCATCATGGATGATTTTTCAGTTTTGGAGACAACTTTTACAGATGCCTTGACAACTTGGAAAAAGTACTCGAAAGATGTGAAGAATCTAACGCGATCTTAAACTGGGAGAAATGCCACCTTATAGTAGACGAGGGTATTGTGTTGGGCCATAAAATCTCCCACCGCGGCATCGAGGTTGATAGAGCCAAATCATTGTTATTGAAAAACTACCGCCACCTACCACTGTTAAAGGGATCATGAGTTTTCTGGGACACGCTGGTTTTTATAGACGTTTCATTGAAAACTTTTCAAAAGTAACTAAATCGTTGTGTTCTTTGCCTGAACAGGATAAACCCTTTAACTTTGATAACAAATGCACTGAGGCATTTGAAACCCTGAAGAAGAAACTTGTACCTACTCCCATTTTAGTAACACCAGACTAGACGCTACCCTTTGAGATAATGTGTGATGCCAGTGACTACGCCATCGAGGCAGTGCCAGGGCAGAGGAAAAACAAAATCCTCCATGTCATCTACTATGCCAGCAAGACGCTCAACGAGGCCCAAGTTAATTATACCACCACTGAGAAGGAGCTGTTGGTAATAGTTTTTGCTTTTGATAAGTTCCAAGCCTATCTCATCGGAACAAAGGTGACAGTGCACACAGACCATTCAGCCATAAATACTTTTTCTCCAAGAAAGATGCAAAACCAAGCTTGATACGTTGGATTCTTCTACTACAAGAATTCGACGTAGAAATCAAGGACAGAAAAGGGACATAGAACCAAGTGGCTGATCATCTATAACGACTAAAGGGAAGATGTAACCCCCTCGATCCGGCATGGCCAATAGACCGAACTGAATAGATCACACGGGGATTATTGAAGTAAACCTGGAAAGTTTACCTCAATAAACGACCTTTTTTTTCTTTTTATCTTGTCTAAATGCATATTAGGTTCTTATGTTGATGTACACAAGCAGTAGATAAAACATCAACACGTTTGCCAATTAATTAAAGCCGATTAAGGTTTATGGACCATTTTATAAATTCAAGTTACCAACCTTTAATTAAGTCCATTACATGCTTAAATATGAAAGCTCAGCTCAAAATGACATTTAGAACTCGTCTAATTGCATAGTAGACAAACAGGGACCAAAATGTAAGAAACAGAAACTCAGAACATTTCAAAATCTGCATCCAACGGTTTGGTGTTTCGGAACAATGAGCCCTATGTTGAGATTTTAGGGCTCGATTCGATCAACCAATTTAGCTCACCAAGTGGTGGAGAGATGGATATTTGGGTGGAAGGGTTGTGGAAGCTAAAATAAAGATTGACACAATGATTTATAGTGGTTCAACCTTCTAACCAAGGTCTACATCCACTACCTTAGCTCCCCACTAAGGATTTCTCAATCAATCCACTATTGATTCGTCCCCTTTTCTAGGCTTAGGAGGAAACCCTTACAACCAATCAAGCTTTCTACCCAAAGCCTTGATTGAAACCCTCTTTACAAAGAGACAGTATAAGCAAACTTAAAACCCTCTAATAGGTGTTTGTTTGCACAATTAATCACTCACCCAAAACCTAAAACACTTGAGCAAATTTGACAATTTTGGCTCACTAGTGTTTGTCTATACAATAAATGACAATTTAAGCTCTAAGACAATCTTTGATTATTTAATGTTTGACAATATGGTTATTAGCCTTTACTTGATGCTTTGATGTCCCTTTTATACTCCCAAATGAGTTTGTAGCCGTTACTAGCCGTTGGGATCTTAATGGAGCCGTTGAGAACTTTAATTTCCACCATAAATGCAGTTTTGCAGCTCCCCATTTCGAAACGCTCGAAGTCGTTTCGAAACACTCTCAATGTAGAAAGAGTCGTTGCAGTTTGTCAGGGTACCCGTTTCGGAACACCCCCTTGCCGTTTCAAAACGCGTATCGAAACGCTATAGGCCCGTATCGAAACGCCTGCATTTGAAATTTGGTTGGGAAAGAGCCGTTGGGGTTTATGACCGTTGTGGTCAATGCCACGTAGGCGTATCGGAACGGCCTAACCCGTTTCGAAACGCTGGGCAAAAATCTTGTCCAAGGAAAGCCCGTTTCGATACAAGTATCGACACGATTTTGCCACTGGAATCCCCTGTTTCGAAACGCCCTAAGGTGTTTCGAAACACCTGGACAATTTTGTTTAGATTGGCTTTGAAAAACATGAAAAACCCTTTTAAAAACTTCCCTAAACATAATTTCAAGTTGTTTGGACTTTAGAAATGTTTTAAATACTTTTTAAATCAGTCAAAACATTTTTCAATTATTATATCAAAACATTAGTTCTACACCCTATTTCGATACAGCCGTTCCAAAACACAGATGTCCGTTCCGAAATGCGAGACCGTTCCAAAACCCCTCTAAACATGTTCCGGTACAAAGGTTCACAGAGGCAAAGTGTTCTGGTACGTGCCTCACCGTTTTGAAACACCAAGGCCATTACAAGCCACTGTTACGAAACATGTAAGGGCGTTTCGAAACGCCTGGGCCTGCAATATTCCAAAAATCTGTTTTAAATCACTTTTTGCCCTTCGAAACCACCCCGACACATGCCTCAACATACATACAACTTGTATACACATCAAAGATCACATATACGAAGCACAAGCATCATCAAAGCATTAATTTCACAAACCATTATACTAAAGGTATGCTTCCTAGATGTCAAAAGCACAAAAAGGCTAAAACCAATTGCAAGCATAAACCAATTCTTAATGGCCATTTACAATTCCAAATATGCATTATAAACTTGCTCAAAACCAGAAATCAACAAATCAATAACGTTCAATGTATCAGAACCCCCATTTCCCTTATTACGCTAGTTCAAAAGCTCAACATACTTTTAACAAAATTTCATGGTGTGATTCCTCGAAGAGGGTGCCTCCAAGAGTCTAATTGTTTGCATTGATGAAACAAAGGGAGCATAAGCATACAAGCCTAGTGAGGGTTTCTCCAAACCACAACATCATCAATGCACAAAACTGATTTTCACTCTTTTCAAAACCAACATGCCTTTCTTGATAAACCATGCACTTTTTCATCAAACTCACTGTTTTAAAAATCATGCAACATGATCCAAATCAAAACAAACAATTAACCCATTGCTACTCATTTTCAAAGCTTTCCAAGCATAAACACCATTATGCTAAGCTTAAACCAAAACATTCATCTTTCAAAACATGCATTAGCAACATTTTCCATATTATACAATTCCATTATATTGGCTCACAAGTGACAACAACAATCTCAAAAACAAAGTATCAGATACACGAATTACCAAGGGTTGTCTAACACCCTTCATACCCTCTATCGGCATCTCAAGGTTCACACACGAGAGCGGCCCTCCATCGTTGTGATACCCGTGGTGGAGTATTCGGTACAATCACAACCCCTCAACAGCACTCATCGGTAGATGTATAATCCACTAACGAGAGACGAGACAAAACACAAGCTTCGCACCCGGGAGATACCCTCAACCGTTGCAACCTCAAACAATCCTTAATCGTTAGGGTACTTGGATGGAGTATTCGGTACAATCACAACCCCTCAACATCCAAGGCGACTTGTTTATAGTGCACTCAATCCTATAGCCGACTAACTATATTCGATTTCATTTATAAAACACTTCAAAACCACATCACTTGCCAATATAGTCCATAATGCATGCATAACTCATTGTTTTTACAAAGCATTCATGATAAGCCATCAACAAGCATTAAACCATGCTTAAAACCTCATGCATCAACACATGCATACAAAGGACCACTTACCTAGTGCATCCTTAAACCACATGGCATCATCATACACAATTTATATTCTCATAACATGCTTTAAAATAGTAGGTAAATGCATTTAAAATCAAGTGCAACCAAAGGCTTTTATCTAGCACAACCAAGGGATAAATTCGATTTACTTACTTCTGAACTTAGTAAAGCGTTTCAAACTCTTATTAAGTTCCCAAAACCTTTTCTAAAACGTTTCCACGCTGAAAAACCAAATTCCACTCACCGACTCGCGAAACCACGCTTGTCGACGCAACTAACGACCTTTCGAAGCCTCCAAAAACACCTCGTTTGCTTTCAGATTAATATCACATGTTTTCAACACATCAAAACAGAGGTTCAATGCATTAAAATGCATTCAAAACCCCAGCACAAACAAGAAATCCCGCAGCCCTGCTCTAAAGCATCAAAACACCCATCCGAAACAACCGAAAACTCAATCGATTGACCTTAAACCTCAGCCCAGCCATTACCCAACTCATCCAACACAATATAAGCATTAATCAACATCCAAAAACAACCTAAAACCATCCTTATACCTCCAGCAACTCGAAATCCTCAAAAACACCTCAAAAACTCACCCAAAAACACTTCAAAAACTAAGGATCTCAAGGATTTCGGGATCTATATGATTAAGGCTTCACTTCAACATCAAAAAATTTTCAAAACTCATTTAGAAACAATCTCAAAAGAGCCAACTCAATTAAAGTTCAAAAATTTCATTTTAAACCAATTTTTCATCAAGATTTCAAGAGTTTAATATTCTAACAACAAAACCTCAATCAAAATCAGTATTAAAGAGTCAAATATATTTGGAATTTTATTAAAGAACTTAGATTAGAGGATAGCATGATAATTACCTCCAATTCTTGCTTCTCTTCTAGTTTGGCAAGTTTTGCTTGAACAAAATTGAAGGAAAATGAGAGAAATCAATGGAGAAATGATAGGAATCAAAAGAGGATTTGAGAGCAAAAGATTTATGGGAAATTGAGAGAAAAGAAGGGTGTTTGGCTGATGCTAAAAGTGAGAAATGAAAATGATCGTGAAAACATTTTTTTACCGATTAACTAACTCTCCTTAATTAATTAAGTAAAACCCCTTTTAATCATTTTATAAACATTTAAAAAACATGACAAATTAAGGAAAAGGCATAATTTCCAAGTAGCTCCCTAAAGATTCTAAGATTTTGACTCTTCTTGAAAAACCTTTTTTTTTCAACTGTTAAATCTTTATATTTTGGTCACTTACCCAAAATGTATACTTTCGAAAACTCGTTTTGTAAAAATGATATGACCAACCTCTTAAACACCATTTTAGAGGATTTTAGAAATTTTTATCACATTTTTATCCTATCTCGAACTCCGATCTCCCAAAACCACCTTTTAAACGGTTCAAACCACCGTCACCGATTCCACCGGTCCAACCCGACTCGCCAAAACATCTAAGCCCAAAATTGGGGCGTTACAGAAGACCCACATACACGACTGAAATTCAGGAAAGCTTCCCAGATGAGAAGATCCTGGCCACCTCGGAAGTAGACCTCTTAGCCGACAATGCAGGATATACCATAGCCGCCGCGGTGGAACCTCTGGCAACCATGACGACCTCTACCACACCTTGGTACGCTGATCTTGTAAACTTCTTGGTTAGTGGTATTTTTCCTCATAACATGAATTACCAAGGGAAAAAGAGGTTCCAAAATGATGCAAAACATTTTTATTGGGATGAACCTCTTTTGTTTAAGCAATGTGCAGACAAGGTGATTCGGAGATGTGTACCAGAGGAAGAAAAAAAAGAAGTCCTCCACCATTGCCACAACTCACCATATGGGGGACATTTTGGAGGAACCAGAACTGCAACCAAGGTTCTCCAATTAGGACTCTATTGGCCGACATTATATAGAGATGCCCAATCATACTAGAAATAGTGTGACAGATGCCAACAGACGGGTAACATCTCAAGTAGGAACGAGATTCCACTACATAATATTCTAGAAGTCGAACTATTCAATGTATGGGGAATCGACTTCATGGGCCCGTTTCCATCATATTGTGGGAACTTATACATACTGCTAGCAATGGATTATGTGTCCAAGTGGGTGGAAGCCATTGCCACACCAAAGGATGATTCCAAAACCGTTCTGAAATTTCTCCAAAAGCATATCTTTACACTGTTTGGAATCCCTAGAGCCATCATAAGTTACGAGGGGAGACACTTTGACAACAAATTGATTGCCGCGACATTGAAGAAATTTGGTGTCACACACAAAGTTTCCACGACATACCACCCTCAGACCAATGGGTAGGCTGAAATATCAAACGTGGAACTGAAGAGCATTCTCGAAAAGGTGGTTAATCCATCTAGGAAAGACTGGTCTCTTCAAATCTATGATGCATTATGGGAATATAGAACAACCTATAAGACCCCATTGAGCATGTCACCCTATCGGCTCGTGTATGGAAAAACATGTCACTTGCCCTTTGAGATTGAACATAAGGCATACTATGCCATCATGACAGTAAACCTACACTAGAACAAAGCCGGGCAAAAGAGACTCTTCTTGAAAAACATTTAAAATGCATGCCAAATTAGGGAAAAGGCATAATTGCCAAGTAGCTTCCTAAAGATTCTAAGATTTTCACTCTTCTTGAAAACCATTTTCAACTTTTAAATCTTTACATTTTGGTCACTTAACAAAAATGTATACTTTCAAAAACTTGTTTTTGTAGAATTGATTTGACCAACCTATTAAACAACATTTTAGAAGATTTTAGAATTTTTTTCACTTTTTTATCCTATCCCGAACTCCGATCTCCCAAAACCACCTTTTAAACAGTTCGAACCACCGTCACCGGTTCCACCAGTCTAACACGACTTGGAAAAACATCTAAGCCCAAAATTGGGGTGTTACAACTCTCACCCATTTAGGAAATTTCATCCTCAAAATTTTACCTGAAGGAAAAAGATGTGGAAACTGCCTCAACATGTCCGTCTTGCTTTCCCACGTGGCCTCCTCAACTGCTCGGTGTTGCCACAACATCTTCACAAGCTCAATCATCTTGCCACAAAGAACTTTGCTACTCGAATCCAAAATTCTCACCCGTTCTTCATTATAGGACAAATCCGGATTCAACTCAATTTCCTTATTCGGCATCACATGTGAAGGGTCCGATTAATATCTCCGCAACATAGATACATGAAACACATCATGGATCTTTTCCAACTCAGGAGGCAACCTCAACCGATAAGCCACGGGACCAACTCACTCCACAACCTCACATGGCTCAATAAACCTCAGACTAAGCTTCCCCTTACGTCCGAACCTTATCACATTCTTCCAAGGCGATACTTTAAGGAACATGTGATCTCCAACCGCAAACTCAACCTCTTTACGCTTTAAATTCGCGTAAGACTTCTGAAAATCCGATGCAGCCTTCAACCGCTCACATATGAGCTTAACTTTTTCAGTTGTTCCTTTGAGCATATCCGGCAAAGAAAGCAACTTTTGCCCCACCTTAGCCCAACAAAGAGGCATTTTACACTTCCTCCTATACAAGGCCTCATACGGTGCCATTTGAATACTTGCCTGAAAGCTGTTATTATAGGCAAACTCAACCAACGGCATATGCTTTTCCCAAGAACCTTGGAAATCAATCACACAACATCGTAACATATCCTCAAGCACTTGGATAACTCGTTTCGACTGCCAATCCGACTGAGCATGATATGAAGTGCTGAAATTCAACCGCGTACCTAACGCCTGATGTAAACATTCCTAAAACCTTGCTGTAAACCTCGTATCTCTATCCAACACTATAGACTTGGGCACACCGTGCAAACGCACAACCTCAACAATATACAACTCCACTAACTTGTCCAACGAATACGCAGTATGCACAGCCAAGAAATGTGCACACTTTGTAAAGTGATCCACAATCACCCACACAGAGTTCTTCTTTGATGGTGAAAAGGTAACCCTGATACGAAATCAATCGTAATCCTTTCCTATTTCCACTTGTAACACCCGGGTTTGGGGGTCGAGTGAATTAAAATAATAAAATATTATTTTGGGCTTCGTGTTTTCAAAACAAATATTTTATGTTGGACTTAATTTGATTTCAAACCCAAATCCCTTGGATTTTAGAAATTGGGCGATTTCCATCTTATTAATGGCAATCTTGTAATTATTGAGACTTGTAAAATAAAAACACCCCTATTTCAAAACACCCAAACTATTCATCATCTTCTACCTTCAAGCCTTTCTAACGTGAAAAACCTCTTCCTCCATTGGAATCGCTATTCCATCACTATTCTTCCTCATCTTTGGTGATTTTTCAAAGATAAACCCATATTTGACTTGTTCTTATCATTTTCTACAAGTCTATAGTTTTATTTTTCATTAAAACCCATGATTTCTCATTTTAGAGTTTTGAAAGTTTGGATTAAAAATGTGAACTTTATTAGCTTTAACTTAAGTTTTCGGTTTTTTTATGTTAGATAAGATGTCTACAATCTAAAAGGTCCAACATACTTGATTTTTACATGGTTTTATGATGATTCCCGAAATTGGGTTTTAGAGAGGTTTTAGAAGGGTTTTAGGTTGAGTTTTGGGGTGTTTGGTGTGGGAATTTGTTGGCTGATGGTTAGGCTATGTATATGGGTTATTTTGGAAGCTTTTGGGAGTAATATAAGTACTGAAATCAGTGGTTTTGGGCTGTTCTTTGAAGCTGCTCGGGAATGAGGATTTTGGGGTTGTTTTTAGCTTGAAATCATGTGTTTTGTGCTTGGTTTGTGTTTCGGGTTGCTACTTTGGTTTGTGAACTGATTTGTGATTATTTGTATTGTGTTGGGATGTTTAGAAGCAAGAATTTGTGTTGGTGAAGCCTCGGGAACGAATCCGGAATCGTTGGGAGCTTGGTCGGCTTGTGTTGTTGAGCTTGGAATAGTCGGTGAGTGGTTAAACATTTTTAAATGGTTTTCAAGTGTACGTTCAAGCATGTGGACTAGGTCGAGCTTGGTAGACCCACCTAGAGTTAGAGACCTTGGTTGAACTTTAAATGGTTGAGTATGCCTCTTGTTTCATGTTAATTGTGATTATGATGGTTATGTATATTGTGTTATACATGTGTGTTGAGGCATGGCATTGGCGCATTGTTATATGCATATGGCTTGTGCATGACGGTAAGTCATGGTGAGTACGTGCTAAGCACTGAAGTTGATATGAAATGGTATTGTGAAAGGTTATGGATTGTGTTAGTATTGGCACTAGTATGCTTGGGTACAATGATCGATCATTAGGATGTTTTAGTGTGCACACGAGAGTCTAAATGCGCGCGTGGTCTTGGTGATGGTAGTCATCAAGATGGAGTACGGGTTCCCCCAGAAATCTTCTTATATATATGTTAGTCGGTGATGAGTGGAATCCTATCGACGGGGCGTGAAGATGAGTGGAATCCCCTCCGCGTGAAATAGTGATGAGTGTAATCCCACCGTAAGGTAATGGTTGTGGTTGGATGTGAGTTCCAACGGTTATCCGCGTATTCGAGTCATAGCTAGGTGCCAATTGGATTGATATATGTGTTGCCAATACGGATTGTGGAATGTGTTTGATAATACATTGATATATGTATTTCCATGTGTTGAGCTTATGACCTGTTGAGCATGACATGATAATGATATTGTGTTCATGCATCATTGATATTTGGACCCATGTGGTTCAAAGGTAAGATCATACATTCTACCTTGGTTGTGTGCTCGTTCTTGGACCCTGCATTGTTGATGTTTGTTTTATGAGCTTACCCTCACTAAGCTTTATGCTTACACTCTCTTTTGTTCGACAATACAGATCCATAGTTCGTGGGTTGCTAGTGCAAGGGGAGGGCCTCCAAGTGTGCTAGTTGCGCTTTTGATCCTCAAGTATGAACTATTTAAGTTATGGATGTAATAGACAAGCAATGGGATTTGAGCTTTTGATTCATGTTATTGTTATGTGTTAGGAGCATGTTAGACTCCTATGTTTTGTGGATGTTTGCTTAAGGCTTGCTCATACCTAGTATGTTGGCCTTGTGCCCTTTATGATTGCTTAAGTGTATGTTCTTGTCTAAGCATGCTATCTTGAATGCTATGTGTTATGTGTTGAGCATGCTTGTTGTTGTGGATCTTTGTTGAATTGATGCATCCTTTCAATGTATGGATTTTATGTATGTTATGTGTTGAGCATGCTTGTTGTGAGGTGTCTTGCCTTTTCAGTTTATGCATGTTTGGTCGTGGGAAGTCTTAGTTGGTGTTTTGAGGCAACCTTGTGCCTTAAACCAGCTAAAACTTGTCTGTTCGCAGCAGGCGTATCGAAACGGTTGGTCCTGTTTCGATACGGTCCTCGTGTTCCAGGCCAAGCGTTTCGATACGCGGGAGGGGCGTTTCGATACCATTTTGCTACTGGAAATCTGAGATTTTGATGAGAATTTGAGGGTTTCGAAACGGTCTTCGTAGCGTTGACCACGAGAAGTTAACCGATGAGGGCGTATTGATACGGTCAACAAGCGTTTCGATACGGTCTCGTCAGGTTGACTTGGGCCAGTTGACCTAGTCAAGGTGTATCAATACACTCTTTGGGCGTTTCGATACGGCATGCAGGTTAAATTAAAATGGGTTGTTTTTGATTCGCTCTTTGCATCTTTGCCTCGCTTGTTTCTTCCGTTGTTGTCTTTTCACATAGGACATCTTATTGCATCTAGATAAGATAATAATAAAAGAAAAAGTTTTCTCGGGTTGTTAACCGAAGTGGAGCCTTAACGGGTTTCGCCTCGGTTATCCCCGTGTAGCCTGCTCGGATCGGTCAGTCGCCCGGACCGGGACGAGGGGGTTACAGCACTCAGGTATCCTCAAAGGCTGTAACAAACCAGAAGGAAACTGATGCTCAGCCTTCACTCATTGGCAAACCATACATTTGCTAACACAATTGTCCACATCCTTTTTAAAACCTACCCAGTAGTACTCATCCTTCAGCCACAATACATCTTAGTACTACTAGGGTGCATAGCAAAAGGACTGCTATGGGCCTCAGTTAAAATAGTGCGCCTCAACTCAACATCTTCTGGCACCACTACTCGACTTTTGAAACAAAGAACTCCATCATCATTAAAGCGGAAATCCGTAGCCTTACCATCAACTATATCCTAAACATGAGGCACCAACGAATCATCCAACAACCTCTTTTTCTTAATCAACTGAATTAAAGAAGGTTTCACTTGTAACTTGGCTATCAAGTCACCATCCCGTGATATACTCAAACGAGAAAACATAGCTCTCAGCTCAACAACCACCTTTCTACTCAAAGCATCGACCACAACATTGGCCTTCATAGGATGATACTCAATAGTCAAATCATAATCCTTAAGCAACTCTAACCATCTTCGTATCCTAAGATTCAACTCCCTCTGAGACATAAGGTACCTCAAACTCTTGTGGTCGGTATAAACTACACACCTTTCACCATAAAGGTAATGTATCTAAATCTTTAGAGCAAAAACCACTGCCGCAAGCTCAAGATCAGGCGTAGGGTAGTTGCGCTCATGCACCTTCAACTGTCTTGACGCATAAGCCACAACCTTCCCACCAAGCATCAACATGCAACCCAAACCAATGTATGATGCGTCGCTGTAGACTACAAACTCCTTACCCAATTCTGGTTAAATCAAGATAGGAGCTTGCGTCAAAGCTTCCTTCAACTTCTCGAAAGCTTGTTGCCTAACATCCGTCCACTCAAAACAAACATTCTTTTGCAACAACTTGGTCAAAGGAGCAGCAATCTTAGAAAAACATTCGACAAACCTTTGGTAGTAAACATCCAATCCAAGGAAACTACACACTTCCATCACTGACTTAGACGTCTTCCAACTCATCATCGCCTCAACCTTGTGTGGTTCAACTTGGATACCTTCGACTGACACCACATGTCCAAGAAAAACCACTTCCTTGAGCCAAAACTCACACTTGCTTAGCTTAGCATAAAGCTGATTCTCCAACAACCCTTGCAACACAATCCTTAAGTGTCTATCATGATCCTCCTCGATACGTGAGTTCACAAGAATATCATCGATAAACACCACCACAAACTGATCCAGAAACTCATAGAACACCCTATTCATCATGTCCATGAATTCAGCTGGTATGTTCGTCAAGCCAAACAACATCACCAAGAACACATAATGGTCGTACCTCGTCCGAAAAGCTATCTTAGGTACATCCACATCCTTAACCTTAAGCTGGTAATACCCAGACCTCAAGTCTATCTTTGAAAACACCGAAGCACCACGAAACTTGTCAAACAAATCATCGATCCTCGGCAAAGGGTACTTGTTCTTAATCGGCAACTTGTTCGGTTGCCTATAATCAATGCACATATGCATGGTACCATCCTTCTTCTTCACAAACAAGATCGGTGGACCCCAAGGCGAAATACTCGGCCTTATGAACCCTCGGTCAAGCAACTTCTTGAGCTGCGTCTTCAACTCCTTAGGTGCCATGCGATAAGGAGCAATGGACACCAGAGTCGTATTCTCATACAACTCTATACCAAACTCAACCTCTCGGTTGGGTGGCAACCCTGGCAACTCTTCCGGAAATACACTCGGAAACTCACATACAGTTTGTATGTCTTGCACATGCACTTCCTTCGTGTTAGGATTCATCACATATGCCAAGAAAGCTTCACATCCCAACTCCATCATTCGACTCACTTCCAGAGCTGAAATTGCGTTAGACAAGAACTTTACATTCTCGCCTACAATTACTACCTCACAATCATCCGTAAGCTTCAGGGTGACTCGCTTAACATCAAAATCCACCACAGCTTGGGGTTCAACCAACCAGTCCATCCCAAGAATCACGTCAAAGTCATAAAAAGGTAGTTCCATCAAATCAACAAAAAATACATAACCTTGAACAGACAACGGGCACTTCCTATACAATTTCCTTGTAACCACAGTCTCACCAAAAGAACTCTTTACTTGCATTCCTACATCTAGCATCTCAACAAGAATATCAAGCAAATGTGCATGCTCACCCAAGATATATGAATGCGTAGATCCAGAATCAATCAAGGCTAACATGGAGGTTAGGGATTACTCAAGATATGAAGCCACACTTTCTAGAGATGCAAGTAACTACTAGGTTGTATTTTCTTGAAGACAAGCAATAGTTCGAGTTTGGGGGCGTGTTAAGTGTGTAAAAGTCCTACATTTTAGCCCTAGTTTAGCTCAATTATTGTTGCACTTAAGCATGTTTTAGTTGCATTTATTAGGTAACCATACACAAAATTGCATAGATTAGATAATCTGCCCTATTTGATGAATTTCATTGTTTTTCTCTATAAAAGATACTATTCATGTATGTGTTTTACTGTGCGTAGATACCCTTCCAGACAGACCTTGTCGAGGCATCAAGGAAGGCAGAAGAAAGGAGCTTAAATATCGATGGAAGATGTTGATGAACCTAATGAAGAGCTGATCATACTATGCAACAGAGGATAAGCCTATAGTAAGGAGCCATGCTCAGTTACTCACACCAATACAGACCTCTACCGAGGTAGCAGATTGTATGCTGCCAAGGCAGCAGCCCAAGGAAACTGAAAAAATGCAAAGTGGTATGCGATTGAAACAACACATCAAGCGTGATTTTTAGAGACCACTTGCATGAGGATCGGATCCCAATAGCTCAAGAAAAGCCACGGTCAAAGTTATGGTGGAAAAAGTCAAACATGAATCTAAGAAGAATTAATGATAGAAATTTGTTCTTTTATTGAGTTGTAATCTGATTCAAACTAGTACACCTACCCTAAACCGAATTTGACCTAAGCCAAGCCCTATAAATACATACTCTAGCCAACTAAGAGATGAGATCGAGTGATTTCTGAGAAACCCTAGAGTTTCCATTCATCCATCATGTTCTAAACTTTTCCTAAGGCTAAGGGTTGGTTTTGTTGAGTAGTTGTGAGAGATTGCTTGTATTCGTTTAGGTTAAAGTTATTGCAGTAAAATTCAAAGTTTGTTTATTCTTGGTTTTCAATTGTTTGCAATCAAATCGGGAGAGGAAGTTGCAATTTATCTATTTGTTCAATTTCGGGAGAGTTGAACTCAAGAAACAAGTAAACACGGTTTTATCCAATCTAGGGTAAAACTACTTTGGCTTAGGAATAAGTTGGAAGTTCAACGGCTATAAGAGGCTTAGCATTGGTTGGTGTTCATCATTTGATTCACGTCGAGAGGTATTATCAAGACGTGTTCTCCAATAGCACTTCGACTTAGGGATAAGAAGGAGTTACGTAGTCTCTACTGAGGTGAGCATCCGCCAAGGTAGTTTTCTGTCCAGACTGTTAAGACGATTCTGCAATACTTTGCCGAGATGGGGTATTCAAAATTTACACTATAACGCATACCAATACCGACCTATTTTCTCAATCTAATTTCTCGACTCTTTATTTTAATTGCTTTTAGTTTAATCGGTTCAAACAAAACATCAATTTACATTTTTTTATTTTTACTTGTACAAGAAGATAAATTCTAAAGGGTTTCCCAATCCCTGTGGAGACGATATCTTTTATATTACAACTAGGCATAAGTGTACACTTGCACTTAAAGCATAACTATTCACAGCCTACATCTGGGTATTAGGTTGGAGGTCGTGTGAGATCCACCGTCAGAGTTGACGATCGAGCTAATGCTAGATAGTCTACCATTCATGTTAGAGACTACAGTTTTGCCACCGAGGAGATGTCAGGTACATGTGTTTGTTTTGGTTTCAGTTTTTACAACGATGGAATTTTGATATCTCCTATATATAATGGATTTGGTTCTTGTTGGATAAGTGTTGTGGTAAGATCTAGAGGTCAATGTTGGTTTGTTTAGCTCGACATTTTTGCAAGATATTATAGGTGATGTGTTTATTGTGGGTGGTAGGTGGGGATTGAGAGTGACAGTCTCCGTAGACTTGTTAGATTTACTCTCTCCCTAGTTGGTAGATGTTACCCTTGGTGTAGGATGGTCGTGTAAGTTTGATGTATGCCTTGGTTTTCGAGCTAGAGTCTCAAAGTTTTGAGGTTTGAGATAAACCATGTTATTGGTAATGGACGCGATGAACCTTTGCCTCTTTAGAGTGAAGGTTGTGTTCTTGTGATGTTTTTTTTCTAAAGACGGTCTTGTAAGTTGCAAGACGTTCTTAAAGCGCGTTGGATACGCGAGTTGAGAGTCCAAAGCTTTTGCGTTGCAAACATTTGAGAGGTTGTTGGAGTGCTCTTCGATGAATGAGCGGGCTTACTTTCTTATTATGGATTAGAACCCACGATAGAGGTAATGTCGAGCTTGGTGTTTGTACCCATCACCTTGTGGTATGGCGCCGACTAAACTTTTAGAGTGGGGACTAATTTTCAAAAGTGAGTGGATACGGGTGTCATCGCCAAGTGGATCACCTTGGGACATGCCTGTGTTGTTATGGCGAAGAGTGATGGCGTTGGATGTGGTGAGTCGATGTATATCGATGGTGGACTGTTACTCATTCCATGGGTTTGATGATCTTGCAAATGGTTGAAGAGTTTCGAGTTTTCCGTATGATGGTTTAGAGTTGGAGTATCGTAAGTTGTAGGGTAAGTAGAAGTCATGATAAAGATTGTGTTTGATGTGATATTTGGACGTTAAGGACAAGTTGTGAAGTGGTTTGGACTCACGAGTGCGTCAATGTAATCTCAAGTTTAATGATTTAAATGTCTGATCTATCGAGTTTTGTAATGGGCTGTCTACATGTATAGTAAAATAGTGAGAATACAATCAAATTAGCATAGCGGAAGTGTCGTTTAACGGCTATGGTTAGGCGGAACTGGGATTCTTGTGTGGTAACAGATCCCGTTAGAGGACCCGTATGGAAATCCTTGTGGGATTGTTAGACATTTAGTACAACTGTTCGTTGGAATTAAGTGGCTGGTTTGGAATAGCATGTTCGAACATTCGAGGATAGTTAGGTGAGTTTTGATCTCTAGTAAAGAGTTCATAAGCAACAATAGTTTTCTTTTGGAATCTGAGTGGCTTAAGTGGTTAAACTACATGATCATGAGTTAGCCTTCGTTTGAGTTGGGGCGAGATCTAGTTAAGTGAAGTGCTAACTTCCGTCTTGACTAGCCAAGCTAGAAAGGAGGTTTGTTAATTCAAGATAGATTGGCAGTAGTGTAATATCCTCAATGTACCTTAGAAGGAAAATAAATTAAGTTGATTAATTAATTGAATTAATTGATCACAAATTAAATATAATTAGATGATTTAGTAGCTAATTGAATGAAATTGAAAATATGAGAGCTAAATAAAGATGACTTAAATAGGATTAAGCTTAAATAATTAAGTTGCACGCAAAAATTCAAATGGACCAAGTCTAACCCTTGTAAATTGCTAATTCTAGAAGAGACTTGAGAGTTAGAATTGAGTTTTCCAGCCCCTAATCATTTCCTTGGCCGACCACTTGAGAGAAGTGGGAATTTTATTATGTATGGGATTGATGTTTTGAATATGTCAATAAAGAATAGGATATGTATATTGTTTACTTGTATGGTTTGAATAATTAAGTTATAAGTAAGAATAAACTTTAACAACACACATCTGGTAAGTTAAGTAAATGAATTGTCTAATTTGGTTGTTTATGTTTGAGATTGAATGTCGTGAAATCGAACATGTTAGACTTATTTGCTAAATTTTGGTTGATCGTTGCCTGCTAGTCAAGCAACTCATTCTTTCGGAATGAGTTGTAATAAGTTTTAAATTTTTCTTGTTTTCGACCCGACGCCTCTCGATCGGTTTACTACTAAACTGGGAGAAAGGTGTCACAAGTAGAGTTCAGTTATTAGAGTTTTGCTTGCCCTTGGAAACATTGGGTTATAGTGGTGATAAATGACAAAAAAGTGCTCCTAGTAGTGTACCTTGAAGAGGTTTCATGTTCTAGACTTGAATGAGATTTGAGTTATAACAACCATTCTCGGCATAGTCGTGAACTGGGTCAGAGTGTGCTACCGGTGAATGGTACGGTGATCGGTGCAGTAAAATTTCATTTGATATCCGATATCCGATGTTCAATGCAATGCTTATCGGGACTTACCGATATGTCCGTTAAACGAACCCGTGGTATAACCTTAAAAAAGTTAGCTATGTATTCAAAATTGATAAGAATGATTTCAGGAAGGTTCTTCGCCTAAGCCCGAAACTCCGACTACACTCACCTTGCTAATCCGAGGCTCCTATGGTTCTTGGATGACAACGCCCTTATTCCTAGCTTCTGTTGGTGTCGATGGATAATCTAGATCGATCTCCCGAGATAGGAAAATCAATAGGGAATCGTTAGAACAACATTTCGATATCGAAATCGATATAACATTACAATAATCAATATCTAAACTTAGGATAGCAATAGCTAACTCGATAACCATGGATGACCAAACCCTAGCTTAAATTAAACTTAGTTTATCCATGGAATTCAATGATAACTTAGGAGGATTAGCTTACCCGATAGAGAACAACAATTCAATATCAAAATCTTAAAGAAAATTCAAGCTTTACAAGGTCACCAATAGAGGTGCTTGCTTCAAGGAAGAAAGAGATGAGATAGAGGTGCTAGCTTGTTAATGTTCTCGAGTAAGTTTCAATCCTTCTTTTCCTTTCATTTATTAACTTGGCCGAAAGGCTCTTTCCCAAGGATGAAGTACTTTCAATCCATTGGTTTAAGGAACGAGAATTGTTTTGTGGAAATACTAATCGCAAGATTAGTCCCTCTACTTTCGATAGTTCAAGATTTTGCCCCCATAGTTCCAATTTTTACAATTTAGCCACTAAAAGAGTCTATCTTATTCAAGTAGGTCCAAGTTCGGTAATTCGGTTTAAATAGAGATCAATAACATAATAATGGACTAAATAAAATAATTGGAACAATATTTGGACCTTTATGATTTAGGGTTTCAGATCACCAGAACCCTAATCTCAGCTAGACCAATTTTCAGAGTCTTACAACTCTCCCCCTTAAAATAAATTCATCCTCGAATTTTACCTGATTCAAAGAGATGCGAATATTGTTTCCTCTTGGTTTCCTCTTGTTCCCAGGTAGCCTGTTCCACTTAATGGCTCCTCCAGAGTACTTTAACCAACGATACATATTTATTACGAAGCCTCTTCACTTCCTTTGCAAGAATTTGCACCGGTTTCTCCTCGTAAGATAAATTTGGTTGAACTTCAAAAAATTCAGGTTCAACAATGTGCGAGGGATCAGATCGATATTTCCGGAGCATAGAGACGTGAAATACATCATGGATCTTGCTTAATTCGAAGGGTAATGACAAACGGTAGGCCACTGGGCCAATCCTTTCGACCACATCAAAGGGTCCAATGAATCGGGGACTCAATTTCCTTTTTTTGCCGAATCGTAGGATCTTTTTCCATGGTGAGACTCTGAGGAAAGCTTTCTCACCCACTTCATACTGGATATCCCTTCCTTTAAGGTCAGCGTAGGCCTTCTGTCGATCAAAGGCAGCTTTCAAACGTTCATGGATGATGGTGACCTTTCCTTTGGTTTCTTGAAGTAACTCAGGGCCCAATAGCTTGCCTTCACCGAGTTCAGACCAACACAATGGAGTACGACAATGTCTACCATACAACGCATCGTACGGTGCCATCTGAATGAAAGCTTGATAGCTATTGTTATAGGAAAATTCAATGAGAGACAGGGACTTCTCCCATGTTCCGCCAAAATCAATGATACACGCTCGTAGCATGTCTTCTAAAATATGAATTACCCTTTCCGATTGACCATCGGACTGAGGTTGAAAAGCGGTACTGAGATTAACTCTAGTGCTTAGAGCTTCTTGCAAGGTTCTTCAAAATCGAGAAGCAAACTGGGGATCCCGATCGAAGATGATAGACAATGGTACTCCATGAAGCTTAATCACTTCCTTGATATACAAGTCAGCTAATTTAGAGAGATCGTAGTCCATTCTAACATGTATGAAATGGGCTGATTTGGTGAAACGATCTACAATGACCCATATAACATAATGTTTTGAGAGAGTTAATGGTAGACCACTAACAAAATTAATAGTGATCTTCTCCCATTTTCATTTCGGTGGATCGATAGGTTGTAATAATCTGGTATGTGCATAATGTTTTTCTTTAACTTGTTGGCACAAAAGATCTTCATGCCCGGCTACCAATACAATTCACATAGGTCTTTGTACATCTTCACGGACCCCGTGTGAACAGAAAATGAGCTCGAATGAGCTTCCTTAAGAATGTCATCACGAAGGGATTTATCATTGGGAATACAGACCCGATTACGAAAACATATGAGTCCTTCAAAATTGATCTTAAAATCAGGATTATCCTGGAGTCTCGAAATAATGGATTGAATTTCTGGGTCTCGTTCCTACAATTTCATAATTCTTAAAATGATCATAAATTGAACTTGAAGTTTAGCTACAAGACCACAACGCCTCTAGATTCGAAAATGATCATTAATAGCTTGAGGGGTGATAATCAATGAAAAGATCGTAATCCTTGAGGAGTTCCATCCATCTCCGTTACCGAAGATTCAACTCCTTATTTGTCAAAAGGTATTTGAGACTCTTATGATTGGTAAAAAGGTAACATTTTTCCCTGTAGAGATAATGTCTCCATATTTTCAACGCAAAGACAACCGCAGCCAGTTCCAGATCATGGGTACGATAATTCATTTCATGTGGCTTTAGTTGTCGGGAAGCGTAGGCAGCAACCTTCCCTTCCTGCAGCAACACACATCCTAACCCGAGATGTGACGCATCGCTGTAAACTCTATAGTCCTTCCCGAACTCTAGATGGGTTAGGACGAGTGCATGAGTCAATACTTGCTTCAACTGATCCAAGCTTCGTTGTTGTTCCTCGGTCCATACAAAAGGGGTCTCCTTCCATAAAATCTTAGTCAGTGGAGCTGATATCATAGAAAATCCCTTGACGAATCATCTATAATAGCTGGCAAGGCCGAGGAAACTCTTATCTTCCCCAACATTCTTTAGTGGGTGCCAATTGAGAATATCTTGAATTTTCTTTGGGTCTATCTGAATGCCCGAAGCCGATACAATGTGTCCAAGGAAAGAAACTTCGGTGAGCCAAAACTCGCACTTAGACAACTTAGCATACAATTGCTTCTCACGGAGTGTTTGAAGCACGATACAAAGGTGGTTGCGGTGCTCATCCACGTTCTTAGAATAAATCAGTATATCATCGATGAAAACTACCACAAACTTATCAAGGTAGGGTCTAAAAACTCGGTTCAGCAAGTCCATGAAAGTTGTTGGAGCGTTGGTTAGTCCAAAAGGCATTACCAAAAACTCATAGTAACCATACCTTGTACGGAAAGCAGTCTTGGGTACATCACAATCTTTAACACTCATCTGATAATACCCAGACCTTAGATCGATTTTGGAAAACACTGAGGCATCCTTAAGTTGATCAAACCAGTCATCGATCTTGGGCAATGTATATTTGCTTTTGATGGTTAACTTGTTTAGTTGTCGATAATCAATACACAACCTCATGGAACCATCTTTCTTCTTTACAAAGAGGAATGAAGCTCCCCAAGGCAAGGAACTCGACCGAATAAAGCCTTTATCAAGAAACTCTTGAATTTGAACTTTCAATTCTCCAAATTCAGTTGCAGCCATTCAATAAGGTGTAATGGAAACAAGGGTAATTCAAGGTTGCACTTCAACATCAAATTCACTTCACGGGTCGGAGGTAAACCTGGAAGTTCATGAGGAAAGATGTCGAGGAATTCACACACCGTATCAATTTCTTGTATTCGAGGTTAATCCTTGGCTTCTAAGGTTAAGGCATGCAATGAGGGGTTTCGTGACTTCATCAAAACTATGATTTCTTTACCAAGTCCTCAGAGATACAATTTCTTCTTGCTACAATCTACCTACGCTTGATGTTTAACAAACCAATCTACGCCTAGTATCACATCAAACTCGTAGATCGATAGGGCTAGAAGATCCGCTAGAATTGGAATCCCTTGAATCATTAAAGGATAGTTCTTACATATGAGGCTTATGGTGACACAATCACCTAACAGATTGGTCATGGAGACTTTTGGTGTTATAGGTTCACTAGACATTCCATGGTTTCTTACCAACTACATGCTTATGAAAGAATACGTAGGGCCATGATCAACCAATGCATACAAAGGATGTGAATATAATACAACAGTACCTACGATAACATCAGACTCGTCGTCTTCCTCCAGGCTCCTAACATGATACATCTGAGCAAAGGCCTTTGATTCTTGTTTATTACTGGACTTTCTTGAACCACCAGGTCTCCCTCTAACTCCCGATGATGCTTGTCTTGGCCCCTTTCCTTAAAAGGACTGAGCAGGTGATGCAATGTCTACTAGTGTAGTTGTGGATTTGGAAGGATTCTGGGAAAAATCTCGTATGAAGTGGCCCTGCTCACCACAGTAAAAACATGCTCCAGTCTGCCTCTAACATTGTCCTCCTGGATGTCGCTTCTGACAAAAGTTATAGACCGGATGCTGGTTACATTGATTTGAATCCCCAGTACTCTCAAATGAGGCTGCCTTGGTCATAGTTTGAGTAATGTTCTGAGGCTTCTCAATATTCCCAGAACGAGAAGGCTGTGGATACGAGCCTTGTTTCGAACCTTGGTACTTGCCCTTCTTATTCCATCTAGGATGTCTGTGTAAATTGTCCATAAGTTCTATATTTCATGCATATTCCATATCATATTATTGATGCTTTCGAGTATATTTTAGGCACAATGAGAATCATGCATTGCATTATACAGTATTCTTTACTTTGCCATGCTTTTTATTGATTATCGTTTATTTAGTAAGGAAAAGGCACAATGAGAATCATGCATTGCATTATACAGTTTTAGGTTCAGGTACTAGAGGCTGATAAATGGAGAGAGGAGCTGAGGCAACAGACCAAGGAGTTGTACTGATGCAGTTCTAGACAGAGAAAACAGCTGCCGAGTAGCTGACGCCGCCATACCTGCCGCTCAAGACAACAAGATAAGGAATTGGAGAACTGGAGTGCGATCTGTAGAGCAGAAAATCCTTATTCTAATGATGCTATCCACTCAATTTTCTGATGATTGTAGCAGTGGGCAGAGTTGCCGAAGGAGGAGTTGAGATTACTTGTAGAGCAAGGCAACGTGAAGAAGTCCACATTCAACTCAAAGAAGTCAGTATTTAAGGTTGCATTTAATGCAAAAGGTAATTTGAAGACTTCTACTCCAAGAAGGACTAGACCTAGCTAATGCCTATATATACCCATTGTACTTTTACTTCAAAAAAACTTAGGTTTTCCCTTAGGCATAGTTTAGGTTTTCTTGTCGCCATTATGTTCTAAATTCTCTTTGGGTTTGGGTTATGTTGTAAACTAGTGTCAGAACGGTTGTTTAGAATTTTAAGTTTGTTTTTGCAATAAAGCTTTAAGGTTTACTTATTCCTTGTTCTTCATAGTTTTCAATTAAGGTGAAAGATTAGTTGATTACTATCCATTTCCTCGGTATCGAGAGAGTCAAACTCACGAAAGGAGTAAGTACGGTCTTCACCTTAATCAAGTTTTGACCAATCCAGCCTAGACATAGGTTAGGGTTTAAGGCGGCTAAAAGAGAACGAACCAAACATTGATGTCTTTGCACGATTCACGTCGCGACTGATATTATCTGCAGTGGGCATCAACAACATTCTGACTTAGACATAAGAGGGATCACTTTGAAGCGTTTTATGAAGCCTTGAAGTCTGCCGAGTTCGCCGCCGAGACACACATCCATTCCACTGTCGGGGTAGCGAAAGCGTCACAGCAGCTAATCTGCCATCTCCCGCCGAGGCAGCGAAGTCTGGCAGCGCAAAGAAACTTGACCTTTTCAATGTAGTTTCACACTACTCAGCAGCATAACCCGACCCATTCGATCAATATGATCTCTTCCCTTTTCTTAAAAAATTCAACTTACTTGTGCATTTAATTTTCCCTTGTGCAGGAATTACGAGTCGAGTCAAGCTGTCCAATCCATGTGGGAGACAATATCTTTTATCCTATTACTTGACAGGAGTGTGCACTTGCGCTCATAAATAGAGAACACTAAAATGCTCTACAAGTTTTTGGCGTCGTTGCCGGAGATTGGTAACATCAAAATTCTTTCTTTAATTTCTATGCTTTTATTTTATTTGCATTTAATTTCTAGTTTTAATTATTTTTATTTTTAATCAAAAAAGAAGAATTTTACAGTTTCCTTTGCTAGTGCATGAACAAGGCAAACCCAAAAGGCGAAATAATTTATTGTGACGATATCGTACGAAGAGCAAGAAAACTCAAAACGGAAATTAGAACAACCCTAGGGAAAGCTAAAGAAGAAGAAAAAACAGAGGCAGTCATGGACGAAATAAACGTCAACCCTGCCAATGATGTTCAGAACGACAAGAATGGGCCGCAAGACCTGCCGCCCAAAGAACAGCAGCAAGTTCCACCTAGGCAGCCGCCCCTTATTCCGCCCATGCAACCACAATATGTTCAAACCACCAGGGATTATTTGGAACATGACTTTAGAGGGTTCGATCCTACAGTGACAGAAGATGCTTGGCAACACTTAAGTGGATTCCTGGATATATGCAGAGCTTTCAAAATCCACGGAGTCCACCAAGATGTGCTAAGGCTGAGGTTATTTCCTTATTCACTGAGGAATAGGGCAAAACACTTGGACAGAGCTGTGCAAAGACTTTTTGGATCGTTTCAGTCCATTGAACGTCACAAACAAGTTGAAAAACGAGATCACAGCCTTCCGAAAAGGGGATGACGAGCCAATGTATGAAGCATGGGAGCGGTAACAACAAATACTAAATAACTGCCCGCTTTATGGTTTTCCGCCTTGGACACATGTGTCAATGTTTTACAATGGGGTGAACTACCCAACTCGAATGATAATCGACTCCTCTAACAACGAAATCATCCTCGATAGACCTCGAGAGGAGGCACTACGGATTCTTCACCAAGCTGCCAAGAATGACTATAAGTACCCAACCGCCCGTCGAGGCGGCATAAGGCGGCTAGCTACTATGAACGAAGTGGAAGCCTCAGAATCTGTCAATGCCCGCCTCGACAAACTGATAGAACTGGTTATGAACATGGTAAAACCCACTGGAAAAAATATATGAGGCTAAGGTTGTAGAGCAATTCTGCGATGAGTTTGGGGGCAACCACGATTCCTCCAAATGTACCGCATCTGCCAATTTCATGGGAGGATACGAGAGGAACAGCAGGCCTGCCACAAACACGTACAACCCTGGATGGAAGAATCATCCAAACTCCTCCTGTAGTAATCCTAAAATTGATGCCAATCCATAACAGCAACAGGGAGGCTACCAACAAAACTTGTCACGACAGCTGCTTCAGCAGCAACAAAATATAAACACAAGTTCATTAGAATCCACCTTACATACTTTTGTATCCCGTACTAATGACTTTATGGTTCATACGAATAAATTTATTGACAAAATTGAATCTTTCATGGACAAGATTGAAATCAGGATGAATAACCATGAGGCAGCAATAAAGAATCTTGAAACCCAGTTCGGAAGGTTCACCCAGATTGTTAACACTAGGCCAATGGGTGGATTATCTAGTGATACGAAAACTACAAAAGGAAAATCCTATAAACAGTAAAAAGCTATAACGACTAGAAGTGCGATAACACTGCAAGAGCCATCAATCCATGCTACGAGAGAAACGGTACCTGCCAATCCAATCCCAGCCGCCCAACACTTTATTGTGGCAGCGCATGAGAAAGGCAACGCGGAATCGAAAAAAGAGCTGATAGATGGCACTATGAAGGAACAGATAAACTTTGAACCAGTTACAGCCTCCCAAGATAAAATCCTCCCTAAGGTAAAAATTGTAGACGCCACACCCTCGCCACCATTCCCACAAAGATTAAAAAATAGAAACAAGTTATGCAGTTCAGAAAATTCCTGGATGTTCTGAAGCAAGTAAAAATCAATCTTCCTCTGGTAGAATTGATCGAACAAATGCCCAGTTATGCTAAGTTCCTAAAGGATATGGTATCCAAAAGAACAAGGATAAGGAAATTTGAGACAGTGGCAGTAACGGAGGGATGCATGACCATGCTGCACAATATGGCACTACCCAAACAGAAAGATCTGGGCGGTTTCATAATTCCATGTTAAATAGGCAGCAACCATTCCGTACGAGCACTACGTGACCTGGGGGCAAGCATTAACATAATGTCCAAGTCTGTTTTCCAAAAATTGGGGATAAGAGACGCCCGCCCAACGGCAGTAATGGTACTACTAGCCGACAAAACATATGTACAACAAGAAGGAAAAATTGAAGACATCTTGGTGAAGGTGGAAAAATTCATTTTTCATGCCGACTTCTTGCTACTAGATTGTGAAGCAGATGAAAAAGCATCGATAATCCTAGGGCAACCGTTCCTAGCTACGGGCAGAACGCTGATCGATGTTGAAAAAGGTGAACTTACAATGAGGGTCAATGATCAACAAGTAAAGTTGAACGTCTTCCAAATCATGAGACAATGTGATGATCCGGATGAATGTCAGCTAATGGAGGCCATCTCAGAGTTCAATTTCGAAACTAACCGACCTTGCTTACAGCACGTGTAACGCCCGGGTTTGGGGCCCGGGAGATAACCGAGTTTGGTTAAACCGGTTCGGGTTAGTTTAATCGAAAGAAAACATTTTTAATAGACAAAAATAGGTCTTTTAATTAAAGGGATTTTAAAAAAGGGCCTTTTGGTAAAAAAAGTTAAATGGATTTTTGAGATAGGTTTTGAGTTAAAATAAAATACATTATTTCAAAATTTGCTATATTTTCTTCTTCCCCGAGAGTTTTTCACGTTAGAAACTCCCCAACCATAGCCACAACCTATTTCTCATCAATATTCAACATTTGGAAGTTGAAGGAGGTAAGCAACTTGATTTCTTAATCATCTTTTCATTTCAAACTTGCTTGTAACACCTTCTTTTCAAAAGAAGGGAGGTTTTTCAAGTTCTCCATTTTTGGTAAAAATGGGGTTTTTGAGGGGTTTAGGCTCTATGGTGAAAACAATGGTTTGAGTGAGTTTGAAAGGATGTTTTGAGTGTAAAATGGTGCTAAGATGTTGGGTTTAACATGAAATCCCGGATTTTGTGAAAATGGGTGATTTTGATAAATGGGTTTTTGGGTTTTTTTGGCTTAGAAATGGTGGAGAAGGGTTACTAATGCTTGGGAGTTGTTGGGTTGATGTTTTGGAGCATTTGAACATGGTTTGGATGTTAAATTGAGGGGGATATGGCTGACTTGAGGTTAATGTATGTTTGAGGATAGTTTGGGTTAGTTTGGAGTAGAAATGAGATGCTTGTTATTGTCGGATGTTGATGGTAATGATTTCAACAAGTTAGAATGTTGAAAGATGTATTAATTCCCTGTTTTGATTTGGGTAGAAGCAGCGGATAATGATTCGGGTCCTTCGGACATCACATCGGGAGTTGTAGAAGCTTGAAGGAGAACCATTAGCTTATATCGGGTTTTGAGCTAGTGAGTGGTAATGTTTTGAAGTTAAAATGATTTCAAAGTGGATTCTTGGGGGTGGAGCCTTAAGGGCTAACCTAAACCCAAGTGTAAGTTTGCTTATACTTGCCTTGCTTAGTTGCTTGTTGATGTACGTGTTTATACGTGTTGTGATGTTGATTTCAGAATGCTTTTATTCCCGTTCTAATGTTGTTGTGTAGTCGTTGTTGATGTCAAGCCTCGCGTGATGGTTGTCGTTGCTTACGGTGATGTGTAGTCCTATCAGAAAATGCTAGTTGTTTTGTACGGTGATGTGTAGTCCCACCGAGAATGGTTGTGTATGTGCTAACCATGTTTGGCTATACTTGTGTTTATTTCATCTCTTACTTAAATGGTTTTGTTTCCAAAACTAAGATTTTATGTTTTGAACTGCATTGTTGTCATGTTTTAGAGCTCCGCTCACTAAGCTTTAAGCTTATGCTCTCTTTTTCCAGCAATGCAGATCGTTAGGGGTTATGGGAGGCAAGTGGGCAAGGAAGGAATTCTTGGAGTTCTTGCTAAGCTCATAGTATAGTTTATGCATTGTAATAATGCTTAGACAATGGGAGTAGTAGGCTTTTGTTATGGAGTTGGTGTTCAACCTCCTAAGTCTTGTTATTGTTAATGTTGTTGACATGTTTAAATGTTGAAGCATGTCTTGTTATGGTCTTTGACTCTTTTGGTGGATGTTAAGCATGTTTGGTTGCTCCTTATACCTTGGTTGATGAAATGAGCTTTGTTTTGTGCTTGAATTCCTTAAATGAATGTCTTTTGTTTGCCTAAAGTTGTATGCATATTTATATGATGTTCTAATGCCTACTTAAGTTGTTTAGGATAGTCCCTTGTGCTTAAAATCAAAATCTGCAGACTTTTTGTGTAGGGCGTATCGGTACGCCCAAGGGCGGTATCGATACGGTCCCTTGTTTTTAGGCCTAGCGTACTGATACGCGGGGGTGTATCGATACCCAATTTGCTCTCTGGAAATCTGAGATTTTGACGAGAAATTTGTGTATCGGTACGGACTTTAAGCGTACTGATACGGTCTTAGGGTTCACTTTGAGTTTTTGACCGTTGAGAGCGTATCGATACCAGCCTTGGAGGGTATCGATACGGACTCTCAAAGTTGACTCTGGGGAAGGTTGACTATTGAAGGCGTATCGATACGGTCCTTTGGAGTATCGATACGCCCTTAGCTAAATGGATAAAAATTTGTCTTTAATTGTCAGTTTTGCTTGGATCGAATTAGTGGTTGTTTGGTTGGTTTGTTTGGTGGTATCAGAGTCTCCATTACGAGGTCTCCCGAGAAGGTAAGTCAAGTGAGTTGGTTTGTTTGGTTGTTTGCTATTGCACGGTGTATGAAAGCATGTTTTATTGATCTTGTTGTTGGTTGAGGTTTAGTCGAGTGTTCCCATTGCTAGATGTTGTTATTGAAAAATAGTTTTGGTTTAAGGAGCTTGAGAACTTGGATCCTTGCCCTTGCTAACCTCATGTTTTCTTGTGTGTGATGTGTTTGTTGTTTTAGATTTTATCTTCGTTATGGTAAGATCGAGAGGACGACCTAGAGTGGGTGACCAGGCACCCGAGGATGTGCCTCCTATTCCTCCTGCTCCCGATGGTAATGGGGTGGGTGGCGAAGGTAATGTGCCTCAGGCCGGTGCGAATGCTGGAAATGATGGTAATGGACCTCAGGCCGGTGAAAATGTTGGGGGTAATGGAACTCAGGTAGGTCAGGGTCCGACAGGTGAGGACATGACTCATTTGATTCAGACTATAGTCGGGGCTTTTCAGACAGCTTTGGCCGGTATACATGATGCAGCACCACCTTAGGGTGCAGCGACAAGTTTACCCCTTGAGAGGCTTCGTAGTTTGGGTGGAGTTGAGTTCTGTGGTTTGACTCCCGAGGGTTTAGAGGCTTGGCTTGAGAGTACTACACACATCTTAGGTCAGATGGAGTGCTCAGACACTCGTAAGTTGGGTTGTGTTGTCTCCTTACTTCAAGGAGATGCGTATGCTTGGTAGACTATCCTTACTTCGGGTATGGCAGAAGCGGATGTCACTTGAGAATTCTTCAGAACAGCTTTTAAGAAGAAGTATCTTGGAGTCTGATATCAAGATGAGAAGAAGAGATAGTTTATGGCCTTGGTTCAGGGTAGTAAGACGGTGTCCCGGTATGAGGTTTAGTTTGTGAGGTTGAGCCAGTATGCTCCCGAGTTGGTTCCCAGTGAGAGGGAAAGGTGTGAGAACTTCCGTTATGGTTTGACTAGAGATGTGAAGACTTATATGCTTGCCTCTGAGTACACCGAGTTTGATGTTTTGGTCTCTAGGGCCAAGGAGCAGAACTTGGGCTCGAGTACCCGTGCGAGTGGGTTTGATTCCGGGAAGAGACATGTGGATTAGGACAAAGATCATGCCAAGAGGCATATAGACAGGAGGTATCATCCCGATTCGAGGCATATGGTCGGTAACCATGGATGGGGCCATCAAGGCCAAGGAGTTGTTGTTCACACTCTTGAATGAATTAGATGCGGGAGACGCCATCCGAGCGAGTGTATGAGTACCTTTGGGGTATGTTGGAAATGTGGCTCCTGAGATCATTTGAGGCGTAACTGTCCACAGCCGGCTAGAGGCGGATCGGCTCCAGCTAGGGGATTTGAGCATCAGAGAGGCCGTGGGCGTGGTCAAGGTAATTTTCAGCCGAGGAACGATGTTCAGAGGAACTTGGCTCATGTAATGGAAGTTCAGCCCGAGGGTGGAGGACCGATTAGCGTGTATGCACAGCGGGAGGCTGGGAATGACACAGATGTCATCATAGGTAATTTCTCGATACAATCTTTGACTTTTCTTTCTTTGATAGATTCAGGTTCGATACATTCGTATATTTTGGGTGAACATGCAAGGTCCCTAGGTCTACCGTATGAGTGGTTAGAGGTAGGTGTAAATGTTATTAGTTCTTTCGGTGATACTGTGGTAGTTAGGAAGATGTATAGGAGGTGTCCCTTGATGATTCAGGGCCATGTGTTTCCGATTGACATGATGGAATTGCCGTTCTATGGTTTTGATGTGATTTTGGGCATGGATTGGCTCGTAGAGCATAGAGCTAGGGTAGACTTTGAGACCAAGAGAGTCTCCTTGAGGCATACAGATGATTTTGAAGTTGTAGTGGTGGGCGAGAACATTAAGTTCTTGTCCAATGTTGTATCTACTTTAGAAGCTCAGAGATTGATGGATTCAGGTTGTCAGTCGTAATTGGCTTATGTGATGAATCTGAATATAAGTGAGGCTGGACCGCAAGACATCATAACAGTTTGTGATTTTCCGAGTGTTTTTCCGGAAGAGTTGTCGGGTTTGCCTCCAGATAGAGAAGCTGAGTTTGCTATTGAGACGTATTCTGATTCTACACCCGTGTCTATTGCTTCGTATAGAATGGCACCGAAAGAGTTGAAGACCCAGCTTTAGGAACTGTTGGATAGAGGTTTCATTAGGCCTAGTATTTCTCCGTGGGGTGCTTCGGTCTTGTTATGAAGAAAAAGGACGGCAATATGAGGATGTGTATAGACTATAGGCAGTTGAACAAGGTAACGGTGAAGAACAAGTATCCCTTGCCGTGGATAGATGATTTGCTTGATCAATTGAGAGGTGTTTCATTGTTTTCGAAGATTGATTTGAGATCCGGTTACTATCAGTTGAAGGTGAAAGATGTGGACATACCGAAGACAGCTTTCCATACACGTTATGGGCACTATGAGTTCTTGGTAATACATTTCGGTTTGACTAATTCTCTAGCTGCATTTATGGATATGATGAACCAAGTGTTTCACGAGTTTTTGGATAGGTTTGTGGTAGTGTTCGTAGATGATATTTTGGTATACTCTAGGACCGAGGAAGAGCATGATGAGCATTTGCCGCTAGTGCTTCAGACTTTGCTTGAGAACCAATTGTATGCCAAGTTGAGTAAATACGAGTTTTGGATTAAGGAGGTAGTCTTCCTAGGTCATGTGATATCGGCAAATGGAATTAGTGTGGATCCCAATAAGATAGAAGCCATAGTGAGTTGGAAACAATCGAAGTCAGTGACAGAAATCTGTAGTTTCCTAGGCTTGGCAGGGTATTATCGAAGTTTGTCGAGGGATTTTCGAAGATTGCGGCACCCTTAACTAAATTGCTTCAGAAGAATGTTCCGTATGAGTGGTCGGATGCAAGACAACGAGCGTTTGAGAAGTTGAAGAAAGCTTTGACTGGAGCTCCTATTTTGATTCAGCCTGAACCAGAGAAAGAGTGTGATTTACAGTGATGCCTCGTATGTATGTTTAGGTTGTGTGCTTATGCAAGAAGGTAAGGTTGTAGCTTACGCTTCGAGACAATTGAAGGTTCATGAGAAGAACTACCCCACTCATGATATAGAGTTAGCCGCAGTAGTGTTTGCTTTGAAGATTTGGAGACATCACCTTTATGGTGAGAAGTGCACCGTTTATACCGACCACAAGAGTTTGAAATACTTGATGACTCAGAGAGAGTTGAACCTTAGACAGCGTAGGTGGTTAGAGCTTCTTAAGGACTATGACCTTACGATAGAATACCATCCGAGTAAGGCAAACGTAGTGGCCGATGCTTTGAGTAGAAAAGTTGCAGTTGAGTTGCGAGCCATGTTTGCGAGATTGAGTGTGTTAAATGATGGCAGTTTGATAGCCGAGCTACAGGTTAAGTCTTCGTTGGTCCAGTTGATTCGAGAGAAACAGTTACAAGACGAGTCTTTGGCACCTCACATACAAGATATAGCCGAGGGTAGACCCACAAATTTCTGCTTTGGTGAGAACGGGATCCTATGTTTCAAGGATAGGATAGTAGTCCCAGAAGATGTCGAGTTAAGGCATACTATTTTAAATTAAGCACATAACAGTCCTTTTGCTATGCATCAGGGTAGTACGAAGATGTATCGTGGGTTAAAAGAAGAGTACTACTAGGTTGGGTTGAAGAAAGATATGGCTGAGTTTTGAGTAAGTGTATGCGTGATCAGCGAGTTAAAGTCGAGCATCAACTTCCTTCAGGTTTGTTACAACCATTTAAGATTCTGGAATGGAAGTGGGAACGTATCACCATGGACTTTGTTTCGGGTTTACCGTTGACTCATTCGAAGAAGAATTCAATGTAGGTGATAGTCGACAGATTCACTAAGTGTGCCCATTTCATACATGTTCATACTACCTACACCTTAGATAAGTTGGTTGATCTGTACATCAGTGAGATAATGAGATTGCATGGGGTACCGAAATTGATTGTATCAGACATAGATTCGATGTTTACAGCTAGATTTTAGGAGTGTTTGCATCGTGCCTTGGGTACTTGGTTGAACTTCAGTACTTCGTATCACCCGCAGTCAGATGGTCAGTCTGAGAGACTTATTCAGATGTTGGAGGACATGTTGAGGTGTTGTATCATCGACTTTTAGGGTTCTTAGGAGAAACACCTACCATTAGTAGAGTTTGCATACAACAACAGTTATCAGGATAGTATTCAGATGACACCGTATGAGGCTCTGTATGGTAGGAGGTGTAGAATACCTATTTGTTGGGTCGAGGCCAGATAGAAGCTTGTACTGATGCCAGACTTGCTTAAGAGCACTACCGAGAAGGTAAAACTGATCTGTGATCGCTTGAAGGCAGCTTCAGACAAACAGAAATCGTATGCCGTTTTGAAGAGAAATGAGATAGAGTATGTCCTGGGCGAAAAAGTGTTTTTGAAAGTCTCACCTTGGAAGAAGGTGATGAGGTTTGGTAGGAAAGGTAAATTGAGTCCGAGATTCATTGGACCTTACGAAGTAGTTGAGAGGATCTGTCCCATTGCGAATAGATTGAGACTGCCGACAGAGTTAGAGAAGATTCATGATGTGTTCCATGTTTCGATGCTCCGAAAGTATGGATCAGATCTGTCTCATGTAATGCTAGTAGAAGAGATTGAGTTGAACCCCGACCTGTCATATGATGAAGAGCTGATTGAGATTCTTGCTACGGATAGGAAAGTGTTGTGTGGGAGATCTATCGAGTTAGTCAAAGTTTTGTGGAGACACCGAGGTGTAGAAGATGCTACTTGGGAGAGGAAGGAAGACATGGAAAGACAGTTTCCGTATCTTTTTCTGTCAGGTAATTTCAGGGACGAAATTCCTTAAGTGGGGGAGAGTTGTAATGCCCAGGTTTGGGGCCCGGGAGATAACCGGGTTTGGTTAAACCAATTTGGGTTAGTTTAATCGAAAGAAAACATTTTTAATAGACAAAAAAGGGTCTTTTAATTAAAGGGGTTTTAAAAAGGGCCTTTTGGTAAAAAGTGGTCAAATGGATTTTTGAGATAGGTTTCGAGTTAAAATAAGGGTAAACTACTGTAGAAGTCACCTATGTTTATACTAAGTACAAAGTTAGTCACCAAATTTGAAATATGACCAGTAAGGTCCCAAACGTTATTGGGGTGTAAAGATTTGGTCAGTTTGCCGTTTAAAGCCGTTAACTCTTAACGAGTAGTTGATGTGGCTCTTGTAAAAATTAAGGTTAATACCACGTGTATTTCCACCTGGATAAAGCATAAAAAACGACTTTAAAATAAACATATTTCCAGACACCGATCTAGTGCATAGCTTTTGCCCATAAACACGTTCCGGAAGAAGAGTGTCAAAATCTAGAAGAGCAGAAAAGCTTAAAGAAGATAGCTTCACCCTGTTAGGGTTGGTGGGTATAAAGGATCCGTGCAGACCTGGAGTGAAGAAAGCAGTGGAAGATTGCCAATATGCTGGAGTAAACATCAAAATGATCATCGGTGACAATGTTTTCACCACAAGAGCCATAGCGACTGAATGTGGGATTTTCAAGCCTGATCAGGACATGTCTAGTGGTATCGTGGAAGAAGGGGAGGAGTTTAGAAATTATACACCAGAAGAAAGGATGGAGAAAGCTGAGAAGATTCATGTCATGGCAAGATCCTCTCTATTTAATAAACTTCTCATGGTGCAATGCTTGAAACAGAAAGGACATGTAGCTGCGGTCACCGGCGATGGCACATCTGATGCACCAACACTCAAGGAAGCAGACATAGGTCTATCAATGAGAATTCAAGGCACTGAAGTGGTGAAAGAAAGTTTAGATATCGTCATCTTGGATGATAATTTTACTTCGATCGCCACAGTCTTGAGGTGGGGAAGATGTGTTTACACCAACATCTAGAAGTTCATTCAATTCCAGCTTACCGTAAATATTGCAGCACTATGTATCAACTTTGTAGCAGCCGTGTCAGCAGGTGAAGTCCCTCTAACAGTAGTCCAGTTACTGTGGGTGAACTTAATCATGGACACATTGGGTGCAATGGCTCTCACCACCGAGCGACCTACAAAGGAATTGATGGAGAAACCACCCGTCGGTCGAACCGAGCCACTCATCACAAACATCATGTGGAGGAACCTACTAGCTCAAGCTCTATACTAGATAACAGTGCTTCTCACCTTACAATTCAGCGGCCAATCAATCTTCGGGGTAACAAAGAAGCTAAATGACACATTGATCTTCAACACATTCGTACTTTGCCAAGTCTTCAACGAATTCAACGCAAGGAATATGGAGAAGAAGAACATATTCGAGGGGATACATAAGAACAAGATGTTCATAGGAATCATTGGGATAACCATTCTTCTTCAAGTGGTAATGGTAGAATTCCTGAAACGATTTGCAGATACAGAGAGGTTGAATTGGGGACAATGGGGAGCATGCATAGCAATGGCAGCAGTTTCTTGGCCTCTCGGTTGGGTTGTCAAGTGCTTACCTGTTCTAGATAACCATTCTTCTTCAAGTATTTTTTATGCTTTATCCACATGGAAATACACGTGGTATTAGCCTTAATTTTCACAAGAGCCACATCAGCTACCCGTTAAGAGTTAACGGCTCTAAACGGCAAAGTGACCAAATCTTTACACCCCGATAACGTTTAGGACCTTATTGGTCATTTCTCAAATTTGGTGACTAACTTTGTACTTAGTATAAACATAGGTGACTTCTGCAGTAGTTTAACCTTAAAATAAAATACATTATTTCAAAATTTGCTATCACTTCCTCTTCCCCAGGATTTTTTCACGTTAGAAACTCCCCAACCATAGCAACAACCTATTTCTCATCAATCTTCACCATTTGGAAGTTGAAGGAGGTAAGCAACTTGATTTCTTAATCACCTTTTCATTTCAAACTTGCTTGTAACACCTTTTCAAAGGAAGGGAGATTTTTTCAAGTTCTCCATTTTGGGTAAAAATGGGGTTTTTGAGGGGTTTAGGCTCTATGGTGAAAACAATAGTTTGAGTGAGTTTTAAAGGATGTTTTGAGTGTAAAATGGTACTAAGATGTTGGGTTAAACATGAAATCCCCGATTTTGTGAAAATGGTGATTTTGATAAATGGGTTTTTGGCTTAGAAATGGTGGAGAAGGGTTTCTAATGCTTGGGAGTTGTTGGGTTGATGTTTTTGGAGCATTTGAACATGGTTTGGATTTTAAATTGAGGGGGATATGGCTGACTTGAGGTTAATGTGTGTTTGAGGATAGTTTGGGTTAGTTTGGAGTAGAAAGGAGATGCTTGTTATTGTCGGATGTTGATGGTAATGATTTCAGCAAGTTAGAATGTTAAAAGATGTATTAATTCCTTGTTTTGATTTGGGTAGAAGTAGTGGATAACGATTCGGGTCCTTCGGATGTCACACTCGAAGTTGCGGAAGCTTGAAGGAGAACCGTTAGCTTGTATCGGGTTTTGAGCTGGTGAGTGGTAAAGTTTTGAAGTTAAAATGATTTCAAAGTGGATTCTTGGGGGTTTGGGTGGAGCTTTAAGGGCTAATCTAAACCCAAGTGTAAGTTTGCCTATACTTGCCTTGCTTGGTTGCTTGTTGATGTATGTGTTTATACGTGTTGTGATGTTGATTTCGGAATTCTTTTATTCTCGTTCTAATGTTGTTGTGTAATCGTTGTCGATGTCAAGCCTCATGTGATGGTTTACGTTGCTTACGGTGATGTGTAGTCCCACCGTTAGTGAGTAGTAGATGAGTACGGTGATGTGTAGTCCTACCGGAAAATGCTAGTTGTTGTGTATGGTGATGTGTAGTCCCACCAGGAATGGTTGTGCATCTGCAAACCATATTTGGTCTATACTTGTGTTTATTTCATCTCTTACTTAAATGGTTTTGTTTCCAAAACTAAGATTTTATGTTTTGAACGGCATTGTTGTTGTGTTTTAGAGCTCCGCTCACTAAGCTTTAAGCTTACGCTCTCTTTTTCCAACAATGCAGATCATTAGAGGTTCCTGGAGGCAAGTGGGCAAGGAAGAAATTCTTGGAGTTCTTGCTAAGCTCAAAGTATGGTTTATGTTTTGTAATAATGCTTAGACAATGAGAATACTAGGCTTTTGTTATGGAATTGGTGTTCAACCTCCTAAGTCTTGTTATTGATAATGTTGTTGACATGTTTAAATGTTGAAGCATGTCTTGTTATGGTCTTTGACTCTTTTGGTGGATGTTAAGCATGTTTGGTTGCTCGTTATACCTTGGTTGATGAAATGAGCTTTGTTTTGTGCTTGAATGCCTTAAATGAATGTCTCTTGTTTGCCTAAAGTTGTATTTATATTTATATGATTTCTAATGCCTACTTAAGTTGTTTAGGATAGTCCCTTGTGCTTAAAAATCAAAATCTGCAGACTTTTTGTGCAGGGCGTATCGGTACGCCCAAGGGCGGTATCGATACAGTCCCTTGTTTTTAGGCCTAGCGTATCGATATGCGGGGGTGTATCGATACCCAATTTGCTCTCTGGAAATCTGAGATTTTGACGAGAAATTGGGGTATCGGTACCAGCCTTGGAGGGTATCGATACGAACTCTCAGAGTTGACTCTAGGGAAGGTTGATTGTTGAAGGCGTATCGATACGGTCCTTTAGAGTATCGATACGCCCTTAGCTAAATGAATAAAAATTTGTCTTTAATTGTCATCTTTCCTTGGATCGAATTAGTGGTCACTTTTTCACTATTTCCTTATCTCACGTAGGGTCAAATAAAGAATTTAAACAAGATAATTAAAGGAAAAAATAGCGTTGCTAATCAGGGTGAGATCTTAACGGGTTTCACTTCAGTTTTCCCCATGTATCCCGTTCGGTTTAGTCTGTTGGCTAGACTGGGACGAGGGGGTTACAGCACAACTGCCCGGGCAGCGATCTCGACAGCTGCCTCGGCAGCCATATAGAAAATTACCCAGAAGATGAACAATGTAGAGAGTGGACAGAACATGAACCGAAGGAACAAGAAGAAGCACACTGGATAGAAAACATGCCAGGTAAGTACTTCATACCGTTGAATTATACAGAAAAGGGGGCATAATATTCAAACCATCTATCGAACAACCCCCACTCTTGAATTAAAAGCCTTACATGCACAACTTAAGTGTGTTTACTTGGGAGGAAATAACACACTGCATGTGATAATTTCCTCCAAGTTGCAGCCTACACAAGAACATAAACTGATAGCACTGTTGCGGTAGCACAAGAAGGCAATAGGCTGGACCATTGCAGATATAAAGGAATAAGCCCAGCAATCTGCATGCACAAAATCCAGCTTGAACAGGATCAAAAGCCAGCTGTGGATGCCTAGAGGAGATTAAATGATGCCATGAGAGAAGTTTTCAAAAAGGAGGTCATCAAATTGTTAGATGCTTGTATCAAATATCCTATCTCTGACAGCGAATGGATAAGTCCGGTACAATGTGTACTAAAAAAAGGTGGCATAACTGTAGTAAGCAATGACAATAATGAGTTAATTCAAACTAGAATTGTCACTGGCTGGAGAATATGCATGGATTACCGTAAGTTAAATAGGGCAGCTAAAAATGATCATTTCTCGTTACCTTTTATTGATCAAATGCTTGACCACCTTGCTGGCAAACCTTTCTATTGTTTTTTGGATGGATATTCAGGTTATAACCAGATGGCCTTTGCACCGGAGGACCAGACCAAAACAACATTCACATGCTCATATGGCATTTATGCCTTCCGAAGAATGTCATTCAGATTATGCAACGCCCCTGCCACATTCCAGCGCTGCATGATGTCTATTTTCTCCGACATGATGGAGGACTTTATGGAGATATTTATGGATGATTTCTCTGTCTTCAGCAACAGTTTTCACAGCTGCCTCGGCAACCTAGAGAAACTACTCACCAGATGTGAGGAAACAGACCTGGTACTCAATTAGGAAAATGCCATTTTATGGTTGATGAAAGCATAGTCCTGGGGCATAAAATATATGTACGAGGAATAGAAGTAGACAATGCCAAGACCTAAGTGATCTCCAACTTGCCGCCGCCGGCAGCTGTCAATGGGCATTCGGAGTTTCCTAGGACATGCAAGTTTTTATCGTCGATTCATTGAATTTTTTTTTAAATTTCTAAACCACTTTGTACCTTGGTGGAACTGGACAAACCATTCAACTTCGACGAGGCATGCCTAGAAGCATTCAAAACCCTAAACGAGAAGCTAGTAACAGTACATGTGGTAGTTCACCCTGATTGGAGCCAGCCTTTTGAGCTAATGTGTGATGCTAGTGATACTGTCGTCGGAGCCGCCCTATGACAGCGCGGAGACAAAATCTTCCATGTCATCTACTACGCCAGCAAAATGTTGAATCCTGCCCAAACCAACTACACCACTACAGAGAAAGAATTATTGGTAGTTGTGTTTGCCTTTGATAAGTTCCGACCCTATCTAATTGGAACAAATGTGATAGTCCACACAGATCATTCTACCTTGAGGTACCTATTCACAAAAAAGGATGCAAAACCTCGTCTAATATTTTGGATCCTGTTGCTGCAAGAATTCGATCTGGAAATCCGAGACAGAAAGGGCACAAAATATCAAGTGGCAGACCATCTATCTCGGCTTGAGAATGGACAAGAAAAGACATCCACCAGCGAAATCCAGGATGCATTCCCTGATGAACAGTTGTTACTAGCCTCCAATCTGGTAGCTTCCCTAGAAACTGAAGGCATCTCACTAGCCGCCCATGAAGAGGCCGCGGTAGCTGCATCGACAGCCACACCATGGTATGCAGACATCGTGAATTACTTGGTATCTGGTGTTTTACCTTATGAACTTAACTTCCAAGGAAAGAAACGATTCCAACATGATGCTAAGAATTATTTTTGGGACGAGCCTTTCTTGTTTAAAAACTGTGCAGACCGGGTCATTAGACTGCGTGTCCCAGAGGATGAACAACAAGCCATACTGTCACAGTGCCATGCAGCACCATATGGAGGCCATTTTGGAGGGCAACACACGACACCAAAAGTACTCCAATCAGGATTTTTTTCCAACATTACATAATGACGCCCAAGCTTTCTACAAACAGTTCGATAGTTGCCAAAGAACAGGAAACATCTCAAAAAGGAACGAAACATCTCAAAAACTAAGCCTAAGTCTCCTTTCCTTTTCTCATGTTTATTTTTTAGTTATTCTTTTACTTTTTTATTTTGTGCATTGAGGGCAATGCCCGTCTCGAGTTTGGGGGGTTAGCACTCATTATTTTTGTTAGGCATATTTTAGTGCATATTATGTTGCATTATGTACTTACCTTAGAAAAATTAATCGAAAATAAATTTTTTTGTTAAAACTTGTGCCTATGATAGGATAGCCAAATTTAATTTTTCGCACCAAGATAAAATGAACTTAATTTTAGGGGGAAAGCATGAAGTAAACTTAGGTGCTTTCATTGAAGCAATTAATGCATGATGATGCATTAATCCTCTGCTTTGATGTGTTAAAACAGGGGACGCATCTTTGGATCCAAGAGTTGTTGATCTGGAAGCTTGATTTGGTGCTTTGGCAAGAGGCGAAGTGGAATCGGTGAGTGAAATTGGGTTTTCGGCTTTGAAACCAATGTCTTGGGAGCTTAGTTTAAGTCTAAACAACTTTGCTAAGCCCAAGTGTAAGTTTTCGGAAATACTCTCTAGTGGTGGCCAAGATTTGATTGTTGTGCAATGTGGTTTATTGCATGTTTTAAACTCTGTTTTGAAAGCATGATTTAGCATGGTTAATGCTGTTTTTGTAAGCCATATGTTGAAGGAAGCTCAAGGTAAGAGTTCCTTGTTTTTGAACATTGAATAAATGTGGTTTGATGCTTTAAAATGCATGATGAATATGGCTTGGTTTAATGCTTTAAAACAGTGGATAAATTGTTGATAATGATGTATATTGGCAAGTGATGTTTTGAAAAGGTTAAGGTCACTAAGGTGGTTAAAAGTCCTTGAGTGAGCCTTGTTTACTTAAGAACATCAAGGTGGTTAAAAGTCCTTGGATGATTCTTGCTACGGACACCAAGGTGGTTAAAAGTCCTTGTGTGATCCTTTCCATGGTGTTTAAAAGTCCATGGGGCCATGGTGTTTAAAAGTCCATGGGACCAAGGTGTTTAAAATTCCTTGGGGCCAAGGTGTTTAAAAGTCCTTGGGGTGAAACTTGATACGGACACAAAGGTGGTTAAAAGTCCTTGTGTGGTCCATTCCATGGTGGTTAAAAGTCCATGGGGCCAAGGTGTTAAAAGGTCCTTGGGGCCAAGGTGTTTAAAAGTCCTTGGGGTGAAAGTTGATGAACTTGTTTTTTTTAAAGAAATGGAATTTATCACTTGTGGCCAATATGACATGTTATGATATGAAGCATGAGATGCTTGTTTAAAGGATGCTTTTGAGCATGTGTAAATGTTGATTTGAAGCATGATTTATAAAGTGTTTTATAAATGCATTATTGAATGGTTTTATTGAGCATTCCTCACTAAGCTTTTGCTTACGCTCTCTTTCGTTTTCTTAAATCAATAATGCAGAACATTAGAGTAATTTGAGGGCAGCAAGGAGGGCAAGCATTCAAGTGAAAGTAAAGCTCAAAGTATGGAAGGTTTCTTAAGTACATTTTTAGCTTTTGGTAATTTGGCAATGGGGGACCTATGTGTATGTTTTGGGAGAGGTTTTGAACTCCCTAAGTATGTTGAATGTTGTTGAGAATGTTGGTTTTTGAGTTTGGCCTTTGCATGCTTGAAATGGAAGTTTATGCTTGAATGGTTTGCTTGTGTAGGAAGCATGCCTATAGATTTGGGGCTTTTCATGTATGATGTTATTTTGTTGAATTGTTGATGCATGTATGTCTCATATATGTTGTTTTCCATGTTGGTAAAGTTTGGTGGTAATTGGAGCATGATTGGATGTTTAATTGCATGTTTAAGTATGCATTTTGGGGCAATCTGTGCAGGGCGTTTCGGAACAGTGCCTGCCGTTTCGGAACGGGTGCCTTAAACAAGCCCAGGCGTCCGAAACGGGAGAGACCGTTCCGAAACGGTTTGGCTACTACCAGCCCGTGTTCCGGTACGCGTTGCGGAACGGCCCGTGTTTCGAAACAAGTTCTGCCTATTCCGGAACGGGTGACCGTTGGGGGCTGACATTGGCAGTTAAATGTTTTGAATTGTTTGCGTTTTTGTCCTGAATCTTGTTTGAGCAATTGTATGAGTCCGGGAAGTCCTTTTGAGCTGAAATTTTTCAGAGAAGCATGAAATCTGACTAATTTCAAGTTGGTAACTTTAATTTGGGGTAAGTCCTCCTATTTATCAGAAATTACAATTTGGTCCCTAAAGTTGTAATTTGTTCAATTGGGTCCCTGTTTGATCTCTGATGCTTGTGATCTTTGAATATGTTGTTGAGTGATCACAATTAGGGTCAATGTGCATCTAGACAAGATTAAAAAGAAAAAAAAGGGTCGTTAATCAAGGTTGACTTTCCAGTTGACTTTGGTTTTCCCCGTGTGACTTTCTTAATTCGGGTCAACCGTCTAGGCTGGGTTAAGGGGGTTACATTTGGTGGTATCAGAGCTGAGTTCTCGAGTAATTGGGAATGTATGTATACATGATTGAAGTATGGTTTCCTTGTATGCTTGTTGATCGAAAGCATGTTTATTGGCTTGTGATTTGGTGCAATTGAGTTGTATGCTGTGATGTAGCATGATGTGGGTACCCATTGCCAAATCGAAGCTAATGAAATGTTTTTGATTTTGAATGAAATTGAGCTTGAATACTTGGATTGCTTACCTTGCCGGGCCTGACTTTGTTTTATTTGCATTGTGATTGTATGGTAATAGTATGGCACCACGTAGAGAGTTACGAGGTAATGTGCGAGCTGCGGCTCCTAATGAGATCGAGAATGAGGAAAACACGGGTAGTGCGGTGTTACCTCCTCCTCCACCTGGTGGTGGTGCTGAGGGAGAAAGAGCTGAAGCTGCAGCTGGTGCTAGAGCTGCTGGACCAGAGGTTGGTCAGGGGCAAGCTATGCCTGATATGTCTATGTTGGTATAAGCTATTGCGGGTGCTTTTCGAGCAGCAGTAGCTGGAGCTCAAGGAGCTGGGCATCAGGGATATGCTGGAGTTAGACTACCTTTGGAGCGTCTGCGCAGTCTTGGTGGGACTGAGTTCAGGGGTATGTCTGCTGAGAGTTCTGAAGCTTGGCTAGAGAGTACCAAGCGAATCTTGGGTCAGATGAGCTGCACGGATGTGCAAAAGCTGGGTTGTGTTGTGTCCTTGCTGCAGGACGATGCGTATACGTGGTGGACGACCACTATAGCTGGAATGGTTGAAGCTGATGTGACTTGGACATTCTTTCAGAATGTGTTCAAGCGGAGATATCTAGGAGTGAGATATCTTGATGAGAAGAAGCGTGAATTCATGTCTCTTACCCAAGGGAGCATGAGTGTGGCTGAGTATGAGGTGCAGTTTGTGCGACTCAGTCAGTATGCACCTGAGCTGATACCTGATGAGCGGGCAAGGTGCGAGAGGTTCCATTATGGTCTTGTGACGGATGTGAAAATGTATGTGCTGGCCACCGAATATGATGATTTTGATGTGTTGGTGGGCCGAGCCAAGGACATTGAGATGAACTTGGGTTTATCTGCGAAAGGTGCTGGAGCAAGTTCTGGCAAGAGAGCTGCTGAGTTTAGTTCCGGAGGTGGACGGAACAAGAGGGGACGTGATCAGAAGTATCAGTCCTCAGCTAAGAGAGGTGGTGGTGCACCTGCTAGAGGAGGCAACGCTAGAGCTGATCCTAGTGCTTGTTGGATCTGTGGTTCACGTGGTCACATGAAGCGTTACTGTCCTCGTGCTGTGAGAGAGGTGCAAGCTCCTGTAGCGGCAGCTGGTAATGGATGCTGGAATTGTGGATCCGCAGACCACTTGAGGCGAGATTGTCCTAGGTTGGCTGGTGATCAGGTGCGTGCTCCTGCTGTTGCTGCACCACAGAGAGGTCGTGGGCGCGGCCGTGGTAATTTCCAGAGGCGAGAGGAAGGTGGTCGTGGAGTAGCCCATGTTGTGGCTATTCAGCCTGAAGGTGGAGGCCAAGCTAGGGTGTATGCTCAGCGTGAGGGAAGGAATGATGCGGATGTGATTGCAGGTACCTTTACTTTGCAATCCTTGTCATTGCTTTCTTTGATTGATTCTGGATCTACGCATTCATACATTTTGCGTGAGCATGCTGAATTGCTTGGTTTGCCTGTTGAGTCTTTGGATGTTGGTGTTCGTGTCACTAGTTCTTTTGGTGAAACTGTTATGACTCGAAAGCTTTGTAGAAGGTGTCCCTTGGTTGTTCAAGAACATGTTTTTCATGTTGATCTTATGGAGTTGCCCTTTATGGTTTTGATGTGATCCTTGGTATGGATTGGCTTGCTGAGCATCGTGCTGTGGTAGATTGTGAAAATAAGCGAGTTTCACTGAAGCTTGCGGATGATTATGAAGTTGTTGTGGTTGGTGAGAATGTGAAGTTTCTTGCCAATGTGGTGTCTACCTTGGAGGCGAGCAGGATGCTGAGGCAAGGTTGCGAAGCTTATCTAGCTTTTGTGATGAATCCTAGCTCTAAGGAGTTGAGGGTGCAAGATATCCGAGTTGTGAAGGAGTTTCCTGGTGTTTTCCTGAGGAGTTGCCTGGTTTACCTCCTAATCGCGAGGTGGAGTTTGGAATTGAGCTGTATGAGAATACAACTCTTGTGTCCATTACTCCCTATAGAATGGCACCTAAGGAGCTGAAGACGCAGTTGCTAGAGTTGCTTGATCGTGGTTTCATTCGGCCGAGTGTGTCACCTTGGGGAGCACCGGTCTTGTTTGTGAAGAAGAAAGATGGCACTATGAGAATGTGCATTGATTACCGTCAGCTGAACAAGTTGACTATCAAGAATCGGTATCCTTTGCCGAGGATTGATGATCTCTTTGATCAATTTCGGGGAGCTGCTGTGTTCTCTAAGATTGACTTGAGGTCAGGGTATTATCAGTTGAAGGTGAAGGATGTGGATGTGCCTAAGACAGCTTTCAGGACAAGGTATGGGCATTATGAGTTCCTTGTGATGCCGTTTGGTTTGACAAATGCTCCTGCTGCTTTCATGGATATGATGAACCGTGTGTTTCATGAATACCTGGACAAGTTCGTGGTGGTGTTCATTGATGATATCCTCGTGTACTCGCGTACTGAGGAGGAGCACGAAGAGCATTTGAGGATTGTTTTGCAAGCTTTGTTGGAGAATCTGCTTTATGCTAAGCTGAGCAAGTGTGAGTTCTGGCTTAAGGAGGTGGTGTTTCTTGGGCATGTGGTCTCAGCTGAGGGGATTCGTGTTGATCCTCAGAAGATTGAGGCGGTGATGAACTGGAAAGTTCCTAAGTCTGTTCATGAGGTCCGTAGTTTCCTTGGTTTGGCGGGATACTACCGAAGGTTTGTGGATGGTTTTTCCAAGATTGTTGCTCCTTTGACGAAGCTGTTGCAAAAGGATGTTAAGTATGAGTGGACGGAAGCGAGACAGCAGGCTTTTGAGAAGCTTAAGGCGGCTTTGACGCAAGCTCCTATCTTGGTTCAGCCTGAATCAGGGAAAGCGTTTGTGGTCTATAGTGATGCATCCTATGTTGGTTTGGGATGTGTGCCGATGCAAGAGGGTAAGGTGGTGGCTTATGCATCGTGGCAGTTGAAAGTGCATGAGCGCAATTACCCTACGCATGATATTGAGCTGGCTGCAGTGGTTTTTGCTCTGAAGATCTGGAGACATTATCTGTATGGTGAGAAGTGTACTGTGTACACGGATCACAAGAGTTTGAGGTATCTGATGTCTCAGAAGGAGTTGAATCTTAGGCAGCAGCGTTGGTTGGAGTTGCTCAAGGATTATGATCTGACGATTGAGTACCATCCTAGAAAAGCTAATGTTGTTGCGGATGCCTTGAGTAGGAAGGTAGCTGTTGAGCTGAGGGCTATGTTTGCTAGCTTGAGCATATCGCGAGATGGTGGTCTTGTTGCTGAGTTGCAAGTGAAACCATCTTTGGTTCAGTTGATCAAGGAAAAGCAGTTGCTGGATGATTCCTTGGTGTCTCATGTTCAGGATATCGCGGAGGGTAGACCTTCAGATTTCTGCTTTAATGATGATGGTGTGTTGTGTTTTTGGGGTCGGATAGTAGTGCCTGCTGATGCTGAGTTGAGGCGTGCTATTCTGACTGAAGGTCATAGTAGTCCTTTTGCTATGCATCCTGGTAGTACTAAGATGTATCGTGATCTTCGTGATGAGTACTATTGGGTGGGTTTGAAGAAGGATGTCGCAGAGTTTGTGAGCAGGTGTTTGGTGTGTCAGCGGGTTAAGGCTGAACATCAGGTTCCTTCAGGGTTGTTGCAACTGTTGAAAATCCCTGAATGGAAGTGGGAGAGGGTTACCATGGATTTTGTATCTGGTTTGCCTTTGTCTCCGTCAAAGAAGAATTCTGTTTGGGTGATTGTGGATCGCCTGACGAAGTGTGCGCATTACTTGCCTGTGCATACTACGTTTTCTTTGGATAAGCTGGCAGAGCTGTACATTGCTGAGATTGTGCGGCTGCATGGTGTGCCTAAGTCGATTGTGTCAGATAGGGATCCGAGGTTCACATCGCGTTTCTGGCAGTGTTTGCATCAAGCTCTGGGTACAAGGTTGCATTTCAGTACATCCTATCATCCTCAGTCGGATGGTCAGTCTGAGCGGGTTATCCAGATCTTGGAGGATATGTCGAGGTGCTGCGTGATTGAGTTCCAAGGTTCTTGGGAGAAGCATCTGCCTTTGGTTGAGTTCGCTTATAACAATAGTTATCAGGCGAGTATACAGATGGCACCTTATGAGGCTTTGTACGGGAGGAAGTGTAGGACTCCTCTTTGTTGGGCTGAAACTGGTCAAAAGTTGGTTTCGATGCCGGCTTTGTTGAAAGGGACCACCGAGAAGGTGAAGCTCATTTGTGAGCGGTTGAAGGCAGCCTCTGATCGGCAAAAGTCTTAAGCGGATTTGAAGCGTAAGGAGATAGAGTATGCGGTGGGTGACCGTGTGTTCTTGAAGGTTTCGCCTTGGAAGAAGGTGATGAGGTTTGGCCGGAAGGGTAAGTTGAGCCCTAGGTACATTGGACCATACGAGGTGGTTGAGCGTGTGGGTCCTGTTGCGTACCGGTTGAGGTTACCTGAAGAGTTGGAGAAGATTCATGATGTGTTCCATGTTTCTATGCTCCGGAAGTATAGATTTGATCCTTCGCATGTGATGCCTGTGGAGGAAGTGGTTTTGAATCCGGATTTGACCTATGATGAGGAACCGGTGAAGGTTCTGGATTCGGATAGCAAGGTTCTTCGTGGCTAGACCATTGAGTTGGTGAAGTAGCTGTGGAAGCATCGAGGTGTTGAGGAAGCCACGTGGGAGCGGAAGGAAGACATGCTGAAGCAGTTTCCTTATCTCTTTCCTTCAGGTAAATTTCGAGGACGAAATTTCTTAAGGGGGGGAGAGTTGTAACGCCCCGGTTTTGGGCTTAGGAGTTTTGGGCGTTGACCGGTTTGGTCAAAGTGTTGTTCGAATCTAAAAAGGTGAAATTAGGAAAGCCTAGTTCGGGTTGCATTAAAAATATGGAAAAATGTTCTAAAATCATCTTTTAATATAATTAAGTGAACTGTGAAATCAATTTTGGAAAATGAGTTTTGGAAGGGTGACATTTTGGCTAGTGACCAAAATGTAATTTTTGAAAGTTTGGTGACTGTTTTATAAAGGGTTGAAACTTTGAATCTTTAAGGAGCTATTATTCCAAAAGTAGTTTCTCCAGATTTTTCTAAGATATTTTAAGGATTTATTCTGATTTTAAAACATTACAAAAGTGGAGGGAAAGCCATTTTGGCTATTTTGATAACTAACTTCCTATTTTCCTTTCTCTCATTTTCTCTCAACCCAAACACTTTCTTTCCAGAGAATTGTTTCTGATTTTCTCACCTAAATCCCTCCTTTCAACTCTCTTTTGATTCCTAATCAACATATCTACAAAACCTCATCATTTGCTACTTGATTCATCAAGGTTTTTGATTTCAAAAAGAGGAGAAACTCAAGTTTGGAGGTAAGAACGTCCTTCTCCTCTAAACTATCAGTTCTTTACTGAAATTCCTAAGTTTTCAATCCTTAATTGATGTTTTATTAAAGGCTTTTGAGTTGTGAATTGGATCTTTGCTTGTAATGCAAGATTTGGTTATTTTTGATGATTTTCGTTTGATCTGTTAAATCCGTGATTTGAGATGTGTTTTTGATGTTATTTGGACTCTAAATTGATAAGGAATTGAGTTTTGATTAATGCAATCCCGGATAGGTTGAGTTTCCTAAGTTTAGTTTGTGATTCTTGATTGTTTTTGAGGTGATCTTGTGGATCTGATGTTGCTGGAGGTATAAGGATGTTAATAGGTTCTTTTTAGATGTTAAATGATGTTAATAGATGTTTGGTTTTGATGGTTAATGGATGGGCTTTGTTGAGAAGTGGTTTGGATGCATTTTCGGTTGTGTTTGGTGGCCGAAAATCGAGTGTGGATGAGAGCAGCGAGTTTAGGTGCTTTCATTGAAGCAATTAATGCATGATGATGCATTAATCCTCTTCTTTGATATGTTAAAACAGGGCACGCATCTTTGGATCCAAGAGTTGTTGATCCAGAAGCTTGATTTGGTGCTTCGGCAAGAGGCGAAGTGGAATCGGTGAGTGAAATTGGGTTTTCGGCTTTGAAACCAATGTCTTGGGAGCTTAGTTTAAGTCTAAACAACTTTGCTAAGCTCAAGTGTAAGTTTTCGGAAATACTCTCTAGTGGTGGCCAAGATTTGATTGTTGTGCAATGTGGTTTATTGCATGTTTTAAACTCTGTTTTGAAAGCATGATTTAGCATGGTTAATGCTGTTTTTGTAAGCCATATGTTGAAGGAAGCTCAAGGTAAGAGTTCCTTGTTTTTGAACATTGATTAAATGTGGTTTGATGCTTTAAAATGCATGATGAATATGGCTTGGTTTAATGCTTTAAAACAGTGGATAAATTGTTGATAATGATGTATATTGGCAAGTGATGTTTTGAAAAGGTTAAGGTCACTAAGGTGGTTAAAAGTCCTTGAGTGAGCCTTGTTTACTTAAGAACATCAAGGTGGTTAAAAGTCCTTGGATGATTCTTGCTACGGACACTAAGGTGGTTAAAAGTCCTTGTGTGATCCTTTCCATGGTGTTTAAAAGTCCATGGGGCCATGGTGTTTAAAAGTCCATGGGACCAAGGTGTTTAAAAGTCCTTGGGGCCAATGTGTTTAAAAGTCCTTGGGGTGAAACTTGATACGGACACAAAGGTGGTTAAAAGTCCTTGTGTGGTCCATTCCATGGTGGTTAAAAGTCCATGGGGCCAAGGTGTTTAAAAGTCCTTGGGGCCAAGGTGTTTAAAAGTCCTTGGGGTGAAAGTTGATGAACTTGTTTTTTTTTTAAGAAATGGAATTTGTCACTTGTGGCCAATATGACATGTTATGATATGAAGCATGAGATGCTTATTTAAAGGATGCTTTTGAGCATGTGTAAATGTTGATTTGAAGCATGATTTATAAAGTGTTTTATAAATGCATTATTGAATGGTTTTATTGAGCATTCCTCACTAAGCTTTTGCTTACGCTCTCTTTCGTTTTCTTAAATCAATAATGCAGAACATTAGAGTAATTTGAGGGCAGCAAGGAGGGCAAGCATTCAAGTGAAAGTAAAGCTCAAAGTATGGAAGGTTTCTTAAGTACATTTTTAGCTTTTGGTAATTTGGCAATGGGGGGCCTATGTGTATGTTTTGGGAGAGGTTTTGAACTCCCTAAGTATGTTGAATGTTGTTGAGAATGTTGGTTTTTGAGTTTGGCCTTTGCATGCTTGAAATGGAAGTTTATGCTTGAATGGTTTGCTTGTGTAGGAAGCATGCCTATAGATTTGGGGCTTTTCATGTATGATGTTATTTTGTTGAATTGTTGATGCATGTATGTCTCATATATGTTGTTTTGCATGTTGGTAAAGTTTGGTGGTAATTGGAGCATGATTGGATGTTTAATTGCATGTTTAAGTATGCATTTTGGGGCAATCTGTGCAGGGCGTTTCGGAACAGTGCCTGCCGTTTCGGAACGGGTGCCTTAAACAAGCCCAGGCGTCCGAAACAGTAGAGACCGTTCCGAAACGGTTTGGCTACTGCCAGCCCGTGTTCCGGTACGCGTTGCGGAACGGCCCGTGTTTCGAAACAGGTTCTGCCTGTTCCGGAACGGGTGACCGTTGGGGGCTGACATTGGCAGTTAAATGTTTTGAATTGTTTGCGTTTTGGTCCTGAATCTTGTTTGAGCAATTGTATGAGTTCGGGAAGTCCTTTTGAGCTGAAATTTTTCAAAGAAGCATGAAATCTGACTAATTTCAAGTTGGTAACTTTAATTTGGGTTAAGTCCTCCTATTTATCAGAAATTACAATTTGGTCCCTAAAGTTGTAATTTGTTCAATTGGGTCCCTGTTTGATCTCTGATGCTTGTGATCTTTGAATATGTTGTTGAGTGATCACAATTAGGGTCAATGTGCATCTAGACAAGATTAAAAAGAAAAAAAAAGGTCGTTAATCAAGGTTGACTTTCGGGTTGACTTTGGTTTTCCCCGTGTGACTTTCTTAATTCGGGTCAACCGTCTAGGCCGGGTTAAGGGGGTTACACTCCCCCTTACTTCTTCGCCATGAGTCGAAAAACCTGTGGCATGTTGATGAATGTGAGCCACATTCGTTCTAGACATAGCTTTAACATGAAGATATTAGATTAGTTGACAAGTCACAATACATATACTATACAACTCCTAGTTGGAAAAGTAACAAAACAACAATGCAACAAGCTTCGGTTTAGTTCTAGAATCGACTAAACTCTAGCTCTAATACCACAAATGTAACACCCCCTTCCCAGCCTGGTCGAGAACTGGGTCGGAGTGTGCTACTAGTGAACAATACAATGATCAGTGCAATAAAATTTCATTTCTTAATCAACAATTGACCAAAATTACACAAACAAAACATTATCAGGATATACATATTAGTCCAATCGACTCCTTGTGAAACAAAATTTAAACATTTAGGACTAATTCTTAACTAATACAAGTTTTAGGGACTAATTTGTAAATCTACTAAATTAGAGGTCCTTCGATGAAATATACTATACCACAATGAAATTCAATGCAATGTTAATAAGTCTTCAAATTTCATGCAATTTGGAATTCATTAACTCGTCCAATTTAAACATCCTAAATTTAGTGACTAGATTGTGAACAATGCAAACTTTCAAATTGTGCCTTTAACCAACTTAGCTAACCCTATATCGAAACACATTCAAGTTGTTTCGATACGGGTGTGCGATGGTCAACCTTTGTTGACTTTGCCCCTTTATACCATATCGATACGAGCAAGCCATGTATCGGTACGAGTTGACTCTTTTTGACCTTGACCTTGACCTTAACCCGTTTTGATATAGGTTAAACCCGTATCAAAACAGAGAATTCCAGTAGCAAAATGTTCCAGTACGGCTCTAAAATGTTTTGATAAGCCCTGTTCTGTGAGTTCAATTATGCCTACCCATATCGATACGTCATTACCCGTATCGATACGGCCTGACCTGTAATGACAAATTTTTGATGGTTTTTAATCGAATTGACCTACTAAAAAATGTCCAAATGCAATGAAACTTTACACACAACACTATAACTGTACAATCTACTTGCATACCAAATTTATAATCAAATAAATCCATTTACTTGGTTTTTACCTTTTAGTGCCAAATTATGCATTTTAGACCATTTTTCACTATATGGGAAGTTCATATTAGGCTTATCACACTTTTACCACTTGACCATAATATGGACATAACAAAAGAGACATTATCGACTAGTACATACACCTAGCCACCATCTAGGAGTTCAAAAGGGTCAATATACATTACTTATAGCTTGATTGTGACTTGTGAAACGCTTCAACTCCTTCGATCTCGATCCAAAAACTTAGCTAACCTGAAATGGATGAAATGAAATGCATTAGGCTTATTTTGCCTAGTGAGGTAATCACAAGAATAAAAATGTTATAATATGCAATTTCATCTCCACATTAACAATTATCATGACACGATTTTCCAATGACAACAAAACGATCATGCTCAATAACAGTATAGTCATAATTTATCAATAATTCCTTGGATCGATTTTGGATAGTGGATACGCGAATTCCTACGCCTCGCCAAACAATGAGTGGTCTTATCCCTCCACCTCCCCAAAATGACCAATACACAAACATCCCTCCGCCTCACCAAATCAATATAGGTCGTAGCCTTAAGACCGTAGTCCACCCGTAAACTGAGCTCATGAATTCTATGGCATGCCAATTGTATCCAATGTCCTTTGAATCCAAGGTCCGATGACAATTACAATATTCATTAGAAATAATAAAGATCGGTGTATCCAATGATTCAATGTCCTTATCGATATTCAATATCAATGTTTCAATGACATATCGACACAATGATCAATAACAATTTCAATGCTTACTTTAATGACCAATGACAATATACTTTAACAATGACAATGGCCATAACATGATATATACTTATTAATAATAAAAATTTCAATGTTTAAGGAACGACAATTGTTTTGTGGAGGGGCTAATCGCAATATTAGTCCCTCTACATTCAATAGTTCAAGATTTTGCCTCCATACTTCCAACTTTTACAATTTAGCCACTAAAAGAGTCTATCTTATTCAAGTAGGTCCAAGTTCAGTCATTCAGTTTAAATATAGATCAATAACATAATAATGGACTTAATAAAATTATTGGAATAGTATTTGGACCTTTCCAATTTAGGGTTTTTGATCACTGAAACCCTAATCTCAGCTAGACTAGTTTTCGGTGTGTTACATGAGTTCAAGAGTTTTGAACTGCAGATGATGATCGAAAGGATTGTTAACCAGGATGAAACTCATATGGAGTGAATTTCTTGAGTTGATGTTTGGACAATGTCGTTTGAGGTTATCATATGTTGTTTTTCTCTAGAGCCCAATGTGCGTGTGGCTTGATTGCTGGAAATGAATCGTTAGGAATTCATGAGAAAGGTGTTGAGTATTCCAATGTAGTGAGCTTTGGCTAAGGAAGTTTGGAGGAGAAATTTTAGAATCAAGGTGAACATATCTGTAGATGGGAAATGGTTGGATTTGTGATGGTTGCATCTCTTCCCTTCATTCAAATTTTGAGGATGAAATTTGTTTTTAGGATATGAGAGTTGTAACGACCCGGATTTCCGAGTCAATAATTGGGCGTTGACCTGAATTATGGACCTTCATGTTGGGTTGAGAAATTGGAACCTTTGGGCCAAGTTTGGGCCTTGTTTGGTAAGAATTTGGCTATGTGGGCTTTAGGGAGATCATTTTGTAATAAAAGTAATGGTTTGAGTTTTATGTTGGGGTTATAGCCTTTTAAAGAAAATGGGCTAAACATATTTATTTCCTTGGTGTTTCATGTGAGTGAAACGGGGGACAAAGGGGGAGCTTGTGATATCACTCTTTCACTCACCCTTTTGTTCTTCCCTTTCTTCCTCACGTTTCCTCTATGAACACCCAAGCCACCAAGGTTTAAAGCTCAAATATTTACTTTTAAAGAGTTGAATATGAGGTTTATGAGTGAAGAATAAAGTAATCTCCGTCTCCTAAGCTTCATGAAAGTGGCCTTCTCTTCTTAAAAATGTGAGTTTGTCATTTTTGGTTTTGAAGGATTTAAGATGTTATGGAGCTCTTCTTTGAGGTTTAAGGTTATTAATTCGTAATAAAGCTTACCTTTAGTTGTTATCTCATATATGGTTTCATTTTTCATGATTGGTATAAAAAGATGAGGTTTTAGGGTAGGGGGTTCTTCAAGCTTGGATCAAAAGGAGAAGTTGAAGGATTTTTGCTTGGAAAATTAATTTCGGGTTTATGCTAGTTGGGTGTTTTGGTAGCTTAAAGCCCTTTAATGGTGAAACTCGGATTTACCGTTAATAATGTGTAAAATTGTAGCAAACCACCTTAATTAACTTCCATAAGATGTAGGTTTGAGTTAAAGAGTTAAAGGTTTCGTTTTAGAGGCTTGGGAGGTGATTTCCCGAGCTTGGAAGATAATTCTGGATTTTGGTATCAGTACACAGAAAGCCTATACCGATACCATGTTTTCAAAATGATAAACACAATCATTATTTAAAAGGAGTATCGATACGGGCTGGGACCGTATCGGTACCCATTGTTCCATTGATTTTCTAGTAGCTTAAAGTGGTATCGGTAATTTGGAACCGTACCAATACCTTGGCTGTATCGGTATGCGAGGGTTGTGTATTGGTACAGGGTCAACAGTCAACCCTTTTATGTGAAGCTGGGTGCCGATACGAGAAGGGAAAGTATCGGTATCCGATGTACCGTATTTGTACACGAGTGCGTGTACCGGTATTGCCTAGGCAATCTTCCCAGAAAATATGAGGTTGAGTTCGTGGGGTTGATAATTTAAGGACTAAGGTCCAATGGGATTCAAAGGTAGTGAAATGAATTGCAAAACTGCGAAACTAAGGTTTAACCCTCATAGATGATAATAATGTGTAGTAACTTGGTAAATGTTGATTTAATTTAATCGTAAAAGTTAGTGTCATGTCTTGGGGCATTTGTTGATGGCTTGGCTTGATGCCACATACCTCTTGGTGAGGTGTATGATTGCTCGAGGAGCATGTGTTATTTTATGTTGTGGTAAAGGAATCCGGATGTCCTAGTGTCAGTATTATGGTACTTATATGAAAGGATCTGTAATTCGAGCTGAGTGATCAACTATATCCAACATACCCACGACTTGAGTGATTTGGGTGCGGTTAGAAACCTATTCGTAGCTATGATGATCCGAATAAGGTAATAAACTCGATGGGATGAGTGAGATTCAGTAACGTGATTGGCTGAGTGACTTCAGGTAAAGACTACTTTTGGCTAATATGATCTAATTATGTCTAGGACATATCTGTGTCTATGGTGATCCAGATACGATCCTTTCAACCCGACGACTGTGTGAGCACGAGTAACCCGACGGCTGTGTGAGTGCAGTTAAGTAGGCCTTCGTTGGCCATTATGTGGATGATGTATAAATGTATTTATGTATGTTGTGTGGGTTCTATAGATTGATAGCTTATGCACCTTATGGCTGAGTGATCAGGGTACGACATGTATTAACTCAATGGGATGTGCGAGCTCGAGTATCTCGATTGGCTATGTGACCTTGAGTATGTAATGTATGAAGTAACTTGTATGACTTCTTGTAGACTTGTTGATGCCTTGAGATATGTGATCTAAGAACTCTAGCTAGTGTAGGCTAGATGAAATAACATAAATAGAAAAGCCTTATCTATGCTCTCTTGACTAGGGTTTAGGGTTTGCATGCTTATTTTATGATATTCACGAATTGTAGTAGAGTAGAATTGTACCACTGAGCTTTGTTAGCTCAGTGTGCGGATGTGTGGTTTTTACGTGCGTAGGTTGACAGATCACCCTTGGGAGGAGGTCATCAAGAAGGGATTTCCCAGCACCACGTTCTTTTCAGAGTACAGTACTTGTTATTTTAGTTTGGGATAATGTTTTCATAGGACCTTACCATTGTTGAGTCTGTTACTTTATTTTGAATTATTATTTTTTTAAACAGTGTTTTAAACTTGGAGGTTTTATTTTGTAAACTTATTTAAATTCTTATTTAAGTACATTGATTTTATGGATGATTCGATAATTTGAAAACGGTTAAACTTGTGGTTTTTAATTGGAAATTTTTGATGGGTCGCTTTTCGGTGACCCGAATGTAACACTTCGAATTCAAATTGGGATCGTGGTGTTATAACAATGGTATAAGAAATTAGATTTAGCCAGTTCTAGGAAACCCTGGGTTGTATAGAGGTTGTGGTAAGGTGTCTAGTGAATACATGCCCCTAAAGTTAAGTTTTACTCTTCCAAGATTGGTGTAGACTCTCGGCCTGAATGATTATTTGCTGGCAATAGGGGGTAAAAGATATTTGAAAAGTGTTGACACAGTGCCAAAAAAATCTATTGCGTGCAAGTATACACGGTCTGCATTAATACATCGGTTAAGCTGAGTGTCGATCCCATAGGGATTGCGTTCAAAGGTTTAATTGCTTAGCCAAGTACTTGCTTTGTGAAAAAGATTGTTTTGATCGGAAGTGGTTTTGGAGTGGCTAAGAAAAAAAGAAATAAAGTAAAGTAAAGTCGAAGGCAAGGAATATGTCTTAGCAAATGACGAGCATTGGCAAGGAGTGACTTGTTTGCACGCTAATTGTGTCATGCCAGCCTTTAATAAATCCTGTCTTGGCATTGTTTGCCAAGCAAATTCAAAGATAGAAATTTCTCCGCCGATGGTATTACCCTAAATCAATTATGGAAAAACCCCTATATGTATATAGTGCATATTTTTTTTATAAATTAATTCGATTAAGTTCCAATCTTTATTCCTAATGGGTAGATTTCACTCCCGAAGTAAGTTCATCTACTTGAACATCTTCTTTCGAAGCATCTCTTCTTAGTATCTAGTAATCGATCGTTGCCACCAAAGTCAGTTCGGCATAATATTTTGAAAAGAGAGTGTCGGTTGTCACTTGACAACACACTTAAAAATAATGAACATGCAAGATAGGAAAAATAGTGTCAAGGCAGTGTTGATTTATCAAAAACTAAACATTAAAAACAGCGTTCAAATGCAAACACCCCTCACCAACTATGGAATCAGTTCATGATAAGGGTATCAATAAAAAAACCATAATAATTTTCAACATCAATCATCATTAAAACTAAGAAAAATAACAACAAAGATGATGGGCTAGAAGAGGGTCTCTCGATGCAGCTCTTCACGGCCAGGCTCTCAATTGTTGCACCCTATCACAGATCACTCTCTCAAATTCTCCTTGTGTGCTTCATTTTGCTTTGATCAGTGTAAAGTGTGTAAAAGTCCTATCTTTTACACCCTCTTTCTATGACAATTATTGCTAACACTCCACTCTCTTTAGTTCCATTGTACCCTTTTTGCATCAATCACAATAATTTCATGATTATTCTGTTTGACCTTTATGTTTTTATTATTTGGTGGAAAAAGAGGTATTGATTGGTGTACTTTGTTCTTTGTAGGTTTCACCCATTGTCGGGTAGGCAATGTCGAAAGGGCAGCTAAGGAAAAAGAGGAGCAGTGCGAAAATCATCCTCTGATGGTCCAGAACGAGCCAACTTCTATTAAGGGAAGCTGAAACCAAGAAGACGAAGCCCTGTTGAGCTGAGGAAATTGAGAGATCAACGTCACAGAAGCAGATGCAATGCTGCCACGACAATAAGCTGACAGAAGTGCGGGAAGGTAAAATATGCAAAGTGCGACGTGAATTAAAGAGCATGAAAATTTGGATTTTTTACGTGTTTTGCATGACAATTGGACCAGGAGAAGAGTACGAAAAAGCCGAAGGAAGGTCAAGGAAGCATTCCACGCAAATCGGAGGAATTCAAGGAGGGAAGATATAATACTTAAAAGAAGGACTTGACCTAGACATCATCGATAAATACAAGACCAATGCCATGTACTTAGATATCTTAGCTTCCTTAGGAATTCAAGAGAGAGCTTTTACTTATCAACATGTTCTAACTTTTCTTTAGGGTCAAGGTTGTGTTGTTGAGTAGTTGTGAGAAAACAATTGTACTTTGTTTAAATTTTTCTGAATGCAATTTAGTTCAAGGTTTGCTTATTCTTGGCATTGGTTCTATTCTTGTAATCTTATCAAGACAGAGTATTGTGAGGTTATCTATTTGTTTGATGTCGGAAGAATTAAACTCTAGAAACGAATAAGAATGGTTTTCATCCCAACGGTGGAAGCTAACTCGGCTTAGGGATAAGTTGGAGTTTCAACGGCTAAAATGAGCGTGAAATTGGTTGGTATTCACTCTTGGTTTACGCTGGGAAGTATCATCAAGACTTTCATATCGACAATGTTTCGACTTAGGGACAAGAAGAAGCCATAGACAGACGTTCTGCAGAACCTTGAAAGAACCATTGGATGCCAAGGCAACTACTGTGTTTCCTCTCTACTGTGGCAGCAGCGAAGGCTGTTAACAAGGCAGATTGGTGTCGTTGCATTCAAAAGCCAAGACAAGTTCAATTGGGTTCCACACTACAACGCGGCACAATCTGACCCATTATGTCATCTTGATTTCTCAACTTTTACTTCTTTACTTTAGTTTATGATTATTAGTTTAATTAAAATCCAAAACTCCTCTAGTTATGTTTTAACTTTTACTTTTCTTTTTCAGTTCGAGAACATAAACGAAGGAAGCCATCACAATCCCTGTGGAGACGATACTCTAATACTCATCATTATATTACTTGAGACGTGTACACTTGCACTAATTACGGAGTACCTTTTACACGCAACAAGTTTTTGGCGCCGTTGTCGGGGATTGACAATAGCGACTTTCAATTTTATTTTCTTGCACTTTCATTTTTTTTAGTTTCTCAAGCACTAATCAACTTTGGTTAGCCATCAAAAGGACTTCCCAAGTGTTGAGTGTGTAAAAGTTCTATTATTTACACCCTTTTTAACCCATATTTCTGCTGCATTCAAGCATCATTGCATTGCATTTAGGATAGTTTTCAATTAAACATCACAATTATATAAAAGGCACGGATTCTACTAAAAGATGGTGTATTTTGCAGGTAACTGCCAAGGTTGACGATGAAGGCAGGCGCAGGGCAGATAAGCAGGAAAGCTGAACTGGACAAGCAGCTGAAGAAGACAAACCTGTCATGGACCTGTCGTGACAGCATGGTGACAGCAGATTACTGAAGAGGAAAAGTGAAGTGGACATCGATGGATAGAGAAAAATCTGCTCGTCTGTCGTGTGGAAGCCAAATAATTTTCCAAGCCCCGGATCAAAAGATATGTCAAGCCAAAGCTCAAGGAAAGGAATTCCCACAAGATAGGGATGCGGCTGAAAAGTAGGATATTTTAGAGATTTAGTCTTTATTAGAATCTTACTTTTTAATTAAAGTTGTAATCCTTATTACCTTAGATAACTTGAGCCCAAAGCTTATATAAAGGGCATAGATTAAACCTAGGGCATAGCCGACTACCCCATAACCGAAACCAAAACCCTGCCGTCCACCCGTCACCAACATGTTCTAAAATCCCCCTAGGGCCACGGGTTGTTTTGTAAAGTAGTTGCAAGGGTTGCTTTGTTTTAGGATTTTTCAAGTTCAATAAAATAAACTTCAAGTTCTTTTATCTTGGTTTTAATATCTTGCAAGAGCATCGGGAGAGCATTGTAAGGTTATCTATTTACTTAGCATCGGGAGAGTTAAGTATACGAAAGAGATAAAAGCGCGTTCTCTAGTTTATAGTTGAACCATCTCGTGCTTAGGGATAAGGCGAGGTTAAGTAGCTAAAGAAGAATTCATACACATCGGTGTTCATCCTTCGATTCACGCCGGGAGGTATCATCAAAGACGTGTTCATCGACAGACTTGTGCCTAGGGATAGGGCAAGGCAGATCTGGGATTCTTGCCAAGCTTGAAGTACTGAGTTAGTGTCTGCTGCCACGACAACTAACGGACAGACGTCGCGACAGGTGCTGTCGGCGACGGGAGCGACGACAGAACTGGAGATCCTGAGCAATTCAATACCTGCACTACCGAGCAATTCAATACCAGCCCATTCTCTCTATCTCGATAATTCAATCCTTTTATTTACGTTTTTACTTTATTATTCGTGACAACTTTCTAAAATATTCTCTTTACTTCGTGCAGTAAATCAAGGTGAAGTCATTAGCCCAATCCCTGTGGAGACGATATCCGATACTTCGTATCACTTTACTACTTGCGTCGTGTACACTTGCACTACAATTGCGATAGTCTATTTTACACTTGCACTACAATTGCGATAGTCTATTTTTGTAAAGTAGTTGCAAGGGTTGCTTTGTTTTAGGATTTTTCAAGTTTAATAAAATAAACTTCAAGTTCTTTTATCTTGGTTTTAATATCTTGCAAGAGCATCGGGAGAGCATTGTAAGGTTATCTATTTACTTAGCATCGGGAGAGTTAAGTATACGAAAGAGATAAAAGCGCGTTCTCTAGTTTATAGTTGAACCATCTCGTGCTTAGGGATAAGGCGAGGTTAAGTGGCTAAAGAAGAATTCATACACATCGGTGTTCATCCTTCGATTCACGCCGGGAGGTATCATCAAAGACGTGTTCATCGACAGACTTGTGCCTAGGGATAGGGCAAGGCAGATCTGGGATTCTTGCCAAGCTTGAAGTACTGAGTTAGTGTCTGCTGCCGCGACAACTAACGGACAGACGTCGCGACAGGTGCTGTCGGCGACGGGAGCGACGACAGAACTGGAGATCCTGAGCAATTCAATACCTACACTACCGAGCAATTCAATACCAGCCCATTCTCTCTATCTCGATAATTCAATCCTTTTATTTACGTTTTTACTTTATTATTCGTGACAACTTTCTAAAATATTCTCTTTACTTCATGCAGTAAATCAAGGTGAAGTCATTAGCCCAATCCCTGTGGAGACGATATCCGATACTTCGTATCACTGTACTACTTGTGTCGTGTACACTTGCACTACAATTGCGATAGTCTATTTTACACGCAACAAGTTTTTGGCGCCGTTGCCGGGGATTGGCAACATAACTACATCTTTCTTCTATTGCACTTTTGTTTTTATTTTTTTTATTTTTTTTTTCGTTTTTAGTTTTTCTTTAATTTTTATTTTGTGTTTTCAACTCTTGCTTTTCACAAGGTTCTCTTGTTTATGCGCAGATCGAAAAGAGGCGAAGATCCTGAGTATAAGTTAGATCCGGAAATCGAACGATCATTCAATCTCAAGAAACAGATTCGCCACCTTTTGGACAGGAACGAATACCTTGAAGAACAGCTAGAGCAGATGGCCCGTAACCAGCCTGCTGGAGGAGACATACCGCCTGTCGGCGACCCGCCTGGGGCAGGTGGACGACGGTCATGTCGTGACTACATGCTGAATGACCATATAGAGCTGGAGACCACACTGCCGGATATTGATGTTGATAACTTTGAGCTTAAACCTGTCATGTTTAGTATGATCAAAAACGCCGGACAGTTTAGTGGTTCTGCGACAGAAGATGCTAGGGAGCATCTCAAAACGTTCCAGGAGATCTGTGGTTCGTTTAGGCTACCAGGAGTTAGTCCGGAGATACTGAGGCTTCGGTTATTCCCCCATTCATTGATGGACAGAGCTAAAAATTGGTGGAATAAACTTACACCGGGTTCTATTATGACTTGGGCAGATCTAACTCGTGAATTCTTATCTCGTTTTAATCCTTCACATTTATCTGAGCGATTACGTAACGAAATTGCTACTTTTCAACAGGAAGATGACGAGCCGATGCACGAGGCCTGGGACAGATTTACTACTCTTCTACGGAACTGCCCAATGCATGGATTCCCCGTCTGGAATCAGGTAACTAAGTTTTATAATGTTGCTAACTTACAAACTCGCATTCGCATTGATTCTGCAGCAAATGGACTGTTATTGGATAAAGATCCGGACGAGGCATTGCAAGTTCTAAAAAACCTAGCCAAGAATGAGGAGCAGTTTCCGACAGCTAGAAGAGGGGGTAAACGGGTACTTGCTGTCAAGGACTATGAGGCTGACAGCACTATGAAATCACAGGTAGCATTCCTCACTAAAGCCATGAAACACTTATTGAGTGAAGAGGAAGTACGAGGGTTTGCTGTCGAGGAAATTTGTGCCACTTGTGAAGGAAATCATAGTAGTGAAGAGTGCCCTATAAATATAGAAGAGGGGAAATATGTTGGAAATTACAAGCCAAATTATAATTCCAACAACTACAACCCTAATTGGAGGAAAGATCCCAAATTTTCCTGGAGTAATCCTAACAATGCCCTGAATCCACAAGCACATAATTAGAATCAGGGGGGTCCTAGATTGTTGACGCGACAGCAGCTGCAGCCGCAGAACCTGCCGCCTCAGCAACAACAGCAGCCACCACCTGCCACGAATAGTGTATTGGAGCAGACTCTGGCCACCTTTATGTCTCAGACTGGCACATATATGGATAATATTAATCAGTTTGTCAAGAAGACGGAAAATTTTATGGATGAGACTAAGATGAGAATGACAAACCATGAGGCCACCTTGAAATCTCTAGAGACACAAATGGGTCAGGTATCGCAGCATATTAAACCGAGGCAGAATGGAGGTTTTCCTAGCAATACTGAAAATGCTAGACCACCCCCACATGAGCAATGTAAGGCAATTACTACTAGGAGTGGGAAAAAGCTACCAGGGCCGGAAAAAGAAGTTGATACAGAACAGGACCCTGCTTTGAACAAACCTGCCGAGGAAGCTGCCCCGACAGGTGACAAACAGACTGCTGCCGATGAGCCTGTCACGACAGCAGAAGCGACAGAGGAGAAAAAGGGAGATTATCGTCCTCAGATTCGCATGCAGTGGGAAGGACGCATTGCTGATTATCGACCCCCACCACCCTTCCCTCAACGGATACAACAAGCTAAGAATGAATCTCAACTCAAAAAAATTTATGATATTTTTAAACAGGTTCATATTAACATTCCGTTGTTAGATGCTGTTAGGGAGATGCCAGGTTATGCTAAATTTCTCAAGGATGTCATGTCTAAAAAATCTAAACTTGGGGAATTTGAAACGGTAAGGATGCAAGAAGGTTGCATGAGTATTCTTCATCGGCAGCCACCCCAGAAAAAGAAGGATCCGGGGAGCTTCCTCATACCTTGCGTAATCGGCGATAAATTTGTGGGTAAGGCACTTTGTGATCTTGGTGCTAGTGTTAATCTAATGCCCAAATCTGTTTTTCAGAAACTAGGGATTGGCAAGGCGCGGCCCACGACAGTTACCCTACAGCTAGCCGACCGCTCTTACGTTCACCCCGAGGGAAAAATTGAAGATATTTTGGTAAGAGTGGATAAACTTATTTTTCCTGCTGACTTTCTTATTTTAGATTGTGAGGCAGATGAGAACGCACCAGTCATCCTAGGGCGACCCTTCTTAGCCACGGGAAGATCATTGATTGATGTGGAAAAAGGAGAACTCACCATGCGCGTGAACGATCAAGAAATTAAGTTGAATGTTCTCCAAGCAATGAAACATGCCGATGTGGACGAGGAATGCAAAGCCATCATTGAGGTGACCTTTGATCACCCCTGCATCAGATCGGGCTGCCGTGATATCAAATTTGGTCACTGCTGCGACAGCCACTTAAACGCCTGTCACGACAGTAACGACGACAGCTCCGACGACAGTGACTCCTATGAATCTGATACACCTGACGCTGAAGATCATGAGGAGGTAAACTGGTTAGACCATCGTCCAGGTAAGTTATTCGAACCTTTGAATTACACTTCGGATAACGATTTAATCCAAAAGCCCTCTACTGTTGAACCACCTGTATTAGAACTTAAACCTCTGCCAGGGCAGCTTAAATATGCTTATCTTGGTTGTAATGACACACTGCCTGTAATCATCTCTGCTAAGCTGCCGCAGGAACAGGAACGACAGCTGATCGACATGTTGAGGCAGCATAAAAGGGTGATAGGATGGACGATAGCAGACATCCAGGGCATTAGTCCGGCAATCTGTATGCACAAAATCCTCCTAGAGGAAGATCATAAGTCGACTATTGATGCCCAACGGCGGTTAAACCTTGCAATGAAGGAGGTGGTGCGTAAAGAAATAATTAAATGGTTAGATGCTGGTATTATTTACGCCATCTCCGACAGCAAATGGGTAAGCCCGGTGCAATGTGTTCCCAAGAAAGGAGGGATGACCGTGATAACCAACGAAAACAACGAATTAATCCCAACCAGGACTGTGACCGGTTGGAGGGTTTGTATGGACTATCAGAAGCTTAACAAAGCTACCCGAAAGGACCACTTTCTTTTACCCTTTATTGATCAAATGCTTGATAGATTAGCGGGTAAACCTTACTATTGTTTTCTTAATGGTTATTCAGGATATAATCAAATTGCTATTGCACCGGAAGACCAAGAGAAAACGACTTTCACATGCCCCTACGGTACGTATGCATTTAGGAGGATGCCATTTGGACTCTGTAACGCACCTGCCACCTTCCAAAGGTGCATGATGGCTATATTCTCGGACATGGTTGAGGACTTCCTAGAAATTTTTATGGATGATTTTTCTGTCTTTGGAGACGATTTTGAGAGTTGTCTAGGCAATTTACAAAAGGTGCTCGAAAGATGCGAAAAAGCTAACTTGGTTTTAAATTGGGAAAAATGCCACTTTATGGTGGATGAAGGGATAGTCTTAGGCCATAAGATTAGCTGCCGTGGGATAGAAGTCGACAGGGCAAAAATAGAAGTCATAGAGAAGCTGCCGCCACCAACCACAGTCAAGGGCATTAGGAGTTTTTTAGGGCATGCTGGTTTTTATAGGAGATTTATTGCCAATTTCTCAAAAATCACGAAACCCCTATGTCATCTCTTAGAGCAGAACCGACCCTTTGACTTTAATGAAGAATGTACTGAAGCATTCAAGGTTCTGAAGGAAAAGTTAGTGACAGCCCCCATAGTACAGCCACCAGACTGGACGCAACCGTTTGAAATTATGTGTGATGCTAATGACTATGCTGTCGGGGCAGCACTTGGGCAGCGCAAGGACAGGCTATTTCATGTCATATATTATGCCAGCAAAACATTGAATGATGCCCAAGTGAATTATACCACCACGGAAAAGGAGCTGTTAGCTGTGGTGTTTTCCATCGACAAGTTTCGTTCTTACATACTTGGAACGAAGGTTATAATACACACCGACCACTCTGCCCTCAAGTATTTATTTGCAAAAAAGGATGCAAAACCTAGGTTGATACGATGGATTTTACTATTACAAGAGTTCGACCTTGAGATAAAAGATAAAAAGGGGACAGAAAATCAGGTGGCAGATCACTTGTCGAGGTTGGAGACGGGACAGAGTCTACCGCCAGATGAGACACACATACTGGAGACCTTCCCAGATGAGCAGCTCTTTGCTGCCGCACTAGCTGTCGCGACAGCCATGGCGGCAGGTAAGTCTTCTAACCTTCCCTGGTATGCTGATTTCGTTAATTTTATAGTTAGCGGAATATTACCTTCTGATCTAACTTATCAAGCCAGGAAGAGGTTTCAAAATGATGTTAAACATTATTATTGGGACGAACCTCTTCTTTTCAAAATGTGCTCAGATCAGGTTATAAGGAGATGCATACCACAAGAAGAACAAGAAGACATTCTCCATCACTGTCATGCTTCACAATATGGAGGACACTTAGGAGGCAATAAAACGGCTGCCAAGGTGCTGCAGTCAGGGTTCTACTGGCCGACACTGTATAAGGACGCACAGGAATTTTACAAAAATTGTGACAGGTGCCAGCGGACAGGTAACATCTCGAGGAGAAACGAGATGCCACTGCAGAATATTTTAGAAGTCGAAATCTTCGACGTTTGGGGGATTGATTTTATGGGACCTTTTCCATCTTCATGTGGAAATCTTTACATCCTCCTAGCAGTGGATTATGTCTCCAAGTGGGTAGAAGCAATCGCAACTCAAAAGAATGATGCCAAAACAGTCCAAAAGTTTTTGCACAAAAACATCTTTTCTAGATTTGGCATCCCTAGGACGATTATCAGTGATGAAGGGAGACATTTTGACAACAAGGTAATTGCTGCCGCCTTGAAGAAATATGGTGTCAAGCACAGGATCGCGACAGCATACCACCCACAGACCAATGGACAGGCTGAGATATCCAATAGAGAAGTGAAGAACATTCTAGAAAAAATGGTTAAACCAACTAGGAAAGATTGGTCTTTGCTTCTTAATGATGCATTATGGGCATACAGAACAGCCTTCAAGACTCCATTGGGCATGTCTCCATACCGTTTGATTTATGGGAAAACCTGTCATCTGCCTGTCGAGATAGAACACAAGGCATATTGGGCGATTAAGGCAGTAAACATGGACTTGGACAAGGCAGGCCAGAAAAGGTTGTTTGATTTGAATGAGATTGATGAAATACGGACAATGGCCTACGACAATGCAAGGATTTACAAGGAAAAAACTAAGAAATGGCATGACAAGAAGTTGCTGCCACGACAGTTCTGCCCAGGGCAGCTTGTGTTGTTGTTTAATTCTAGATTGAAACTCTTTCCAGGGAAGCTCAAATCTAGATGGTCTGGCCCATTCCAAGTAATTCAAGTTTTTCCCCATGGTGCCATTACAATTCAATCACTAAAGGACGGGCACCAATTCAAAGTCAATGGACAACGCCTCAAGCACTATCAAGGGACTGAAGCCCCAGGAATACAGGAAGTGGTTACTTTAGGTGATGCCCCACAAGGCATCCCTAATTTAACATAATTTCCTAATTTATTTTTATTTTTATTATTAATATTATTTATTAGGAATTAGATTAATTTTATTTGAATAATGTTTTGTTTTTAATTTCGGTTTTTAGGAAATAAAGGAGGCAAGTGAGAAAGAAGAAGTGGCCCAAGCCCACCGCCCATCCACCAGCCCAATAAAGCCCATTTATGATAACCTGTCGTTTCGGCTGCTGGCGCAGACGGAGTTGACAGGCTGTCAACAGACGCACAGCAGACGAAGAATCGTGCGACAGACGCACAGCAGAGGCATTAATGCCCGTCAGACGCGTCAGACAATCTACATTCAATCTGCCGCTCCGTTATTCCCGCCTGCCGTTGCGGCATTAAATGGGCAGCTCCCCAACATCTATATAAACCCCTTCTCCTTTTCATTTTTCATCACTTCAGATTTTCTCTCTTGCTATTCTCTTCTAGTTTTATCTATTTTCTTTCATTTTCAGCCCTGGCAACCAAAAATGTCTTCACGACAAACCCGTCAGAACGCTGCTGCCGCTTCTTCTTCAGCAGCAGCATCCCCGTTCGCTAACAAGGAACTTTGGGAGGAGCGGAGCTTCATCTACAACAGAGATGCCCCTCTGTTTGGACTCCGGCCGTTCATCATGCAAGCCATAACAGCTCAACTGTGGGAAGACTTCGCCGAGCAGCCGGCAGAGCTTAATGACACCCTGGTCAGAGAATTTTACGCGGCAATCGAGAGTAAGACGGCGACATCTGTCACCGTCCGAGGAGTGACAGTTCCTTTCACCGCCAGCAGCATCAACCATGTCTTCGGCCTCTTCTTTGACCCCAATGATGATGCTCATCAACAGTTTTGGGACACCCTCGACGCTGCCGGCCACGATGCTGTCATGAGGGAGTTGACAGAAGCAGGAACGACATGGAGCACAAGTAAGAAGAACCCCCATTCTGTCAATAGGGGGCAGCTACTCCCTGAAGCTAAACTATGGAACGCTTTTATCAAAAAGCGTATCCTGCCCTCGTCCCACCATACGACAGTCAACAGACAGCGGCTGGCCCTCATCCACTCTATCATGCACAACAGGCCCATCAATGTGGGCAGGTACATGAGGGACAGCATTCTTGATTGCGCCTTTCGATCGGACTCACGACTCTGCCTGCCCTGCACCATCACTGCCCTCTGCCGCTGCGCTGCAGTACCGGAGGACCCCTCAGACAAAATCAAGAAGGGCAGCGGCTGGACAGACAGCAACATCTCCAGCCTCATGGAGCTGGTAGTCGTATCGCCCCTCAACGCCTTCGATCCAAACGCCCCTCCTGCTGAGTCTGATGATGAGCCTGCCACCGAACCTGCCCCAGAAGCTGCCACCAACACCGCTCCGGCAGATCAGAACGCCCACATCCTTGCGGCCATCTTGAGGATCGAGGAGCGCCAGATGGGCTTAATGACATTCATCCGAGACTTCTCCAATGCAACGGTAAATTTCATTACCAATACTTTGAATTTTACGGATGTCTTTTTCCCCACCTTCCTCGCCCATTATTTCAATATCCCATCCCCTACTCCCACACCACCTGTCTCTCCCCATGGAGAATCTGCCTCCTCCACACCTTCCCCGACGGCAGCCGGCAGCCCACCGGCAGACACCTCCCCTCGAGGAACAAAGCGAGCTGCCACTGACGACAGCCCCCTTGTCCGGAGGAATTTGGACAGCGCCTTCACACGGGTAAAACGTATTAAGCATGTGGCTGACAAGAGACAGCTGTCCAAAGCCATCATGACCACCAGCTGGGACAGCAGCAGCAGTTCCGATGTCAGACTAGTGGAGCAACCTGCCCTTCAACCTGCTGACGACCCTGTCCCCCAACCGGAGGAAGACCCTGCCCCTCAACAGGCTAACGAATCTGTCGATCAACCTGCTCCGGAACCTGCCCAGCCACCTCCACAACGCAGACGCCGACATCAGATCCGCGTCAGCAGCAGCAGCGAGGACAGCGAATGAAATTTAAGTTTTTTATTTCTTTTTCTCCTCTTATTGCTGCCTGCCCTTATATATTTGTGATGTACTTTTTTATCTTGTTTTTCTTTATTTGTTTTTATGTTGTTTTGCATTGAGGGCAATGCAAGCCTCGAGTTTGGGGGTGGCAACCCTCCATATTTAATGGAGTCTTTAGCACATCTTTTAATTATTTGTTGTGTCTTATTATTTACTTATTTTTCGTAAAAAAAAATCAGAAAATTAAACTGTTGGCTTAAAACTGTGAAGTTAACTTACCTGTCATGACGGCTCTGTCGTGGCAGCATCTTTAGGACAGGTTAAGGAAAAGTTTAGAGCCTTTCTATAGTTCTGAAAACTTAAACACTTTTGTGACTGTTATATTGCTTAGATTTCTTTTAGCCAAACTAGAATAGGAAGCTTAGAACTTAAATAGCCCCTAGAGGTGCCTAACACTGGCTCTAGGAAAAGAAGTTTAGCAAAAGAAAATCAAAAACCTAGAGGTGCCCGAAACCGGCTCTAGGAAGCTAACTAGAGGTGCCCAAAACTGGCTCTAGAAAATTCTAGCTTGAAAATAGAAGAAAAAGAAGCATGAAAATGTGCCTTCTAAAAAAAATAAACTTTGGCATAAAGATTTGAGTTAAGGAGTTGAATATTCTAGTGAAACTAAGAGAGTCTTAGCATATAACTGTTCACAAGCATACACACACTGCACGAGAACTATAGGGAGATTCCGGACAGATCCTAACCTTTCCGACAGGTTGCTGCCGCCATAGAGAATGAGCGACGGGTAAGGGACAGTTCACTGTTTGAAGGCCAACACAAAAATTTTCATTTTTCTTTAGGTTTAATTGCTTGAGGGCAAGCAAAGACTTGAGTTTGGGGGTGTGTTGAGTGTGTAAAAGTTCTATTATTTACACCCTTTTTAACCCATATTTCTGCTGCATTCAAGCATCATTGCATTGCATTTAGGATAGTTTTCAATTAAACATCACAATTATATAAAAGGCACGGATTCTACTAAAAGATGGTGTATTTTGCAGGTAACTGCCAAGGTTGACGATGAAGGCAGGCGCAGGGCAGATAAGCAGGAAAGCTGAACTGGACAAGCAGCTGAAGAAGACAAACCTGTCATGGACCTGTCGTGACAGCATGGTGACAGCAGATTACTGAAGAGGAAAAGTGAAGTGGACATCGATGGATAGAGAAAAATCTGCTCGTCTGTCGTGTGGAAGCCAAATAATTTTCCAAGCCCCGGATCAAAAGATATGTCAAGCCAAAGCTCAAGGAAAGGAATTCCCACAAGATAGGGATGCGGCTGAAAAGTAGGATATTTTAGAGATTTAGTCTTTATTAGAATCTTACTTTTTAATTAAAGTTGTAATCCTTATTACCTTAGATAACTTGAGCCCAAAGCTTATATAAAGGGCATAGATTAAACCTAGGGAATAGCCGACTACCCCATAACCGAAACCAAAACCCTGCCGTCCACCCGTCACCAACATGTTCTAAAATCCCCCTAGGGCCACGGGTTGTTTTGTAAAGTAGTTGCAAGGGTTGCTTTGTTTTAGGATTTTTCAAGTTCAATAAAATAAACTTCAAGTTCTTTTATCTTGGTTTTAATATCTTGCAAGAGCATCGGGAGAGCATTGTAAGGTTATCTATTTACTTAGCATCGGGAGAGTTAAGTATACGAAAGAGATAAAAGCGCGTTCTCTAGTTTATAGTTGAACCATCTCGTGCTTAGGGATAAGGCGAGGTTAAGTGGCTAAAGAAGAATTCATACACATCGGTGTTCATCCTTCGATTCACGCCGGGAGGTATCATCAAAGACGTGTTCATCGACAGACTTGTGCCTAGGGATAGGGCAAGGCAGATCTGGGATTCTTGCCAAGCTTGAAGTACTGAGTTAGTGTCTGCTGCCGCGACAACTAACGGACAGACGTCGCGACAGGTGCTGTCGGCGACGGGAGCGACGACAGAACTGGAGATCCTGAGCAATTCAATACCTGCACTACCGAGCAATTCAATACCAGCCCATTCTCTCTATCTCGATAATTCAATCCTTTTATTTACGTTTTTACTTTATTATTCGTGACAACTTTCTAAAATATTCTCTTTACTTCGTGCAGTAAATCAAGGTGAATTCATTAGCCCAATCCCTGTGGAGACGATATCCGATACTTCGTATCACTTTACTACTTGCGTCGTGTACACTTGCACTACAATTGCGATAGTCTATTTTACACGCAACACCAAGCTCATACAATTGAACAAACAAGTTTCAGGACCAAAACGCAAACAATTCAAAACATATAACTGCCAATGTCAGCCCCTAACGGTCAACCGTTCCGAAACAGGTAGACCCCGTTTCGAAACACGGGCCGTTCCGCAACGGGTTCTGAAACGTAGGCTTGGCAGAGGCCAAACCGTTTCGAAACGGTGCATACCGTTTCGGACGCCTGGGTTCATGCAAGGCACCCGTTCCGAAACGGTGCACACTGTTCCGAAACGCCTGCACAGATTGCAGCAAAAAACATTCCAAAACATGCAATAGATCATTCAAACATGCTCCAAATGCTACCAAACTTGCGAAAATTACATTTTGGTCACTAGCCAAAATGTCACACTTCCAAAACTCATTTTCCAAAATTGATTTCACAGTTCACTTAATTATATTAAAAGATGATTTTAGAACATTTTTCCATATTTTTAATGCAACCCGAACTAGACTTTCCTAATTTCACCTCTTTATATTCGAACAGCACTTTGACCAACCGGTCAACGCCCAAAACTCCTAAGCCCAAAACCGGGGCGTTACACAAAGTATCCATTGTACGACCTTGATCAAGAAATCGATCGAAGTTGCCAAAGACTCAAACAACAGATAAGACAAAAGATGGCACATCAAGTTGGCGGTAACAATGCCAATAACAATTGGAATGCCAATGGGCAGCAGGTCTCCGACGAGCAGCCAGTTTCCGACGGGCAATAAGATTCCTCGGTAGGAGGTGGAGAAAATTCGTGAATTCAATTTGAGCTAGTACGAAACCTAACTTTCCAAGACTACCTAGAAGAAAATCTGAACGGACTAAATCCGGGAGTTGTCAAACTTGAGATAGAAGTCGCCCACTTTGAACTAAAGCTCGTAATGTTCAACACGATCAATATTATGGGGCAATTCAGTGGCTCAACAACTGAAGATGCCAGACAACACCTCAAATCCTTCCTTCTGATTTACAATTCCTTTAAAATACAGGGAGTACATGAGGATATTGTGAGACTGAAGTTGTTTCCCTATTCACTGAGGGATAGGGCAAAAGCCTGGCTAAATAGCATTCCAGCAGGATTAATTGGATCTTGGAGTGACCTATGTCATGATTTCCTTGCAGGTTTTAATCCAACAAATTTAACTGATAAATTACGTAACAAAATCACCTTTTTTCGACAGGCTGATGAAGAATCCATCCACGAGGTTTAGGAACGATACAGAGAGCTATTATATAAATTCCCCTTGCAAGGATTCGTATTGTGGACCCAAGTGACAATGTTCTACAATGTTGTCAACACGTCAACGAGGATAATGCTTGATGCCTCGACAAACGGCATACTCCTAGACAAGGAACTCGAGGAAGCAATGGAGATTCTGAATAGGACGACCAAGAACGATTATCAATTCCCAACGGCCAAAAGAGGGGGAATCAGATGCCAACCCACAGTAAACGAAATAGGGTCCTCGGACTCGATTTCAGCTCAAATCGCCACCTTGACAAATTTGGTCATCAACATGCAACCACAGAATAATCACCAAGAGGTCAAGGTAATGGATTTATTTTGTGAAAACTGTAGGGGTAACCATGTTTCTTCTGAATGTCCACAGAATACAGAGTCGAGCTGTTACATTGGAAATTACAACCGGAACAATAACATGATGTCCAACAACTACAACCCGGCCTGGAAGAAACATCTGAATTTATCTTGGTCCAACCCTAACAACACAATCAATCCGAACAATCAGAATGCTCCATCAGCAGGATTTCAACAAAACATGCCTCGGTAGACCATGCCGCAACAGCAGTCACTGCCGCCACAATAGCCTATACCAACTAGTTCTTTAGAAAACTCTCTTAAAGCTTTCATGCCAACATTGAAATCCCTGGAAACCCAAGTCGAGCAGTTTGCACAAATTTTAAACTCCAGACCGAGGGGAGGATTTCCAAGCGATATTGAAGTCGCTATGGGATAAAGTCATGAGCAGTGCAAAGCAATCATCACCAGGAGTGGCAAACAGTTGAAAGAAACCTAAGCCAGTAGAAAAGAGGAGACCAAAGAAAAGGAAGCCTCTACCGCGGCAGAACCCACCTCGACATTACGTGATCCCACTGCCATGGTAGAACCTAACCAAACCGCGATAGAAAACAAAAATGCTGAGGGAAATCAAAAGGACGCTAAAAAACCAGATCTGATGCCCCATATTAAATTTCCATGTAAAGAACGGATCAAAGACATTCGACCCCCACCACCATTCCCACAAAGGCTTAAACGGCAGAACCAAGAGTACCAGTTCAAGAAGTTCTTAGATATCTTGAAGCATGTCCACATCAACTTACCCTTCGTGGAAGCAATAGAGCAAATGTTGAATTATGACAAGTTCCTTAAGGACATTGTGTCAAGGCGAACAAGAATAGGGGAGTTCGAAACAGTTGCCGCAACAGAAGGGTGTATGGCCATGTTATACAATCGAACACCACCTAAGCTTAAAGATCCTGGAAGCTTCACAATACCATGTGCAAACGGGAATCATTATGTGGGGAAGGAATTGTGTGACTTAGGGGAAAGCATAAACTTGATGCCATATCGGTTTTCCAAAAGTTAGGGATTGGAAAGGCAAGACCAACCACAGTCATGCTCCAACTGGCTGATCGCTCATATGTGCAACCAGAGGGAAAATTTGAAGATATACTTGTAAGAGTTGATAAGTTTATTTTTCCCACTTACTTCCTTGTTCTTGGCTGTGAGGCAGACGAACATGCACCCATCATACTTGGGCAATCATTATTGGCCACCGGGAGGATATTGATTGATGTGGAAAAGGTGAGCTAACAATGAGGGTAAATGACCAATAAGTCAAGCTCAATGTGTTCCAAAACCTCAAATGTGCCGATGATCAAGAAGAATGTCAAATGATACAAGCCACCACAGAATTCAACTTTGACATCGATACACCCTGCCTCGGCATACACTGCCTCGACAATGTGTTCGACCACTTCATCGGCATGCATTCTGACGACTGCCTCGGCAATATACTGGACAGCCTCCCCGACTCTGAAGAAACTAAAGAGGTAGAAACTGAGGAAGCTTATTGGACGGTCTCTCATCTAGGTAAGTATTTCGAACACCTCAATTATTCTGAAGAGGAAAGAAATATTGAAAAAACCCTCAATCGAGCAACCACCGATTCTTGAATTAAAACAATTACCTGTTAAATTAAAATATGTTTATTTGGGAACCAACGACACGTTGCCCGTAATTATTTCTTCTAAGTTGCAGCCAAAACAGGAACAAAGTCTGATCAATATGTTGCAGCGGCATAAGAGGGCAATAGGATGGATGATTGGCGACTTGAAGGGGATAAGCCCAACGATATATATGCACAAAATCCTTTTGGAGGATGATCATATAAACCTACCATTGAGGCTTAAAGAAGGCTTAATCATGCCATGAAGGGGGTGGTAAGAAAAGAGATCATTAAATGTCTTGATGTTGGAATTATCTATCCCATCTCCGACAGCACGTGGGTAAGCCCGATACAATGAGTACCAAAGAAATGGAATGACTGTGATAGCTAACGAGAACAATGAGTTAATCTCAACCAGGACTGTGACCGGTTGGAGGGTTTGTATGGATTATTGCAAGTTGAATAAAGTAACTAGAAAGGATCACTTCCCTTTGCCTTTTATTGATCAAATGCGTGATAGACTTACTGGTAAAGCATTTTACTGTTTTCTTGATGGTTACTCAGGTTATAATCAGATTGCCATAGCACCGGATGACCATGCAAAAACCACCTTCACATGCCCATACGGCATATATGCATTTAGGAGGATGTCGTTCGGACTTTACAATGCCCCAAAAACATTCCAACGATACATGATGGTGATATTCTCCGACATGGTAGAAGACTTTTTGGAAATCTTCGTGGATGATTTCTCATATTTGGCGATAACTTCAACAATTGCCTCGGCAATTTGGAGAGGGTACTCGAACAATGTGAGGAATCCAATCTAGTCCTAAATTGGGAGAAATGCCACTCCATGGTGGATGAGAGCATCATGCTCGGCCACAATATTTCATCAAGGGGAATTGAAGTAGATAAAGCAAAAATAGATGTGATCGAGAAGCTGCCCCACCAACCATAGTTAAAGGAATCCAGAGTTTTCTAGGACACGCGGGTTTCTATAGAAGATTTATTACAATTTTTTCTAAGATTAGTAAACCTTTGTCTTCTCTGCTTGAACATGATTGGACCTTTGACTTCAATGACGAATGTACTGAAACTTTCGAGATACTGAAACAAAAGCTTGTGACCGCACCAATAGTAGTCCCACAATATTGGAGGCTGACCTTCGAGCTTATTTGCGATGCAAGAGACTATGCCATCGGGGCAGTCCTTGGTCAAAGGAAAGACAGAATCTTTCATGTAATTTATTATGCTAGCAAAACACTCAACGAGGCCCAAGTCAACTACACTACCACTGAGAAGGAGTTTGTAGCAGTAGTCTTTGCCTTTGATAAGTTCCGATCATACCTAATCGGAACCAAGGTGACTGTTCACATAGACCACTCGGCAATCAAATACTTGTTCTCCAAGAAAGATGCAAAGCCTAGGTTGATTCGATGGATCCTTTTACTGCAAGAATTTGACGTTGACATCAAAGAAAGAAAAGAAATGGAGAACCAAGTGGCTGATCACCTATCGAGACTGGAACAAGGAGAAGAAGATACCATAGGCCTTGACATATAGGATGCATTCCCAGATGAGCATCTCTTAGCTACTGGGACAGCATCTGCTGCGGCAATAACGGACACCATTGCCTCAGTAATTTCAGACTGCATTGCCTCGGTATTCCCTTTGACAGTACTGGCTGCCGCAATAACACCCTGGTATGCAAATCTTGTTAATTTTTCAGTTAGTGGTGTTTTACCTTATAACCTTAACCATCAAGGGAAGAAGAGGTTTCAACATGATGCGAAGCATAATTTTTGGGATGAACATCTTTTGTTTAGACAATGTGCATATCAGGTTATAAGGAGATGTGTCCCAGAAGAAAAGCAAAACGAAGTACTCCAACAATGCCATTCTTCACCATATGGAGGACATTTTGGAGGAACTAGGACCACTGTCAAAGTGCTATAGTCATGCTTATATTGGCCTACACTCTAGAAGGATGCCCAGGAATACGATAAGCAGTGTGACCGATGTCAATAGATGGGTAACATATCAAGGAGACACAAAACACCCTTACAAAACATCTTTGAAGTCGAGTTTTCGATGTTTGGGGAATTGACCTCATGGGGCCCGTTCTATCCTTGTGTGGAAATATCTACATACTTCTTGTCGTCGACTATGTGTCCAAATGAGTTGAAGCCATTACCACACCAAACTGTGACTCTAAAATTGTGTATCGATTTCTATAGAAAAACATATTTACATGATTTAGGGTATCTAGAGCCATCATCAGCGACGAGGGCAAACACTTCGACAATAGACTCATTGCTGCGGCATTGAAGAAAGTTGGTGTCACACACAAAGTTTCCATGACATATCACCCGCAGACCAGTGGGCAGGCTGAGATATCCAACAGGGAGCTAAAGAACATCCTCGAAAAGGTGGTTAACCCATCTTGAAAGGATTTGTTGCTTCGGCTTGATGATGCCTTGTGGACATATATAACAGCTTACAAAACCTCACTAGAAATGTCCCCATATAGACTTGTGTACGGAAAATCTTGTAACTTACTAGTTGAAATCGAGCACAAGGCATATTGGGCCATTAAAACGGTGAACATGGATTGGGAAAATGCCGGACTGAAAAGACTCCTAGATCTCAATGAACTAAAAGAATTTCGAGCCCAGGCATACGACAATTCGAGAATATACAAGGAAAAACCAAACACTAGCACGACAGCAAGCTGCTGCCGCGGCAATTCCTGCTCGGGCAGACAGCCCTCCTCTTCAATTCTCGATTGAAGTTATTTCCAGGGAAACTACGATCTCGATGGTCTGGCTCGTTCGAAGTTGTTAAAGCATTCCCTCATGGAGTTGTGATAATCAAATCAACTAAGGATGGGCACGAATTCAAAGTGAATGGACAGAGGCTGAAGCACTACAATGGCAGACATGTCAATAAAGACAGAGAAGTGCTCACTTTAAAAGATGCATCCCCATGCACTCCTTTAGTGTCTTAATTTTTCTTTTTCTTCTTTTTTTTTTATTTTTCTGTTTATTTTTTGTTTTTTGTTTTTAGGATTTAGAATTTTAATTAATTTTATATGCTTTTATTTTTATCTTCCACATCTTTAATATTAAGGATTCCGAATTATTTTACGTTTTTATCAAGTTTTAATAAAATTGTCTTCATTTATGTTTGTTTTAGGAAGGAGCCCAAAGATGAAGAGGAAAAGCCCAATCCATCCCAAGATGACCACTGCCGCAGTCATTGCCGCGACAGCATTCAGTGCCCCATAGACAATCGTTACCCAACGGCTAGTTCCGATCTAGATGTACGTAACCGTTGTCGTGCTCGCATTCAATGTCGCTTCAGTGAACGATGGCCCAACATCTAGTTTTTGCACAATTGTAAATAGTTGTTGCTAGCACGGCAACCATTGCCTCGCATGCAACCTCTGCCTAACGGTCATTCCTTCACCTATTTATACCACACCACCCTCACCACTCTACTCTCACTTCCAATTTTCCTCTCAACCTTATCTTCGAAGAATTTTCTACTTTCTTTGTTTCTCACAACCCGCTCAACACACAACATGACTCAAACTCCAAAGAGGAGAAAGCTCTAGGGCCGCTGAGGAGACCCCATTCAAGAGATTTGCCCCACCAGAGGTGGAACAAAGATTCAACCAATGCTTCATCGGCTGCTTAGTGTGAGAAGAACAAGGCTTTCACTACACCGTCGGTGACAACTATGGTATTGATAACTTCCTCTTCGAGAAGATAAAGCACCAACAATGGATAATCTTTTTCCAACAATCGGTGAAAGCCAAGGTCTCTTGGGTACGGGAGTTTTATGCACATAGTCCGAACGCACACATTCCCTTCGTCTATGTTCAAGATCAAGCTATTCCCATTGATCCCAACAGCATCAAGTATTATTATGGGATAGACATGACTATAGACGAGCACAAGGACTTCACGGATGCACTCGCCAACTCCGACTATGAGGCCATTAAGGACGAACTGTGCGTTGCTGCCACGATATGGAATGTTGGGAAAAATAGAGGGACGGTAAATCACTGAAGGCTTCAGCTAGAGGCTAAACTATGGAATACTTTTGTCAAACGTTGTCTGCTGCCAACATCTCATAATAGCACAATAAATAAACCTAGAGTTGCACTCATCCACTTCATTATGTATAAGTGCATCATTAATGTACAAGCTATTAATTGTAACGAGATTTATGAGTGCAGCAAAAAGGATATAGATCGTCTATACTTCCCAATGCTCATCACCGGACTTTGTCAACGAAAAGGTGTTCCCACCGATCCGGCCGATATCTACACACCCGAAAGAATAGGTTGGGACAGAGATGCCTACTACAAGCTGATGCAGATCACCGAGGTAGAACCGCAATTCACGCTAGTGCAGGGCCACACCGCGGTGGCATCCTCGGGCAGTGACCCAACAACTCCCAGCCTATTGCCACCGAGAAAGTCACACCGCCACATTGCCCAGCACTTGGAAGTCATGGACACCCGGAAAAGATTGTTCATGGAATTTATAAGGGACTTCAGCAACTCCATTGTTCAATTTATCCAAGAGAAGTTCCCCACTCAAGTCGTGCCATTTCCAGCCTTCCCCGACGATGTTCTTGTCCCACCAGCAATAACAGACTATACCGCAGCAACTCCAACATATTCTTCCTCAGCAACGCATCAGTACTCTGCCTCACATGTTCCAGACCCTGCCTCTGTCGCCGCCACCCAACGCAAAGGCAAAGCTCCTGATGACGCCCCTTCTACCGCGGTAACACATAGATAAGGCAAAGACCCAGTCAACACTTCTTATGTCGCGACATCGCACCATACAGTCCAGGGTCTTGCTACACCACCTTCGGACGAGCTGATCGTGATCGAGCAAGTTTTTGATTGGACCGACACAATCCACTCTCTTAGCAAGATGTTCGATGAAGCTGCGTCCAAGAAGCGCAAAGCCGCCACAACTGAGGAGATGCACATTGCCACGGATGAAGATGAAGAGGTAACAAACAAACCTACACCAACTTCTTCGGCAGTCACTCCAACCAGGACCACTCCTCTGACGCGTACCCAGCCACCACGAACCGCCAAATGGGTCAAACACACGGCAATGAAAAGGAAATTGATCGTCCATGACTCCGATGAGGATTTCTCTGATTTCCCATCACTCTGATTTTTTTCCTCTCTTGTTGTTATTTTTCTCTTTCTTTTTGTTGTGATGATGCATTGAGGGCAATGCAAATTTTAAGTTTTGGGGCATGTAGTTGTTGCTTCGGAAATTCTGCTGCGGCATCTGTTGTCTTTGTAGCAATGTAGTAATATTTCCTACTTTAGCACTTGCCTTAATACTTGCTTAGTTCTTTAAATTGGCTTAGACTTGCAAAACACTTCCAATGATAAAAACTACCTTAGCACTTCAAAATACTCCTTAGAGGATAAGGTGACTATTAGGAAACATTTAGAATCATACTATGGGGGCTGAAAATGAAAATACACTTTTGTAACTTGTATGATTTAAGGAATTCTAGGACACTCAGAACATAGACTTGCTTAGAAAGAAAATTTTGGGTAAGAAGTTAGAGGTGCCTAACACCGGCTCTAGCTTAAGGAAGCCCTAGAGGTGCCCAAAACCGACTCTAGGCTAATCACTAGAGGTGCCCGAAATTGGCCCTAGTTGGTTAGATCGCTTGCAAAAAAAATTTACCCAAGTTAAGTAGGTTAATGCTTAAGTGTTTACTTAGAACCCGATTAATCATCTTGTTCACAAAGCATGCACACACTCACAAGCATCATAGTGTAATTCCGAGTAATTCCTTTTGTCATCTAAAAAAATTGAATCATGTATTTTCAAATTCTAGGTCATGAGGAAGAAGGCGAGTTGAGGCAATCTCTATGAAGATTAAGAACTTTGGCGAGTATTTATTTATTTTCTAATAGTTGAATTGCTTGAGGACAAGCAATAGTTTGAGTTTGGGGGTGTGTTAAGTGTGTAAAAGTCTTATCTTTTACACCATCTTTGTATGACAATTATTGCTAAAACTCCACTCTCTTTAGCTGTATTGTACCCTTTTTGCATCAATCACAATAATTTCATGATTATTCTGTTTGAACTTTATGTTTTGATTATTTGGTGGAAAAAGAGGTATTGTTTGGTTCACTTTGTGCTTTGTAGGTTTCACCCATTGTCGGGGCAGGCGATGCCGAGAGGGTAGCTAAAGAAAAAGAGGAGTAGTGCGGAAATCATCCCCTGATGGTCTAGAACGAGCTAGCTTTTACTGAGGGAAGCTGAAACCAAGAAGACGGAGCCCTGTTGAGCTGACGAAATTGACAGATCACTGTCGAGGCAGCAGATGCAACGCTGCCGCAACAATAACCAGACAGAATTGTCGAAAAGGGCAAAATATGCAAAGTGGGACGTGAATTGAAGAGAATCAAAAGCTAGATTTTCTACGTTCTTTGCATGATGATTGGACCACGAAAAGAGTACGAAAAAGCAGAAGGAAGGTCAAGGAAGCACTTCAAGCAAATAGGAGGAATTCAAGGAAGGAAGATATAATACTCAAAAGAAGAACTTTTCTTTTAACGTATTTAATTCTAACTTTACTTCCTCCTCAAGAAGGACTTGACCTAGACATCATCTATAAATACAAGACCAAGGCCATGTACTTAGATATCTTATCTTCCTTACGAATTAAAGAAAGAGATTTTACTTATCATCATGTTCTAACTTTTCTTTAGGGTTAAGGTTGTGTTGTTGAGTAGTTGTGAGAAAATAATTGTACTTTGTTTAAGCTTTTGTTAATGTGATTTAGTTCAAGGTTTGCTTATTCTTGGCATTGATTCTATTCTTGCAATCTTATCGAGAAAGAGTATTGTGAGGTTATCTATTTGTTTGATATCGGAAGAATTAAACTCAAGAAACGAATAAGCATGGTTTTCATCCCAACGGTGGAAGCTAATTCGGCTGAGGGATAAGTTACAATTTCAACAGCTAAAAGGAGCGTGAAATTGGTTGGTATTCACTCTTGGTTTACGCTGGGAAGTATCATCAAGACTTGTACATCAACAGTGTTTCAACTTGGGGACAAGAAGAAGCCATAGACGGACGTTCTATCGAACCTTGAAAGGACCATTGGTTGCCAAGGCAGCTACTAAGTTTCCTCTCTGCCGCGGCAGTAGCGAACGTTGTTAACAAGGTAGATTTGTGTCGTTGTATTTAAATGCCAAGACTAGTTCAATTGGGCTCCACAATACAACGCATCACAATCTGACCCATTATCTCATCTTGATTTCTCAACTTTTACTTGTTTACTTTAGTTTATGATTATTAGTTTAATTAAAATCCAAAACTCCTCTACTTTTTTGTTCTTTTACTTTTCTTTTTTCAGTGCGAGAAGATAAACAAAGGAAGTCATCTCAATCTCTATGGAGAATATACTCTAATACTCATCATTATATTACTTGAGACGTGTACACTTGCACTAATTGTATAGCACCTTTTACACGCAACAATCAGGTTTAAATAGGAATTTATGGAAAGCCTAGTATTATCTTGGATTTGAATTTGAACGTGTAGGAATAAGGAAGATGATCATCTTATATGGCGTTTGAATCCTAAGGTTGATCAGGTTAGGGATAGCGTGTCACATCTCGAAAACCGGTCTAGTCGGAATTAAGTTTTGGTGATTGAATATTTTAATTTATTTAATTTTATTGGGTCAACTATAGTAGTTTATTATTATTAAAAAATGATGATGAATGATGGGACCCACGGCAATTCCTTTAAATTGAAGGAATTTTCCATGGTTATCCCACGGCAAGGGATACATGGCGCAAGGTGGCATTGGCTGCCACAACGTGGCCCAAGCAAAGGGAAATTATTTCCAAAATCATGCCACATTTCCAAGCTCACATGGAATAAGTATAGAACAATGAGAGCCGGTGAAATTTTTTTTTTTTTTTGAACATGGAACGGCTGAAACTTTGTTAATAATAATAAAACAGGCTTGTAAAAGCCACGTGGGGAAAGTAACAAAACGCCACACAACCAAAGTCAAAACATTGACCAAAACCAGGGAAAAAGAAAGAAGAAACAAAAACCGTTCAGCCAAACCAAAAGCCCCTTCTTCAACAATCAACATATTGGAAATAAGGAATTAACCCAGAACTAGAAATGGGGAAACCGCCTTGAAAGCTACCGGAGATAAGATAGGTGAAGCTCCGATAAACAAGTTCGAAAGTGCCACAATATCGAAGAATCAATTTGGTGAGAAAAACCACCGTCTATCGCGTGCGACTGTCAGTTCAACCACCGTCGAAACTTCTTCAATCCAAATGCATGGCTCTTGGAAAGAGCTCATTGGTACGAAGTTTTGTGGTGTAATGGATGGATGTGATATGTGTTGGTCAAAAATGATGTAGTGGAAGTCAAAAATGGTGTAGTGGAGGATATTAAGACTATGTTAGTTAATTTTTGGTGTAGTGTGTCCAAATACGGTTGAATTGATCCAAGAAAAAATGTTGATTATTGATATTACTTTTGTTATGATGCTTTGAGATTGGTTATTGAATAATATGCTTTATTGATGCCATGATAGTTATTATTGTTAGTAAGCATGGAAATGATGTGTGCGTTCATGACATAGCATTATTGATATTAAGACATGTTGCATTACATGATATAGATTCATTTATTGTTTATGGCTACCTCACTTAGGCTACGTAAGTCTAATGCATTCATATTCATAACATTTCAGGCTAGCAAAGTGTTTAATTCGAGAACGAAGAAGTCAAAGGATCGACAAGTCACCACAAGCTTAGAGTAATGTGTTTTGTTTTTATAAACTCCTAGAATGGTGGCAAAATAATTTAACTAGTTGGTTAAGATGTGTTCGTTATGACTATGTTCTGTATAAAGTTTAAGTGCTTAAGATGTCATATTATTTTGGCTTAAATACTAAAAACTTAGTAAAGAGATTCGAAACGTTCTAAAATTTTGTATGCTATTAGAAATGTGATTTTTAAGCATGCTGGTAAAATTTGATAAGGTCTAGAATTCGTTTGATAGGTGAATTCGAATAAAAACAATTTTAAAGAATTTTCAAAATGGTCACTAAATATTTCATCGTCTAATCGGATAGGTAAATGACCTCGTCTGGTAACGACATTTTACATGCTAATAATTAGTAAGTTTAATTTTAGTATTATAACTCGAAATTCTGATTATAACCCCTAATTGGTAAAATTTACGTTTTAGTCCTTAAAAATTGTAAAAGTTATAAATTGGTCATAATTGAGTAAATATTGTTTCATATTGGAATAATTAGATTATTTATATTGTTTAATAATGTTAGTTATAGCTTGATGGCATTAAAATATTGATTAAAAAGTTTCTGAACTCCGATTTAGCTTTTGATCTCCGATTATGTTTTCCGATAACGCTCTTTCATCCGTTTCTCTACCAGGTCGGGAAGTGGTGTTACATGACGTCATCGTGCCATCACTCTTTTGGAATTGCAACTTGGCATGGAACTGCCAACTGTACTTGGCACTGCTCATCCGCTATTTTCTTAGAAATTGATCTGACCCCTATTATCTCGCAGCCTGATCCAGTCCTATTTTTTCGGGGTCAACATTTTCTTGGCCTGGCATCAAATGTTTTTTTTCTTCCGACTGATGCTTGGCATTAAAGGTCATTCTGCGCCAACGACAACTCGGCAACCTCCTTGACGTCGTCTCATGCTCTATCATCTATTGTGCCATCAATTATGCCAACTTGCAAAAAGGTGCCAAAAACAACCCTTCACAATGGAATAACACCAAATCCTAACTCTTTATGCAACGTATGATTTTACAACCTAAATGCAGCTAAATGTACTCAAAATACAAGAAAGAGCATGTGAAATAAGCATAAAATTTCGTACTTTTGGAGCGTCAACAACTGGGAATCCTGATGATGTTTCCTTGTTTCCTTATGTTTCAGAAAAAGTTCGATGGCGAGTGAAGCCAAACGCGACTAGAAGAGTCGTAAGGAGAGCCATGTCTCTCAATCGAAAGACTTCGACAAGAAGTTTGTCCTAGAGGTTGGGGAAACAAGCCTTCCAAGAGGTATCGGAAGTAGAGGGGTGAGCCACCTCTATGATCTTACCTCTACTCTCTTGCAAGTGGTGCAAGCTATTCTAAAGCAGTCTGAGACGTCTCGCAAGACCCCTGTTGAGAGACTTCACCGTTTTGGGCGAAAAGACTTTAAAGGTTTGGGTGAGGATGACTCGATCAAGGCTGACCAGTGGTTAAGAGATACTCAGAGTATTTTGAGACAAATGAGAGGAAGTCCGGAGGATGATCTCAATTGCATTGTCTCCCTTCTAAGGGTAATGCACATGAGTGGTGGCATGGAATGTCTTCGTGGATGAGTTCAAGAAAAAGTACATCAGTGAGGTGAGATTAGTTCTTGCATTTAGTTCAGGGAGACATGCCAATGTTTGAGTATCAGCAAGATTTTCTACGGTTGAACCGTTATGTCTCAGAGTTAGTTTCTACCGGGGACTTGAGGTGTAAGAGGTTCTGACATGGATTAAAGGTTGAATTTCAGGTGCACGTGACGCGGGTCCACTTGGGATATTATCCGACCTAGCCAATAGTTCGAAGGCACTTGACCGACTTCAGAGTTCTACACCGAGTCAGGTTGAGGACTCTAGAGGCTATGTTGTGGGGACCTAGAACATTATAGGTTCTTTTTAGGCTCCATCTAGGAGGTTTTGTTCTTCGAGGGATACGGAGAGAGTTGCTTTAGATCATCCGCCAAGGGAAGGTCAGAGGTCCAGACCGAGAGTTCGTAGGGGTTCCTTGACTTCTACTCTTGAGGGGATGTTGATGGTTTAGCCGGAGTGTTGCTTCCACCGGCTTGTGAGCATTGTGGACGACATCATCTTGAAGTGTGGTTTTTGCTTTGGAGTTTGCTATAGATTTCATGCACTAGGTCATATGGCAAAGGACTTCCTAGTGATGGATGATGGTACACATGTTCTTTCTTAGAGGTCGACTTATTTTTAGCATGGTCAGAGTTTTACTAGAGGCAGTGCTAGGGCATTGTCTGAGTATCAGGGTAGAAGTCCTGTGAGATCCACCGTCAAATTTGAGGATCGAGTTGTTGCTATATAGTCTATTGTTCAGGCCAAAGACTACAGCTTTTCCACCGAGGAGATGTTAGGTATATGTGTTTGTTTTGGTTTTATTTGTTAAAACGATGGAATTTTGATCTCTCTTTCATATAATGGTTTTGGTTCTTGTTGGATAAGTGTTGTGGTATGATCTTGAGGTTGATGTTGGTTTGTTTAGCTTGACAATTTTGTAAGATATTATAGGTGATGTGTTTACTGTGGGTGGTAGGTGGGGATTGAGAGTAACAGTCTCCGTAGACTTGTTAGATTTACTCTCTCCCTAGTTGGTAGATGTTACACTTGGTGTAGGTTGGTCGTGTGAGTGTGATGTATGTCTTGGTTGTCGAGCTAGAGTCTCAAAGTTTCGAGGTTCGAGATAAATTGTGTTATTGGTAAGGGACGCGATGAACCTTTGCCACTATAGAGTGAAGGTTGTGTTCTAGTAGAATGTTTGTATATGGGTCCAATTTGGGAACCCATGCATAGGAAACCTTCTCAAAAAGTCTTTAAATATCTCTCAGGCATTATATAGGGTCTCGTCCTCAGCCTGTTTAAAGGTAATGATCTCACCACGCAGCTTGGCAGTGAGTGTCGGTGGGTGAAATCATGTTAAGAACCTCTTGCATAGAGATCTACCCATGGATTTACTCAGCCAAGTGGCAAAGAATTGAGCCACGTCTTTGCTCTGTCCCTCAAAGAGAAAGTGAACAATTTCAGCTTCACAATAGCCTCAGACACTCATGGATGCTGAAATAATTGGCATATCTCCATGAATTGCTTTAAATACTGCTTTGGATCTCCAGTCAGTGCTCCATGAATTGTCCTACATCAAAAGAGTTGAGATCATTACGGGTTTAAGTTCGAAATTTGATGCATTTACCTCATTGACAATAACTCCTAGCATTAAGCATATGATATCATGTGTTGATTGTTCTCGAATGAGTCTCTCTTCTTCGGCATCGTTGACTATTGAGTGTATAAAAGTTCTATATTTTACCCCCTATTTAACCCATATTTCTGCTGCATTCAAGCATAATTCATTGCATTTAGGATAGATTTCACTTAAACATCACAATTTTATCAAATGGCACAGTTTCTACTAAAATTTGTTGCTTTTGCAGGTAGCTGCTGTAGCAGATGGAGGGCAGTGGAGAAGCATACGCTGGGCAGTAAAGAAGCAGAGCTGGAATTGGACTGCATACGAGAAGGATGACGCTGCCATGGTCGTTGCCGTGGCAGCCAAGGACGACAGCAATGGTGATAAAAAGAAGTGAAGTGGGCCTCGACAAAAAGAGAAAATTAAGTCAGTCTGTCGTGGAGCACCCTTATATTTTTCCAAGCCCTAGATCGGAATGAAGGCCTAGCCCAAAGTTCAAGGAAGAAACTCCAAGCAAGAAGGAAGGACGAATTAAAGATATAAGCTCGGAAGATTTAGTCTTTAATAGAGTTGTACTTTAGTTTAAACTTGTATTCTTGCCATATTAGAAAACTTGAACCCAAAGCCTATATAAAGGCATGTAATTCGACCTAGAGGAGGATATCTTACTCTCTAGCCTTCTTCCCAAAACCGTAGTCGTTTTCCCCTTCTCATCATGTTCTAAACTTCCCCTAGGGCTAAGGGTTGATTTGTAAAGTAGTTGCAAGGATTGCATTTGTTTTAGGAATTTTATTGTTCAATAAAATAGACTTCAAGTTCGCTTATTTTGGTTGTCAACATTTTGCAAGAGTATCGGGAGAGCATTGTGAGATTACATATTTACTTAATATCGGGAGAGTTAAGTATACGAAAGGAATAAGTACGGGTTCTACAGTTTATGGTTGAACTATCTCGGACATAGGGATAGGACGAGGTTAAGTGGCTAAGGAAGAATTCAACAACATCGGTGTTCATCCTTCGATTCACGCCGGGAGGTATCATCAAAGACGTGTTCATCAACAGACTTGGACCTAGGGATAGGCCAAGGCACAACAGGGATTCTTGCCAAGCTTGAAGTACATAGTTGTGTGATCCCTGTCGCGACTAACAACAGACTGCTGCCACGACAGGTGTTGCCGTGGCAGGCGCTACGACAGAACAGAGATTCCTAGACTTTGCAACACCTACACTACTGAGCAATTCAATACCGGCCCATTCTCTCTATCTTGATTTTGTTACTCTTTTATTTCAATATTCTTGATTATCTTGTGACAACATTTAAACTATTTCTTTTTCCCTCTCGTGCAGTAATTCCAGGTCAAAGCTATTAGCCCAGTCCCTGTGGAGACGATATCTGATACTTACGTATCACTTTACTACTTGCGTCGTGTACACTTGCACTACATTACGATAGACACTTTTACACGCAACAAGTTTTTGGCGTCGTTGCCGGGGACTGGCAACATATCTTTACCCTATCTTTTACTGCACTTCTTTATTTTTCTGTTTTGTTTTACTTGGATTGTTCAACTTGTGCTTTTCACAAGGTTTTTTGTTTATGCGCAGATCGAAACGAGGAGAGGAAGTTGAGTATCCACTAGACCCCTGAAATTGAACGCTCGTACAATCTTAGGAACCGACTTCGCTTCGTGTTAGCCAGAAACGAATACCTTGAAGAACAGTTAGAGGCCATGAACAACCAAAGAAATCCCCAGGATGCTGAAAATCCTGCCGAAGATGGAAGGAACGGACAACTTGCCGATCCTCCTGTCGCTGCCGCACGTCGGTCATGCCGAGACTACATGCTCAATGATCATGTGGAACTAGAAACAACCCTGCCAGACGTAGAAGTTGACAATTTTGAGCTGAAACCTGTTATGTTCAGCATGATTAACAACGCTGGCCAATTTAGTGGTGCTACTACAGAGGATGCTAGGGAGCATCTGAAAACGTTCCAGGAAATCTGTGGTTCGTTTAGACTACCAGGAGTTAATCCGGAGATACTGAGGCTTCGGTTATTTCCTCATTCATTGAGGGACAGGGCGAAAACTTGGTGGAATAAACTAACGCCGGGTTCAATAGGAACTTAGGCAGATTTAACTCGTGAATTCTTGTCTCGTTTTAATCCTTCACATTTATCTGAGCGATTACGTAACGAAATTGCTACTTTTCAACAGGAAGATGACGAGCCAATGCACGAGGCCTGGACAGATTTACCACTCTTCTAAGAAACTACCTTATGCATGGATTCCCCGTTTGGAACCAGGTAACTAAATTTTATAATGCTGGCAACTTACAGACTCGTATGAGAATTGATTCAGCAGCGAATGGATTGTTGTTGGACAAAGATCCAGAAGACGCAATGGCAGTATTGAAAAATCTGGCGAAGAACGAGGAACAGTTTCCTACAGCAAGAAGAGGGGGTAAACGAGTACTAGCTGTAAAAGATTATGAGACCGAAAGTTCTCTAAAAACACAGGTGGCATATCTCACTAAGGCAATGAAAAAGCTCTTGAAAGAAGATTCACAACCTGCCTACTCTACTGAAGAGGTATACGAAACTTGCGATGGGAATCACAGTTCGGAAGATTGTCCACTACAGTTAGAAGAAGGGATGTATGTTGGGAACTACAATAAACAGAACTACAATTCCAACAACTACAATCCCAACTGGAGAAAGGTTCCCAAGTTCTCTTGGAGCAACCCTAATAATGCCATGAATCCTCAAGCACAGAACACTCAGAATCAAGGGGACCTAGATTACTGACTCGGCAGCAACCGCAGCAACAGCCACCAGCTGCCACAACTAGTATACTGGAGCAGACCTTGGCTACGTTTATGTCTCAAACAGGAACTTACATTGAGAACATGAATCACTTTGTCAAGAAAACTGAGTCATTCATGGATAAAACGGAGATGCGAATGACTAATCATGAAGCTACTATGAAATCATTGGAGACACAGATGGGTCAGGTTTCCCAGCATATTAAACCAAGGCAGAATGGAGGATTTCCTAGCGATACTGAAAACGCTAGACAACCCACATATGAGGAGTGTAAAGCCATCACTACTAGGAGTGGGAAGAAATTACCAGGGCCAGAGAAGGAAGCTGAACCAGTTAAGGAACCAACCTTGGAGTCAACTGCCGAGAACGCTGCCCCGGCAGACGACAAACTACCTGTTGCCAATGAGCCTGTCACGACAGCAGAAGGGAAAGAGGAGAAAGATGAAGAACCTAAGCCTTCTCAGATCCGAATGCAGTGGGAAGGACGTATTGCTGATTATCGTCCTCCACCTCCTTTTCCTTAGCGGCTACAGAAATTAAAACAGGAATCCTAGCTTAAGAAGATCTATGATATTTTTAAGCAGGTCAATATCAATATTCCGATGTTAGATGCTATAAAGGAGATGTCTGGTTATGCCAAATTTCTCAAGGGTGCCATGTCAAAGAAATCCAGACTTGGGGAATTTGAAACAGTTAAAATGACAGAAGGGTGCATGAGTATTCTGCACAAGCATCCACCCTAGAAGAAGAAGGATCCTGGGAGCTTCATCATACAGTGCATAATCGGAGATAAATTTGTGGGTAAGGCACTTTGTGATCTTGGTGCTAGTATAAATTTAATGCCCAAATCTATTTTTCAGAAATTAGGTATTGGAAAAGCTCGGCCCACAACAGTAGTATTGCAGCTGGCAGACCGCTCTTACGTTCATCTAGAAGGGAAATTGAAGATATTCTGGTAAGAGTGGATAAATTTATTTTTCATGCTGACTTTCTTGTCTTAGATTTTGAAGAAAATGAGAATGCACCAATCATCCTGGGGTGACCCTTCTTAGCCACAGGAAGATCACTAATTGATGTGGAAAAAGGAGAACTCACTATGAGAGTGAATGATCAAGAGATCAAGCTGAATGCTCTCCATGCAATAAAACATGTTGATGCAGAAGAAGAATGCAAGGCTATCTCTGAAGTTATCCTTGACCAACCCTGCATAAGGTCGGACTGCCACGACATCAAAATTGGCCACTGCCCCAACAGCCATTTAGAAGACTGTCATGGCAGCGATGACGACAACAGCTCCTCAGAATCTGACATATCTGATACTGAAGATCAAGAGGAAGTAAACTGGATAGGCAATCGTCCAGGTAAGTTATTCGAGCCCTTAAACTATACCTCGGATGAACATATAGTCCAAAAGCCATCAACTGTAGAGCCACATGTTCTAGATCTTAAGCCCCTGTCGGGGCAGCTTAAATATGTTTTCCTTGGTTTAAATGATACGTTGCCCGTAATTATCTCTTCCAAGTTGATGCGGGAACATGAGAAGCAGCTGATAGGGATGCTGCAGTAGCACAAAAAGGCTATTAGATGGACGATAGCTGATATCCAAGGCATCAGTCTAGCACTATCCATGCATAAAATCCTCTTAGAGGATGATCATAAGCCGACCATTGATGCACAGAGATGTCTAAACGATGTTGTGCGAGAGGTGTTGCGTAAAGAGATCATAAGATGGCTAGATGCTGGAATAATCTATGCCATCTTGGATAGCAAGTGGGTGAGCCCAGTGCAGTGCGTTCCTAAGAAAGGAGGAATAACAGTGGTAACCAACGAAGAAAACGAGTTAATCCCAACCAGGACTGTGACCGGTTGGAGGGTTTGTATGGACTACCGGAAGCTTAACAAAGCTACCCGGAAGGACTACTTTCCCCTGCCCTTTATTGATCAAATGCTTGATAGATTAGCGGGAAAGCCTTACTATTGTTTTCTTGATGGATACTCAGGTTATAATCAAATAGTCATCACACCGGAAGATCAAGAGAAGACGACGTTCACTTGCCCATACGGTACTTACGCTTTTCGGAGGATGCCATTTGGACTTTGCAATGCACCAGCAACCTTTCAAAGGTGTATGATGGCAATATTCTCCGATATGGTGGAGGATTTCCTGGAGATATTCATGGATGATTTCTCTGTCTTTGAAGACAATTTTGAAAGCTGTCTTGGCAACCTACAGAAAGTGCTCGAGAGATGTGAGAAAGCAAACTTGGTATTGAACTGGGAAAAATGTCACTTCATGGTGGATGAAGGGATAGTCCTAGGCCATAAAATAAGCTGCCGCGGCATAGAAGTCGACAGAGCTACGATCGAGGTAATTGAAAAGCTGTCACCACCCACCACAGTCAGGGGAATCAGGAGTTTCTTAGGGCATGTTGGTTTTTATTGGAGGTTTATCGCAAACTTTTCGAAGATCACCAAACCCTTATGCCATCTTCTGGAGCAGAACCGTCCCTTCAACTTCAACACTGAATGTACTAAGGCATTCAAGGTTCTGAAAGAAAAGCTGGTAACAACCCCAATAGTACAACCACCATATTGGAAATTACCATTTGAGATCATGTGTGATGCTAGTGACTATGCTGTCGGGGAAACACTTGGGCAGAGGAAAGACAAGCTCTTTCATGTGATATACTACGCCAGTAAAACACTGAACGACGCCCAAGTAAACTACACCACAACAGAGAAGGAATTGTTAGTTGTGGTGTTCTCGATTGACAAGTTTCGTTCATATATACTTGGAACGAAGGTCATTGTCCACACAGACCACTCTGCATTAAAGTATCTGTTCGCCAAAAAGGATGCAAAGCCTAGACTGATACATTGGATTCTGCTACTGCAAGAGTTAGACCTTGAGATCAAAGACAAAAAAGGGACAGAGAACCAAGTTGCAGATCACTTTTCAAGACTAGAGAAGGGAAAGAGTCTCCCAACAGACGAGACACAAGTACTGGAGACCTTCCCTGACGAGCAGTTGTTCGCTGCCACAAGCACTGCCGCGACAGCCATGGCGGCAGGTAAGTTTTCTGAACTCCCCTGGTATGCTGATTTCGTTAATTATTTAGTTAGTGGAATAACTCCTCCTGACCTTAACTATCAAGCTAGGAAGAGGTTCCAAAATGATGTTAAGCATTATTATTGGGACGAACCTTTTCTTTTCAAATATTGTGCCGATCAGGTTATCAGGAGATGTGTATCACAGAATGAACAGGAAGCTGTGCTTCATCACTGCCATGCTTCACAATATGGAGGACATTTAGGTGGTAACAAAACTGCTGCCAAGGTTTTACAGTCGGGATTTTATTGGCTGTCACTATTCAGGGATGCCCAGACATTCTACAAAAATTGTGACAAATGTCAACGGACTGGAAACATCTCAAAGAGACATGAGATGCCACTGCAAAACATTCTAGAAGTCGAGATCTTCGACGTTTGGGGGATAGATTTTATGGGACCATTCCCAACTTCATGTGGGAACTTATATATCCTCGTGGCAGTGGACTATGTGTCCAAATGTGTTGAAGCGATCGCTACTCATAAAAATGATGCCAAGACAGTTCAGAGGTTTTTGCATAAAAACATATTTCCAGATTTGGCATCCCCAAGGCGATCATCAGTGATGAAGGGAGGCATTTCGACAATAGGGTTATAGCTGATGCCTTAACAAAGTATGGTGTCAAACATCGGATCGCAACAGCATACCACCCTTAGTCCAATGGACATGCTGAAATATCCAATAGAGAGGTTAAGAACAGTCTTGAAAAGATGGTTAAGCCAACTCGGAAGGACTGGTCTCTACACCTCAATGATGCATTATGGGCCTACAGAACAGCATTCAAAACTCCATTGGGAATGTCACCCTATGGGCTGATTTATGGGAAAACATGCCATCTACCTGTTGAGATTGAGCACAGAGCATATTGGGCTATCAAGGCAGTAAATATGGACTTGGAAAGGCATGACAGAAAAGGCTACTTGATTTGAATGAGATAGATGAAATTCGAGCAATGGCCTATGACAACGCAAGGATTTACAGGGACAAGACAAAGAAGTGACATGAAAAAAAGTTGCTGCCACGATAGTTATGCCCAGGGTAGCTTGTGTTGTTGTTCAATTATAGGTTTAAACTTTTCCCAGGGAAGTTGAAATCTAGGTGGTGAAGCACATTCCAAGTTGTGCAAGTTTTTCCCCATGGTTCTATCACAATCAGATCTTTAAAAGACGTGCAACAATTTAAAGTCAACGAATAAAGATTGAAGCATTATCAGGGGACTGAAGCCCCACGAATGCAGGAAGTAGTTACTTTAGGAGATGCCCCTCCTGGCATCCCTAATTTAACCTAATTTTATTTTTCTTAATATTTATTTATTTATTTATATATATTAGGTAATTTTATTTTTAGGTATTAAAGTTTTATTTTTATTATTTTCAGGAAATAAAGGAGACAAGGAGAAGAGGAGAAGTGAATTCAGCCCACCATCTTCCCATCAGCCCAAAAAGCACAACTTTGGAGCCTGTCGTTACAGCTGCCGCGATAGAAGCGGAAAATCCAGCCTATCAACACGCTTTCGCGGCAGACACGCAAACACGTAACAGACGCGCAGTAGACACGGAAACGCATGACAGACGCGTCAGAAACCGCGTAACAGCTGGCCCCGTTATTCGCGTCTGCTGTTACAGCTCCAATGGGCAGCAAACTCCCCCTTTATATAAACCCCGTTTTACTATTCATTTTTAACTCACTTTGACTCTCTCTACATGTTTCCTCTAGAATTTTACTTGCTTTCATTTTCTTTCCAGAGTCTTTGCAACATGAGTACCAGAAATACCTGCCGAAGCGTTGCCTCAGGATCTGCCACAGCAGCATCCACTCCCATCTCCTTCCAGATCCGAGATATGTGGGAGGAGAAAGGCTTCAATTACACCTCCAGAACGGAGAACCTTGGGCTGCAGCCATTCATAGCCCACAAAATCAGAGCCCTGCAGTGGCAGATATTTGCCGAGCAGTCAGAGGAAATGAACATGACCCTCGTACGGGAATTTTATGCTGCCATCGACAGCAGGGAAGCGACAGCAGTTACGATCCGAGGGAAAGAGATGCCTTTTGAGCCCGAATACATCAACACACTCTATGGGTTCTATGTTGGGAGAAAGGAAGATGGCCACGAAATATTTATCGAAAGTTTAGAGCCAGAAGATTACGACGTTGTGATGGCAGATCTCACAGATGAGGGGACTGAATGGAATACCGATCCTAAACATCTGAGGACGGTAAAACAAGTTCAACTCACTCCGGAGGCAAAACTTTGGAATACATTTATCAAGAAGTGGATTATGCCCTCCATCTTCCCATCAGCCCAAAAAGCCCAACTTTGGAGCCTGCCGTTAGAGCTGCCGCAATAGACGCGGAAAATCCAGCCTATCAACACGCTGTCACGGCAGACACGCAAACACGTAACAGACGCGCATCAGACACACAAACGCATGACAGACGCATCAGAAACCGCGTAACAGCTGGCCCAATTATACGCGTCTGCTGTTACAGCTCCAATGGGCAGCAAACTCCCCCTTTGTATAAACCCCGTTTTACTATTCATTTTTCACTCACTTTTACTCTCTCTACTTGTTTCCTCTAGAATTTTACTTACTTTCATTTTCTTTCCACAGTCCTTGCAACATAAGTCCCAGAAATACCTGCCGAAGCGCTGCCTCAGGATCTGCCACAGCAGCATCCACTCCCAGCTCCTTCCAGATCCGAGATATGTGGGAGGAGAAATGCTTCAATTACACCTCTAAAACGGAGAACCTTGGGCTGCAGCCGTTCATAGCCCACAAAATCAGAGCCCTCCAGTGGTAGATATTTGCCGAGCAGTCAGAGGAAATGAACGTGACCCTCGTACGGGAATTTTATGCTGCCATCGACAGCAGGGAAGTGACAACAGTTACGATCCGAGGGAAAGAGATGCCTTATGAGCCCGAATACATCAACACACTCTATGGGTTCTATGTTGGGAGAAAGGAAGATGGCCACCAAATATTTATCGAAAGTTTAGAGCCGGTAGATTACGACGTTGTGATGGCAGATCTCACAGATGAGGGGAGTGAGTGGAATACCGATCCTGAACATCTGAGGACGGTAAAACAAGTTCAACTCACTCCGGAGGCAAAACTTTGGAATACATTTATCAAGAAGTGGATTATGCCCTCCATCTTCCCAACATCCCAAAAAGCCCAACTTTGGAGCCTGCCGTTACAGCTGCCGCGATAGACGCGGAAAATCAAGCCTATCAACACGTTATCGCGGCAGACACGCAAACACGTAACAGAAGCGCAGCAGACACGGAAACGCATGACAGACGCGTCAGAAACCGCGTAACAGTTGGCCCTGTTATTCGCGTCTGCTGTTACAGCTCCAATGGGCAGCAAACTCCCCCTTTATATAAACCCTGTTTTACTGTTCATTTTTCACTCACTTTTACTCTCTCTACTTGTTTCCTCTAGAATTTTACTTGCTTTCATTTTCTTTCCACAGTCCTTGCAACATGAGTACCAGAAATACCTGCCGAAGCGCTGCCTCAAGATCTGCCACAGCAGTATCCACTCCCAGCTCCTTCCAGATCCGAGATATGTGGGAGCAGAAATGCTTCAATTACACCTCCAGAATGGAGAACCTTGGGCTGTAGCCGTTCATAGCCCACAAAATCAGAGCCCTGCAGTGGCAGATATTTGCCGAGCAGTTAGAGGAAATGAACGTGACCCTCGTACGGGAATTTTATGCTGCCATCGACAACAGGTAAGCGACAGGAGTTATGATCCGAGGGAAAGAGATGCCTTTTGAGCCCGAATACATCAACACACTCTATGGGTTCTATGTTGGGAGAAAGGAAGATGGTCGCCAAATATTTATCGAAAGTTTAGAGCCGGTAGATTACGGCATTGTGATGGCAGATCTCACAGATGAGGGGACTGAGTGGAATACCGATCCTAAACATCTGAGGACGGTAAAACAAGTTCAACTCACTCCGGAGGCAAAACTTTGGAATACATTTATCAAGAAGTGGATTATGCCCTCCATCTTCCCATCAGCCCAAAAAGCCCAACTTTGGAGCCTGTCGTTACAGCTGCCGCAATAGACGCGGAAAATCCAGCCTATCAACACGCTGTTGCGGTAGACACGCAAACACGTAACAGACGCGCAGCAGACACGGAAACGCATGATAGACACGTCAGAAACCGCGTAACAGCTAGCCCTGTTATTCGCGTCTGCTGTTACAGCTCCAATGGACAGCAAACTCCCCCTTTATATAAACCCCGTTTTACTATTCATTTTTCACTCACTTTTACTCTCTCTACTTGTTTTCTCTAGAATTTTACTTGCTTTCATTTTATTTCCACAATCCTTGCAACATGAGTACCAGAAATATCTGCCGAAGCGCTGCCTCAGGATCTGCCACAGCAGCATTGACTCCCAGCTCCTTCCAGAACCGAGATATGTGGGAGGAGAAAGGCTTCAATTACACCTCCAGAACGGTGAACCTTGGCCTGCAGCCGTTCATAGCCCACAAAATCAGAGCCCTACAGTGGCAGATATTTTCCGAGCAGTCAGAGGAAATGAACGTGACCCTCGTACGGGAATTTTATGCTGCCATCGACAGCAGATAAGCGACAGCAGTTACGATCCGAGGGAAAGAGATGCCTTTTGAGCCCGAATACATCAACACACTCTATGGGTTCTATGTTGGGAGAAAGGAAGATGGCCACCAAATATTTATCGAATGTTTAGAGCCGGTAGATTACGACGTTATGATGGCAGATCTCACAGATGAGGGGACTGAGTGGAATACCGATCCTAAACATCTGAGTACGGTAAAACAAGTTCAACTCACTCCGGAGGCAAAACTTTGGAACACATTTATCAAGAAATGGATTATGCCCTCCATCTTCCCATCAGCCCAAAAAGCCCAACTTTGGAGCCTGCCGTTACAGCTGCCGCGATAGACGCGGAAAATCCAGCCTATCAACACGCTGTTGCGGCAGACATGCAAACACGTAACAGACGCGCAGCAGACACGGAAACGCATTACAGACGCTTCAGAAACCGCGTAACAGCTGGCCCCATTATTCGCGTCTACTGTTACAGCTCCAATGGGCAGCAAACTCCCCCTTTATATAAACCCTGTTTTACTATTCATTTTTCACTCACTTTTACTCTCTCTACTTGTTTCCTCTAGAATTTTACTTGCTTTCATTTTCTTTCCACAGTCCTTGCAACATGAGTACCAGAAATACATGCCGAAGCGTTGCCTCAGGTTCTGCCACAACAGCATCCACTCCCAACTCCTTCCAGATCCGAGATATGTGGGAGGAGAAAGGCTTCAATTACACCTCCAGAACGGAGAACCTTGGGCTGCAGCCGTTCATAGCCCACAAAATCTGAGCCCTGCAGTGGCTGATATTTTCCGAGCAGTCAGAGAAAATGAACGTGACCCTCGTACGGGAATTTTATGCTGCCATCGACAGCAGGGAAGCGACAGCAATTACGATCCGAGGGAAAGAGATGCCTTTTGAGCCCGAATACATCAACACACTCTATGGGTTCTATGTTGGGAGAAAGGAAGATGGCCACCGAATATTTATCGAATGTTTAGAGCCGCAGATTACGACGTTGTGATGGCAGATCTCACAGATGAGGGGACTGAGTGGAATACCGATCCTAAACATCTGAGGACGGTAAACCAAGTTCAACTCACTCCGGAGGCAAAACTTTGGAATACATTTATCAAGAAGTGGATTATGCCCTCCATCTTCCCATCAGCCCAAAAAGCCCAACTTTGGAGCCTGCCGTTAGAGCTGCCGCGATAGACGCGAAAAATCCAGCCTATCAACACGCTGTTGCGGCAGACATGCAAACACGTAACAGACGCGCAGCAGACACACAAACGCATGACAGACGCATCAGAAACCGCGTAACAGCTGGCCCAATTATTCGCGTCTGCTGTTACAGCTCCAATGGGCAGCAAACTCCCCCTTTATATAAACCCCGTTTTACTATTCATTTTTCACTCACTTTTACTCTCTCTACTTGTTTCCTCTAGAATTTTACTTGCTTTCATTTTCTTTCCGCAGTCCTTGCAACATGAGTACCAGAAATACCTGCCGAAGCGCTGCCTCAAGTTCTGCCACAGCAGCATCCACTCCCAGCTCCTTCCAGATCCGAGATATGTGGGAGGAGAAAGGCTTCAATTACATCTCCAGAACGGAGAACCTTGGGCTGCAGCCGTTCATAGCCCACAAAATCTGAGCCCTGCAGTGGCTGATATTTGCCGAGCAGTCAGAGGAAATGAACGTGACCCTCGTACGGGAATTTTATGCTGCCATCGATAGCAGGGAAGCGACAGCAGTTACGATCCGAGGGAAAGAGATGCCTTTTGAGCCCGAATACATCAACACACTCTATGGGTTCTATGTTGGGAGAAAGGAAGATGGCCACCGAATATTTATCGAATGTTTAGAGTCGCAGATTACGACGTTGTGATGGCAGATCTCATAGATGAGGGGACTGGGTGGAATACCGATCCTAAACATCTGAGGACGGTAAAACGAGTTCAACTCACTTCGGAGGCAAAACTTTGGAATACATTTATCAAGAAGTGGATTATGCCCTCCTCGCACAACACAACAATCGACCAACCAAGGTTAGCCCTCATCCATTCTATTTTAAATGAGAGGCCAATTAACGTTGGCAGATACGTTCGGGAGGGAATATTGGATTGTGCTTACCGACCGTCAGGACCACTCTTCTACCCTTACCTCATTACTGCCCTATGTCGTAGCCACAATGTACCGGAAGCTGCCGAGGACTTAAGAGTTCGAGGAAAATGTTGGACGGACAGAAACATCCTCAGCCTGATAGAACTCAAAGCTGCCACGCCCTATCGTCCTTCGACCCTAATGTCGTAGTAGGTGAGCCGACAGAGCCCACCGACATCGAACCTGCCGCCACAGAACCCAGGAAGCCCACTGCAGCAGCTTCTCCAGCCGACACCTCATCTCAAATCCTTGCTGCCCTGCAGAAAATGGAAGAACGACAGCTGGGCTTCATGAGTTTCATCCGAGACTTCACCACCGCCACAGTACATTTCATCCACACCTCTCTTAATTTCCCTGATGCACTATTCCCTACTTTCCCAAACCATTATTTTGCTGCTCCCACACCTGCCCATACCCCTACCCCTGCTACCACACCAAAAACGCCATCTTCCGCGTCCACTCCGACCCCTGCCACAATAGCTGCAGGCGACAGCCGCACGGCTGAGACATCTGCCAGGGGAGCCAAGAGAAACGAGCCCATGTCAGACCTCGACATGTATATTGTCGGCTTCTCCTTATCTGAAATTTGGGCGGCATCCGATGACGAGCCCTCTGTCAAGAGGAACTTGTCCAAGGAGTTCACCCTGCCAAAATGGCAGAAAACAGGCCCTAGAGTCGAACCAGCAGATAAAGAAAAATCTGACGGCGGCAGTAGCAGCAGCAACAGCGGCAGTAGCAGGAGCAGCAGGAGCTCATAAGAGGTTCAGGTAGTGGAGAACCCACCCCATATCTCCCCTACCCGTATCCAACCTCCACGGGAAGCCAAGACCAAGAACACTTCTGCCTCTCCCATCCATCTGCCAGCACCGACAAGGAAAGTCACTGCCCGTCGGCAGATTTAGCTTAGCAGCAGCAGCAACAACAACGGCGACGACAGGGCCTAAAAATTTAAGTTTCTTATCTTACATTTATGTCTGTCATTTTGTGATGTTGTTGTTATTTTTCTTTTTCATATCTGTCATTTACATTGAGGGCAATGCAACCCTCGAGTTTGGGGGTGGCATCCATCCATTAATGAAGTCTCTTTAAGTTTAAAAATTGTGTCTTTTACTTAGTTTATTTTTGCTAAAAAATGGCTTAAGTCTTTGAACTTCACTTACCTGCCACGACATATGTTGTCGTGAGAGTACCTTTAGGAAATTTTAGAATCTGTTTAGAGCCTTGCTATGATTCTACCCTGTAAAACACTCCTTGTGACTCTTATGCTTTTTAGATTTCTTTAGTACACTGGAATAGGAATGTTTACCCACTTGAAACTGCCCCTAGAGGTGCCTATCACTGGCTCTAGGAAGATAAGAAAGAAAGAAAAAATATTCAGACTCAATAGCTTGCAAAACTGCCTTGCACTTATTTTAGGAGATTTCTTTTTGAGCTAAGTTAGAAAAAACTAAAGGAGCCCAAGAATTGCCTCTAGAAAAGATGCAGTTAAATAAATAGTCAAAAAAAACTAAAGGAGTCTAAGAATTGCCTCCAGAAAAATTGAAATGGCATAACCTCAAGTTTGTAGTCGTAACTATTCTGGTATACTAAGGTAGTCTAGATGCATAAGTGTTCACAAAACCCGCACACACTTCACAAGAATTATAGCATGGTTCCGAATAAGTCCAGAAATGTCCGACAAGGTACTATTCATGATAGAATGGTAGGCAAGGAAAAGTTCACTATTTTAATCCAAACAAAAAAAATTGTTTAATTATTTTTAGGTCTGAATTGCTTGAGGGCAAGCAAAAACTTGAGTTTGGGGTGTGTTGAGTGTATAAAAGTTCTATATTTTACCCATATTTAACCAATATTTCTGCTGCATTCAAGCATAATTTATTGCAATTAGGATAGATTTCATTTAAACATCACAATTTTATCAAATGGCATAGTTTCTACTAAAATTTGTTGCTTTTGCAGGTAGCTGCTGTAGCAGATGGAGGGCAGTGGAGAAGCAGACGCTGGGAAGTAAAGAAGTAGAGCTGGAACTGGACTCCATACGAGAAGGATGACGCTGCCATGGTCGCTGCTGTGGCAGCTAAGGACGACAGCAATGGTGATGAGAAGAAGTGAAGTGGGCCTCGACAGAAAGAGAAAATTAAGCCGGTTTGTCGTGGAGCACCCTTATATTTTTCCAAGCCCTAGATTAGAATGAAGGCCTAGCCCAAAGTTTAAGGAAGAAACTCCAAGCAAGAAGGAAGGACGAATTAAAGATATAAGCTCTGAAGATTTAGTCTTTAATAGAGTTGTACTTTAGTTTAAACTTGTATTCTTGCCATATTAGAAAACTTGAACCCAAAGCCTATATAAAGGCATGTAATTCGACCTAGAGGAGGATATCTTACTCTCTAGCCTTCTTCCCAAAACCCTAGTCATTTTCCCTTCTCATCATGTTCTAAACTTCCCCTAGGGCTAAGGGTTGATTTGTAAAGTAGTTGCAAGGATTGCATTTGTTTTAGGAATTTTTCTGTTCAATAAAATAGACTTCAAGTTCGCTTATTCTGGTTGTCAACATCTTGCAAGAGTATCGGGAAAGCACTGTGAGATTACACATTTACTTAATATCGGGAGAGTTAAGTATACGAAAGGAATAAGTATGGGTTCTCCAGTTTATGGTTGAACTATCTCAGACCTAGGGATAGGACGAGGTTAAGTGGCTAAGGAAGAATTCAAGAACATCGGTGTTCATCCTTCGATTCACGCTGGGAGGTATCATCAAAGACGTGTTCATCGACAAACTTGGACCTAGGGATAGGCCAAAGCACAGCAGGGATTCTTGCCAAGCTTGAAGTACAGAGTTTTGTGATCGCTACTGCGACTAACAACAGACCACTGCCGCGACAGGCGCAACGACAGAACAGAGATTCCTAGACTTTGCAACACCTACACTACTGAGCAATTCAATATCGGCCCATTCTCTCTATCATGATTTTGTTACTCTTTTATTTCAGTATTCTTGATTATCTCGTGACAACATTTAAACTCTTTCTTTTTCCCTCTCGTGCAGTAATTCCAGGTCAAAGCTATTAGCCCAGTCCCTGTGGAGATGATATCCGATACTTACGTATCACTTTACTACTTGCGTCATGTACACTTGCACTACATTGCGATAGGCACTTTTACACGCAACATTGACGGCATTGTTATTGTGTAATGGTATTCCTCCATTGTTTGGTTGATTCTCCTTATTGTTTTGAACACCATTTACTCCTTCGTTTCCTTGATTTCCGTGATTCATCTCTCGAACCTTCTTTCTCACTCTTTGCAAGGTGCGTTCAATCTCAAGGTCTAATAGTCTAACTTCCCTTTCAATATGTTTTCTGGGCATACACTGAAGAAAATAAAATAAAAACAAGTAAAAACCTAAAAACAATTAAATTTGTTGCAATCCCCAGCAACGGCGCCAAAAACTTGTAGACTCTCGGCGTGAATGATTATTTGCTGGAAATAGGGCGTAAAAGATATTGGAAAAGTGTTGACACAATGCCAAGAAAATGTATTGCGTGCAAGTATACACGATCTGCAAGTAATACAACAGTTAAACTGAGTGTCGATCCCATAGAGATTGCGTTCAAGGGTTTAATTGCTTAGCCAAGTACTTGCTCTGTGAAAAAGATTGTTTTGATTGGAAATGGTTTTGAAGTTACTAACAAAAATAGAAATAAAATAAAGTAAAGTCGAAGGCAAGGAATGTGTCTTAGCAAATGACGAGCGTTGGCAAGGAGTGCCTAGTTTTCACGCTAATTATGCCATGCCAGCCTTTAATAAATCATATCTTAGCATTGTTTGTCGAGCATATTCAAAGATAGCAATGCCACCGTCTATGAGGTTTTTTTCTTTGAGGGATACGAAGAGAGTTTCTTCAGATCAGCCGCCAAGGGAAGGTCGGAGGTCCAGACCAAGAGTTCGTAGGGGTTCCTTGACTTCTACTCTTAATGGGGGTGTTCATGGTTCAACCGGAGTGTCGCTTTCATCGGCTTGTGAGCATTGTGGTCAACATCATCTTGGAGTGTGGTTTTTTGCTTCGGAGAGTTTGCTATAGTTGTCGGTTACCAAGTCATATGGCAAAGGATTGCCTAGTGATGGATGATGGTACACATGTTCTTTCTTAGAGGTCAACTTATTTTCGACATGGTCATACTTTTCCTAGAGGCGGTGCTAGGGCATTGTCTGGGTATTGGAGTGGAGGTCCAGTGAGATACACCGTCAGAGTTGACAATCGAGTTGTTACTAGACAGTATGTTGTTCAGGCCAAAGATTGTTTTGGTTTCATTTGTTACAATGATGGAATTTTAATCTCTCGTTCATATAATGGTTTGGTTCTTGTTGGATAAGTGTTGTGGTAAGATCTTGAAGTTGATGTTGGTTTGTTTAGGTCGACAGTTTTATAAGATATTATAGGTGATGTGTTTACTGTGGGTGGTAGGTGGGGATTGAGAGTAATAGTCTGCGTAGACTTGTTAGATTTACTCTTTCCCTAGTTGGTAGATGTTAAACTTGGTGTAGGTTGGTCGTGTGAGTTTGATGTATGCCTTGGTTTTCAAGCTAGAGTCTCAAAGTTTCGAGGTTTGAGATAAACCATGTTATTTGTAATGGACGCGATGAACCTTTGCCTTTATAGAGTGAAGGTTGTGTTCTTGTGATGTTTTTCTAAAGAGGGTCTTGTAAGTTGCAAGACGTTCTTAACCTGCGTTGGATACGCGGGTTGATTGTCCAAAGCTTTAGAGTATCAAACATTAGAGAGGTTGTTGGAGTGCTCTTCGAGGAATGAGCGGGCTTACTTTCTTATTATGGATTAGAACCCACGATAGAGGTAATGTCGAGTTTGGTATTTGTGCCCATCACCTTGTGGTATGGCTTTGACTGAACTTCTAGAGCGGGGACTCATTTGCGAAAGCGATTGGATACGGGTGTCGTCGCCAAGTGGATCACCTTTGGACATGCCTAAATTGGTATGGCGAAGAGTGGTGGCATTGGATGTAGTGAGTCGACGTGTATCGATAGAGGACCAATACTCATTCCTTGGGTTTGATGATCTTGCAAATTGTTGAAGAGTTTCAAGTTTTTCGTATGATGGTTCAGAATTGGAGTATCGTAAGTTGTAGGGTAAGGAGAACTCGTGATAAATATTGTGTTTGGTGCGATATTTGGACATTAAGGACAAGCCATGAAGTGGTTTGGACTCAGGAATACGTAGTTGTAATCTCGAGTTTAATGATTTGAGTGTTTGCTCTGTCGCATTTTGTGATGGATTGTCTACATGTATGGTAAAACAGTGAGAATACAATCAAAGTAGCGTAGCGGAAGTGTGGTTTAACGGTTATGGTTATGCGGAACTGAGATTCTTGTGTGGTAACAGATCCTGTTGGAGGACTCGTATGGAAATCATGTAGGGATTATTAGAGGTTCAGTACAACTGTACATTGGAATTAAGTTGTTGGGTTAGAATAGTATGTTCGAACCTTCGAGGATAGTTGGATGAGTTTTGATCTCTAGTAAAGAGTTCATAAGCGATAACAATTTTCTTTTGGAATCGAAATGGCTCGATAGTGAAATCGCATGATCATGAGTTAGCCTTCACTCGAGTTGCGTTGAGATCTAGTTAAGTGAAGTGCTAAGTTCCATCTTGACTAGCCAAGTCAAAAAGAAAGGTTGTTAATTCAAGATAGATTGATGGTAGAGTTCAGTTGTTAGAGTTTTGCTTGCTCTTGGTAACATTGGGTTATGGTGGTGATAAATGAAAAAGAAATGTTCCTAGTAGTGTACCTTGAAGAGGTATCATGTTTCGGACAGGGATGAGATTTGAGTGGAAGAGTTTTAAACTGTGGATGATGATCAAAAGGATTGTTAACCGGGATTAAACTCATATGGAGAGAATTTCTTGAGTTGATGTTTGGACAATATCGTTTAAGGTTATCATTTGTTGTTTTGCCTTAGAGTCCAATGTGCGTATGGCTTGATTGTTGGAAATGAATCGTTGGGAATTCATAAGAAAGTTGTTGAGTAGTCTAGTGTAGTGAGCTTTGGCTAAGGAAGTTTGGAGGAGAAATTTCAGAATCAAGGTGAACGTATGTGAAGATGGGAAATGGTTGGATCTGTGATGGTTGCATCTCCTCCCTTCGTTCAAATTTCAAGAACAAAATTTCTTTTTACGAGGGGAGAGTTGTAACGACCCGAATTTTCATGTCAACGATTGGGCGTTGACCCGAGTTATGGACCTTCATGTTTGGTTGAGGAATTAGAACCTTTGGGTCAAGTTTGGGCCTTGTTTTATAAGAATTTGGCTATGTGGGCTTAAGGGGTGATCATTTTGTAATAAAGTTAAAGGTTGGGAGTTTTATGTTAGGTTTATACCCTTTTTAAAGAAAATGGGCTTAACACCTTTATTTCCTTGGTGTTTTACGTGAGTGAAAGGGGGACAAAGGGGGAGCTTGTGATATCACTCTTTCACTTACCCTTTTGTTCTTCTCTTTCTTCCTTAATTTTTCCTCCATGGTAACCCAAGCCACCAAGGTTTAAAGCTCAAATCTTTACCTCAAAGAGTTGATTTCAGGGTTTATGAGTGAAGAAAAAAGTAATCTACATTTTTTAAGCTTAATAAAAGTGGCATTCTCTTCTTAAAAATGTGAGTTTGTCATTTTGAGTTTTGAAGGATTTAAGATGTTATGGAGTTCTTCTTTGAGGTTTAAGGTTATTAATTCATAATCAAGCTTACCTTTAGCTGTTATCTCATATATGGTTTCATTTTTCATGATTGGTATAAAAAGAGGAGGCTTTGGGGTGGGTTCTTCAAGCTTGGATCAAAAGGTGAAGTTGAAGGGCTTTTTGCTTGGAAGCTTGATTTTGGGTTTATTGCTTAAGGCCAGTCCATCTCTTACCCATGCTCTTCTTGAAGATCATAAAGTGTTTGCCTTGCATGATTGTCTGGTTTAAGTTTGCTAGTTGGGTGTTTTGGTAGCATAAAGCCCTTTAATGGTGAAATTCGGATTAAATGTTAATAATGTGTAAAAATGGTAGCAAACCACCTTAATTAACTCCATAAGATGTAGGTTTGAGTTAAAGGGTTAAATGTTTCGTTTTAGAGGCTTGGTAGGTGATTTCTCGAGCTTGGAAGTCAATTCTAGGTATCGGTACACGAAAAGCATGTATTGATACCTTGTGTTCAAAATGATGAACATAGTGAATATTTAAAGGGAGTATCGGTACGGGCTAGGACTGTATCGGTACTTATTGTTCCATTGAAATTCTAGTAGCTTACCAACCCCTTTTACGTGAAGCTGGGTATCGATACGAGAAGGGCAACTATCGGTACTCGCTTTACTGTATCGGTACGTGAGGGCATGTACTGGTACTGCCTAAGTAATCTACCCAAAAAATATGAGGTTGAGTTCGAGGGGTTGATAATTCAAGGACTAAGGTCCAATGGGCTTCTAATGTAGTAAAATGAATTGTAAAATTGAGAAATCAAGTTTTAACCCTTACAGATGAGAATAACGTGTAATAACTATGTAAATGTTGATTCAATATAACTGTAGGGGTTAGTGTAATACCTTAGGGCATTTGTTAATGGCTTGGCTTGATGCCACATACCTCTTGGTGAGGTGTATGATTGCTCGGGGAGCATATGTTATCCTATGATGTGGTGAAGGAATCTGGATATCCTAGTGTCAGTACTACGGTACTTATATAAGGGGATGTGTACTTCGGGCTATGTGATCAAGTACATGTGATGTACCCACGGGCTGAGTGATCTGAATGCGGTTAGAAACCTATTTGTGGCTATAGTGATCCGAGTAAGGTAATAAACTCTATGGGTTGAGTGAGCTCGAGTAACCCGATTGGTTTTGTGACCTCAGGTAAAGACTACTTGTGGCTAATTTGATCCAATTATGTCTAGGACATATCCGTGGCTATGGTGATCCAGATACGTTCCTTTCAACCCGTGGGTCACGTCGGCACGCCCCGTGCCGCAGCGGAAAAATTAATCCGACGTAATCCAGCCAGGATTCATGTACAGGAATGAATCTGGGGTGAAAAGATGAAGAGTTACCTTTTAAAACTCTGGAAACTGGAAAACCGATGGTATGTCAGAATAACCACGTCAAGTAAAACCAGAATCGTCAGAGGTTCGCAACGACCTCTACGGAATCCACCCGAACAAAACGAACAAAGTTTCCGCCTCCCTAACACTTAGGGATAAATTTCGACAGGTTTGAACACCTTCCAGGGAGAAGTCGAAATCCCTCCAGCAATTCCTGAGGGAGTCTGAAATCGACCAGGGGTTCTACCGGGACTTGGATTCGAACTAGGAAATCGCCAAGAATTTGCCATGGGGCAAGAGGAAAACCAGAAAAATATCGAACAGCTTCTCAGAAGAAATTTGGGACTTGTCGAAAATTCCAGACGGAATTCCCAAGGATATGTCGAAATTTGCAAGGAGGAATAGAGATGATTTGGTTGCTAGCCCTTGTCCCTTTAAATAGTATTCAGAGACTTAATTCTAGTTGAATTCCTTAAATCCAAGTTCAACCAAAATTCATAGAATCTAATTCTACTTGAAATTGGTTTATATTAAATATGCATTATATTTAATAATATTAAATGAAATATATATATTTAATTATGTAGAATCTTATTCTACATAAAACATGGATTTAAATATACATTATATTTAATCCAAATATATATATTTTTATTATATAGAATCTCATCCTATCTTTACTTGGATTTAAATATATTTAAATATATATTTTTAATTATGTAGAATCTAATTCTACATAAACTTGGAATTAAATATACATTATATAAATTCCAAATATATATTTAAATTTTTAGAATCTTATTATATAATATTTAAGTCTCTAAATACTTTTCATGCTCTAAATAATATTTGATAAATACATTATTTATCGAATATTATTCCCATTTAAGGGAGTTGCCGATTTCCCCTATCCCATAGGGGATTTTTGGCAACCTCCCTAAAATAGGGAGTATGGTTTCCAATTTTTGTTCGTTTCATTCGAAGGGTGCGACCCTTGTAGGTTCATGCAACATTAGCAATAAAATTAGAACTGTTATAATTTTACAAACAATGAGTGGCATCTAGCAATACATCATTGCTACCTAAGTTGCATGAAGTCATGGTTTGACTTTCCTAATTCCTGAATAAACTTTCTTTATGTATTTTATCCTTTTGTCCTTTAGATCTTAGATGAAAACAAGTCATGGGTTAGTCACACTTGCGTTGTCCATCTTGTTTTTCTTGATGTCTTGAGTAGATTATTATAAACGAATCTATATGATATCTCATATCATAATATTCGAGCATGGCCATGCATTTTCTAATCTCACTCAATCAAGTGGCCGAAGATATTTCTCCCATTATGTAGGAGGGACAAATCCTTTCTTGATCAACCATATTTCACTACATAGGTCATCACATATCCAATCATCAGTCTTTATAATGTAGTCAGTTACGACACACGTTTGACTATGTCAAAATACGTAAATCTTTATGTTGGAATCATGTTAATCTCAAGTCTGAGGATTATACATATGTTTATCATGAGCAATGTTGTGACTGTCACATAATTACCCAAGAAACATGCTCATAGCGGGTCAATCCAGTATGTTGTTCTCTAACAAATACTTATGTGTTGATTTTGACATCTCTATGCCAATGACAACACTTGTTATCAATCAACCACATATTAGTCTTTATATATTATCATTGTCCATACCCGTAATAATATTCGACTAAGGATCGTATTTAACAATAATCGTATTATTGTATGGACATTATTATCCAATGGTTAGTTTGATGCATAGAAACATACCAAATGGTAATAACGGCAATGTCATTACTTGATAAATCTAGTAAAATAGTATGTCTATTCAATCATCATATGATTGGTCTTTGGGCATACTCCAACAATCTTCCACTAGCATTAAGACCAATCATTCTCGTATCTAATACGATATGGCTTAGTGTAACTGGCATGCTTATGCTGTGTCAAAAGCTTTGTCAGGGAGTTCACAAAGTTATCAACTTTGTGCGTATGTTGCATACTTTCACATCTCCAAGATGTAAGCACTTTAGAATATGTTTGGTTTTATTGATGAGATCCGGGTTTTATTTGCTTACGCACAGGTTCCATCATAACAGAGTTATGTAGCATCTAATATGCTGGGAACAACCCTTAGTTCAGAAGTGAACCCTTTAGATCCAAACCTCATTCTTTATTGTTATGTCGACTGTAATACATTCAGCCTATGTTGTAGAGTTAGATACTGTCTCATGTTGCTAACTCGCAGTATCTTTTATTAATGCAAAACAGATTGCGATCTTTAGTTCCTTTTGATGAGTATGTCATCTATATACAATGCTTAGGAAAGTAACAATGCTCCCACTAGCTCTTTTGAAAACAAGACTCCCCTTTGTTTCTAGATAAACCAAACCTTTTGATTGTATCTTCTGAAACGAATATCCCAACTTCGAGAAGCTTGCCTTAGTCTACGGATAGACCTTTGTAGCTTACATACCTTCCAAGTGTTTACTGGAGTGACAAAACCTTCTGGATGTGTCATGTACACATTTGTTTCAAGTTTTCCCTTAGGAAAGTGATTTTGACATTCCTTTATTTGATTTCATAATCATCGTATGTAACTACTTGCAAGTGAGATTAAGATGGATTAAACATAGCTACAAGGAATATGCTTTATCATAGTCTATACTATGAAGTTTGTCGAAAACTTTTAGCGACGAATCATCCTTTGTATGTTTTATCATCCATGTCGGTTTTTCCTTTTTGAAAAACTCATCTATACCTCTTAGGTTTTACCCTTTAAGGTAACCAAAGTCTATATTTGGTTTTAGACATGGATTCCATCTCATATCTCATGGCTCTTTGGCATTTCTCGAATTTTGGGCTCACCATTGCTTTCTGATAAGACCTAGTCTTTATCTTGATCCGAAAAGAAGAGTGTTTCCATGAACTGATAGTGAGAAATCCATATTTCTCAAGTATATGGCATTCTCTTAAGGATCAACACAATGGTTGTGTTTTGTTCCAATGTTCCTTGATCATTTGTGGAACATTCTCAATCTTTGGTTCATAAATTTGTTGTCTAAAATTTCTTCACATTCCAAATTCCATTTTTTTCTTTTGTGAGAGGTAAACTCTTTCGAGAGAAACTCTCGTTTGAGCAACAAGCATTTTGTTCTCGTTGAAAAATGAAATCTCTTAGTGATAAGTATTCTCTTTCGAGATAAACTATCGTTTGAGCAACAGATATTTTGTTCTCGTTAAAGTTGAAGAATTAATATCCCTTTGTGAGAATTAATCTCTTTCAAGATAAACTCTCGTTTGAGAAACAAACGCTTTGTTCTCGTTAGGATAAACAACAAATGGAGTTCTTAAGGTTTGAACTTTGTAAACATTTTAACATGTAAGCAACCTTAAAACTTGAAAGGTATTCTAGAACAATTCTTAGTCCATATCTTATATGGCGTTCCGAACCAAGTAAAAAAACGATTAAGTATGAGAGTTGTTTTTCTAATGTATAAAGAAGTCGAAAATGACTTGTTCTGAATCAAAACATGTCTAACATATTTGATTCTCTTTCAAAGACTTTTCGTTCCACTTGTGGGATTTAATTATGGGACAATCCCATATTCTTTGAAAGTTCATCAAACTTTAAGTATTCTTGAATTTGATCTCATCAAATTACCTTAATACTTTTTACGAGTTTGAGATTAGTCATTTGTTTTATTTATCTTATAAATATTATTGATTTGATTAGTTTAAAGATCATTGATTCGTTGTGCCATAAGAGATTAAAAGAATAACATTTATTTAAATAATCTCAAAATTAAAATATTTTGTCCTTACAAGATAACTAAAACTTAGGCACAAAATAATAATCTTAAAAACTATAACAAATCTATTTAAGCAAAAACACATGTCCTAATGGATGATGTAGCAACTCTTGCTTTATTTCCATTCGCAGGTCCATGTCTATTCTGATTCCTTCTCTTTAGAAGCCTCTGAGGTTGATGTCTCACTCGTTTTTTCTTTCTTGACTTCTTGTAGGTGTGTGGGGTAGTTTCTCTTCCAATGTCCGGTCTTGCCGCAATGGAGACATTTTCCATCCTTCTTGATTCCCTTCTTAGGTTTCAATGCCTCCTTTACATCGGTTTTGGTCTTACCATCACCTTTAGACTTTGATGTTGATTTACCTTTCTTCTTGCCCTTGCGGACCATCAGAACATGTTTAGGTCCTACCTTCTTCAGGTTGATTTCAGCAGTTCTCAACATGACGAGCAACTGTGGCAGTGTTTTGTTAATTTCATTCATATTGAAATTAAAGACGAACTGATTGAAACAATCCGGCAACGATTGTAGGATGACATCAGTAGCTAATTCGTCTTTCAGCGGAAAGCCGAGCTTCTCCAACGTTTGGATGTAGCCCATCATTTTGATGACGTGAGCTCCTACGGGAGATCCCTCACTCATCTTGCATTGAAACAGAGCTTTAGAGGTCTCGTACCTCTCTTGACGAGCTTGCCCTTCATAAATCTCCTTGAGATTTTGAATCATATCATAAGCTACCATGTCCTCATGTTGCTTCTGAAGCTCAGGGGTCATGGAGGCAAGCATAAGACAACCGACATCCAGCATGTCGTCCATGTGTTTCTCAAGTTTGTTTTTGTCAGCTCTGGAAGCAGTGGCAACCGGTTCATCAGGTACAGGTTCTTCAATGATATATTAATTCTTTTCCTGTTTGAGAACAAATCTCAAATTGCAGAACCAGTCAAGGAAGTTTATGCCATTGAGATTATCCTTCTCAAGGATAGATCGCAGAGATAAAGTATTATTTGCCATTAATTCTACAACAAAGAAAAAATGCTACATAAGTTTTACTAAATTTTAAAATTTATAGATAGGTGTTTACTATAAATTTACTCCCACTATTTTCTTCAAAAATAAAAACCTTCTAGTTTTAATTTCGGAAAAACGTTTCGATAGTTTTTCTAGTGAGTGAGGATTCGTATTTCACCATTCCTAAATCAGCTTTGGTTAGTCTTTTAGGAAATGATTATTTAGGTAAGTAACACCTTACTAATTACATCTCATGTAATTCCACATCTTTTAGCGAACAACTCTTGTTCTTTAAATCATCTTATGATTATCCAAAACTTTTAACCATTGGTTTTCTAATCCTATTAGAACAACCCAGCTAAGTCAATACCAATATCTCAACCGGTGAATATCACTAGCTTATTCTTCGCATTTAACTAAGATAGATAAATGTGACATTGCTTTGGCAAAGCTCGCATTATATCGATCGAAGCTTTAACGAGGGTAAATATTGGATGGTTAAAACAGACTTAGAATTATAGTGAGGGATTTACTTAATTATCTCATCATTTTAACATTGATCCTATCAATAGAACACTGTTTAATCATGCTTATAAAACATCCATTGCATCACATACAAGGTAAATATAAGCAGTAAATAAATATGCAATGATTATAGCCCTTCTTAACCTAAGGCGACCCGTCCCAAGCCAATGGGAGGACCATTCTACTGAAGATAGAATTGTTGCGTGTAAAAGAGTCTATCGCAATTGTAGTGCAAGTGTACACGACGCAAGTAGTAAAGTGATACGAAGTATCGGATATCGTCTCCACAGGGATTGGGCTAATAGCTTCACCTAATTTCACTGCACGAAGTAAAAGAAATATTTAGAAAGTTGTCACGAGAATATTGAAGAAAAACGTAAATAAAAGATTGAGTTATCAAGATAGAGAGAATGGGCTGGTATTGAATTGCTTGGTAGTGCAGGTATTGAATTGCTTAGGATCTCCAGTTCTGTCGTCGCTCCCGTCGCCGACAGCACCTGTCGCGGCGTCTGTCCGTTGGCAGTCGCGGCAGCAGACACACCAACTCCGTACTTCAAGTTTGGCAAGAATCCCAGATCTGCCTTGCCCTATCCCTAGGCACAAGTCTGTCGATGAACACGTCTTTGATGATACCTCCCGGCGTGAATCGAAGGATGAACACCGATGTGTATGAATTCTTCCTTAGCCACTTAACCTCGCCCTATCCCTAGGCACGAGATGGTTCAACTATAAACTAGAGAACGCGCTTTTATTTCTTTCGTATACTTAACTCTCCCGATGCTAAGTAAATGGATAACCTCACAATGCTCTCCCGATGCTCTTGCAAGATGTTAAAACCAAAATAAAAGAACTTGAAGTTTATTTTATTGAACTGAAAAAATCCTAAAACAAAGCAACCCTTGCAACTACTTTACAAAACAACCCGTAGCCCTAGGGGGAATTTAGAACATGTCGGTGACGGGTGAACGGCAGGGGTTTGGTTTCGGTTATGGGGTATCAGTTATGCCGCCTAGGTTAAATCTATGCCCTTATATAAGCTTTGGGCTCAAGTTATCTAAGGTAACAAGGATTACAACTTTAATTAAAAGTAAGATTCTAATAAAGACTAAATCTCTAAAGTCTCCTACTTTCCAGACGCATCCTTGCTTTTAGGGATTTCTTCTCTTTGAGCTTTGGCTTGACATATCTTTTGATCCGGGGCTTGGAAAAATATATGGCTTTCACACGACAGACGAGCAGATTTTTCTCTATCTATCGAGGTCCACTTTGCTTTTCCTCTTCATAAGTCTGCTGTCACCTTGCTGTCACAGCAGGTCCATGACAGGTTCGTCTTCTTCGGCTGCTTGCCCAGTTCAGCTTTCCTGCTTCTCTGCCCTGCGCCTGCCTTCAATGTCTACTATGGCAGATACCTGCAAAAATAGCCATCTTTCAGTAGAATCCATGCTTTTGATCCATTTTTGATGTTTTACTAAAAACTAACCTAAATGCAATGCAATGATGCTTGAATGCAGCAGAAATATGGGTTAAAAGGGTGTAAATAATAGAACTTTTACACACTCAACACACCCCCAAACTCAAGTTTTTGCTTGTCCTCAAGCAATCAAGACTAAAAGAAAAATGAATATTTTTGTGTTGGCCTTCAAACGGTGAACTGTCCCTTACCTGTCGCTCATTCTCTATGGCGGCAGCAACCTGTCGGAAAAGTTAGGATCTGTCCGGAATCTCCCTATAGCTCTCGTGCACTGTGTGCATGCTTGTGAACAGTTATATGCTAAGACTCTCTTAGTTTCACTAGAATATTCAACTTCTTAACTCGAATTTTTATGCCAAAGTTTTTTTTTTAGAAGGCACATTTTCATGCTTCTTTTTCTTCTATTTTCAAGCTAAGTTCTTCTAGAGCCAGTTTCGGGCACCTCTAGTTAGCTTCCTAGAGCCGGTTTCGGGAACCTCTAGGTTTTTGATTTTCTTTTGCTAAACTTCTTTCCTAGAGCCAGTGTTAGGCACCTCTAGGGGCTATTCAAGTTCTAAGCATCCTATTCTAGTTTGGCTAAAAGAAATCTAAGCAATATAACAGTCACAAAGGTGTTTAAGTTTTTCAGAACTATAGAAAGGCTCTAAACTTCTCCTTAACCTGTCCTAAAGATGCTGCCACGACAGAGCCGTCATGACAGATAAGTTAACTCCACAGTTTTAAGCCAACAGTTTTAATTTTCTGATTTTCTGAATTTTTTTTTAGAGAACTTAAATAAATAATAAGACACAATAATTAATAAAAGATGTACTAAGACTCCATTAGAATGGAGGGTTGCCACCCCCAAACTCGAGAGTTGCATTGCCCTCAATGCAAAATGACAGAAAAATAAAGAAAAACTAGATAAAAAAAGTACATCACAAAAGATAAGGCAGGCAGCAGTAAAGGAAAAATAAAAACTTAAATTTTCACTCGCTGTCCTCGCTGCTGCTGCTGACGCGGATCTGATGGCGGCGTCTGCGTTGTGAAGGGGGTTGGGCAGGTTCCGGAGCAGGTTGATCAGCAGGTTCATCGGCCGGTGGCAGGGCAGGTTCATCGGCATGTTGAGGGGCTGGTTGCTCCACTAGCCGGACGTCAGAACTGCTGCCACTATCCCAGCTGCTGCTAGTCCTCCCATAGCTGTGCCGTTATGGCCTTCACAATGAACGGCTGGAGTCCCATATGAGGAGCATTTTTGTTGTAAATGAAGCCACGCTCCTCCCATAATTCCTTGTTGGCGAAGGGTGACGCTGCTGCTGAAGAAGAAGTGGCAGCAGTGCTACGACGGGTTTGTCTCGACGACATTTTGGTTGCAAGGGCTGTGAAAGAGAGAAAACATATAAAACTATAGGAGAAAGTAAGAGAGAAAAAACAGAAGTGATGAAAAATGAAAATGGGAAGGGGTTATATAGCGGTCGTCTATCTGCCCATTTAATGCCGCAACGGCAGGCGGGAATAACGGGGCGGCAGATTGGATGTAGCGTGTCTGACGCGTCTGACACGCATTTATGCGTCTGCTGTGCGTCTGTCGCACGCTTCTGCGTCTGCAGTTTCAGTCTGTTGACAGCCTGTCAAGTCCGTCTGCGGCGGCAGCCGAAACAACAGGTTATCATAAATGGGTTGTATTGGGCTGGTGGATAGGCGGTGGGCTTGGGCCACTTCTTCTTTCCTTCTTGACTCCTTTATTTCCTAAAATCTGAAATTATAAAAACAAAACATTATAAAATAAACCTAATTCCTAATAAATAATAATAATAATAATAAACTAAAAATAAAACTTAGGTTAAATTAGGGGTGCCTTGTGGGGCATCTCCTAAAGTAACCACTTCCTGAATTCCTGGGGCTTCAGTCCCCTGATAGTGCTTGAGGCGTTGTCCATTGACTTTGAATTGGTGCCCGTCTTTTAATGATTGAATTGTGATGGCACCATGGGGAAAAACTTGAACTACTTGAAACGGGCCAGACCATCTAGACTTTAGCTTTCCTGGGAAGAGTTTAAGTCTATAATTAAATAACAACACAAGCTGCCCTGGGCAGAACTGTCGTGGCAGCAGTTTCTTGTCGTGCCACTTCTTAGTCTTTTCCTTGTAAATCCTTGCGTTGTCGTAGGCCATTGTCCGTAATTCTTCAATCTCGTTTAGATCTAATAACCTTTTCTGGCCGGCCTTGTCCAAGTCCATATTCACTGCCTTGATTGCCCAATATGCTTTGTGCTCGATCTCGACAGGCAAGTGACAGGTTTTCCCATAAATCAGTCGGTAGGGAGACATGCCCAATGGAGTCTTGAAAGCTGTTCTGTATGCCCATAATGCATCATTTAGAAGTAAAGACCAGTCTTTCCTAGTTGGTTTAACCATATTCTCAAGAATGTTCTTCACTTCCCTATTGGAAATCTCAGCCTGTCCATTGGTCTGTGGATGGTATGCTGTCGCGATCATGTGCTTGACACCATATTTTTTTAAGGCGGCAGCAATTACCCTATTATCGAAATGTCTCCCTTCATCACTGATAATCGCTCTAGGGATGCCAAATCTAGAAAAGATGTTTTTATGCAAAAACTTTTGGACTATTTTGGCATCATTCTTTTGAGTTGCGATTGCTTCTACCCACTTGGAGACATAGTCCACCGCTAGGAGGATGTACAAATTCCCACATGAAGATGGGAATGGTCCCATAAAATCAATCCCCCAAACGTCGAAGATCTCGACTTCTAAAATATTCTGCAGTGGCATCTTGTTTCTCCTCGAGATGTTACCTGTCCGCTGGCACCTGTCACAGTTTTTGTAAAATTCTTGTGCATCTTTATAAAGTGTCGGCCAGTAGAACCCTGACTGTAGCACCTTGGCAGCAGTCTTATTGCCTCCTAAGTGACCTCCATATTGTGAAGCATGACAGTGATGGAGAATGTCTTCTTGTTCTTCTTGTGGTACACACCTCCTTATAACCTGATCTGCGCACATTTTAAAAAGAAGAGGTTCGTCCCAATAATAATGTTTAACATCATTTTGAAACCTCTTTCTGGCTTGATAAGTAAGATCAGAAGGCAATATTCCGCTAACAATAAAATTAACGAAATCAGCATACCAGGGAAGGTTAGAAGACTTACCTACCGCCATGGCTGTCGCGACAGCTATTGCGGCAGCAAAGAGCTGCTCATCTGGGAAGGTCTCCAGTATATGTGTCTCATCTAAAGGTAGACTCTGTCCCGTCTCCAACCTCGACAAGTGATCTGCCACCTGATTTTCTGTCCCCTTTTTGTCTTTGATCTCAAGGTCGAACTCTTGTAATAGCAAAATCCATCTTATCAACCTGGGCTTCGCATCCTTCTTTGCGAACAAATATTTGAGGGCAGAATGGTCGGTGTGTATTATTACCTTCGTTCCAAGTATGTAAGAACGAAACTTGTCGATGGAGAATACCACAACTAACAGCTCCTTTTCTGTGGTGGTGTAGTTCACTTGGGCGTCATTCAATGTTTTGCTGGCATAGTATATGATGTGAAACAGCCTGTCTCTGCGCTGCCCAAGTGCTGCCCCGACAGCATAGTCACTAGCATCACACATAATCTCAAATGGCTGTGTCCAGTCTGGTGGCTGTACTATGGGGGCTGTCACTAACTTTTCCTTCAGAACCTTGAATGCTTCAGTACATTCCTCATTAAAGTCAAAGGGTCGGTTCTGCTCTAAGAGATGGCATAGGGGCTTGGTGATTTTCGAGAAATTGGCGATGAATCTTCGATAAAAACCCGCATGCCCTAAAAAGCTTCTAATACCCTTGACTGTGGTCGGCGACGGCAGCTTCTCTATGACTTCAATTTTGGCCCTGTCGACTTCTATCCCACGGCAGCTAATTTTATGGCCTAGAACTATCCCTTCATCTACCATAAAATGGCATTTTTCCCAATTAAGAACAAGATTAGCTTTTTCACATCTTTCAAGTACCTTTTGAAGGTTGCCGAGGCAGCTCTCAAAATCGTCTCCAAAGACGGAAAAATCATCCATGAAGATCTCAAGGAAGTCCTCTACCATGTCGGAGAATATAGCCATCATGCATCTTTGGAAGGTGGCAGGTGCGTTGCAGAGGCCGAACGGCATCCTCCTAAATGCGTATGTTCCGTAGGGGCATGTGAAAGTCGTTTTCTCTTGATCCTCCGGTGCAATAGCAATTTGGTTATAACCTGAGTAACCATCAAGAAAACAATAGTAAGGCTTACCTGCTAATCTATCAAGCATTTGATCAATAAAGGGTAAAGGAAAGTGGTCCTTTCGGGTAGCTTTGTTAAGCTTCCGATAGTCCATACAAACCCTCCAACCGGTCACAGTCCTGGTTGGGATTAACTCGTTGTTTTCGTTGGTTATCACGGTCATGCCTCCTTTCTTGGGAACACATTGTACCGGGCTTACCCATTTGCTGTCGGAGATGGCGTAAATAATACCAGCATCTAACCATTTAATTATTTCTTTACGCACTACCTCCTTCATCGCAAGGTTTAACCGCCTTTGGGCATCAATAGTCGGCTTATGATCTTCCTCTAGGAGGATTTTATGCATGCATATTGCCGGACTAATGCCCTGAATGTCTGCTATCATCCATCCTATCGCCCTTTTATGCTGCCTCAACATGTCGATCAGCTGTCGTTCCTGTTCCTGCGGCAGCTTAGCAGAGATGATAACAGGTAGTGTGTCATCACAACTAAGATAAGCATATTTAAGCTGCCCTGGCAGGGGCTTAAGTTCTAAGACAGGTGGTTCAACAGTAGAGGGCTTTTGGATTAAATGGTTATCCGAAGTGTAATTCAAGGGTTCGAATAACTTACCTGGACGATTGTCTAACCAATTTACCTCCTCATGACCTTCAGTATCAGATGTATCGGATTCAGAGGAGTCGCTGTCGTCGGTGCTGTCATCATCGCTGTCGTGACAGGCCTGTAGGTGGCTGTCGCAGCAGTGACCAAATTTTATATCACGGCAGCCCGACCTGATACAGGGTTGATCAAAGGTCACCTCAATAATGGCCTTGCATTCCTCATCCACATCAGCATGTTTCAGCGCTTAGAGAACATTCAACTTAATTTCTTGATCGTTCACGCGCATGGTGAGTTCTCCTTTCTCCACATCAATCAATGATCTTCCCGTGGCTAAGAAGGGTCGCCCTAGGATGACTGGTGCGTTATCATCTGCCTCAAAATCTAAAATAAGAAAGTCAGCAGGAAAGATAAGCTTATCCACTCTTACCAAAATATCTTCAATTTTTCCCTCGGGGTGAACGTAAGAGCGGTCGGCTAGCTGTAGGGTAACTGTCGTGGGCCGCGCCTTGCCAATACCTAGTTTCTGAAAAACAGATTTGGGCATTAGATTAACACTAGCACCTAGATCACAAAGTGCCTTACCCACAAATCTGTCGCCAATTACGCAAGGTATGATGAAGCTCCCCGAATCCTTCTTTTTCTGGGGTGGCTGCCTATAAAGAATACTCATGCAACCTTCCGTCATCCTTACCATTTCAAATTCCCCAAGTTTAGATTTTTTAGACATGACATCCTTGAGAAATTTAGCATAACCGGGCATCTCCCTAACAGCATCTAACAACGGAATGTTAATATGAACCTGTTTAAAAATATCATAAATTTTTTTGAGTTGAGATTCATGCTTAGCTTGCTGTATCCGTTGAGGAAAAGGTGGTGGAGGACGATAATCAGCAATGCGTCCTTCCCACTGCATGCGAATCTGAGGACGGTAATCATCTTTTTTCTCCTCTGTCGCTTCTGCTGTCGTGACAGGCTCATCGGCAGCAGTCTGTTTGTCTCCTGTCGGGGCAGCTTCCTCGGCAGGTTTGTCTAAGGCTGGATCCTTTACTGTTTCAGCTTCTTTTTCCGGCCCTGGTAACTTTTTCCGACTCCTAGTAGTAATCGCCTTACATTGCTCATGTGGGGGCGGTCTAGCATTTTCAGTATTGCTAGGGAAACCTCCATTCTGCCTTGGCTTAATATGCTGTGATACCTGACCCATTTGTGTCTCTAGAGATTTCAAGGTAGCCTCATGATTTTTCATTCTCATCTTGGTTTCATCCATAAAGGTTTCCGTCTTCTTGACAAACTGATTAATATTCTCCATATACGTACCAGTCTGAGACATAAAGGTGGCCAGAGTCTGCTCCAATATACTACTCGTGGCAGTTGGTGGATGTTGTTGCTGCTGCGGCGGCAGGTGCTGCGGCAGGTTCTGCGGCGGCAGTTGCTGTCGCGTCAACAATCGAGGACCACCTTGATTCTGATTATATGTTTGCGGATTCAGAGCATTGTTAGGATTACTCTAGGAAAATTTGTGATCCTTCCTCCAATTAGGGTTGTAGTTGTTGGAATTGTAGTTTGGCTTGTAATTTCCAACATATTTTCCCTCTTCTATATTTATCGGGCACTCATCCCTACTATGATTTCCCTCACAAATAGCACACACTTCCTCGACAGCAAATCCTCGTAATTCTTCTTCACTCAATAAGTGTTTCATTGCTTTAGTAAGGAATGCTACTTGTGATTTCATAGTGCTGTCGGCCTCATAGTCCTTGACAGCAAGTACCCGTTTACCCCCTCTTCTAGCTGTCGGAAACTGCTCCTCATTCTTGGCTAGATTTTTTAGAACTTGCAATGCCTCGTCCGGATCTTTATCCAATAATAGCCCATTTGCTGCAGAATCAATCTGAATGCGAGTTTGTAAGTTAGCAGCATTATAGAACTTAGTTACCTGATTCCAGACGGGGAATCCATGCATTGGGCAGTTCCGCATGAGAGTAGTAAACCTGTCCCAGGCCTCGTGCATTGGCTCGTCGTCTTCCTGTTGAAAAGTACCAATTTCGTTACGTAATCGCTCAGCTAAATGTGAAGGATTAAAACGAGACAAAAATTCACGAGTTAAATCTGCCCAAGTCATAATAGAACCCGGTGTAAGTTTATTCCACCAAGTTTTAGCTCTTTCCCTCAATGAATGGGGGAATAACCGAAGCCTCAGTATCTCCGGACTAACTCCTGGTATCCTAAACGAACCACAGATCTCCTGGAACGTTTTGAGATGCTCCCTCGCATCTTCTGTCGCAGAACCACTGAACTGTCTGGCATTGTTGATCATACTAAACATGACAGGTTTAAGCTCAAAGTTGTCAACATCAATATCCGGCAGCGTGGTCTCCAGCTCTACATGATCGTTCAGCATGTAGTCACGACATGACCGTCGTCCACCTGCTGCGGGCGGGTCATCGACAGGCGGTACACCGCCACCAACAGGCTGGTTACGTGCCATCTGCTCTAGCTGTTCCTCAAGGTATTCGTTCCGATCTAAAAGGCGGCGAAGTTGTTTCTTGAGATTGAAGGAACGTTCGATCTCCGGATCTAATTTATACTCAGGATCTTCACCTCTTTTCGATCTGCGCATAAACAAGAAAACCTCGTGAAAAGCGAGAGTTGAAAGCACAAAAGAAAAATTAAAGAAAAATAAAAATAAAAAAGAAAAGAAAAATAAAAATAAAAGCAAAAAGTGCAATAAAAGAAAGATGTAGTTATGTTGCCAATCCCCGGCAACGGCGCCAAAAACTTGTTGCGTGTAAAAGAGTCTATCGCAATTGTAGTGCAAGTGTACACGACGCAAGTAGTAAAGTGATACGAAGTATCGGATATCGTCTCCACAGGGATTGGGCTAATAGCTTCACCTAATTTCACTGCACGAAGTAAAAGAAATATTTAGAAAGTTGTCACGAGAATATTGAAGAAAAACGTAAATAAAAGATTGAGTTATCAAGATAGAGAATATTGGGCTAGTAGTCTGTCCATTGGCAGTCGCGGCAGCAGACACACCAACTCCGTACTTCAAGTTTGGCAAGAATCCCAAATCTGCCTTGCCCTATCCCTAGGCACAAGTCTGTCGATGAACACGTCTTTGATGATACCTCCTGGCGTGAATCGAAGGATGAACACCGATGTGTATGAATTCTTCCTTAGCCACTTAACCTCGCCCTATCCCTAGGCACGAGATGGTTCAACTATAAACTAGAGAACGCGCTTTTATTTCTTTCGTATACTTAACTCTCCCGATGCTAAGTAAATGGATAACCTCACAATGCTCTCCCGATGCTCTTGCAATATGTTAAAACCAAAATAAAAGAACTTGAAGTTTATTTTATTGAACTGAAAAAATCCTAAAACAAAGCAACCCTTGCAACTACTTTACAAAACAACCCGTAGCCCTAGGGGGAATTTAGAACATGTCGGTGACGGGTGAACGGCAGGGGTTTGGTTTCGGTTATGGGGTATCGGTTATGCCGCCTAGGTTAAATCTATGCCCTTATATAAGCTTTGGGCTCAAGTTATCTAAGGTAACAAGGATTACAACTTTAATTAAAAGTAAGATTCTAATAAAGACTAAATCTCTAAAGTCTCCTACTTTCCAGCCGCATCCTTGCTTTTAGGGATTTCTTCTCTTTGAGCTTTGGCTCGACATATCTTTTGATCCGGGGCTTGGAAAAATATATGGCTTTCACACGACAGACGAGCAGATTTTTCTCTATCTATCGAGGTCCACTTTGCTTTTCCTCTTCATAAGTCTGCTGTCACCTTGCTGTCACGGCAGGTCCATGACAGGTTCGCCTTCTTCGGCTGCTTGCCCAATTCAGCTTTCCTGCTTCTCTGCCCTGCGCCTGCCTTCAATGTCTACTATGGCAGATACCTGCAAAAATAGCCATCTTTCAGTAGAATCCGTGCTTTTGATCCATTTGTGATGTTTTACTAAAAACTAACCTAAATGCAATGCAATGATGCTTGAATGCAGCAGAAATATGGGTTAAAAAGGGTGTAAATAATAGAACTTTTACACACTCAACAAGAATCTTCTTCTGAAACGCCTGGTCCACCATGGAAGGCCCACCACGCTGCTACCTTGGTCCTTGCCTTATCTCCATGAGTATTTACGATTTTTAGAAACTCGCGTTACATGTGAGGGAGTGAGATGAGAAGAGAAGTACAATAGAAGATAGAGAAAGGCACGACACGCAGGCCGTATTTATAAAAACCAAAACTATAAAGGCTATGGGCTATAACCATGCAAAACAAACATCGTGCAATCTAACATGCATTTCAAACATCGTGCGAACAAGGTAACGACGTGTTTACGGAGTTTTAAACTGATTATCCCTATGTTGCGATTAATGGGCCAAAGAAGGATCACGAGGTTTCATAAACCATTTGTGTTAACGAACAAATGCACCAGGTAGGTCAACATGAAAGAGAGGTGGCGCACTAGGCACACTTAAGTACCAGGTCTTTGATGATGCGAATCCTAAATATGCACTTTTCATAACGTCTAACCATAACTCTTATGGATTCACCGTGAAAGATAATTTGATAACTTTTATCAAATTAGAAGCCCTTTCAGGGATTTCATAAATCTATGAAACTACGAACAACTACTTGTTCTTTAGACTAACTATTAGTCTCAACATGTTAACATTTAACATTGAAGCAACCTAACATAGTTATGATTAACTCTTAATCATTCAGTGATAATCGAAATAAGTCTTTATTAGGTGTGATACGATAAACGATAAATATCTAAATCGAATCAAACAGCATGCATCTCATACATAAACATCACTCAAGAATTTAAGTCCGAATTTGTGTGATACAAGTGGCTCTGATACCACTGTTGGGTCACGTCAGCACGCCCCATGGCGCAGCGGAAAAATTAATCCGACGTAATTCAGCCAGGATCCATGTACATGAATGAATCCGGGGTGAAAAGATGAAAAGTTACCTTTTAAAACTTTGGAAACTGGAAAACCGATGGTATGTCGGAATAACCACGTCAAGTAAAACCGGAATCGTCACAGGTTCGCAATGACTGCTACAGAGTCTACCTGAACAAAACGAACAAAGTTTCCGCCTCCCTAAGACTTAGGGATAAATTTCGACAGGTTTGAACACCTTCTAGGGAGAAGTCGAAATCCCTCCAGCGATTCCTGAGGGAGTCTGAAATCGACCAGGGGTTCTACTGGGACTTGGATTTGAACTAGGAAATCGCCAGGAATTTGCCAGGGGGCAAGAGGAACACCAGAAAAATATCGAACAGCTTCTCAGAAGAAATCTGGGACTTGTCGAAAATTCCAGAGGGAATTCCCAGGGATATGTCGAAATTTGCAAGGAGGAATAGGGATGATTTGGTTGCCAGCCCTTGTCCCTTTAAATAGTATTCAGAGACTTAATTCTAGTTGAATTCCTTAAATCCAAGTTCAACCAAAATTCATAGAATCTAATTCTACTTGAAATTGGTTTATATTAAATATGCATTATATTTAATAATATTAAATGAAATATATATATATTTAATTAGGTAGAATCTTATTCTACATAAAACATGGATTTAAATATACATTATATTTAATCCAAATATATATATTTTTATTATATAGAATCTCATTCTATCTTTACTTGGATTTAAATATACTTAAATATATATTTTTAATTATGTAGAATCTAATTATACATAAACTTGGAATTAAATATACATTATACAAATTCCAAATATATATTAAAATTTTTAGAATCGTATTCTATAATATTTAAGTCTCTAAATATTTTCCATGCTCTAAATAATATTTGATAAATACATTATTTATCGAATATTATTCCCATTTAAGGGAGTTGCCGATTTCCCCTATCCCATAGGGGATTTTCGGCAACCTCCCTAAAATAGGGAGTATGGTTTCCAATTTTTGTTCGTTTCATTCGAAGGGTGTGACCCTTGTAGGTTCATGCAATGTTAGCAGTAAAATTAGAACTGTTCTAATTTTACAAACAATGAGTGGCATCTAGCAATACATCATTGCTACCTAAGTTGCATGAAGTCATGGTTTGACTTTCATAATTCATGAATAAACTTTCTTTATGTATTTTATCCTTTTGTCCTTAATATCTTAGATGAACACAAGTCATGGGTTAGTCACACTTGCGTTGTCCATCTTGTGTTTCTTGATGTCTTGAGTAGATTATTATAAACGAATCTCTATGATATCTCATATCATAATATTCGAGCATGGCCATGCATTTTCTAATCTCGCTCAATCAAGTGGCCGAAGATATTTCTCTCATGATGTAGGAGGGACAAATCCTTTCTTGATCAACCATATTTCACTACATAGGTCATCACGTATCTAATCATCAGTCTTTATAATGTAGTCAGTTAGAACACACGTTTGAGTATGTCAAAATACGTAAATCTTTATGTTGAAATCATGTTGATCTCAAGTCTGAGGATTATACATATGTTTATCATGAGCAATGTTGTGACTGTCACATAATTACCGAAGAAACATGCTCATAGCGGGTCAATCCAGTATGTTGTTCTCTAACTAATACTTATGTGTTGATTTTGACATCTCTATGCCAATGACAACACTTGTTATCAATCAACCACATATTAGTCTTTATATATTATCACTGTCCATACCCGTAATAATATTCGACTAAGGATCCTATTTAACAATAATCGTATTATTGTATGGACATTATTATCCAATGGTTAGTTTGATGCACAGAAACATACCAAATGATAATAACGGCAATGATGTTACTTGATAAATCTAGTAAAATAGTATGTCTATTCAATCATCATATGATTGGTCTTTGGGCATACTCTAACACAACCCACCTGCTGTGTGAGCACGGGTAACCCAACGGCTGTGTAAGAATGGGTAAATTAGAGCTTTGTTGGCCATTTTGTGGATGATGTATGAATGTATTTATGTGTGTTGTGTGGTTGCTATAGATTGATAGCTTATACACATTATGGCTGAGTGATCAGGGTATGGCATGTATTAACTCGATGTGTTGTGCGAGCTCGTGTATCTCGTTTGGCTATGTGACCTCGAGTATGGTAATGTATAGAGTAACTTGTAGGACTTCTTGTAGACTTGTTGATGCCTTGATATAGGTAATCTAAGAACTCTAGCTAGTGTAGGCTAAATGATATCCCACGGATAGAAAAGCCTTATCCATGCTCTCTTGACTATATTTATCGTGCATTCTTATTTTCTGATATTCGCGAATTATGGTAGAATAGATTTGTACCACTAAGCTTTGTTAGCTCAGTGTGCGAATGTGTGGTTTTTCTATGCGTAGGTTGACAGGTCACCCTTGGAAGGATCTCATCAAGAAGGGTTTTTCCCAGCACCGCGTCGCTTCAGAGTACAGTACTTGTTATTTTAGTTTTGGCTAATGTATTCATAGGACCCTACCACTGTTGAGTCTGCAACTCTATTTTGAAGTATTATTTTGTTAAACAATGTTTTAGACTTGGAGCTCATGTTTTGTAAACTTAATTAAATGCTTATTTAAGTACATGAACTTTATGGATGATTTGATAATTTGAAAACGACTAAACTTTTGATTTTAAATTGGCATTTTTTTATGGGTCGTTTTTCGGTGACCCGATGTAACACTTAGGATCCAAATTGAGATCAGGGTGATACGAACGATCTAATATTGTTAGATCCCTTTTTGTGGTAATTTTTTGATGCAATCAAAATCGTTAACGAAGCAAGCTGCAAGATTGTTTTTCTTGATCTCCACTCATACATTTAGGGGCGGAGCCAGAAAATTGAGATTATGGTGTCAAAATTTTGGATGTTAACTCATAATTTATTAAAAGTAGGTGGAGTTGAATATTGAGTGTTAATTTCATTTCAAGATCCTATTTTTTAAAATTGTTTCAATTTACAATATATATTAAAAAAATCTCAAAATTTTTTGGTGTCAACTGACACAACATTACCTCACATTTCTTCTCACTCACGCCTACATCAAGATAGCGTCTCGTTGGAAGAGACATAGAGATTTTCATAATGATTATTGAATTTTTATAGAAGATAAGCAATGTATTTAAGGGAAGGTTCACTCTTTATCTACATAACCTTTGGATTACATGTATTAAATTTCTTTCTTCAAGAATGTTTTTAGTGAACTTGGTCCCCCAAGATTCTTTTTATGATTTTGGTGCATTGTACTTTATGTAGAGGTGGCAAACGGGTCACTCGGTTTGGTTTATTTTGGTTTGGGTCATTTCGGGTTTGAATGCATTCGGTTTAAATTTAGTTCGGGTTAACTCGGATCGCTTCGGTTTAAATTTGGGTCTATGGTGACTTCGGGTCGAGTATCAGTTTGATTCGTTTGATTTTCAGGTTAGTTGACTTTCGGGTCGAGTGATTTCGTGTCGGGTCATTTTCAAAATAATAAGAGATCGATCAGTTTATGTCGGGTTTTCAGATCGAGTTAGGTTTTACACCCCCTATATATGGCTTTATATGTCTCGTTTATTTGGCTTTTCGGTGAGTTGTGTGTTAGTTCACTTCTCATCTTTCTTTATTTATTTTAATATCTTTTCTTTATTTCGGGTTGCCTTCTATTAGGGTTGTTTTCGGTTTGGGTGAAATCAGTTTGGGTTTATTTTCGGTTCAACTAAAATTTAGTTCAAATTCAGGTCGGGTCAATTCATTTTGGGTTTTGGATCAAGTTCAGCTCAGCATGTTCGGGTTGATTTCAGGTTTCGAGTCGAAAAAATCATTTCGAATCTCAATTCTCGGGTCAAGTTTACCAAGTCTAACTTTATGTACATTCTCTTTCTTTTAATAAAATCAAGTTCTTCCTCTTTTAAAGAATAAATAAATAAAATTCATATCACGTAATAATATCCAAGTTCATATAATATACTTAAATAAAGTTAATACCAACTTACTTTTGGGTTTGGCACCTACAACTTTGAAAAGTTTGATTTATTTATTTATTTTACAAAATGTCCACTTAAAAGATCAAACAAATTTAGTGGGTTTCTTTTAAGAAAGTAAACCAGAAATCTTGAAAGATATCATGCAATGATTCCGGTTTCTTATGTTTTCGATATGTTATTGTAATTAACTCTCACAACATTCATTATATTTATAATCGAAATAAATAGGCTTAAACGTCAGATAGGTGCCCAAACTATACATTTTTTTCCAGTTAGGTGCTTAACGTTTGTTTCGGGCCACTTAGGTGCCTAACGTTTCATTCCTTAACCCATTTAAAGTTTTAGCCGTGACGGACGTTAAAATTTTTCGTTAAAGGACACGTGTCATGTTTTTAGATTTTCTAATATTAAAAATAATAAGTTGTCGCCAAGTTCTGGTTTACTAACTCTAATTGATTTGAAGCATAATTTATCTTGGAAGTTTCAATGGTCGGAGCAGCAGTGCTCGATGGCGGGGACGAAGGCTTTCGTACCTTCTTTTTGATCCATGAATTCCAATAGTTTTTTTTATCTCATTATTTGTTCTTACAAGCAAGTGGCTTGCAATGTGAGCCCATCTAGAACAAACAAATGCAGAGAATAAATGGGGGGGGGGAGAGGGACGGTTTGATGGGGGGAAGAAGATGGGGGGTTTAAGGTAATTTAACCCAGTTATTTTTATTTTTAATTAATTTATTTTATTTTTTTATTATTTTTAATATCAGAAAATCTAAAAACATGCCACGTGTCCTTTAACAGAAAATTTTAACGTCCGTCATGGCTAAAACCTTAAATGAGTTACGGAATGAAACGTTAGGCACCTAAGTGGCCCGAAACAAACGTTAGACACCTAACTGAAAAAAAGGGTATAGTTTGGGCACCTATCTGACGTTTAAGCCAAATAAATAAGCATCAAGAGTTGAAGATTATAATATTTTGGTGTGGACTACGAGTGTTCCTCATCTATTTGTTTGACGGTCCAAAACAACATATCATGCTTTGCAATAGGAATGAATCAAGACAATAATTAAATTATAATTTTGGGGTAAAAGTGTAATTCTCTTGTATATTGATTTGTAATTTCCTGGTTTTTAAGGGATTGAAATAAATAAGCAGGTCTTTGCATAAAATTAGCCCTCGACCAGGCATGAATCGGTACGACTAACACAGCCACCCATACCCGACGACTATGAAACGAAGAACAATAAGGGGTCCAAATCTCAACACGATTAAACAATGTTGAAAGCAACTCCTTCGAATGCAAAAAAAATCTCTCTCGCCTTAAGAGTTTCAAACATAAACAACACTATAGACCCTGTGACTCGCATCGACGAAAAATCTCAACCGACTGTGGATCCTCTTCTCCAAACACATGTCTAGTCACCTTTACCAGATCTCCCAACTCCTCCTAATACTTTGATGTCTCCCTACCCCTGCCTGTATCCATCATGTGCTACCTTGCTGTGTTCTTACAAAACATATAACTCGCTCCATATTTCACTTCAAATACAGAGATCACTGAACCAAACAGCCGAAATCTATGAAATTTCTCGATCGCCTTTCTCGCTTCGCCCCATGAAGCCATCCTAACAAAACCAAAACGTCTCAAATTATGATCTCTCTTGCGAGGAATGAAAGCATCAATAACCTCTCCACTACAGTCAAAGTAAGCCGTAGTCCTTTCCAGTGCAAACCCCCTAATAAATTCCCCACAAAAAGCGTCACACAACCCCTTCTGTTGCCAGCAACGCCTCTCCCACTCGCCATTTACATGCAAATTCAATGTGTGCGCTTTTATTAATTATGATAGTTCACTAACTAGATTTAATTCTGTGTTTACATATTTGTATGTATCCTTTTTTTACCATAATAATTTTCTTTCAATCTCTTTTAATGTTCTTGAATAAGTAAATTGGTTTTGTTTAATATGTATAACTTATTTTTATAATATTTTAGTATGTATATATTAACTTTTTTTAAATATAGATACATCTGTAAATTAATTTATTTCACCTAATATATAAGATTTTCTTGATACTTTATTACATATTCTTTTCATATATGGAATTTTACTATTATATAAATGTTTTAATAAATAAATAGATTATATATTTTGGTTATTTTTCCAATAAATATGTATTAACGTGTGTTTTTTATACATGATTTTATAGTATTTATATTTGGTAATAGATATCTATTAATATGTGTAGTTTTTTTTATATGTGTGTAATTTTATGTTTGCCTCATCATTTATTTTGTTCATTATGCATCTCAGACATATAAATTGCAATGTGATGTCCCACCAAAAGAGGTTAATCGGGTTAGCGCCAGAAGTGTTCGGCGGTGATTATAATTTATTCTCCTTATGGCAACGGCGGATTCACCATGGTGCATGGTGGGTCAAGTGACCCACCATTAAAAAAAGGATAAAATACTTTGGTAATCAATAAATTTTTAGTGTGCTTTCACTTTGGTCACTGAAATTGAAAATTTTTCATTATAGTCACTAAACTTTTAATTTAACAATTGTAGTGCTTTTGACCTCGTTAAGAAATATTGATGTGGTACGTTAAAGTCTTTTTCCAAAAAAGAATCCTAATTTTTCAAAGTTGCAGCTATTTCCAAGGCCATAATTTCGATTAACTGAACGATCGTCGATCAATCTCAAATATTTATATTTCTAGTAAACATGTTTATGTCCAAAAATATATTTTTTTTCTAATCGTGTAATCATCTTCATTTGGAAAAACTTCCGATAGATTGTAATCGATTTGAGTACTTGAAACCTAAAACGATTTTAATTTCATAATTTTTTTGAAAATCCTAGAACTCTAAATCAGGTTTGAATATAAAACTTATACTTGCTTGCACAACAATTGTCACTAACAATACTTAATTTCACTAGAGAAAGTTTTTATACTCTCTAAAACATAATTACATCAGTGTAAGATAGTTCTAATTTCTCAATCAATTATCATTTATTAACACATTATTACAATGGTGTAAATTGATTCTAAATTATTACACTATTCAGTGAACTACCAAGTCTAAATTTCTAGATCCGCCCCTGTCGAATGGTGAGGCCGTTAAAATGAACTCACATTCACAAATGGATAATAATTTAAATTTTACACGAACTTGCAAATGCCAACATTAAGACAACTTGTAATCGACTAGGTACCAATTTTTGGGCGATATGGGGATGTCAATTTTAGACACATCAAAGAAATTGACCTTAAGTCAATTTTAGACACAATCCTCAAATGCCCCTCATGTTCCTCCTCAGGACGAGAGTACACGAGGATATCATCAATGAACACCACAACAAATTTGTCCAAGTATTCATGGAACACTCTATTCATCATGTCCATAAAAGCTGCAAGAGCATTCGTCAAACCAAACGGCATCACAAGGAACTCATAATGCCCATACCTCGTTCTGAAGGTTGTCTTTGGCACATCCACATCCTTTACCTTGAGCTGGTTATACCATGACCTTAAGTCAATTTTAGACACATCAAAGAAATTGACCTTAAGTCAATTTTCAAAGCAAAAACTACCGTAGCTAACTCAATGTCATGCGTAGGATAATTGCGCTCATGCACCTTCAACTGGCGCGATGCATAAGCCACCACCTTTCCCTCTTGCATCAACACACAACCCATACCTACGTAGGACGCGTCACTATACACCACAAACTCTTTCCCTGATTCAGGTTGGACCAAGATAGGAGCTTGCATCAAAGCTGCCTTAAGCTTCTCAAAAGCTTGTTGTCTCGCTTTCGTCCATTCATACTTAACATCCTTCTGCAACAACTTCGTCAAAGGTGCAGCAATCTTTAAAAATCCATCCACGAACCTTCGATAGTATCCCGCCAAACCAAGGAAACTACGGACTTCATGAACAGACTTAGGAGGCTTCCAATTCATCACTGCCTCAATCTTCTGAGGATCAACACGAATCCCCTCAGCAGAAACCACATGACCAAGAAACACCACTTCCCTTAGCCAGAACTCACACTTGCTTAACTTAGCATAAAGCTGATTTTCCAGCAAAGCCTGCAACACAATCCTCAAATGCCCCTCATGTTCCTCCTCAGGACGAGAGTACACGAGGATATCATCAATGAACACCACAACAAATTTGTCCAAGTATTCATGGAACACTCTATTCATCATGTCCATAAAAGCTGCAAGAGCATTCGTCAAACCAAACGGCATCACAAGGAACTCATAATGCCCATACCTCGTTCTGAAGGTTGTCTTTGGCACATCCACATCCTTTACCTTGAGCTGGTTATACCATGCCCATACCAATTTCGTTTCGCAAGCTTGCTGAAACGCCGATCAAGCCTCCGGATCAACACCACAAGGATCCGAAGATGTTTCCCCTGTTTTAAACACATCAAAGCAGAGGATTAATGCATCATCATGCATTAAAATCTTCAGCCATTACACCTAAACTCGCTGCTCTCACCAAAACTAACATTTCGGCTACCAAACACAACCGAAATCACATCCAAACTCTTCCAAAACATTACCCAGCCAAGATCCATCACTTCTAAACATTTTTAGACATCAATTAACATCCAAAAAGAACCTAAACTCGTTCTTATACCTCCATCTACAATAGAACACCAAGATCACCCCAAAAACCACCATTTTCACAAGTAAAAACTTAGGAAAATCAACCTATTCGGGATTGCATTGATTAAACCTCAATCACACATCATTAAACATCAGAAATACATTAAAAAGCCATCTCAAAACAGAGCCCAAACAATCACCACGAATTTCTTTAAAATTTAATCCAAATCTTGAGTTTTAAGCCAAAATCAAGATCACAACATTAAAACCTTTAATAAAACTTAATTTAAGGATTGAGAACTTGGGAATTTTAGTAAAGAACTGAGTATTTAGAGGAGAAGAACATCCTTACCTCTAAATGTAGATTTCTCCTTGATTAGAGCCAAAATCCTTGAAAATTCAATAAGTAAATGAAGAGGATTTGATGTAGAAAGGATTAGGAATCATTTGATGATTGAAATCTCATCATTTAGTGTGAAAATCAAAAGAAAAGTTGTTGTAGAAATGTGTTTGGCTGAGGGAATTTTGAGAGAAAATGAGATGAGAAAGTTTTTAAGAAAGTTAGTTATGAAAAGCTAAAATATGGTTTCCCTCTTTTTCTTTAATTAATTAAACATTAAATGAATCATTAAAATCTAAGAAAAATCTGGAGAAATCAATCTTGGGTAAATTAGCTCCTTAAAGATTCAAAGTTTCAATCCTTACAAAACAGTCACCACTGAACTTTTCAAAAATTACATTTTAGTCACTAATTCGAAATGTCACACGTCCAAACCTTATTTTATAAAATTGATTTCACCACTCTCTTATATATATTAAAAGAGGATTTTTAGATATTTTTCAATATTTTTAATGCAACCTGAACTAGGCTTTCCCTAAAACCACATTTTATATTCGAACCGAAAATCAGACCGGTCCGGTTCAGACCCTAAACTTCGAAGCCCAAAATTGGGGTGATACGACTACCCCCCCCCCCCTTTAAGAAATTTCGTCCTCGAAATTTACCTGGAGGAAAGAGGTAAGGAAACTACTTCTTCATGTCATCCTTTCTTTCCCAGGTGGCTTCCTCAACACCACGATGCTTCCACAACACCTTTACCAAATCAATGGTCTTGCCTCGAAGAACTTTACTGTCTGTATCCAGAATTTCTACCGGTTCCTCGTCATAAGTCAAGTCTGGATTCAACTCCACTTCCTCCACAAGCATAACATGCGAAGGATCTGATCTATACCTCCGAAGCATTGAGACATGAAACACATCAGGAATCTTTTCCAACTCCCATGGCAATCTCAACTTGTACGCAACAAGACCCACACGCTCAATCACCTCATATGGTCCAATGTACCTAGGGCTCAACTTACCCTTTCGGCCAAACCTCATCACCTTTTTCCAAGGCGAAACTTTCAAAAACACACGGTCACCTACCGCATACTCAATCTCCTTACGCTTCAAATCCGCGTAAGACTTCTGTGGATCAAAAGCTGCCTTCAAATGCTCACAAATGAGCTCCACCTTCTCGGTGGTCCCTTTCAACAAAGTTGGCATCGAAACCAACTTCTGACCTGTTTCAGCCCAACAAAGAGGAGTTCTGCACTTCCTCCCGTACAAGGCTTCATAAGGTGCCATTTGATTACTTGCCTGATAGCTATTGTTATAAGGAAACTCCACCAAAGGCAAATGCTTCTCCCAAGAGCCCTGAAACTCAATCACACAACACCTCAACATATCCTCCAGCACTTGGATAACACGCTCAGACTGTCCACCCGAATGTGGATGATAAGAAGTACTGAAATTCAACCGTGTACCCAAAGCCTGATGCAAACACTCCTAGAAACGTGATGTAAACCTCGGATCTCGATCCGACACAATGGACTTTGGCACACCATGCAGCCACACAATCTCAGCAATGTACAACTCCGCAAGCTTGTCCAAAGTGTACGTAGTATGCACAGGTAAGAAATGCGCACACTTCGTAAGGAGATCCACGATTACCCACACCGAATTTTTCTTCGATGGCGACAAAGGCAAACCAGACACAAAGTCCATGGTAATCCTTTCCCACTTCCACTCAGGAATCCTCAACGGTTGCAACAACCCAGAAGGAAACTGATGCTCAGCCTTAACTCGCTCACAAACCATTCACTTGCTCACATACTCAGCCACATCTTTCTTTAAACCCACCCAATAGTACTCATCTCTAAGATCACGATACATCTTAGTACTACCAGGGTGCATAGCAAAAGGACTACTATGAGCTTCAGTCAGAATAGCACGCCTCAACTCCGCATCATTGGGCACTACTATCCGACTCCCAAAACATAAAACTTCATCATCATTAAAATAGAAATCTGATGGCCTATCCTTAGCAATATTCTGAACATGTGGCACTAAGGAATCAACCAACAACTGCTTATCCTTTATCAACTGAACCAAGGATGGTTTCACTTGCAATTCAGCCACAAGACAGCCATCTCATGAAATGCTCAAGCTGGCAAACATAGCTCTCAACTCCACTGCCACCTTCCTACTCAAGGCATCCGCTACAACATTAGCTTTTCCCGGATGGTACTCGATCGTCAGATCGTAATCTTTAAGCAACTCCACCCAACGTCGTTGCCTAAGATTCAACTATTTCTGAGACATCAGATACTTCAAACTTTTGTGATCCGTATACACAGTACACTTCTCACCATACAGGTAGTGTCTCCAAATTTTCAAAGCAAAAACTACCGTAGCTAACTCAATGTCATGCGTAGGATAATTGCGCTCATGCACCTTCAACTGGCGCGATGCATAAGCCACCACCTTTCCCTCTTGCATCAACACACAACCCATACCTACGTAGGACGCGTCACTATACACCACAAACTCTTTCCCTGATTCAGGTTGGACCAAGATAGGAGCTTGCATCAAAGTTGCCTTAAGCTTCTCAAAAGCTTGTTGTCTCGCTTTCGTCCATTCATACTTAACATCCTTCTGCAACAACTTCGTCAAAGGTGCAGCAATCTTTAAAAATCCATCCACGAACCTTCGATAGTATCCCGCCAAACCAAGGAAACTACGGACTTCATGAACAGACTTAGGAGGCTTCCAATTCATCACTGCCTCAATCTTCTGAGGATCAACACGAATCCCCTCAGCAGAAACCACATGACCAAGAAACACCACTTCCCTTAGCCAGAACTCACACTTGCTTAACTTAGCATAAAGCTGATTTTCCAGCAAAGCCTGCAACACAATCCTCAAATGCCCCTCATGTTCCTCCTCAGGACGAGAGTACACGAGGATATCATCAATGAACACCACAACAAATTTGTCCAAGTATTCATGGAACACTCTATTCATCATGTCCATAAAAGCTGCAAGAGCATTCGTCAAACCAAACGGCATCACAAGGAACTCATAATGCCCATACCTCGTTCTGAAGGTTGTCTTTGGCACATCCACATCCTTTACCTTGAGCTGGTTATACCATGACCTTAAGTCAATTTTAGAGAACACAGCCGCTCCCCGAAATTGATCAAAAAGATCATCAATCCTCGGCAATGGATACCGATTCTTGATAGTCAACTTGTTAAGCTGACGGTAATCGATGCACATTCTCATAGTGCCATCCTTTTTCTTCACAAACAAGACCGGTGCACCCAAGGTGACACACTCGGCCGAATGAAACCACGATCAAGCAACTCCTGAAGTTGCGTCTTCAGCTCCTTCAACTTCTTAGGTGTCATTCGATAAGGAGTAATGGACACTGGAGTTGTGTTTTCATACAGCTCAATCCCAAACTCCACTTATCGATTAGGAGGCAACCTAGGAAACTCCTCCGGAAACACACCAAGAAACTCTCGCACCGTCCTGATATCTTGCACTTGCAACTCCTTAGAACTAGGATTCATTACAAAGGCTAGGTAGGCTTCACAACCTTGCCTCAGCATTCGGCTTGCTTCCAATGTAGACACCACATTGGCAAGAAACTTCACATTCTCACCAACCACCACTACCTCATAATCATCTGCAAGCTTCAACAAAACTCGTTTGTTCTCAAAATCCACCACAGCTCGATGTTCAACAAGCCAATCCATACCAAGAATTACATCAAAACCATAGAAAGGCAATTCCATGATATCAACATGAAAAACATGGTTTTGCACAACCAAAGGACAACTTCTATACAACTTTCGTGTCACAACGGTCTCACCAAAGGAACTAGTTACACGCATACCAACATTCAAAGACTCAACAGGTAAACCAAGAAATTGAGCATGTTAACGCAATATGTATGAGTGTGTAGATTCAGAATCAATCAAGGAAAGTAATGACAAGGATTGCAAAGTGAAGGTACCTGCGATCACATCCATGTCATTCCTCCTCTCCCGTTGAGCATACACTCGAGCCTAGCCTCCACCCTCGGGTTGGATAGCCACCACATGAGCCACATTCCTCCCACCATCATCTCTGCGCTGGAAATTACCACGGCCGCGCCCACGACCTCTTTGTGGTGCAACAACACCAGGAGCACGTCCATGACCACCACCGGCCAACAAAGGACACTACCTTCTCATGTGGTCCGCTAAACCACAATTCCAGCACGAGTTACCAGTCACTACAACAGGAGCTTGCACCTCTCACGCTGCCCGAGGACAATCATGCCTCAAATGACCACGCGATCCACACGCCCAGCATGTGTTCTGATCAGCTCTCGTCCTGTCTCCCTGAACAGGCACACCATGACCTCCACCACCATGCCTAGCATAAGACTGATACCTCCTATCACGTCCTCTCTTGTTTCGTACACCACCGGAACTATACTCAGCAGCTCTCATGCTCGAGCTAGAACCAGCACTCCTAGAAGACAAACCCAGATTCTGCTCAATGTCCTTCGCCCTACTAACCAGCACATCAAAATCAGTGTACTCAGCGGCAAGCATAAAGGTCTTTACATCCGTCACCAAACCATACCGGAAACGTTCACACCTTTCCCGCTCATCAGGAATAAGCTCAGGTGCGTATTGACTGAGACGGACAAACTGGATCTCGTACTCAGCCACCGTCATGCTCCCTTGAGTAAGAGACATGAACTCTCTTTTCTTTTCATCCAGGTATCGCACACCCAGATACTTCCTCTTGAATGCTTTCAAAAATAACGTCCAAGTTACATCAGCTTCCTCCATTCCGGAGACAGTGGTCGTCCACCAGGTATACACATCATCATGCAACAGCGACACCACACAGCCTAGCTTCTGCACATCATTGCAGTTCATTTGTCCCAATATCCTCTTGGTACTTTCCAACCAAGATTCGAAACCCTCAGCAGACAAACCTCTGAACTCAGTCCCTCCCAGACTGCGCAAACGTTCCAAAGGTAGTCTCGCATTAGCATCACCCTGATGTCCAGCTCCATGAGCTCCAGCTACTGCTGCCTGAAAGGCTCCAACAATAGCCTGTATCAACACTTTCATGTCAGGACCAGCTTGCCCCTGCCCAGCTTCAGGTCCAGCGACCCCAGCACCAACACCAGCTCCATCACCTCCAGCACCACCACCACCGGGCGGTCAACCACCAGGAGGAGGAGGAGGTATATCCATAACATTTTCAGCATTGTTCTCATTCTCGTTCTGAGCCATAGCTCGCGTCTCTCTACGAGGTCCCATTCACTAAAACAATGCACTAACACAAATGCAATAAACATAATCAGGCTCAGCAAGGTAAGAAATCCAAGTACTCAAGCTCATTTCCAAACAAAACAATTCATTTCATTAGTTTTGATATGGCAATGGGTCCCTCTAACATGCTTCATCACAGCATACATCACAATTGTAACATACTTTACAATTCACACATCATACATTCATTTTAAAGGCATATCATGCAATCATACATACATCACCCACATAACCATTCTCGTTTACTCGAGAACTCAGCTCTGATACCACCAAATGTAACCCCCTTAGCCCGGCCTAGACGGTTGACCCGAACTACGAAGATTACACAAGGAAAACCAAATTCAACCCGAAAGTCAACCTTGATTAACGACCCTTTTTTCTTTTTAATCTTATCTATATGCTCATTAACTCTAAGCGTACTCTGATGAAAAGCATACTTGAAAATCACAGCGATCGGAAAGCAATAAGGGACTCGATTGCACAACATACAAAGTTAGGGACCAAATTGTAAATTCTGGAAAGATGTAAGAATTAACTAATTTTTAAATTACCAATATCAAATTAGTCATATTACATGCTTCCCTGTCAAATTTCACCTCAAACGGACATCTCAAACTCAAGCAATTGCAAATTCAACATTCAGGACTAAAACGTAAAGCTTGCAAACCTTAAATCATTCAAATCAGTGCCCAACGGTCAAGTGTTTCGGAACGGGGGTTGACCGTTCTGAAACGCGGGTTCGTTTCGAGACCAGTACCGAAACAGGGCCTGGCAGTGGCAAAAGTGTTTCGAAACGGCCCTATCCGTTTCGATACACGAAGGCCATTACAGGCCCCCGTTTCGAAACGTTAGTGCCCGTTCCGATACGGTCTGCCCAGAAAGTATAGATTTTGCTCGTTTAACATTCCATTAATCACTCAAACACACCCTAAGGACTTCCTAATCATGCCAATAGTCATCATACATATTAGGTACATGTTTGCATCATCAAAACACGATCATGGCATCAATTAGGAGAATTCACAAGACTATAGGCATGCATCCTAATGTCCAAAGCAAACAACCATCAAACATCAAAGCAAGCACCAAAATGGCCATTTACATATCCGAAGCATTTAAGGCATCTTTCCACAACTAGGGAGTCCAAAACATCTCCCAAAACAAAGCCTAGGTTTCCATTGCCAAATATCAAAATCTAATAATGTTGTAAAAAAAATCACCATACATGAGCTTAGCTTTCCCTTCGATTCTTAGCCTCCTTGCTGCCCACAAACACCTCAATTATCTGCATTATTGGTTCAAAAGAGAGAGCGTAAGCACAAATGCTTAGTGAGGAATGCTCTAAAGAAACAACACAATAATGCCCTTTATAAAAACACTTCCATATTGCCTTTAACACTTAAACATCATTATTCATGCAACATTGCATTCACATCAAGCATCTCATGCTTCAATATCATTAACATGTAATATTGGCTTCCAAGTGATAAACCATAACCTTTTGCAACACAAAACACAATCAGATACGCGGATTACAAGCGTTGTCTCATACGCTTCATAGACACTACCGAACACACAAGGTGGAGTTTACCGGTACAATCACAACCCCTCAACACCCGTGATGGAGTTTAACGGTACAATCACAACCCCTCCACATCACTCATCGGTAGTTGTATAACATCACTAAAGAGAACACGGAACACTCAACACAAGATCCACAGATGGACTTTTAACCACCATTGTGATCTTAGACATCTCGTTAGCGTACTTGGATGGAGTTTATGGTACAATTACAACCCCTCAACATCCAAGGCGACTTTATTCATGGTGCACCCAATCCTATAGCCGGCTAACTATATCTGATTCAAGTACTTTAAAACCACACATCACTTGCCAATATACATCATTTATCATCAATAATCCATTGTTTTAAAGCACCAATCAAGGCCATTAAACCATCATGCATCACTATGCATCAAAACCACAATTATCATTATCAAACCAAGGATCTCTTACCTTGAGCATCCTTCAACACATGGCTTTCAAAACCATCATTAATCATGCTAAAACATGCTTTCAAAAACAGAATTTAAACATGCAATTATCAACAAATGCATCGAACCAATCCATGGCTCATCCAAGAGAGTTTTTCCGAAAACTTACTCTTGAGCTTAGTTAAGTTGATTAGAATTTAACTAAGCTCCCAAACCTTCAATTATTCGATTCAAAGTTGGAAATCCAACTTCACTCACCAATTCCGTTTCGCAAGCTTGTCGAAACGCCGATCAAGCCTCTAGATCAACACCACAAGGATCCGAAGATGTCTCCCCTATTTTAAACACATCAAAGCAGAGGATTAATGCATCATCATGCATTAAAATCTTCAGCCATTACACCTAAACTCGCTGCTCTCACCAAAACTAACATTTCGGCTACCAAACACAACCGAAATCACATCCAAACTCTTCCACAACATTACCCAGCCAAGATCCATCACTTCTAAACATCCTTAGACATCAATTACCATCCAAAAAGAACCTAAACTCGTCCTTATACCTCCAGCTACAACAGAACACCAAGATCACCCCAAAAACCACCATTTTCACAAGTAAAAACTTAGGAAAATCAACCTATTCGGGATTGCATTGATTAAACCTCAATTACACATCATTAAACTTCCAAAATACATTAAAAAGTCATCTCAAAACAGAGCCCAAACAATCACCACGAATTTCTTTAAAATTTAATCCAAATCTTGAGTTTTAAGCCAAAATCAAGATCACAACATTAAAACTTTTAATAAAACTTAATTTAAGGATTCAGAACTTGGGAATTTCAGGAAAGAACTGAGTATTTAGAGGAGAAGAACATCCTTACCTCTAAATGTAGATTTCTCCTTGATTAGAGCCAAAATCCTTGAAAATTCAATAAGCAAATAAAGAGGATTTGATGTAGAAAGGATTAGGAATCATTTGATGATTGAAATCTCATCATTTAGTGTGAAAATCAAAAGAAAAGTTGTTGTAGAAATGTGTTTGGTTGAGGGAATTTTGAGAGAAAATGAGATGAGAAAGTTTTTAAGAAAGTTAGTTATGAAAAGCTAAAATATGGTTTCCCTCTTTTTCTTTAATTAATTAAACATTAAATGAATCATTAAAATCTAAGAAAAATATGGAGAAATCAATCTTGGGTAAATTAGCTGCTTAAATATTCAAAGTTTCAATCCTTACAAAACAGTCACCACTGAACTTTTCAAAAATTACATTTTAGTCACTAATTCGAAATGTCACACTTCCAAACCTTATTTTGTAAAATTGATTTCACCACTCTCTTATATATATTAAAAGAGGATTTTTAGATATTTTCCATATTTTTAATGCAACCCGAACTAGGCTTTCCCTAAAACCACCTTTTATATTCGAACCGAAAATTAGATCGGTCTGGTTCTGACCCAAAACTTCCAAGCCCAAAATTTGGGTGTTACAGGCACAATCACAACCCCTCAACACCCGTGATGGAGATTAATGGCACAATCACAACCCCTCAACATCACTCATCGGTAGTTGTATAATTCCACTAACAAGAGTATGGGACACATACACAAGACTCACACACGGGACTAACCATTCACCGTTGTGATCTTAACCTCAATCGTTAGGGTACTTGGATGGAGATTACAGCACAATCACAACCCCTCGACATCCAAGGCGACTTTATTCACGGTGCACCCAATCCTATAGCCGGCTAACTAGATCCAATTTAAGTAACCAAAAACCATTTTCATCACTTGCCAGTATAATCATTTATCCATATTAATCCACAGTTTTTCAAGCATAACCACAATGTCATTTCTACAAGCACACATGCTTAACATCATATGCATTTTCATATGAAAACCATGGATCACTTACCTAGTGCATCCTTAACATAATGACATTAAAATCCAGCATTAAACCATGCTTAAACATGCTTAAAACAGTAAACAAATCTACTCTTACATCAAATGCATTTTCATCAAACTTAACACATTTCCAAGAGAGGGATTAGCGAAACACTTACACTTGAGCTTAGTTAAGTGTATCAAACTTACACTAAGCTCCCAAGAGCACACTCAAGGCGTTACAAAGTAGAAAATTGCATTTCCACTCACCGATACGCGAAGCCTTGTTCGCCGACACGGAAATTACACCTCTGGAGCCTCAAAAATCACCTCGTTAGCTTCCGGATCAAGATCACATGTTTTCACATCAACAAAATAGTGATCTAAATGCATTAAAATGCATTCTAACACCAGCAACAATCAATAAACTCGTTGCCCACTCAAACTACACCAAAATACCCTTCCAAAACAACCGAAAACTCAATCGATTGCCTCCTAAACCAAGCCCAGCCATCATACATCACTTCCAAAGCATTATCAACATCAAAACACATCTAATAAACATCCTAACTCATCCTTATACCTCCAGCAATCAAATTCCATCATTACACCCCAAAATCACACTTAAAACTACCAAGAAACTCAAGGATCTCAAGGATTTCGGGATCTATATTAACCACACCTCATTTTAACATATAAACCAACTTAGAAATCAATTAAAATCAACACAAAACAGTGCCCAACTCATCAAGTCCGAAAATCAAGATTTCATCCACATTTTCACAAGATTTTGATCTCAAAACAAAACTATATTGAAAACTCAATCAAAATAGTTATTAGAAGCCAAATATCTTGAGAATTTCAATAAAGAACTTAGATTAGAGGTTGCGAATGAGATTTACCTCCAATCCTTGCTTCCTTCAATAGATGACAAGTTTTCCTTGCAAAAATCTTGAAGAATTAAAGAAGATCTCTTGAAAAAGATTTAGGAAATGTTGAGAGGATTTTGGGGAGAAAGAATTATGGAAAAGATGAGAGAAAATGGTGTTTGGCTAAAATGAGAGGGAATTGGTAGTTACGTAAAATGAAAATCCACTAACTACCAATTAATTAATATCAAATTCTAATTAAAATCATTTAATTAAAACTCATTTAAATGACATGTCATATTGAAGAAAGTTCAAATTGACTTAAAGCCCCCTAAAGATTCTAAGATTTTGGCTTCCACCTTAAAAAGCACATTTTTCCCAGTTTTGAAACTTTACAATTTGGTCACTACTCAAAATATCCATTTTCCAAAACCTTTTTTGTAATATTGATTTGACCAACCTCTTAATTATATTTTTAGAGGATTTTAGAAATTTTTATCACAATTTTATCCTATCCCGATCCTTGATTTCCTAAAATCACCTTACGCGATTTGAACCGTTCTCGACCGGTCCGATCCGATGTCTAAAACATCTAGGCCCAAAACCAGGGCGTTACAAACTAACAGCATTGTTGGTTGTTTATAGCTGGAAGTCATCCAAAACCATGAGTTTTTTGATCCATTTGGGGGTTAGTTTTCTGGGTAGGAAGTGTTTAGGTTCGGAGAATTTTAGAAAAATGTAGTGTATCGAATGGAGGAGAGAGAAAATGGGAATGAGAAAGGGGTAAAATTCGGGTATGAAGGGCTTTTATAAGCCAATCCGCACATGGACCCAAACTTGAGCTAGGGTTCACACGTTTTTGTACGGGTTAGGCCGAAGCCCGTGTTTTTTTCCTTGTAATATGGATCCTCAATTTTAATAAAGTTCATTTTGGTCCTAACTTGTATTAATTTCAATTTTAATTTTTTTATTATGTCCCTATTCTTTGATTTTAATTAATTGTTCTATTTATATTTAATTGCTTTAATTATTAAAGATTGATGCATGTTTTAACACTAAATCATGTAGTATTAAATGTTAGATAATAAAATAATTTAATTTAATTAATATTTCCTTTAGTATAGTCACTCTATTAGGCTTTAACAATTTAATTAGGAAGATAATTGTAGCAAAATTAATGGACATTAAGTGTGAAGCTTTGAAGTTCAAATTTAAATGATGTCTCAATGTAATGGATGTTGTTCAAGATGGTATTTTAAGTAGAAAACTTAATATTCATTAAAACCCTTAGAAAATTGATAAATAATTTAGATTGATTGATTGATTAATTAATTAGAGCTTAATTAGGACTAGTACTTTAAATAATTAGAGAAAATAATAAACTATGAAATATTATTTATAACTTTAGGGTTTAAATATGGATAGTGCTCAAGCAAGTGAGTGTTATCTCATATAAGCCTTTAAATTAAATAATATTCGTAGAATTAAATAATACACCAATTACAATTAGAGCCTTTTAATTTAGAACTTAAAATAAACAAGACAATAATAAATCGTGCATATAAAAGGAATATGAAAAGAGGTGCCCTGAACGTCTAGGGGTGTTTCCAATTTATATTCAAATCAAAAATATGTTTCCATATAAAAGGAATATTTCAATTTGGAATCTAAACCCAGTTAATAATTAATGATTAAATTAAATTCGAATTCTATTCAAAACTGTCAATATGCCACGCAAAATTAAAGGTACCGATATCGAGCGTTTGTGGGGGTGATAAACCTTCCCCACACGTAACCGGCTCTCAAACCCTAATTTTATAAGAACAAATATTTGGTTATTTTTATGGTATCCGATCTACCAAAGTGATTAGTGACAACTCTAAATTATTTTCAAAATCTAATGAAAATAGAAAACCCATGATTTTCAAATTTAGTCGTTCGAGCTATTTCTCACATAAAAAATGGTTTCAACAGTTTGGCGACTCCGCTAATAAATTTTGTGTGGAATATTGGCATTTTAAGAATGATAATTCAAATTTAATTTCTTCAATAACTATGCATTTGTGGAAAGAATGGAAGTATGCTTTTTATATGTGTGATATATATGTCATTCATGCATAAGCCTTCTACTCGGGCTTCTCCTTTAAGTGGGAGCGATATATGATCCTAAGTGAGGTTCGCCACCTCCGAGCGGGAATTTTTCTTTCTTCCGGTATACCAACCTTATACACCATTAGGTTAAGCCTCCGTTATAAGGGGTCATATTCTCTTGAATCGATGTCTTGCTCTCGTAGTAGAAAGTAACGACAGTTCGGGTACCCGCAATCTAGAATAAAAATCACATTTTATAATCTAGGAACCCACCCCACTAAAGCTAAACAGGGACCTTAGAATTAGACGGATTACTGTTAGAGTGTTGTTGTTTTAAATATGCTTCTCTGGTTATTTTCTCTGCTCGATATAACCTACTTTATTGCATCAATTTAATTTTTGCTTACAATATTATTTTACCATATTGACTCTATTTTTTTGCTTTGTTTTTTTTTTCTTTTGTTGTCTTCTTTTTATATATCTAGCATCATTTTGCATCTTTAGAGGTATCGATTCAAGGGTCAGTCAAATAGACAGCCATCATAATGGCTGAAGGGTCTAATAAACAAGGAGAAGGCAATAGTCGATGTAGACCTGTTCGGAGGAAATCCAATACAAGAAGAGGAATAGTATCCAGGGGAGTCATGTGTCAGGATGCAAGCAGTTACAAGAAGTTGTGTGAAGACACTAAGAGGGCTGCGAGGAAGAAGATTCAAGAGCTAGATGATTCAAACAGTCGGACTAAATAGAAATTAGAGGGAGACCGGCTTGTAAGTTTTGAAAGGGCACTACAAAAGGAGGACAATGCACTGAAAGGCAAGCTTGAGGTAGCCACCCAGAATATCCAAAGGTAGAATCATGAAATAATTAACAACCAAATGCAAGAAATCACCCAATATGTGATGATCATGTCCAATGAAGCCATGAACCTGCAACAACACCTTGGCACCGAGCTAGGACATGCGCTGACTCGGATGCTAAACGAAGTCATCAACTTAGGAGCTAAGGCTAGTTGTTATTTGTAATTTGATTGTCTATTTCATGTATTCGACCTTTTGGCTGATGAAAGTTGTTCTAACGACTAGTTCTTAAAATCGATACCTCATGCATTCATGCATTGCATTACTTAAATATCTTCTTTTTTGAAAAAAAAAATCTTTTCTTCAAATAACATTGCATTAGCTGAAAACCAATATTTTGAGAAACATGGGTAGCAGGCTTATTAAAGTTTAGCAATCTCAAAAGGTGTTTGAGAGACGATTGGGTAGTATTGTGCAAATGATTGACCACTCACAGAACGAGATAGTAATCCGAGCTACCACATTGCTTAGAATTATGGAAGCCGGAAAAAGAATGTTTCAGGTGGAAGTGCCGATGTTGATGAGCTAGGAGGTATCACATCTCACATGAGGGTTCAACCTGAAATGATTCCTCCTGCAAAAAAATGAAAAAAAATGAAAGAAAAAAAGGGAAAGGGAAAAAGAAGAAGTTCAAATCAATATAGCCAAGGCATCTGTAAGAAATGCAGTAAATATAAGACTGAGTTATGAAAGAAATAATAAAGTGCTTGACTTTAAAGTTCTTGACCTTAATGCACTTGTAACCCCCTCATCCCGGCCCGGGCGACCGACTGGTCCGAGCAGGTCACACGGGGATAACCGAGGCGAAACCCGTTAAGGCTCCACTTCGGTTAACAACCTGAGAAAACTTTTCTATAATTATCTTGTCTAGATGGATTCAATTAGACCTATGAGTGAAGCAACAACGGAAAACAAGACTAAACGATACAAACGACACGTAATTTGATTTAAATTTACCGTGTATTCAAGTTAGGTTGATTCCTTGCCCACACGACCAAAATACACCTAAACGGTTACGAACAAGGCTCACAAGAAAGCTAACATCAAACAGGGCCTAAGCCCAACACTTGAGAACCTTTAGAGATGCCAAAAGCCCACATTTTAGGCTTGTGTTTCGAAACAGGCTTGCCTGTTTCGATACACGGGCCCCAGTTCAAAAAGCCAAACCATCTGTTCCGATACGCTCCACCCTGTTTCAGAACAGGGGTCCATTTTACCTAGGCGTTCCGAAACACGTTCTGGAACAGGACCTCATAGTAGCAAAAACGTTTCGATACTCGTGTCGGAACATGGGTTCACAGTAGCCAAACTGTACCGGAACATGTTCCGATACGGGTGTCTCTGGAACCACACCCGTTCCGAAACAGCCTTACCATTTCCGAAACGCCTGCAGTCTGTGTGTTTCTAAAAACCAGATTTTTTCATCTCCAAAAGCTCCAACCAAGCCCCAAGCATCAAGAAACAAGATATAACATGCATTTACCTACTCTAGAGGCATTCACCTTACTTCAAACATGTTCATCACACAATATGCATGAAAAGGCCATACATTATAAGGAATCAAGCATTCACCAAAAGAGACATACATTGCATATCAAGGTTTTCATGCCTTTGAACAAAACATACACAAAAGCATAACATAAGGGCACAAGGCCAACATACATGGCACAAGCAAGCCACAAACAAAACACCAACATACTAAATGAGTCTAAAGAAGCTCCTTACACAAAGCAACATACACAAAATCCTCATTGCTTATCTATTACATCTTTAGCTTAAAAGTTCATACTTGATTATAGCAAAAAGCACACTTGGAGGCCCTTCTCCTAACACAAGCAACCCACGAACTAAGGATCTGCATTGTCGAACAAAAGAGAGCGTAAGCGTAATGCTTAGTGAGGGTAAGCTCATAAAACAAACCTCGACAATGCAGGGTCCAAGCACGAGAAACAAAACCAAGGATGAATGCATGTTCCCTTACCTTCGGAACCACATGAATCAAATATATGAAATGCATGAACATAACCTCAATTATCATGCCATGCTCAACATGTCCACAATACAACCATATGGAAACACATTTGACAAAACGTATTGGCACCTAGATATGACCCAAATACGTGGATAACAACCGTTGGAACTCACATCCAACAACTCAACCATTACATTACCTCTCGGTCGGATTACACTCATCATTGATTCACGCGGAGGAGATTCCACTCATCCTCACACCCCGTCGATGGGATTCCACTCATTACCGACTAAAATATAGGAGAAGATTTATGGGCGTACCCGTACTCCATCTTGGTGACTACCATCACCAAGACCACGTGCGCATTTCGACACTCGTGTGCACACTAACATCATAATGATCAATCATTTGTACCCAAGCATACTAGTGTCAATACTAACTCACCACAAGATCATCATAATACAATATTCTTACCATTTCTCGTGCCTAGCACGTAGCCACCATGATTTACCATCATGCACTCACATTTCATCAAACACATGCATATCCCAATGCATAAATGAATCATCATGCATCATCACAACACATATGCACAAAATGCATAGCCACATCATTCACATTTAATACATGAGGCATAACACAACATTTAGAAGTTCAACCAAAGTCTTCTAAACTAAAGCTTGAGATTAGACTACCAATCTAATATCAACTCTAGGTAGGTTTACCAAGCCCGACCTAGGTCTACATGCTCGAACCAACATTTGAAAACCAATTTAAAATCGAAGAACCACTCACCGACTACTCCAAGCTCAACAAACTCTAACCGATCAAACTTTAAGCTTCCCGGATTGATTCCCAAAGATTCTCCAACACCAAATCCTGATGCTAGTCAATCAAAGCTAATAAAACAAACATAAATCAGCCCATAAATCATTGTAGCAACCTCGGGGCACAAAACAAGCATTTAGCCAACTAAGAACACCCTTAAACATATATTTTCGAGCAGCCCATTTGCACAGGTAATAACCATTGATTCCAACCCTTTTTTCACTCTCATAAGCTTCCAAAATAACCCCTAACCATCATACAATCTTCATCCATCAATTCCCACTCATAACCAGCCTCAAAACCCATCTTTTGAACCATCTAAAACCTCCCTAAAACCCATATCCGAAAATCATTACAAAACCATGTAAAAATTAGATATGTTGTACCATTTGGGTTACTAAACACTTATCTAACTTCAAAGAATCACAATCTTACTTAAAGGTTAATAAAGTTTAGATTTTAAACTTAAAACCCAAAAAACTCAAAGTACAAAGTAATGGGTTTCAATGAAAACTAAAAACATGGTTAGCAAGGGGAAGATGAAGACAACATGGGAGTGTGCTTACCTTTTGAAAATCACCAAGGATGAAGGAGGTTGGTGATGGAATAGTGACTTCCAATGGAGGGGAGGAGTTTCACGTTGGAAATGTTTTTTGAGGTAGAAGATGATAGAAATTTGGGTATTTGAATAAAAAGGGGTTTTATTTTACAAAGACCGTGTAATTACAAAACTGCCATTAATGAAAATGGCCATCATCCAAGACTCTAAAAATTCATGGAATTTCGGGCTTTAAATCAAAATCGGGTTCAACATATTAAATAAATTTTAAAAAGAAAAAAGGGGAAAACCCGAAACATTATTTTAATATTTTATTTCCACCCGATCCCCAAACCCGAGTGTTACAACACTAGTGGATTTTGATAATGTTGAGATGAAGGTAGTTTAGTATACAGACATAGATGGAGTGAATAAGAGCAAAATTTTGGTGTTTCTGCCAAAATCTTATTGATTAATGGTTAAGTAACGGTTAGAGGACATGATAGTTCTAACAAACTCGAGGGATTGCATATATTTGTAGAGTATTTCTTCGAAGTGGTGAAAGCCCAAAATTTAGTTGAGTATAGTAGTTTTCTCACAAGAGAACTGATTTAATTAAAGTAAAAGAGGAGCAGAGAGCATAGAAACGCGAGACAAAGAGGCTGAAAACTTTAGTAATGACAAGAAGATGATTAGTCATGTCTCGATGCCATATTCATGTTTGATGGATTATCTTGCGCAGAATCACTTTTTGATGATAGTGTCGCCGAAGTTTTGTAAGTCTTTGGGCACTATGTTGTGGGAAAGAATAACCTTGATTATAAAAGATAATTATTTTTCTGAAGAATTGAGATAAAAGAGAAAGGAAATAATCCAAAGCAAGCTTTTGTCGGTAATTCATTACAGTTCGAGGTCTACCAGAATCAAAGTAATATTTTGAAATCTACCCCTTCAACGTTTCCTTTACTGAGGAATACTCCAAAGTCAGATGCTCAAGATGTTCCTGTTAGTGGAAATCGAAGACTAAACTGGATCTCATTCATGTTTCTTATCGTGAGCTGTACTTCAAATTGCAAATCTGCAAATAGAAAATGGCATACGGAGGAGTTTTGTTGTACCGTGACCATGAGTACATTTCGTCTCATACTCAAGAAGAGCAAGTACGTAATTTAAAAATTAGTATGTCATGTGTAATACGAAATAATTTATTATTATAATTATTTTGTTGTCAATATGATTGTAAATTTTGAATAGAAATGTTGAGAGTTGAGAAAAGAATAAAGAATAGAAAAAGACTATAAAAATACAATGAAAAAAAGAATAAAGAATTAAAAGAATTAAGTCAAAAAAATTATTAATTATTATTTTTTATTATAATTATTCTTTTTTATTAATTATTATTAATATTTTATATTTTTTATATGTTATTTTATCTGTTTTTTATCTTATTTTATGCTATTATTTTTAAATTTAAAAATGCAATTACTTCATTTATTCAATTGATTTTTTTCTCTATATTAAGTATAGGGTGTGGAGCATACCATCCACCGTCAAGGAATGAAAATCAAGCAACCTTCCAATCGCATAGTGTATTACCTACGGCGCGCCGGTTTTTATAATGCTACATTTCTCCGTGGATTTAAGATTATCCCAGGGTTGATTACTCCATCGATTGAACGGTGGAGACCACAGACCAGAGACTCACACATTCTATTTTCCATTTGGCGAATGCACAATAATTTTGGAGGATGTAGCAATACAGCTTGGTGTCCCCATAAATGGGAAGGCATTGGTTGGAGAAAACAAGTATAATGCAGTTGAGCTTTGCAAGCAGTACCTGGGCATGGTTCCTCTTGAGTCATGTGTAGACGGTCTACGTCTCAAAATTTCATGGTTGCAGCAGCAATTTATTGTAACGGATGAATATGGTTGCCAAGAGCTTGAGTGTGCAACTCGGGCATATATACTGCAACTTATCGGCAGGGTATTGATGCAAATCTCGTCTTCTTTTACTACATGGTTGCGTAGATGCTTCAAAAAGAATTCCCACCATCCGCGTCTTCCTTTTCAACTATGGAAAAGGCAATTGGGAATATTATATTGTCTCCATCTTGTGCAACAACCACGATTAATATATGATCGTACTTCTCATACAGCCAGGTACCATCCACTTGAATCATGCGTTTGCAGAATGGGGACCCTTCAATGCATGTATTGAACGCCCAAAATAACTTACTAAATATTCTTTTACCAAGAATTAATTTGCCTTGTAAGTTGAACGCTGGTTTTGTTTCGTATTCTACCATGGTTCCCGGGATGAATATATGCATTGTTCGTAAAAGAGCTGGTAGCTCATTATACGATTTATCCAAATCACCATACAATTGCGTCATCGCCTTCTGCTTTGCCATACATACCTTGTAGTAAGACGGCATATACCCAAGCTGAGTCTGGATCGATGCTACTAGCACTGCAATCAAAATTCTTGGTTCCTATTCAACCAATGCCTTAGTGTAAGCACATATTAGATCAGAGCTTAAATTAATGTGGTCCTGTGATAAACCCATATTAGAACATGTGTGTTGCTCAATGAACCGTGACACCTCCCACATATCACTCCTTTTCTTATATGAAATTCTTACCCACCAAGGGCATTTGCTCTTCCAATGAAGACACCTTACATAATACATACTTTTATTTGACTCCACAACAGAAAATGACGTATGGCGTTTGATGCAGTGCTCATGAACTACCAACTGGCCAGCTTCTTTTGTTTCGAATTTTTCCTTCAGTACCAATTCTCCGAAGTTAGAAGATGATGAAGAACCAAATATGTGAGATTGATGTTACGGATATCGCATTGCAGTATAGTCCATCTCATACATGCGGGCTGCTGAAGGTTCATATGCTGGATAAATGGGTATCGGTTGTTGGGGCTCTTATTCAACATAACCCCAAACTGGATGTTCATTTCCCAACCCGAGCTTAGCAACAGCCGTGGCCCAAACATCATCTTCAACATCGATATCATTACCCTGAGACGCATCTGTCATAACAGCCTCAACATCATCAGCATCGAGTAAGCGCACGTCATCATCTCCCTTAATAGGCACAATATTTTCTTCATCCTCACTGAAATCATCAAGTGATTTGCCTCAATGACCAACTGTGGGTTCGGTGTCACAGTATGTTGATGAACTCATTTTCTATAAATATTAAAAAAACATATGCAAAGATTAAAATTTAGTTTACTTATTAAAATCGTGTAAATATATTATAAAGACTTCAATAATAAAAATAATAATTATCATTTGAATATATCTTCAATCACACAAAAAATTCTACAAACCCTCCATAATTAGAAATCAACAACAAATTAATTAAAAATACAAAACGATACCGGATTAGACGACGAGAAACTGTGTATATGTACTCTAAAGCCTTGAACAATAAAAATAAATAATTATCATTACAATATATTGAACACAAGGAAAAAAACTTCAAACCCTCTATAATTAAAAAAACAACAAAGAAATAATTAAAAAAATTTGATTACTTACTTCTAAGAAACCGAGAAGATCTACAAAAAATATATTTCAACAATCTTCACCGTCTTCGGATATATCTTCAAAAATTATTACTCAAATTGATGTCTCAATCTCTCTAAAATTTTTCTCTTCTCATCCCTTATACACTCGAAATCTTCTTCTCTTCTTAATTTTTCTCTTCTCAAATATACACCCCATACACACACTTCTACCCTATATATACAAATAATATTAAAAAAATAAAGGGGTGACCAGCTTTCACGTGAAAGCTAGTATTTTTGCATGCTTGCATGCACAGTACCTCGCCAAGAGCACATGGCGAGCTTTCAACGATTAAAGTTGAGCTGAGCCAAGTTTGCCGCTCTGATCCGTTGCAGGCTCTTACCAACTGAGCCGAGGCTTGGCATATTCAAAAGCACCTCGCTAGGAGCACATGGCGAAGTCCTACCTCGTCAAGAGGAGGTGGCGAGGTCCTACCTCGTTAGGAAGAGATGGCGAGGTCCAGTTGTTACTGTAGTTTCTGGCCTAGATCCCAAATTATTATCTGAACGCCCCTAATAACCAAAATATAAAACTCAAGTGGATTATTGCACTAATTTTGCCTATAAAACCTTTTATATTCGAAATATATTTTGGAAATATGAATAGAGGTGCCCTGAACGTATATGGGTGTTTCCAATTTATATTGAAATCAAAAATATATTTCCATATAAAATGAATACTTTTATTTGAAATATAAACTAATTTAATAATTAATGATTAAATTAAATTCGAATTGTTATTCAAAACTGCCAATATGCCACACAAAATTAAAGGTATTGATACCAAACATTTGTGGGGTGTTAAACTATTCATGCTTTCCTGTTTTAGTCACCAAACTATTCTTTTGACAAAATAGTCACTAATGTTACGTTATTTCCTATTTTGGTCACTCGCCATTAAAAAACTCAAGAAAAAATAGGAAAATGAGAATAGTTTAGTGACCAAAATAAGAAAGAAGCAATAGATTGGTAACCAAAACAGGAAAAAGAAGTAACATTAGTAGAGGTGGCAATCGGGTCATTCGGTTCGGGTTCGGTTCGAGTCGTTTCAGTTCGGGTCATTTTGGGTCTATCTAGAATCGATTTAGATTCGGTTCGGGTCGGTTCGGTTCGCGTTCGGGTCTGTGATGAGTCGGATTCGGTTCGGGTATTGGATCGGGTCAAAATCAGATCGGTTGTTTTCGGGTCGGCTCAATATCAAATCGGTCGCTTTCGGTTCGGGTCAAAATCGGGTCGTTTGGGTCAATTTCGGGTCGGGTTAACATTTAAATTTTCGGGTCAATTCGATTTGAGTTGGGTTAAAGATTTGAGGTTTAGTATTTATGGTTTAGTTTAGAGTTATTGGTGTATGAGATTAATTATGATTCAACTTGTTAATCTATGCATTTGAATTTGATTAAATATTTAAATCAAAGCTTCATGTATCAATATCAAATTTTTTTGTATAATTATATTAAATCAAAGTTTAATAATAATAATAATAATAATAATAATAATAATAATAATAATAATAATAATAATAATGTCTGAAATGAATTAATTTATTAAACTTAAGATCTAATTGAGCTAACTAAAATCTAAAAACATAAATCACAGACATAATTAAAATAATTTTAAAACTAAATGTGAAATTCCAATTAAATTAATCTAAATTGAAACTCAATTAAATTAAGAAAAAAGAAAAAGAGAAAGACAATTGGTAAAAATAGAGAGGAAAAGATAAAATTTTGGAGGGAAATAAGCCACCAATTTTTTAAGCTAGATTGAAAAAAAAAAGACAATTGGAAAAAATAAAGAGAGAAAAGACAAAATTTTGGAAGGAAATAAGCCACCAATTTTTTAAGCTAGAGATTAATTACTTTTTAGGTCATGTTGCATTTAAAATGTTACATATTAGTCAACTTTAAGTTTTAATTTAATTTAATTTAGTCACAAGTATCCCTACGATTTAGACTTCGGATATAGAAATCCCCTCCCCGTAGTGATATTTAGTTTCTAAAAATTTACTTTTAGTTGAAATTAACTAATCTTTGTAATTTAGTCTATTAATTTAATATAATAATATTTTCGTTCATTTTAATTTCTAAGATTTAATTTTTAGCCAAAATTGACCCCTATTTATTTATATGGTATAATTATAAAATTGGTCATTGGACTCTCAAATTTCTCCACTTCCAAACTGTCAATTTAGTCCACAATTTCAATTTTATGCTATATTTTATGGTGAAATTATAAAATTGGTCACCAAGATCTCAAATTTCTATACTTATTTTATTATTTATTATATTGTTAAAAATAGATATTCGGGTTAAAATCGGGTCGATATTCGGTTCAGCTTTCGGTTCAACTTTCAGTTCGGGTAGCATTCGGTTCGGGTCAAATCGGTTCGGGTCCATTCGGTTCGGGTCCATTCAGTTCGGGTCCATTCGGTTCGGATCCATTTCGGTTCAACAAAAAATTTCGGTTCGAGTCGGTTTATTTCGGGTTTCTGGTCAACTTCGGATCATCATGTTTGGGTCAAAATCGGGTTTCGGTTCGGGTAATTCGGTTCTGGTTTCGGGTCTCGGGTCAAGTTTGCCAGGTATAAACATTAGTGACCAAAATAGAAAAAATGTAATGTTAGTGACGGTTTTGCACAAAATAATAGTTTGGTGACCAAAACATGAAAGCGAGAATAGTTTTGTGATGTTTACCCTATTTGAAATATTTGATTTTATATTAGAGTTCATATCTTATAAAATACTACTCTAATATTATTGTGTAAGAAATTAAATGTTTTGGCTAAACAAGTTTTTAGGGTACGATGTCCTTGATCTTTCTATTTAGCCGGATCGGATCTAAGGTGTAACAAATTTTGCATCCCATTATCGGATCAAATGAGCTTGGTGAGCCCAAACGTAGTAGCCATGGCCATCCATCCACCAACAAGCACCCTGGCGGTAGATTTAGCAACCGGAGATCCTCCAAGCAAAGCACCCACCACTCCAAACACCACCAAAGCCACACTAGCCACCAAAACCACCACCGCAATCCTCAACTTATGCTGCCTTATAAAAGCAGCAGCCAGTAGCGGAAGCACCGCACCAACGGCAAAAGCCAAAGCGGACGCCACCGCAGCTTGCACAGGGTTCGGTAGCTTTTCATCATTCCCAACTTCGGATGTCCCCTTTCGCTTCTCCCTTCTCATTTGAGCTACCTCCACATCCCTCTGGGTGCACACGGATACATACTCTCCTATCGCCATGCTACAAGCCCCGGCGACCAAACCGGCAAAACCGGCAACGATCACAGCTTTGATGTCTTCTTTAACCGACGCGACACCCATCATTAGTGACGCAACGGAAACCAACCCATCGTTGGCTCCCAAAACAGCAGCCCGGAGCCATTGCGCTCTCTGAGAGTAATCGAATCCATTAACATCCGTCTCTTGAATCCGGTTTTCTTTAGTGTCGATGACTTGAACGGATATTTTCTCGACTTCGTCGTTAAACGAGGAAGGTTGAAGAGTTTCAGAGGCATCCATGGCGAACGAAAACAACAATATACAAATAATAGTGATAATTTTTTAGACAAAGTAGGCTTGTGGAGGACACACGCCTTTAATCTACAGAATTTATAAAGAAAACATGGAGCGGCGTGGGCAGGTTGATGATGAATACGATGGCTAATAGCTCATAGATAATACAGTGTGGAAGCCACACGTCCTAATAATTAATGTATATATTCAGATTTGAGCATAATTTCAAACCAATGGCCATTAAATTATATAAAAACATTCATTCAATTTTCAAATATTAGAAAAAAAATGTCAGTAAACATTGAGGTAAGTGATTAAACTTTTCGTTGGTATCCCCTCTAGGGTGTGAAAAACTGACCCGACCTGGTAATCTGCCTGAAACCCGATCGAGTCAAAACATGGTTTAACCCGAAAATTCAAAGACCGAAACGAACCCGAACCTAAATTTGACCTGTAACTGTAGAAACCGAACTCGAACTGCAGCTGACCGAAGTGAACCTGAACCCGAATTTGACATGTTATTGTAGTAACCGAACTCGACATGCACCCGCCCGAAACGAACCTGAACCCGATACTAACCTGCCAGATAACCGATTTAACCCGGCCTGTTTGGATCCGACCTGTTTTGAAACCGACCTGTTTTGAACCCGACTTGTTTTGAACCTGACATGTTTTGAACTCGACCTGTTTTGAACCCGACCTGTTTTGAACCTGAACTGTTATTGACCAGAACTGTTATTGACCTGAATTGTTCTTGACCTGAACTGATATTGACCTGAACTGTTCTTGACCTGAACTGATATTGACCTGAACTGATATTGACTTGAACTGATATTAACATGAACTAATACTATTATTTGATTTGTTGATAATGATAATTATTTGACATTTAAAGAAGTTATATTTAATAATTATAAAATAATGTCAAGTATTGATAAATTTTAAAATTAATAATAATGTCAAGTATTAATAAATTAACTAACTTAACTTCAATTAAAAGATAAATTGAATTAATAATAATTCTAAGTATTAATAAATTGTCTTTCTAATTAACTTGAATTTTATTTTAAAATAACTACAAAGATAAATTATTATACTTAATTAACTTAAGTCGAATGAATAACTATTATTAAATTAAATTTTTATACTTAATTAAATTAAGTTAAATGAATAAAGATTATTAAATTAAATCTATATTCTTAATTAAATTAACTTAAGTGGAATGAATAACCATTATTCTTAGTTAAAATAAGATCAGGGGTTTAGTGGTTAGGGTTAATTACTTATGCTTTAGGGTTTAATGCTTAGGGACGATAATTAGACATTAGGGGTTTAGTAGTTAGGGTTAATTACTTATGCTTTAGGGTTTAATGCTTAGGGTCGATAATTAGACATTAGGGGTTTAAACACCAAACCCCAATATTTAATATTTAATCCATAGTCCCTAATCCTAAACCCTAAACCCTAAAATAGAAACCCTAATCCATCATTATATAGATAATAAATGAACCCTAACTTACGTAAGTATCAATTTTTTAACACTACACCCTAAACCATAAACCCTACACCCTAAGCCCTAAACATTAATCCCTACAAATAAATACCATAATCCATCAATATATATATTAATATAATGCATGTAAGTATGCTTTAGGGTTTAGTGGTTAGGGTTCATAAGTTATGGTTTATGGTTTAATGCTTATGGTTTAATGTTTATGGTTTAATGAACCCTAAACTCTAAACCCTAAAAACAAAAACAAAAACCATAATCAATCAATATATATATAATACATGTATGTATGTACGTATCATTTTATGAACAGTAAACCCTAAACCATAAACCCTAAATCCTAAACATTAAACCCTAAAAACCATAATCCATCAATATATATATATAATACATGTAGGTATGTTTGTATTAATTTAAGATCAGTAAACCCTAAACCCTAAAAACAAAAACCATAATCCATCAATATATATATATAATACATGTACGTATGTATGTACCAATTTATGAATAGTAAACCCTAAACCCTAACCCTAAACCCTAAAAATAAAAAATGATAATCCATTAATATAAATATAACACATGTACGTATGTATATATCAATTTATGAACAGTATACCCTAATCCCTAAACCCTAAAAATAAAACTCATAATCCCAACTATATATATAACACATATATGTAATCCCCAATCCTTAAACCCTAAACCCTAATCCATAAACCCTAAACTATAAAAATAAAAACCATAATCCATCAATATATATAATACATGTACATATATATGCGTCAATTAATGAACAGTAAACCCTAAACCCTAAACCACAATCCCTATTCCCTAAAAATAAAAACCCTAATCCATCAATATATATATAATGCAAGTAAGCATGTATGAATCAATTTATGAACCCTAAACATTACTCCCCAATCCTTAAACCTTAGACCATACCACCCACCCCTAAACCCTAATCCCCAAACTGCTAAAACACTAAACCATAATCCTTAATTCCTTATATGTATGTACGTATAATGTACAAATATTATATATGTTAAATCCTAATCCCTAGTCCATATAGTACACATAACACAATAAACCATAAACCTGAATGAACCCGACCTGAAACGAAACCGACCTGAAATGAACCCGACCTGAAACGAAACTAACTTGAAAAGAACCCGACCTAAAACGAAACCGACCTGAAACGAACCCGACCTGAAACGAAACCGGCCTGAAACGAACCCGGCCTGAAACGAAACCGACCTGAAATGAACCCGACCTGAAATGAAACCGACCTAAAATGAACCCGACCTGAAACGAAACCGACCTGAAATCAACCTGTCAATTAACCGTTTTGGCCCGACCTGAAATGAACCGACCTGAAATGAACCCGACCTGAAATGAACCCGACCCGAAATGAACCCGACCTGAATTGAACCCGACTTGAAATGAACCCGACCCGAAATGAACCCGAACCGAATCGAGTCAAAACAAAAAATGACCTGAAATGACCTGTAACCGATTTGACCCGACCTAATAGAGCCCGACCTGAAACCCAACTGTTGACCTGTTTTTACGTCCCTATCCCCTCCCATTACTAAGTCCTGTGTCTAATACCGAGAATTTTTTATTCCCCACTCACCTTGGTTGTAAGTATTATTCAAAAAAATATTAAAAATAATTATTAAAATTTTTTTTTTATAAGATGGTCATTCGTTAATTGATGATGTGTCAGTTAAGACAATTAATATAGTAACACATTTAATCCCTAATGTTTATACATTTAATTAATTTAGCTTAAATTATTTATATATTCTATCAATTTGGTCCTATTTTTAATTACAAATAATTTAATGTTTTTTATTAGAATCAATTCAATAATATTTAATGCCTAATATTATTTATTATTTCATATTATTTAAATAATATTAATTTTTTTACTGAAAATAATATAGAGAAGACTAAATTTATTGATTTTTTTTCAAATTATTACTAAATTGATTGCATGTATAAACATGAAGAATTAAATGTATTATAATAAAAAAAAATTATTGTCGCGTCACCTGTTAAGGTTAACATCTTATTGGTCATTCTGTAATAAAAATTAAAATTTAATAATTATTTTATAACGTTTAAAGGTTTAATGAGTTGAATAAATATTCTGACATGGGTTAGTGATAATTTATGAACTTTAATTTAGAAATGTTGAATTCTGTGAGTACAACATTTAACTAAAAATAATTACACAAATCAACTAAAGTAATATTTAAGTTTGAAGTCAATTGTTTTTGTATATAGTTAAATCGAAGTGCTCAAATGTATAAAACAATGGATTGTGGTAAAGATGTCTCGGGGATGTTAGGCCTTGTGGAGTGATTAACAGAGGTGGGCTTCTGACTTTGAACCAGAAAAATAACTTTTTATTGGAAAATTATTTTATGGGTAAAGAACACATATAATTACACAGTTACCTTCTCACTCTTATTTTTGATATTTAACATTCAATTTTTTATATTAGATTAATTTTTGGATTGTTCTTATTTTGGTCACTCTCTATTATTTTATTATTATTTTTTATTTATTGGCAATTCATTATTATTATTTAATATATAAACAATTTAAAATGTAAAATATAAAATTAAATCCAATTGTTACTATTCGTCATCGTTGGACGCATCACCGGCGATCGTAGATGGTGGTCGTTTAGTCTCAGATTTCATCGGTCGCTTCGTCTCACCCTCTATGTCCGAATCTGACCTCCATTTTGCATGAAAGTGCTCCGAAGTTTAGAATAAAAAAAGAGATCGAAAGTGAGGAAACCGAAAAGTTTCAAAGGGGATTTGCGAGTTTTGGGACATTTTCTAATGAAACAAACACCATATTCGGACTCAACGTGTCAAAACAAGTCTACCGGTGCAATTTGGGATCAAACGATTGTCGATTCTAAGACCAACGATGGTCGACGGTGGTGGTAATTTTTTATATTTATAAATTTAATAATAATAAAATATTTTTTATTATTTATTTTAAATTATTTTTATATTTAATAATATTAAAAAATCGAAAATAATAATAAAATATTTTAGAGTGACCAAAACATGAGCAATTCGAAATTTCAGTTAGTAAATTGAAAAGTTTAAAAGTTGAGTGACCAAAATAGGAGTAAGAAGATAGTTGAGTGACAAGTGAAATTCTAATGTTATTATGTGTCATATTTAGGATTTTAGAGTTTAAGATTTTGTTTTAAAGTGTAGGGGTTTAAGGTCTCCTAAATAGCACATAAAAATGATATACAAGTTGTGTACACTTGCTTGTTAAATTTAGAATTTATGGTTTAGAAATTTGGGTTAGAATTTAGAGTTTAAGGTTTAGAGCGTAGAAATTATAGTTTTAAGGTTAAGAATTTAGATTTCATATTGTATAGTTTGAATAGAAACAAAGGTGTAAATGTTTTTTATGCCTATTGAATATCAAAATATAACCTATAGAAGTTCGCTTGTAGGAAAAAAAATCGCTGTTTCTGCATACTTTTAATTTATTTACATAGTTTATGAGGTCTTGGAAAAATCATAAGAGTAAATTATGTAAATAGTCACTGAGGTTTATTTTCAGACCTATCTTGGTCACTAAAGTTTCAAAATATTTAATTTACTTATTGAAGTTTACACATTGCATGTTTTTGTCACTCCTCCGTTAACTTTTTGACGTCTATTTATCGACGAACGAAGGAGGAGGAGGGAGATCGACAAGAGAGAAATCTGAAGGTTTTTTGTCGATTCGTGAACTTCAAGGCACTTTTCAACAAAATGGAGGTCGAATTCAAACTCAGAGGGAGAGATGAAGTGACTGGTGAAATTTGGGACTAGACGACCACCATCTACGACTATTTGGGGTTTAAGAGTGATGAAATTAGTGACAAAAAACGTTCAATGTCTAAACTTCAATGAGTAAATTGAACGTCTTGAAACTTTAGTGACCAAATTTGGTTTAAGAGTAATGTTTAGTGATGATTTATGTAATTTACCCTTATAAGATTAAGGTTTTTTGAATCTTAAGTTTTAGGTTTGAATCTAAGTTTATGTAAATCATTTATGGATTTTATAATTAGTTGTAGTTTGCGTTGAAAAAATTGTTAAGTTAGTTGCACAATGACAATGTAGTTCTAGCAAGAGCAAAGCCGGGGTTTACATGAGCCTTGACCTCTTTGATTAAATGGTCCAATAATTGTTCTAGTCCCTCTTAAATGTGAAAAACTCAATTTAGTCCTTTTTAGCCTTTAAGGGTGCGTTTGGTTCACAGAATATATAATTACCTCTGGGAATGAGATTCCCGAAATGTAATATTACCTTGGGAATTTTACATTACCTTGTTTGGTTTATTTGACATGAATGTAAGATTATTGTGTTTGGTTGGAGAAGTATAAGATTACTTAGAAGTAAAATTTACCAAACAATCCATGTGTTATATTTTTTTCTAACATGTTAAACTTTCAATGTTAAATTAAAAATATCTACATAAAAAGTCATAGAACTAATTTTGTTATACTATCTAAAATTTGCAAAAATTATATATTTATCATATCATTAATATAACTATTAGATTAAAAAAATAAAAAATATTTTTTATATTTTCATATCTTCGTTACTCTCTATTAACATAATTTTGTGAATTTTCAAATGTTGAATGTTTACCATGTTCAATTTTTTAATTTTTTATTTCTTATAATAGATTGTCAAATAAATTAAAGTAAATAATAAAATAAATCTAAAAGTTGTAAAACAATGATAATTTTTTTATTATAAATTTAACCTACTAAAATGTTTTATAACATGATAAACATCTTATAAATCAAAGAATAAAATTAAAAACATCAGCTAATAACTTATTAATTCTCAAACAAATATGCAATCTACCATATAACCTATAATCATCATAAATATAATACTAATAAAAATATATTAAATACTAAAACAATATTTAAATAAATGTAATGCCATTTAAATATTAAATTAATACTGTGTTAAAATATTTAATTAATTTACACCATAAATAATTAATCATCTAATTAAAAATTCAAATAAAGGATTTATATGAACAAAATTCATTAACTTAAGGATAATATAGTCCAAATGGGTGGGAATTGACAAATACCTAAGAAATTGGTGGGAATGACATTCCCACCATTTAGAGGGAAAAGTGGCATTCTTGGGAAAAGATTATTACCCCATAGAGGGAATGCTCTCAAACCAAACATGGGAATGTTATTCCGGAAAAGATTATTACCTTTGATAATAATCTTTTCCATGAACCAAACGCACCCTAAGTAAACAACTCAATTTAGTCTTTTTAGCCTTTAAGTAAACAACTCAATTTAGTCCTTTTTAGCCTTTAAGTAAACAAATCATTTTAATGAAAAAATCTTATCTTTATCTTCCAATTTTTTTATTTTATCTTAATTATTCCGAGACTAAATTTTAGTTTCATCTTTAAATACTTATAATAATAATTGATTTTGATATAGACATATAGTTAGAAAGTTAAATTTTCTCACGAACGTAAGCCATTAGATCAGCCTCATGCCAAGATAGTACATTCAAAGTGTGCAATCCACACCATTTCTGTTTTTATTGGGTCGAATTATGGTTTGGTCTTTCTATTATATTAAAATTCTAGATATAGTTTTTATATTTTAATTTATTATAATTTAATCATCGTATGTTGTGAATTGTAAACATATTTTTTTATTAAATAGAGAGGTATTACATTCTCAAAGCAATTACCAGAATTTGAAACCATACAAGATGAGACAGAATGAGCATCTTTAACCTCCTGACCAATTAATAGATCTCATAAACATGGTTATTCGTTAAGATGTTAAATTAGTTTTAAACAAAAATAAGGTTTTGATAACATTTTTTGCTATCAAACTTTTTAGTTCTTGAACTTCTTTTCATTTATTTTGGCGCTCGGACATTTTTTTTTAAATTAAATAAACAGATAAAAAGGTAATGAATTTTTAATAATTTTATAGTTTTTTAAACTTTATATATTTTTCTTATTTTTATAATTTGAAATAAATTAAATATATTTGTTACAATTTCTTAATTAAAAAAACATTGATAAAAAAATAGTCCTTTATTCAGCACAAGTCGGCAATCCAGCACAAGTACTCTTATTTTTCACTTTCACTTAGTATCTAACACATCAAATATAACCGTGTATGAACACTAATTCAATACGACCCAAGAGCCTCTGCATCCACCATAAATCTTTGGTTATTTCACAATTTTAACTCTTCACCAAACAGATCGCACCACAAACTTTTCGGGTCAATTTGAGTCACAATCTCTAACATATATAACAATAAAGGGAACCCATGAGCTATATTCTTCTCTAATCTAAATTTTGCTCACGTCTCGAATGAATTCAAAAACATATTCGAAGAAATTTTGACAACTTTCTGAATGCCCATGGAAACAACTCATGCATCTAAAAGACATTTAATTTACCTTTTATATAAAAAATTGTATATGATTTCTATTTAAAATTGAATTCAACTTATAAGTTGGTGGCATGTCCCATTGTCATACAGGGCCGGTCCTGAGTTTTTGGAGGCCTAGGGCGAATATAAAAATGGACCCTAAAATAAAATTTTAATTTACGGTTGCGGTCGTATTTACAGTCTTGTTAAATTTTATTGTGATTGCGAACATTATAAATGCTATTTTGGTCACTGCGAGTATCGCGATTGTGAAATCTCTTAATAACATACGCTATTGTGGATACAATAGTTGCGGGTATCGCAATTTCAAATGGTGCCGCTACCCATGGGCGGATCTAGCATATAAATTGGGGGTGCAATTGAACTCACTTGATTTGTTGGGGCATGGGATTTTTAAGGATGTAATATAGAATTTTGCATAAAAATATAATATTTGACCACACTTAATTTGTTGGGGTATGGGGTCAACAATGCTTATTCTAGTGGTATAGAAATCCTCAATACCTCATACTTCACTCATGACCCCACTATAAGAAAATACTTGCTCCACTACTTCCGCTATCGTCATGTAACGGTCGTTGTTGCAGTTGCATACCGATATTTAAATCTATATCCCTAATAGAAAGTAACAAAAAAATAATTTTAAGATTAGGCCCATAATAACAAGTATTGAAAAATTGGGTCTCTAAGAACAAAAAAATGAATTTTAAGAGTATACCAAAAATAATAAATATTAAAAAATTGGCCTCTAATAACAAGTATTAGAAAAAGTTGAATTTTAAGAGTAGACCCTAATAATAAATATTAAAAAAAATTAAACTTCTATTAACAAATATTGAAAAAATTTAGCCCCTAATGACAAATATTAAAAAATTAAAATCATTAAGAACAAATACAATTCGAATAAAATTAAAAACATATAACTTCCTTGAGCGTGGGCCCTGGGCGGGCGCCCTTGTTGCCCCTGTCCAGTGTCGGACCTATTATCATAGTTCTTAGTTCTTTTTTATTTATTTATTGAACTTGCATCCAATTAACATTTACTTATGGGACTAATATTGCATCAAAAGAAAAATTATGGGACTAATACATGCAAAGATATTAACCATTTCCAAGTTCCATAATTGCATTCTTTTTCCTGGCAAAATAAGAGTACTTGTGCTGAAAATCCAATACCACCTTAACCAGATGCAACACGCCGAACTCCGGCCAAACTGTGAATATTGAAGACAAATGGCAGCAACAACTCTGCCACAAAAGGAAATTGCTGAGCCGGCATTCCCCGCCGGTGCGGATAAGAATGTCGGGGTCCGGTGCAACGGCCATGTACATATGCTTTTCAATGTCTGCCAACTTTATAACACTCTCGGTTCCCTGACCCTCGTCGTCACGTCCCGTGATTTCGGTTTTTTCTTTGCACGATTCTTCGACGGCGTGCAATATCTCGTCGGAGCAAGTGTAGGAGACGCAGATTGTCAACACCAAGTTAGAGTTGCCCGCGGTGTTTTCCATCAATTTTTTGGCTGCTGTCCTAAGATCTGCACTCAAAAGCTGTAGGTTACCGGCGAAATGAACCCTCAGGGAACATACTTTCGATAGCCTCGCTAATAGAAACACGCTCTCCATCATCAAATCCATTATCTTCTGAACTTCCTCCGGGTTTCTCTTGAAGTTGTCGATGCTGAAAGCGTACGCCGTCACGTATTTAATCCCGAGCTCGTAGCAGTAAACGAGCAAGTACAAGAGTGCCATTGCACCTGCATCGTGCCCTGTCCCTTCTTCCAGCCTCTTCCTTTTGGCATACCTTCGGTTGCCGTCCATGATGATCGCGACGTGACATGGTATCGGACCGACTCGAAGGACTCGGAACACACATTTTCTTAGGATACTTGTCCATCCGGAGAATATGCGTCCTAGGACATCTTCGTTGATCAACATGTCAATTTTGATTTGGAAAAACGACAGGTTGAGATGTTGAGGAGCTGCAGAATGAGATATTTAACATCAACACAAGCTTTTTCTTGCGTGCATTCTTGTTTTTGCAGGATTTTTGGAGCATGTTGGAAGCATGACAGGTGATAACAAAAAATGAAATGGCATGCAATTTTGTCTGTTCCAGGATTTGCTGAAACAACATAGACCAAAATTATATGACAGTTGCTGATGTGTTGCTCAGGATTGAGATCGGACGAGTATGTTCAATTTTTCTGTATGTGTATTTGACATGGACATACCTTTGAATGTACATTTTGTGATTGTTAAAGGCTTAACAGTTTTTCAAATATGTGCCTAAATTATACCCTTTTTCTAGTAAGGTGCCCAAATTATTTTTGGGCAAAATAGGTGCATAATGTTTCATTTCGTGACTCGTTTAAAGTTCTCTGTTAATTCCCACCGTTAAAGGACACGTATTATCTCCTAAAAATTCCAAAATTATATTTAAAATAAATAAAATTACTTCATTTTTAGAAAATCTCTAAGTTTTCCAAATTTCACAAAACAACCCCAAAATTCCAAATTTTCTAACTCCCAAAATTTAAATCCCGATTTAGGCCGATTCCACCGTCGATTGCCACGCCGACACCCACCATATCGATAGTCGGACCATCACAGCAATTTCCCCCACCACTCCATCGACGAAAATCGATTGACGCCGTACGAAACGCCGAAATTGTCGAATGGTTCTTTCGAACAATTAGCGACGAACGACAGCAGGACGGACGGTGAACGGCGTGTGGGGTGTTCGACGAGGGGAGGGCGCTTCATTCCCTCTTCATTCTGTCATTGGCAACGCGGTCAATGCCGATGAGAATGGTCGGATTTGGGGGTTTTGAATTTTAGGTCACGTTTGATTTAGGTTATTTTATATGAGAAAAATATTTTATGCATTGGCAGTAAAAAACAAGTTTTTCATTTAGGATTTAGAGTTTGTGATTAGGTTTAATTACACTTTAAGTTATTGATAATTTTAAAATCATTGTAAGGGACATACCTTGTCTCTCTCAAGATTTTGTAATTAAGTCTTTGTTTCTCTCATAATTTTTGTTTAATTAATTTTTAGAACCTTGTTAGTTTTAAAATTAATGAAATTAAGTCTTAACTCCCTATTTTTTTAGTTTAATTACTTTCGGAGTTAAACAACTTATCCCTCATGAGTGAATCTATTTATAGATATTTTCAACCTTTTGACAGTGCACACACCTTGCAGATGTTGCGATTGAACTCGAGTCTCCTAAGATGAATATCATTCGCTTTTCCACTAGGATCACTTATTGGGTTCAGGTTGGATATTGATGGTTAAACCAAGTAAATACATTATGTATGAATTGTTTAAAATTAGGGTAAAGTACTACAATGGTCACTGAACTTTGTTAAAAAAATAAAATGGTAATCAAACTTTCAAATGTTACAAAATGACATTTAAACTCCATGATTTTTAACAAAATGGTAACTCGGTCGTTAATGGGGTAACGTTGCAATTATGGAAATTTAGATAATAGCACATTTAGTCCTCTATATTTATAGATTCAATCAATTTAGTCCTAATTACAAATAATAATAAATTTAACTCCTTTTCATCCTTCATTTCTGCATAAATAAATTTAGTCCTATCATTCTTAATTAGGAGGAAAAGGGTTAAATTTATTATTTTTAATTAGGACTAAATTGATTGAATCTATAAATATAGATGACTAAATGTGTTGTCATCCAAAATTTTATAATTGCAATGTTACCCTATTAACGGTCGAGTTACCATTTTATTACAAAACATAAAATTTAATTGCCATTTTGTAACATTTGAAAGTTTGATTATTAGTGACCATTTTGATACTTTACCCTTAAAATTATTATAATATAATATTTTAACTTACTACATTAATAAACAATTGATAAATTATCATTTATTATGTTTAAAACAAATTATATATAAAGCCAACTTTAAAAAATATATGAAGTATTTTTAATAAAAATAATAATATATAAGTATCGCAACAAATTCTAACTAGAAAAATACCATATCATTCATAGAACCACTCAAAATTTTTCACATGATTAATTTCCATACTAATAATGTCTAGGGTAAATTACGTAAATCATCACTATTGGTCTTTATTCATAACCTATTTTGGTCATTAAAGTTTTAAAATGTTCAATTTATTCATTGAAGTTTAGACATTGAATAACTTTGGTCACTCTTAAACTTCAAACGATTGTAGATGGTGGCCATTTGGTCTGAAATTCCACCAGTCACTTTATCTCAATCCTCTAAATTTGAATTTGACCTCCATTTTGTCGATAAGTGCTCCGAAGTTCACGAATCAGTCAAAAATATTTTGGTTTCTCTCTCGTCGATCTCCCCCCCCCCCCCCCCGCGCCGTCGGATGCAGCTTGTTTCTCAGTATGTTGCTTTTCTCGTGCCGGTGAAGTTTCCCATCGTTCGGATCTTCAAGAAGTTCCTTCGTTCACTGGTAAATTCATGTCATAAAAAGTTAGCGGAAGAGTGACCAAAAACATTTAATGTCTAAATTTCAGTGAGTAAATTGAACGTTTTGAAAATTCAGTGACCAAAATAAGTTTGAGAGTAAAGTTCAGTGACATTTACGCAATGTACCAAAAAAACTTGTTTAAAGCTTGGTGGTAGCTTTAGTGGTATTATGTTTTCTACTATACGCAGTGTTATGGAGCTTTATTTTTAGTTTTGTATTTGTTGGTCTTGTTTTTAGTTATGTATGGTTATCTCTAAAGTTCACTGATGATTTACGTAATTTACCTTAATATCTAAAATTGTTTCAACTTCTTTGATTGTACATGTGGAAAGAAAAAAAAGTCAATTCTATGATAATAAGAATTTAATTTGTAACACCCCAAGGTTTTGTGCATTTAAATAAAAAGAAAGGAAGGAAAAAGGTGTTGTTAAAGGGTTTCAAACCCTTGACCCCTCACTTGGTAAGCCAAGCCTTAACCATCTATTCTAAGGGAGCTTCTAGTTAACTTTTACCCCAGTATAATATTAAATGATACTCAATGGAGATACTAAAATTTATTAAGTTTGATCAGACTCCTCGTTTACCCATTTTGAAGGCACCCATCTGTTTCAAATGAGAAAGAGAGATCTGGAGAGTTCCAAAGCTTCTCTCCCTAACCACCACCGCGTCGTGGCGTGCACCACCGCTGCAGTCTGAACCGTCGTCCCTTTCTGGTTCCGTTTTTGGCCATTACTCATGGTGGAACATCGTCGTTCACCGTGTAGGTCGTTTTGAAGGTTCAATGAGAACCAAATCCCTCCCCTTTGTTTTCCCTCATTTTCGGCCGCCTCCGTCGTCGGTAGGGCGCGTCGTCGGCCCAGACATGCTCATCATGTGAAGGGGAGCAAAACCCCTTTAACCGATCATCACTCGAACACCGGCAAAGGCCTCATTGGAGTTGTACGCTTTCTGATCGTCTTGTTTCGGTTTGGGTAAGATTCAGTAGGTATTCCGGCTAGTTTTGTGCCGTTATCGTGTGGATTGAAATGTTGGACTGACGAGCTTCTGTTTTCCGGTAGAATCAGTGCCAAAGAAGCCTCTGACGACCATTTCCAGTGACCAGCCGCCGAGATTCGATCTGAAAGGTGAGTAGGCCGACCAATGGCCCAATGTTTGAACATGCCTGAACCGGTCACCTCTGATCGAGCCCATAAGATTAAAGTGGTCTGAGCCCAGTTGTGCATAAGCCCAAGTCCAACCCGAGTCACTCGAGTTCAACCCGAGTCACCCGAGTCCAACCTGACCCGAATCCGAGTCCTACCTGACCCGCTTCTGTTTGACCTGACCCGACCGAGTCGACCCATCGAGTTTACTCGTCGAGTCAACTCAGTGAGTCTACTCGCCCAAGTCAACTCAGTTGACCAGTTAAGTGATTATGTTAGAAGTCAATGCTGGCGTCAACGCTGACCCGTTGACTGTTGACTTTGACCAAAAGTCAACTTTTTACGAAAATCCCTATTTTAGGTTTTTCGACGTCTTAAGTCTAATTTTGAAGTCTGTTTCGCAAAATTGTGGCGTGAAAGCCTCTGAATCTAACCTTGAATCCGAGCCTACTTATGTGTTTAATTTCAATTTAAGAGCAATGTAAATGCAGGCTGATTAAAAGTTTTGTTTTATTGAAGGTATTCATGTATCTTCGTATCCGTGATGTTGAGGGACATCAAATTTGAGTCTGAGAGTGATCAAAATGTATTTCAAGGGTTGGCCGTTATAGTAAGAATTCAAGGTAATACATTACTACCTCTTGAATGCCTCATGAAACATGTTAGTAACCGGTAAATGCTTGCATAATCATGTTAGAGCATATGATCAATTTTCTCATTGTCTGATTGATTACGGAAAATGGATAGTAAACCAGTTAAGACTAATTCCCCGGTTATGAGGGTTGGTGACCTAAAGCACATCTGAGATCTGGGAATAATTGATAAAATTGTTATACTTTAAATCTGATTACGTTTGTTAATGATTTAATTCCTGAAATACTAAGTTAAGAAATGGCGAAAATGCCCTTGAGGTGCGAGAATGACTAAAATACCCTTGATGGTAAAATCGACATGGGAATATACATTTGAGCTAGTAAAACAATGTATTCATCTAAAAACTTCATTTTACTTGGAAAGACTCGTTAACAAGAATTATACCTCAGAGAATGTAAAAATACTTAGATTTTTCCTGAATTCAGAATAAGTCTCTAAGCATAAATTTTCTGGAAGTCCTCTGTAAGGATGAATAAATTAAAATGACAAAAAATGATGTATTGATTGAAACGACTGAAATATCCTCAGACACCAAATTTGTAAATTATTTGAAATGATGGATATACTTTTGAGATCTGAAATGAATGAATAGTTAGAAGAACCGAAAGGATCAGAATAACCGAAATGCCTTCAGGCATCAAGGTATCTGAAATACACTTGTATTCTAGAATGACTGAAAATTCTTCTAAGACTTGGAATAAGAGATGCCAATAAAGCCAAACGAATGTAATGACTCTAAAAATCGTAATACACGACTCGTGTTTGTTGGTCATTTATGATACTAATGTGATATTGGAAGAATACTATATGAATACATGTTCGATTTATTTGGAGAAAATACATAGTTAATATTAAAAGTAATTTGTTCTTCAAAGGTACATTCGATGCCATGGATCGAGTTCAGGTGCAATGTACATGTTAGAATACTTGGAAAATAACACTTGATTACATGTCTGATTTCTCGTACTACACTCAGTGATAGATTGATGAAGGTGGTCTATTTTGGTATACGCTGTTATCAGCTCTAAGAAATGAATACCTAAGGTGTACCTACCCGGTTAAACAATAAACATTGTAATGATGGGTTCTGATTAGTTCAAAGGGGCTTGGAAACCTGATGAGCAACTAGAACTTTTGAATTATGTATATCACCGTTTATACCTTGTTGGTCTAAATTACCAAATTACTCATAAAAGGTTAGAATTACCATAATGCCTTTGTAGGCTTTAAGGATTGGATCACTCACGATATGCTTGAAATCTCAATGATCCTGATGTATCAACTTTTGAATGTCTGGTTTGAGTCGTTAGTACCGAATCCCCTTTTTCATAAGGGCATCATTCTGAAATCAGTCCAAAATCGCCAGATGTTCAATGTTCTATTTCTGATAACCAACTACAAGGAATAAATTAGACCATATAGAGTGATTCATGTGTCCATGAATATTTTCTCTGCTTTAAACGAAAATTATCTGCTATGAATTAAAAGTATGACTCTGTTGTCCGTAACGAAAGCTCAACTCTTGGCTTCTGTCTTCTAATACAAAATATCTCTAATACTTGTTTTCTGATATTATTGTTTACTGAGTAAAATTGATTTTATCTGAGGGTATACTATCTGAGATATGATTGAAGTTATGTAGGCTCAGCACTGGTAAGTCCTTCTGGACCTAAGCTCCTACGCCCAACGGGCCTAGGGTAAGTCTTTCTGTAAGCTCATACGCCCAATGAGCCTAAGGCAAGTCTTTCTAGATATAGTTTTGTGATTATTGCATCTTGGCGTACGAATGAAGGGTAGTTAAGTGATTATAAATAAAACTTCAGGCCTCTTTTGAAATCTACCCTACTGATTTAATGTACCAAAGTTTAAAACTCTCAGTATGCTTCAAATCTACGGTGATGAACCACACTGAACTCCTCGATTCAACTTCTGTAATCTAGATCTCTTCTGAATCCCCGGCTATAGACTTATCTCCAAACACTCGTGTGACCAAATAAAGAACAATTTTGTTATATTCAAATATAACGCTTCACTGAAACATCGATTCATAATCGGAAATTGTAATTGCCCAAAACTTCATGATAACTTTATGCTTTGCCTTATACTTGCATGTTGCCTATAGCATCTTTTGGTAGTTCTGTATTATCGAGCTTTCTGAAGCTCACATTGTTTTACCACCACATGTTAAAAGATAGATCATGTTTTAGTTATCAAGGTCGATATGGGAGTTTCTTCGGCTTTACTTGCGGAGTATGGTACATGTGTCATTAGGGGGCATGTATGTCACGTCTTGTTTCATATTTGAGTCTGAAACTTGTATTAGTAACTTGTATCATAGTTTCTGTTTCATTGTCTAAATGATTTCTGAAAATTATATTTTAATTCAGAACTTGATTTATGATTTTAAATAGTTTGACAACTTGTTTTCTTTGAAAATTTTAATGTGGGTCGCTCCAACGACTCTAATATGACCTCCTAGATTTAGGCGTGTCACATAGCCGGATTTAAAAGATTACATAATTATTTTTTACATTTAGATAATTTTACATCATATTATCTGATATTAAATTCTCGTCTTCCGACCAAATGAACCAAACAGATAATATATTCTTGATAGTGTTCACATGTTTCGATAATTATATTACTAATGATAACCTTACATTTTTTGAGCTAAACGCCTATCGCTAATGCAAGATTAGCTTACCATTTTTATCCTTTCTTTTTATAAATTTGGCCAATTATTTTTTTTCATTCAAATTTTTTTGTCATTTTCATCTATAGACATTTTTATTCTGTATATACTTTTTAAAATTTTATAACATAATATTTTAAGATTAATTCATTTAAATAATGGGATAAGATTACGAAATTAAATTATTAATTAATTTTTTTATAAATTTTACACTGTATTAATGAATCTTAATCTACACCAAATCATTGTTTTTGATTAGGGGAGACTTTAATATTATTTTTTCCATTAAAAATATTATTTTTGTATTATATTTTATATATCTCAAATTATTTAAATTTGATATCATTGGATTTTTTATAAAAAAATCTGGTTTTGTTTTATCTTAACCCGGTTAAACTAGGAACAAGTTTCCAATTACTTTGGAGGTAAAATACATCGTACGTCATTTAAATATAAATTTAGCAATAATAGGTCACTTTTCTTGTAAGAATTATAATGTAGTCACTTAATTAAAAATTTGCTAAAAGCGTGTCGCTTTTCCGTCGAACGGGAAACAATGATTTGGTATAATAATAATTTTAGTTCCCAAAACTTATACATCTATTTATTTGGACCTAATTCAAAATATTTTAATAAATTTAACAATTTATATTTAAAAATTTCGTTAGTGAAGTCATTGTGTCTACTAGTAGGCAACGTGAAGTTCATACTAGGTTTATTCGATTAGTTTGTCAGATGTTCATTAGGTAAGTGGTTGTACTTGTCAAGTTGTCACATCTATCAATTATCCAGCTGATGAACATTAGCATGGAGTGCGACGAGTTGGTCAGATGGTGTGTTAGGAAGATGAAATGTCAAAAATTTTAAATATGAATGATTAAGTTTATTGAATTATTTTTTGAATCAAAATCAAATTGAAAGAATGTATAAGTTTTGAAACTAAAATTGTTATTATACCATGTCATATTTTAATTCTAACAATAGAGTGATTCATTTGTAAATTTTTTAATTGAATGGCTAAATTATAACTTTTAAAAGAAAAGTAATATATTTAATACCGAACTTACAATTAAATAATGGATAATTTACAAATTTCATCACTCAAATTTCTTCTCACTCTTATTTTGGTCATTCATATTTAAATTATTTTTAACTTAATCACTGAACTTCCAATATGTCCCTATTTCGGTCATTCGAGCGTTAAATCAGAAATAGGAGTGTGACATGGAAGCCACGTGCGTTAGTGCTAATGTGAACTACTTTTTGCTGACGTGGCAGACACATGTCATCCACGTCAACACTTCTTCTTTATTTTTTTATTTTATTTTCTTCCCCAACATATGGAAGTTTTACAATTTCACGCCTTTGTCACACCGACATTGAAATAACTATTCTCTGACCACTTAAGACAACCAACAAACTCATCTCATTATCTCCTACCACTCTATCAGAATGGATTTTCTCAAAACCACTTTAAAACTTGCAAAACTCTAAACTACTTAGATCTATAATATCCCCCGTTCAATCAACTTGGAATCAGAATATATTGATCTCTTTCTCACCTCCCCAACGTTGAGATTTAGAAGAAGATGCTCTTTCGTTGAGAAATCAAAGGAAACCTGAAATAATAGGAGTTTTCACAAAATATAAAAAATATTTGGGTTCATTTCATAATTTTTAAAATATAGATGTCAAGTCATAACATCGTAAAGTATTTAACGACAGAGTGACCAAAATAGGAACAAATTAAAAGTTTAGTGATTAAATTAAAAACTTTTAAGCTTAAGTGACCAAAACAAGAATGATAAGAAAGTTGAGCGTTGATATTTATAATTTACCCTTAAACAATCTATGGTGTATTTTATCTTTATTTTATGTTTTATTTTTTTGAAATGTTGAAGGTAAATTGTGAGAGAGGAGGAGCATCGCATTCTGCGAGAGGATGCTAACGAACACGTGAAGTTTAGAAATTAGTAAGTTTTCAGTACCACAGACAACCCCTTTCACCACGTTGACTTCCAAATTTCAATCTCTCTCTATCTCTGATTAGGGGTTTTCTTTCCACCAATGTGCTTTTTGCTTCTTCCATGAATTTCCAATGATACCCAGGTTTTCAAGGTATGTTTTTTACCTGTTTCTGCACTCTGGGTCTCTCGTTTTTTGTTTCAATTTGGTCCATTTTATCTAATCTTTCTCTTTGTTTATTTTGCCATCTTTCTGTTTGTTGATATTCCCAACCCAATTCCATTCCTTGCCTCTTTTTTTTTCTTACAAATTGTTTGATTGTTTGTTACAAAGATTCTTTTTTGGGTGTTCTTTAGTCGACCCGTGGGTAATTTTCAGTTGAAACCCAGCTCTCTGATCTCCTTTCATATGATGAGATCCGAAATTATATTTTGTTATTGCATTGTATCTTTTCTACCGATGTCTGAATTGTTCTTGAATTTGTGAGTGCTGGGAGGGTTCAGTTCATTCATCTGGTAGATATTTGATATAAAATGGCTGACATAATTGAAATGATGCACTTTACAAGATCTTCATTAAAATGGCAACCCCATTTCAATGGTGAAATATCATGGTGTCATGAAATTGCAAATGTTGGTCCTTTGGCTAGATACTTGTGAAAAATCTCATCTTTACCTCTGATAATGCTTTCATCAGAGAGTTAGCTAAGCATATTATCAGATCTGGTTGTTTTTAGTTTATTATTTGTAATGTCTGTTAATGAGTTTCTACTTATGAACTTCTTTTGATTCTTAAGCACAGAAGTGAGTGGTTAAACATTAGCCTCCCCCATTTTTTTAACACTTAACTATTATTAGTTTGTGATTTTCTAATGTTGCATTCCTTGTTGGTTATCATCCGGATGCAGTTAAGGGTAGAGGCCAAAGTTTACTTCATGCTCATATTACAACAATCTGTTAACCAACATTTTCATGATTAGTTTTTGCAAATACGGCAGCTCGTAAATTTTGTGTCTGAATTCGGATGCCAGTTCCATCCCTTTTGCCATTCGTGGGATGTTCTGGGGAAACTCTTTTCATGGTCATAACTAAACAATCTTTTTTTTATCGGCATAAAGCGAAAAATGTCCCTAAGATATGATTGAATAGTTACTTTGGGCCCTAACCGTAACAATAAACAACTTGAAATGGCTTGACAGAATAACATGCCAGTAGAAAAAATAATTTATGTTATATACTAATGTGACATTCTTTCAAGTCAACACCTTTGTCTATATGACATTGCCATGTAGGTTTATCATATCATTTCAAGCCATTTACCATGACTGACAGTTTTCATCAACAGAGGGCTCATTTTGACCCAAAATAAAACGTTGAGCGTTAAATTGCTTCAAAAAAGAATATGAGCCAAAATGACTATTTAGTCAAACGTTAGGGGATTTTTTGGCATTATATCTTTTTTATCTGATATCTTGGACTGCTTGTACGTGTCATCCTTTCCTAAGAAGCAAGCAATCACTAGAGGTTTTGACTTAAAGTTTGACTAACGAAGTAATTTAAGCATGGGTTCCTTCTTAAGTGATGTCTGCTTAACATTTGGCTTTAGCAAGCTAATTTGATGGCACTTTTTCCTTCATTTTTAACATTTGTATGTTTTTCTTTTCCGTACAGGCTTTGCAAACATATTAAAGGTATGAGACAGTGAAGAAGAAACTGCTGTCTTGTGATGAAATGCTTGCTAATAGAGATCGAAAGTCTAAGCTGTTAGATAGTCAATTTGTTTGAAGACAGTTAACAGAAAAAAGATTCGTATATAAGAGTAGATGTGAATCATGAAGTGGATGAAATTCCCAAAGCGATACTTAATTGTCATTTTAACCTTTGTTAGCACATGTGTATGTTACATAGAACGTGTGGGGTTCTCCATAGCATACACGGTTGCAGCTGATGCTGCTGGGATTAACCAATCAAGCAAAGGCACAATACTTTCCACGTTCTATTATGGTTATGCTTGTTCTCAGGTGCCTGGAGGATGGGCGGCTCAAAAGATCGGGGGAAGGAGGGTTCTTCTTCTCTCATTCGTATTATGGTCATCGACTTGTTTCTTGGTTCCACTAGATCCCAATAGAGTCACAACCTTGGTCGTTGCTCGCTTACTTGTAGGTGTGGCACAAGGCTTCATCTTCCCTTCTATCCACACTGTCCTAGCACAGTGGGTTCCACCACATGAGAGGTCAAGATCTGTTTCACTTACTACTTCCGGAATGTACCTAGGTGCAGCCATGGGAATGCTTGTCCTTCCGAGCCTGGTGAAGTTAAGAGGTCCCCAATCTGTGTTTCTTGCAGAAGCGGCATTAGGTGTCATGTGGTCTTTCCTCTGGTATAAATATGCAACTGACCCCCCTCGATCCGAGCATCAGAAAGCTACTGCCAATAGTTTTGGAGAATCTTTGTTACCTACCAAAGCAGGTCAGAAGATAAAATTGGAGAATGGACCGGCGACTAACCTCAGAACTTCCAAAATCCCGTGGAAGAGGATTTTAGTCAGCGGACCAGTTTGGGCAATCGTGGTAAATAATTTCACATTCCACTATGCTCTTTATGTATTAATGAACTGGCTTCCCACATACTTCGAGCTGGGCCTCCAACTTAGTCTTCAGGAAATGGGTTTTGCAAAGATGATGCCCTATTTCAACATGTTCATATTCTCAAATATTGGCGGGGTGGTTGCGGACCACTTGATCACCAAAAGAATCATGTCTGTGACTAAAACTAGGAAGTTCTTGAACACTGTAGGATTTATAGTATCTTCTCTTGCACTGATGGCACTTCCGATCTTCAGAACATCTGGTGGAGCCGTTTTCTGTTCTTCCGTGGCTCTCGGTTTCTTGGCACTTGGTAGGGCTGGGTTTGCAGTGAATCATATGGATATTGCACCCAAATACGCAGGAATTGTAATGGGCGTCTCTAACACAGCCGGTACTCTAGCTGGGATCATTGGGGTCGATATGACCGGAAAGCTTCTCGAAGCTGCTCAAGCTGAATATTCAGATCTTTCTAGTCCAGAAAGCTGGAGAGCAGTGTTTTTCATTCCCGGATTGCTCTGCGTATTTAGTTCTTTCATATTCTTGCTATTCTCAACAGGGGAGAGGATATTCGACTGAAGTAAGCCATGCACACTTCATTTTTGACTTGGTATAGCCATCTTGTCGATCGTTGAGATTGGTGAGATCTCCGTTGTTACGAAATCTAAACCCTTCCTGGGACGGATATATTTAATTTCAGAATACCATAGAAGGTCAAAAGAGATCAACACAGAGCAGTAGCTATTAGAAATTCATTTTTTGATTGTTAACATGAAAGAATTGTGTGCTCAGTTTTTTTCAACATTGAGCTTAGCTGGTTGATTCTCACTTTAAATTTGATTATTATTATGCATATGAGAACTCAAGCCTAGCAGGTCATTTGAACTTGTTTGATACCACTCTTATCATGAATGCAGTGGGGACATCTTGCTTCTGATTATTAAGATTACATATGATGTTAGTAAATTCTATGTTGTATCAATTTAATGATGTATGGTTGTGGAGATTCTGGTCGATGAGTGGTAGCGGCCAGTGGTGGACGTGGTGGTTTTACAAATTTGCTTATGTTAGGTACATTAACTTAGAGGATGAGTTATGTTCGCAGATGTGAATGTCGGATACAGGAATGTTCAGTTTTAGAGACGGTGTTGTACACGAATATTTTTTCGACTTTAAATGTGATTTAGAAAAGTTAACAAATAGCAAATCATATGGTATTTAAAAAAAATCTTTTTCTACATAAATCAAACTGCCTACTGGCCAATAAAAATGTAAAGAAAGAAGATAAATTTGAACATCAGTCGTCAAAACTTTCAAAATATCCATCAAATACTTAACCAAACTCAGTTGTTCTTGGCAGCTGCAGCTTGCTTTGCACCAACGGAGAAGAACTCTGTAATGACTTCAAGGGGCATGCCTTTGGTTTCAGGCACTTTTAAGAACACAAACACCCATGATATAACACACACGACAGCGTACATCCCGAAGACACCGGCTAAACCTATCGATTTGAGCAGCACTGGGAGTGAATACGTGACGATGATGTCGCAAATCCAGAATGTAAGGGCACATATAGCGATGCATATGCCGCGAACCCGTGTCGGGAAGATCTCGGCACAGAGTATGTTTGGGATCGGCCCGAATCCCATGACGAAGAAACAGAAGTATAGCACGACACTAACGGTCGAGATCGCTGCGTGAACAACATTCCCCATTTCCACAACGCTTCCGATGACTAAAACGACAAGAGATATTATCAGGACCGGGATTGTGGTGAGCAGCAAACTCCTGTAACAATGATTTACCAATGAGAACAGATCACCAAGGAAAATTTATGAATCAGAGCGTCAGTATTGAATTTCTTCACAACTTCAAATTAAACGAACTTCTGCAATATTGGCATGGCATCGGATAATGACATCACGAAGTAGCAGTTACAAAACTAACCACTTCCGTTCTACCCTATCAAATAGACACTTGTAATTAACAAAATTTTTAAATTCTGCATGCCAAATGATATCATGTTTTCAGGTGAGACTTGTCAGTGCAAACAAACCCAAAAAAGGTACAAAACATACCTTCTGCCAGCTACATCCATAAGCCGCATAGCAACTGCAATACTCGGAAGCATCAACAAGGTCGTAATACCACTGATAAGCAGAGATGCAGAAGATGAACTGATGCCCAAGTTTGAAAGAAGAACTCCGACTCCTGCCTGCTCAAGAATTTGGGGAGTGTAGTATAGCACTCCATTTATACCAGAAAACTGCAGTTTGAAAAGGAAGGAATAAAGAACGATCCTCAATAAGCAAATAAGGCAAAGCTGGAAAACAGTTTTGCAATAGTATTATCCCGTGTACACGGTTACTATACATAGCAACCATCTACAATCTCAGACTGTATTGTTTGAAGAAATAGGGATGATTATGGTTAGGTTCTCTACATTACCTGCTGAAGTAACTGAATTCCAATCCCTACTGCTAAAGCATGCTTGACTCCAGGTTCAAAGAGATCCTTCCAACTTGGTCCCTTTACAGTTTCAGCCGGATGAACCATAGCCGCTCCAACTGGATGCTGCTTCATAAGCTCAGAGGAATAAAGAGCTGGCTCACTCACCAAGGCAGAAGCTTGGACGTACTCATTGTCTGTAGGGACTTCAGCACCGGGAAGAGAAACTAGTGATCCACGCATCGATCCGGGAGTACCTTGTTGATGCAAATAAATTCTTTTAAATCCCCCTTGCCTTTTCCCATCCGGACCTTCTTTTTCAGACAATTGCCATGCAATCTGCCAACCACCACCGATACCCATGCTACCAACTTGTTCTCCGGTAGTTGATTGCATTAGGCTACCATGTCTTAGGCTTGTAAGAGATCCATGGGCAGCTGGAACTATGTCCTTGTCCAAACTGGTTGTTTGCCGCGAGATCAAAGGACTATGCAAATTGTCATCGGAATCACCATTGCCACCATCGGATTGGTAGTCCTCTCCCTCTCTGGGAACAATATCGTCATCCCACTCTTCGTTTCTAGCTTGATTACCTCCAACGCTGAACATGCTACCAAAGTGCGGAAAAAGTGCGCTGCGCATACTTCCTGTTTCTGGAACCTTCTCATGGACACTTCCAAAGAGGGTAACAAGAGGATCCACAAGACCAAGAGCACTCTGAGAAGCTAGGCTTCCATGCCGAGACACAGCACCTAGAGTACTCTGTCCTGTGACAGGTCTGGCCACCCAGGAAAGACCTTGTTCGGGTCCATATAACTTGATTTGATCTTTATCAGCAGATATATCTTGGTCTTCGATGTCCTCATTGGCCGGACCAATTATGTACTCCTCTATTGATGTTTCACCTCCAACACCAAGTCCCTCAACTAGCAATGCCATCTCACCTGTTCATTTCAAATAATATCAGTACCATCCGCAAGATACATCATTATTCATCATATCGCATCCCACGGTGAGAAGTAATTGCAATTTAAATCTCCAGTAAAAAAAGAAAAAACAGTCCCAAAATTACATCATGCATCAGTTACTGAGAAAAGAGCGACTACGGACAACTAACCAGCAACATCTTCCCTGCCACGTAATCTCTGCAAAACTTTTTTCGCCTCTCCCATTCGTCCTTTACTTACCAGCCATCTTGGTGACTCGGGCAAGAAGAAAACAGTTAATGCAAAATATATAAGAGATGGAATAGAAAGAACTCCAAGCATCATTCTCCAATTCGGTAAGTCCGTTAACGACATTCCAAAAACCATGCAATATGACAAAAACATTCCAATAGAACCAGTAAACTGTGGAAGGGTATTCAACAATCCCCTTATTTCGGGTGGTGCAGTCTCGGATATGTAAACTGGGACCAGAGTTACTGCTAAACCAACCCCAAAGCCATCCAAAAGTCTTCCCAAAAGCAAGAAATAAACATTAGGAGACCATAACATTACAAGACCACTAAGACAATAAAGAACGGATGAGATTATTAGCATTGGGCGGCGGCCTAGCCAGTCCGATATTCCTCCTGAGCATGTAGTGATGCATGTGGCTCCGATAAGAGACATGGCTACAATCAGACCTTCAATAGTCGGTTCGCTTTCCAATTTAAACTCTCTCTTTATGTATAGAACAGCACCTGCAGTGTGAAACACAGCATAACTAATTAATCAATCTAAAGAGATCGCAAAGCACCCTTTACATAGAAATAAAGAAGAACAATATATGTAATCATTAATGGAAGAAAAACCCCATCGATCCAAAATTAGTCATCAACTCGAATTTACCATGGATCTTTGACATATAAAAGCTATCATCTTAGTCCAAAAGACTGAGTTTTCGGTGTTGAACTTCATAATATATATAGCAGTTCACGATACCAACGAGGGTAAAAAACGAATCAATCAAAAGAGAGCAAAATACATCTTAATCATTAAGGAAAACCCCCATCAATCTAATTAGACCATCAACTCAAAATCCATAGATCTAATTAGTCCAAAAGACTGAATTTTCGATGTTGAACAACGTATGTGTAGCAGTTCATGAAACCAAAGATGATAGCCAATTAATCAATCTGAAGAGATGGCAAAACACCCTTTAGATTTAAGTAGAAAACTCGAAATTACCATAGATCTTCGACATTAGAAAGCTATCATTTTAGTCCAAAAGACTGAATTTTCAATGCCTAACTATATATATATAGCAGTTCACAAAAACCAAAGATGATACTAATTAATCAAATCTAAAGCGATAGCAAAACACCCTTTACATCCAAGTAGGAAATAAGACTATATAGCATCATTAAGTAAAGAAAAACCCCATCAATTCAATTACAAACTCAAATTTACCATAGATCTTTGACATATGAAAGCCATCATGTTTAGCCCCAAAGACCAAATTTTTCGATGTTGAACTCGAACTAAATCTACATAAACAATTCATGAAAGCAACGAATTTACCTGCAATGGTAGCATTATCCCATCCTTGCAATAAGTTACCAATAGCTGCTGCAACAGCTACAAGCACAGCTCCACTCATTTTTCCCCAGAAAACAAAAAACCCCCAAATCCACTCAACAGTGACACTTAACCAAGTACCCTGAAAGTTAAACAAAGCAAACCCAGATCATGGGTCGAAAAAAACAATTAAAACCAGTGCCAGATGCAGCATCTGAAGAGTACCAGATCACAGTTTTCCAAACCCCATGAACAAAAAACCAAACTTTTTTTTGTTTATGTACTAGAAGAGAGAGATGGAAAACAAACCAAAGTGGCAAACTTTACCTAGGGAAGTAAAGCAAAGGCAGATATGGCAGGAAAGAGGAGCAGGAAAGCAGCTGATAAAGAGTCTCAAGGATCATGAGATGCAGAGAAAGCCATAACAGACTGTCATCAGCTTTGGAATCAAATAAAAAAGTGGTGTTGGTTATTGGGGGTGATGAGGCTTTGTTTATTTTATTCATTTTATTATAGAAGAAGGGGAGGTGATCTCATCAACAGGAGAGCATGAAAAAGCAAAGAGAAAAAGCCAAAATGAAAAACAGGCAATTTGCCTTTTGGTAGGGTGCTACCTGCCTCCTCTTCTACCTCTCCTTAGTTTGCACGTATTGCCTTGCACTTTATTTCTGTCACAACAAATATCTAAAACCCGTGTTTCACCTCACTCACTCTTCTTGTCGCAGTAGAATCCAATGAGCAGGGTAGTTCTAGGGTGAGATACCGGTTAAAATGAGGTTTTATAGTTTACAAATTTTTATAGTTTACACAAATTTTATTCAATTAGTAAGAATTTTAGTTCTATCTAAATTATTATTCGGTCTTACATAAATTCTTACTAAAATAATAAAAATTTATTTATGGTCGCATTTTAAGCGTATCCTAAGGTACCTTACCTTAGCATCTCCCAATGAGTAGATTCGGTGCGAAAGATAATCATATATATTTTAAAAAATTCGAATTTGAGTATCTCTATGTGCATTGTTAAAAGGGTTTAAAAAATTATGAAAGATACTATCATATGAATAGAAATTATCTGTTGCCCTTTCTATGTCCTTGTACTAAAAATTAGATTTAAGGTTAGTTTTGGATTAGAGTTTAGAGAATTAAGGGTGTAATGTATATTTTAAGATTTATGGTTTAGGAGTTAAAATTTAAAATTATAGTTTAAAATTTAATTTTTTAAATGTTGAGGCATAAAAAATAAAAGAGAATTTTTGTCCCTATAATATAATCACACCAACGTAATAAAAACAACACTTCTCGTCACAATAAAATTAGGATAAACTATATTATTAGTCCTTGATATTTTAGAGCACTTATAATATGGTCATCAAATTTTCAAAATTACAATACAATCATTAATCATCTAATTCGCTTTCATTGCGATCTCTTTAGTCAGCTTAAAGAGTGTGTACTATGAAGAAAATTGGATCAGTTTAAGTTGAAGTTTGTTTAAAGAGTTTTTTATTTGTATTCTCTATCAATGATCTAAGTTCGCACCCCTTAAATTTTTGTAATTTCACACCCTTTAAATTTATAATATTACTCTCTAACGGTCCACACTTTTTGACATAAAATCATGCGTCCGTTCTGAACGTTAGTTTATCACCATTCACCAACGCAAGCAAGTGTGGGGAAATATACTTTGGGGACTATGTGCAGAAGGTTATTGCACACAATTGTTGGGAAATAATAAACATGTAACCTTAATTTTTAACCCCTAATGAAGGGATAATCAAAAGCAACCCCTCTCGAAGATTATAGAGAGTAATATTCAACTTAAGAATTTGATTTAAGCAAAAATTAAAGATGGAAAAGTTCACGTTCAGCTGGTGAAGAGAGGGAGAAAAAAGATCGAACATGTCTAGATGGAAGGAAAATAAAAGAAAATAGAAGAAGAAGGGAAAAAGTGGGGAAATTTTAATTTTTTAAGGTTAATATGTCACATCAGTTATTTTTAACAGTAGTTGGCAATAATGACCGTAATGAAAGCGAATTTAAAGTTTAGTGATTATACTGTAAGTTTTAAAAGTTAGTAACTATATTGCAAGCATTCTAAAAGTCTAGGGATTACCACTGTAGTTTACCCATAAATAATATAAATATTGCATCATATTTATGTTTTTAATTAGATTAAATATAATAATATATTTTATTATTTATTAATAATTTAATTTCAATTGGGAGATCCTTTTTTGCCAAGAGTCGGGCGGAAGAGATTATTCAAGATTTGAAAATAAAATTCGATATCAACAAAGATTTAGCGACAGAAATTATTTGTCACTGCATCAATGATTTATGTAACAAGGAGATTGAATGGTTTATTTTGGATTATATTTATATTTTAGAATAAAGGGTAAATAATCTTATTAATCATTAAATTATTGGGTGTGTTCTGTTTAGATCATTTAAAAATAATAAAAGCTAGCCATTAACTTATAAACAGGGGTGAACGTTTGATCGAGTCGAGTTAAAATTTTTTTGAGTTATTCGAGTTGACGTGTCATATTTTACAACTCAAGCTTTATTTAAAATTTTTTCAATTCGAGTCGATTTTTCGAGTTTCTATACAAATCTAATTGTAATTATTTATCATGTTATAGTGCAATTTGAATCCAAATTTAACGACTTTCTCTAATCATATAAGATATGCATATATATTTTTTCATATGTAGCATATATTTCTTCATTTTTTATATCGGTAAATATATACTAGAAAAAAAAATTGAGGGGCTTAACTCAAACTTAAAAATCAATCCACTAATTATTAAAAATTACAAGTTATTTGAATTTCCATTTTACAACTTAAACTTTATTTGAATTTTTTTTCGAGACGAGTCAAGTTTATGAAATTTCGAGTTGAGTCAAAATGAGTCGAGTTTTTTTTACTCGAGTCGAGTTTTGTTCACCCATACTTACAAGATTGTCACTCGAGAAATTACTGAAGCTGTGAAGGTAAAAGATGATGGTATTAAGCGTGAGCTCATGCTACTCCCCTCCGATACAACTCTGGTTATAGAAAGTCGTTTAAATTAGAATCAATTAGTATCATAGTATTATAAATTTTTACAATTAAATCAAACAGAAATTTGAATAACTTGATTAAAAAAATAAAAATTAAATTTAAATTATAAAATAAGACTCGACAACTTAACTAATTCAAAAGATATTAATTCAACAGGATCGAATACACACCCTTGTTCCTCCCGGATCCATACGAGACTATCAACCCAACTAAAAGTAACTCAAAAGACGATGTGATCCAATGGTTCAAGACGAAAGTTCAGCTTTTCTAGATAAAGCCAACAACTATGTACAATACAAACAAATGACGGATGGTGTAATTTGGGATGAAATTAGAATCTTTAAAGATTTGGGGATTAATTTAGAATGAAAATTATAATTTAAAAGTAAAATTGAAATTTTGATAAAAAGGTAAATATTTGTAAAATTGAAATATTTAAAAAAAATTGGACCAGTTAAAAATAAGGGTTGTAGTTTGAGAATGTGTGGGCAATTAACTCACTTTTTATAAGCATAATGCCAAAAATATTTAATGTTTGACTGAATAGTCACCTTGTTTATCTTCTTTTTTTTGAAGTAATTTAATCTTTAACGTTTTATCTTAGATTAAAATAGCCTTTATAGGGCAAATTATGTAAATCATCTTCGAACTTTACTCTTAAACCTATTTTGTTCACTGAAGTATCAAAACATTCAATTTACTCATTGAAGTTTAGACATTGAACGTTTTTTGTCACTAAATTTTAGACATTTAACGTTTTTGTCACTATTAAACCTCAAACAATCATAGATGATGATCGTTCAGTCCCAAATTTCACCAGTCACTTCGCTTCGACCCCCTAAGTATGAATTCGACCTCCATCTTGTCGAAAAGTACTAAGAAGTTCATAACTTAGCCAAAAACCTTATGGTTTCTCTTTCATCGATCTCCCTCTCTGTCGTTGTATGGAGCCCAATTCTTAGTATGTTGTTTCTCTCGTGCCGATAAAATTTTTCATCGTACGAATTTTTGGAAAACTTTCTCTGTTCACCGGTAAATAGACGTTGTCAAAAAATTAACGAAGGTGTGTAATTTTACAATATGTTAGGATTATTGAATTATTTAAGTTTAATGATGAGATTAAAACTTTTAATAGATTTACAATATTTTAGGATTATTGAATTATTTAAGTAATTTGGACCATTTTGTAAAATTGGTTAATTAATGATAGTGACCTTGAAGAATTCAGAAGTGGTGATTAGGAAATAGGAAGAGTCCAAAAAAAGTTTATATGTCAGAATCTTCTGGCATTTTCACTTTATTAATAAAAAAATAAAACATCAGATTCAACGTTTCAATTTTTTATTAGTTTTCACGAAATAATGTCTTGATTTGATTTGATGTTGATGTTATGAAAAAGACGAGTAGAGAGGTCTAGTGAGATTGAAAAAAAAAATCAGTACTCCGTATTTTTCAATGTCGTTCGAGGTTTCTTTAAGGGAGTTTTTATTTTATTTTATTTTCTCTAATAATATTTAAAGTTTTCAAATTAAAAATCTTAAATAATTTTAATAATATTTAAAGGTTTTTTTAAGGGAGTTTTTTTAAGGAAGCACATTTGGTAGGTTGATCAATTTGTTTATCTTTGTTCTCCTTAGAGATATAAAAAGTTGACCCGACCTGTAAAACTGACTGAAACCGACTTCAGTCAGAATTGTTTGTGACTTGAGGTGGTGGCGATCCGAAATCGATTCGAGTCTGAACTGGTGTTGACCTAAACCCGAGTTGGACCTGAAAAAATTAGATCTGAACCCGACCTGCACCCGATCTGAGAACGACCTGAACCCGAATTCAACCTGATAATGTGATAACCGAACCCGACCTGCATCTGACCTGATATGAACCCAAACTTGAGATTAACCTGATAAATAACTGATATTACCTGACTTCTTATCAACCTGACCTGTTATGAACTTCATCTGTAATTGACTCAACCTGTAAATGATCTAACTTGTTATTGAACTAATATGATATTTACATGACTTGTAATAACTAATGTCTAATAAATTATAATTGATTAAGTTGTGAGATTATGAATTTATTATATTATAATGTGACAAATACATCTTCACAAATTAATGTACATGTTTAACTATGATCATTAAATTAATATGTTTATTTTTATATTTATAAATTATAGTATATAAAAATATAAAATTTTTATTAAATTAATAACCTAAGATCAATAAATTTAAAACAAATTATTCAAAATTTAAATCAATTTGTTAATTATGGTTATTAAATTAATAAATTTACTTTATATATTAAATTTGATCATTATATTAAATAGTTTAGTTATAACTATTAAATTAATTATATTAAATGAGTGATTTATTTATTAAGGGTTTGAAAGAAAAAAAACTAAAGCATTGGAGGGAAGAATTACTAATCAGCCTGCCCTTGCATCCCGCCACCAATTGAGGGATTGGAGGGAATCTGCCCACCCTTTTTTTTAGGTAGCATTCTTTTAAGTCCCAATTTTAGTATTCTTTTATTTACATCTTAGGTTCTTCTATTTTTAGGTAGCATTCTTTTAAGTCCCAATTTTGCATGCAAAGTTTAATTTCCATTCAATCAAATTCAAATTTTAGTATTCATGTCTTAGATTTAGATCCTCATGTTGCGTGCAAAAGTGATGCGCAAATTGTGTGCAAGTATACACGGTGCCAAGTTATAGTACTTAAGATATCGTCTCCATAGAGATTGTGACAACCTTCGGAATTCACCTTTATGCACAAGATAAAAAGTAAAAACACAAATATTGAGAGTTGTTTGGATTAAAACTAAAGCAAATAAAGTAAATTGAGAAATCAGAGTGAGAGGATGGGCCGGTATTGGAATGCTTCATAGTGTGGAGATTTGATGCACTGCCTCGGCACAATTTTGCAGATCAACTTAACAACTTTCGGTAGTTGTTGAGTGTGCAAAAGTTCTATTATTTACCCCTTATTTAACCCATATTTCTGCTGCATTCAAGCATAATTCATTGCATTTAGGTTAGATTTCAGTTATACATCACAAATATATTAAATGACACAGTTTCTACTGAAATTGGTTGTCTTTGCAGGTAGCTGCTGTAGCAGATGGAGAAGCAGGCGATGGGCAGTGATACAGCAAAGCTGAAACTGGAATGCATACGAGGAGGACGATGCTGCCATGGCCGCTGCCGTGGCAGCCAAGGACGACAACAATGTTGAGGAGAAGAAGCAGAGTGGGCCTCGACAGAAAGAGAAAATTATGTCGGTCTGTCGTTGAATACCCTTATATTTTTCCAAGCCCTAGATCAGAATGAAGGCCAAGCCCAAAGTTCAAGGAAGAAAACTCCAAGCAAGAAGGAAGGACGAATTAAAGACTTATGTTCTGAAGATTTAGTCTTTAATAGAGTTGTACTTTAATTTAAACTTGTATTCTTGCCATATTAGAAAACTTGAACCCAAGGCCTATATAAAGGCATGTAATTCGACCTAGGAGAGGACATCATCTATCTCTAGCCTTCTTCCCAAGACCCTAGCCGTTTTCCCCTTCTCAACATGTTCTAAACTTCCCCTAGGGCTACAAGTTGATTTGTAAAGTAGTTGCAAGGATTGCTTTTGTTTTAAGAATTTTCTGTTCAATAAAATAAACTTCAAGTTCGCTTATTCTGGTTTTCAACATTTTGCAAGAGTATCGGGAGAGCATTGTGAGGTTATCTATTTACTTAATATCGGGAGAGTTAAGTATACGAAAGGAATAAGTGCGGGTTCTCTAGTTTATAGTTGAACTATCTCGAACCTAGGGATAGGACGAGGTTAAGTGGCTAAGGAAGAATTCAATAACATCGGTGTTCATCCTTCGATTCGCGCCGGGAGGTATCATCAAAGACGTGTTCATCGACAGACTTGGACTTAGGGATAGGCCAAGGCACAACATGGATTCTTGCCAAGCTTGAAGTACAGAGTTGTGTGATCGCTGCCGCGACTATCAACAGACCGCTGCCGCGACGGGTGCTGCCGCGACAGGGACGACGACAGAACATATATTCTCAAACTTTGCAATACCTACACTATTGAGCAATTCAATACCAACCCATTCTCTTTATCTTGATCACTTTAATCTTATATTCCAGTTCTCTTTATTATTTTCGTGATAACAATTTAAACTATTCTTTTTACCTTCGTGCAGTAATCCAAGGTGAAGCTATTAGCCCAGTCCCTGTGGAGACGATATCTAATACCTCTGTATCACTTTACTACTTGCGTCGTGTACACTTGCACTATATTGCGATAGACTCTTTTACACGCAACAAGTTTTTAGCGCCGTTGCCGGGGACTGGAAACATAACTTTACCCTACCTTTTACTGCATTCTTTTTATTTTTCTGTTTTATTTTGGATTGTTCAACATGTGTTTTTCACAAGGTTTCTTGTTTATGCGCAGATCGAGACGAGGAAAGGAACCCGAGTATCCATTAGATCCTGAAATAGAACGTTCGTGCAATCTTAGGAACCGACTCCGCTTCGTACTAGCAAGAAACGAATACCTTGAAAAACAATTAGAGGCCATGAACAACCAAAGGAATCCCCAGGATAATAACAATCCTGCTGGAGATGGAGGGAACGATCCACTTGTCGACCCTCCTACCGCTACCGCACGCCGGTCATGCCGAGACTACGTGCTCAATGATCATGTAGAACTAGAGACAACCCTGCCAGACATAGATGTTGACAACTTTGAGCTGAAACCTGTTATGTTCAGCATGACCAACAACGCTGGCCAATTTAGTGGTGCTGCTACAGAGGATGCTAGGGAGCATCTGAAGACGTTCCAGGAAATCTGTGGTTTGTTTAGACTACCAGGAGTTAATCCGGAGATACTGAGGCTTCGGTTATTTCCTCATTCATTGAGGGACAGGGCAAAGACTTGGTGGAATAAACTAACGCCGGGTTCAATTCGAACTTGGGCAGATTTAACTCGTAAATTTTTGTCTCGTTTTAATCCTTTACACTTATATGAGCGATTACGTAACGAAATTGCTACTTTTCAACAAGAAGACGACGAGCCAATGCACGAGGCCTGAGACAGATTTACCACTCTGCTAAGGAATTGCCCGATGCATGGATTCCCCGTTTAGAACCAGGTAACTAAATTCTATAATCCTGCCAATTTACAAACTCGTATAAGAATTGATTCAGCAACAAACAGATTACTGCTGGACAAAGACCCAGATGAGGCAATGGCAGTATTGAAAAATCTGGCGAAGAATGACGAACAATTTCCTATAACAAGAAGAGGGGGTAAACGAGTTCTAGTTGTAAAAGATTATGAGGCCGGCAGTTCGTTAAAATCACATGCGGCATATCTCACTAAGGCAATGAAAAAGCTCTTGAAAGAAGATTCACAGCCTGTCTACTCTGCTGAAGAGGTATGCGAAACTTGTGAAGGAAATCACAGTTCGGAGTAATGTCCATTACAATTAGAAGAATGGATATATGTTGGGAACTATAATAAGCAGAACTATAACTCCAACAACTACAATCCCAACTAGAGAAAGGATCCCAAGTTCTCTTAGAGCAATCCTAATAATGCCCTAAATCCTTAAGCATAGAATACACAGAACCAGGGAGGACCTAGATTGCTGACTCGGGAGCAACAGCAGCAGCAGCAACAACAACCACCAGCTGCCACAACTAGTATACTGGAACAGACTTTGGCTACATTTATGTCTCAAATAGGAACCTACATTGAGAACATGAATCACTTTGTCAATAAGACAGAGACATTCATGGATAAAACAGAGATGCGGATGACTAATCATGAAGCTACTCTAAAATCATTGGAGACACAGATGGGTCAGGTTTCCCATCATATTAAACCAAGGCATAATGGAGGATTTCCTAGCAATACTGAAAACGCTAGACAGCCCACACATGAGTAGTGTAAAGCTATCACTACTAGGAGTGGGAAGAAACTACCAGGGCCAGAGAAGGAAGCTGAATCAGTTAAGAAACCAGCCTTGGAGTCGACTATCGAGGAAGCTTCCCCGACAGGTAACAAACAGCCTGCTGCCGATGAGCCTGTCACGACATCAGAAGGGACAGAGGAGAAAGATGATGAACCAAAACCTCCTCAAATCCGAATGCAGTGGGAAGGACGTATTGCTGATTATCGTCCTCCACCTCCTTTTCCTTAGCGGTTACAGAAATTGAAACAGGAATCCCAACTTATGAAAATTTATGATATTTTTAAGCAGGTCCATATCAACATTCCGCTGTTAGAAGCCATAAAGGAGATGTCTGGTTATGCCAAATTCCTCAAGGATGTCATGTCGAAGAAATCCAAACTTGGGAAATTTGAAACGGTTAAGATGACAGAAGGATGCATGAGTATTCTGCACAAGCATCCACCTCAAAAGAAGAAGGATCCTGGGAGTTTCATCATACCATGCGTAATCGGAGACAAATTTGTGGCTAAGGCACTTTGTGATCTTGGTGCTAGTATAAATTTAATGCCCAAATCTGTTTTTCAGAAATTAGGTATTGGAAAAGCTCGACCCACAACAGTATTACTGCAGCTGGCAGACCGCTCTTACGTTCATCCAGAAGGAAAAATTGAAGATATTCTGGTAAGGGTGGATAAGTTTATTTTTCCTACTGACTTTCTTGTCTTAGATTGTGAAGCAGATGAAAATGCACCAATCATCCTGGGGCGACCCTTCTTAGCCACAAGAAGATCACTGATTGATGTGGAAAAAAGAGAACTCACCATGAGAGTGAACGATCAAGAAATCAAGTTGAATGTTCTCCAAGCAATGAAACATGCTGATGCATAAGAAGAATGCAAGGTTATCACTAAAGTTACCCTTGACCAACCCTGCATCAGGTCGGGCTGCCACGACATAAAAATTGGTCACTGCCTCGGCAGCCACTTAGAAAACTGTCATGACAGCACTGATGACAGCAGCTCCCCAGAATCTGATACTGAAGATCCAGAGGAGGTAAATTGGATAGGCAATCGTCCAGGTAAGTTGTTCGAGCCCTTAAACTATACCTCGAATAACCATATAATTCAAAAGCCATCAACTGTTGAGCCCCTTGTTATAGATCTTAAGCCCCTGCCAGGGCAGCTAAAATATGTTTTCCTTGGTTTAAATGATACGTTGCCCGTAATCATCTCTTCCAAGTTGATGCAGGAACATTAGCTGATAGGGATGCTGCAGCAGCACAAGAAGGCTATTGGATGGACGATAGCTGATATCCAAGGCATCAGTCCGGCATTATGCATGCATAAAATTCTTTTAGAGGATGATCATAAGCCGACCATTGATGCACAAAGACGTCTGAACCATGCTATGCAAGAAGTAATGCGTAAAGAGATAATCAAATGGCTAGATGCTGGAATAATCTACGCCATCTCGGATAGCAAGTGGGTGAGCTCGGTGCAGTGCGTTCCCAAGAAAGGAGGAATAATCGTGGTAACCAACGAAGAGAACGAGCTAATCCCAACCAGGAAGGTGACCGGTTGGAGGGTTTGTATGGACTACCAGAAGCTTAATAAAGCTACCCGGAAGGACCACTTCCCCTTACCCTTTATTGATCAAATGCTTGATAGATTAGCGTGTAAACCTTACTATTGTTTTCTTGATGGTTACTCAGGTTACAATCAAATAGCCATCGCACCGGAATATTAAGAAAAGACGACGTTCACATGCCCTTACGGAACTTATGCTTTTCAGAGAATGCCATTTGGACTTTGTAATGCACTAGCCACCTTTCAAAGGTGCATGATGGCAATATTCTCCGATATGGTGGAGAATTTCCTAGAAATATTTATGGATGATTTTTCAGTCTTTGGAGACAACTTTGAAAGCTGCCTAGGCAACCTATAGAAGGTGCTCGAGAGATGTGAAAAAGAAAACTTGGTATTGAACTGGGAAAAGTGTCACTTCATGGTGGATGAAGGGATAGTCCTTGGCCATAAAATTAGCTGTCGTGGCATAGAAGTCGACAGAGCTAAAATAGAAGTGATCGAAAAGCTGCCGCCACCCACCACAGTCAAGGGAATCAGAAGTTTCTTAGGACATGCTGGTTTTTACCGAAGGTTCTTTGCAAACTTTTCAAAGATCACCAAGCCCTTATGCCATCTTCTGGAGCAGAACCGTCCCTTCGACTTTAATGTTGAATGTACTGAGGCATTCAAGGTTCTGAAAGAAAAGCTGGTAACAGCCCCAATAATACAGCCACTAGATTGGACACTGCCATTTGAGATCATGTGTGATGCTAGTGACTATGCTGTCGAGGCAGCACTTAGGCAGAGGAAAGACAAACTTTTTCATGTCATATACTATGCCAGCAAAACACTGAACGACGGCCAAGTGAACTACACCACACAGAGAAGGAACTATTAGTTGTGGTATTCTCCATTGACAAGTTCCGCTCTTATATACTGGGAACGAAGGTCATAGTCCATACAGACCACTTTGCATTGACGTATCTATTCACCAAAAAGGATGCAAAGCCTCGACTGATACGTTGGATTCTGCTACTGCAAGAGTTCGACCTTGAAATCAGGGACAAAAAAGGAACAGAGAATCAAGTTGTATATCACTTGTCAAGGTTGGAGAAGGGAAAGAGTCTACCGGCAGACAAGACACACATACTGGAGACCTTCCCTGATGAGCAACTGTTTGCTGCCACAATCACTGCCGCGACAGCAATGGCGGCAGCTAAGTCTTTTGAACTCCCCTGGTATGTTGATTTCGTTAATTATTTAGTTAGCGGAATAACTCCTCCTGACCTTAATTATCAAGCTAGGAAGAGGTTCCAAAATGATGTTAAGCATTATTATTGGGACGAACCTCTTCTTTTCAAAATTTTTGCAGATCAGGTTATAAGGAGATGTGTGCCACAAGATGAACAAGAAGATATACTACATCACTGTCATGCTTCATAGTATGAAGGACACTTAGGAGGTAACAAAACTGCTGCCAAGGTTTTGCAGTCGGGATTTTATTGGCCGTCACTGTACAAGGATGCCTAAATATTCTACAAGAACTGTGACAAGTTTCAACGGACTGGAAACATCTAAAATATTCTTGAAGTCGAGATCTTTGACGTTTGGGGGATAGATTTTATGGGACCATTCCCAACTTCATGTGGAAACTTATATATCCTCCCAGTAGTGGATTATGTGTCCAAGTGGGTTGAAGTGATCGCTACTCAGAAAAATGATGCCAAGACGGTTCAAAGGTTTTTGCATAAAAACATTTTTTCCAGATTCGGCATCTCTAAGGCGATCATCAGTGATGAAGGGAGGCATTTTGACAACAGGGTTATAGCTGCTGCTTTGAAAAAGTATGGTGTAAAACATCGGATTGCAACAACATACCACCCTCAAACCAATGGACAGGCTGAAATATCCAATAGAGAGGTCAAGAACATTCTTGAAAAGATGGTTAAGCCAACTAGGAAGGATTGGTCTCTACACCTCAATGATGCATTATGAGCCTACATGACAACATTCAAAACTCCAATGGGAATGTCACCCTATCGGCTGATTTATGAGAAAATGTGCCATTTACCTGTCGAGATTGAGCACAGAGCATACTGGGCCATCAAGGCAGTTAATATGGACTTGGAAAAAATAGGGCAGAAAAGGCTACTTGATTTGAACGAAATTGAAGAAATTCGAACAATGGCCTATGACAACGTAAGAATATACAAGGACAAGACCAAGAAGTGGCATGACAAGAAGTTGCTGTCACGACAGTTCTGCCTAGGGCAGCTTGTGTTTCTATTTAACTCTAGGTTGAAACTCTTCCCAGGGAAGATGAAATCTAGATGGTTTGGCCCATTCCAAGTGGTACAAGTTTTTCCCCATGGTGCCATCACGATCAGATCTTTAAAAGACAGACACCACAAAGTCAATGGACAATGATTAAGCATTATCAGGGGACTGAAGCCCCAAGAATGCAGGAAGTGGTTACCTTAGGAGATGCTCCACCTGGCATCCCTAATTTAACCTAAATTTTATTTTTATTTATTTTTATTAATTATTAATTATATATATTAGGAAATTAGAATTATTTTATTTTTAGGAAATAACGCCTTTTATTTTCATTATTTTTAGGAAATAATGGAGACAAGAAGAAGAAGAGAAGTGAATTCAGCCCACCATCCTTCCATCAGCTCAAAAAGCCCAACTTTGGAGCCTGTCGTTACAGCTGCCGCGACAAACACGGAAAATCCAACATGTCGACACGCTGTCGCGGCAGACACGCAAACGCGTAATAGACGCGCAGCAGACACGGAAACGCGTGACAGACGCGTCAAAAACTGCGTAACAGTTGGTCCCGTTATTCGCGCCTGCCGTTACAGCTCCAACGGGCAGCAAACTCTCCCCCTATATAAACCCCGTTTTACTATTCATTTTCACTCACTTCTACTCCTCCTACTTGTTTTCTCTAGAATTTTTACTTGCTTTCAGAAACACCCACAGAAGTGCTGCTTCAGGCTCTGCCTCGGCAGCATCAACCCCATGATCCTTCCAGATTCGTGACATGTGGGAGGAGAAAGGCTTTATTTACACTTCCAAGAAGGGGAACCTGGGACTGCAACCATTCTTAGCTAGGAAAATCAAAGCCCTGCAGTGGTAGATATTCACAAAACAGACAGAGGAGATGAATGTATCCTTTGTCCTAGATTTTTATGCTGCCATCGGCAGTAGGAACGCGACAACAGTCACAGTCAGAGAAGAGAGGTGCCCTTCGAACCAGAATATATCAACACTCTCTACGGATTTTATGTGAGCAGAAACGAAGATGGCCACCAGCAATTTCTTGAAAGTCTCGGGCCTGCCGACTATGACGCTGTGATGGCAGAGCTCACAGACGAAGGTACCCAGTGGAACACTGATCCGAAAAAACCCAAGGACGGTGAAGAGAGTCCAACTCACCTCGGAGGCCAAACTGTTGAACGCCTTCATCAAAAAGCGAATTATGCCATCCTCGCACAATACAACCGTAGACCAACCCAAGTTAGCCCTCATTCATTCTATATTAAATGAGAGGCTAATTAACGTTGGCAGATACATCCGGGAGAGTATATTGGAATGTGCACACCGGCCGACAGGACCACTCTTCTTCCCCTATCTCATCACTGCCCTCTGCTGCAGCCATCATGTACCAGAAGCTGCCACTGATTTACGAGTCCAAGGGAAGGGTTGGACTGAGAGAAATATACTCAGCTTGATGGAACTCAATGCTGCCACACCGTTGTCGTCTTTCGACCCTACTGCCACAACAACAGAGCCGACAGAACCAACCGACACTGAGCCTGCTGCACAGAATCCAGGAAGCCTACAACAGCAGCACCTCCAGCCGACACCTCCTTCCAGATCCTTGCTGCCATACAAAAAATGAAGTAACGACAGCTCGGCCTCATGAGTTTCATCCGAGATTTCACGGTACATTTCATCCATACTTCTTTAAATTTCCCTGATGCTGTATTCGTTGCCTTTCCAAACCAATATTTTGCTGCCACCACCCCTGCCCATACCCCTACACCTGCTGCCACGCCCAAGACGCCATGTGCAGCGTCCACACCGACCCCTGCCACAACAGCTGCAGGCAGCAGCCACGTAGCCGACACCTCTTCATGAGGAACCAAGAGAAGAATGCATTCAGAAGAACTCGATGCCTATATAGCAGGTTTCTGCTCTTCTTCAATTTGGGAGGAAACCGACGGCGAACCCTCTATTAAGAAAAATTTGTCCAAGGAGTTCACACTAGTAAAGTGGCAGAAAACAATGGCAGACAAGAATAAGGAAGATAGCGGCAGTAGCAGCAGCAGCTCCGAGGTTCAGGTAGTGGAGAAACCTCCTCACATCTCCCCTACCCATATTCAACCTCCAAGGGAGGCCAAAACGAAAAATACCTCTGCCTGCCCCATCCGCCAGCCAGCCAAGAAGGTCCCTGCCCCCGACAAATCCGACTGAGCAGCAGCAGCGACGACAACACCTAAATTTTAAGTTTCTTATCTTATTTTGTTGTCTGCCTTTTTTTATATATTTTGTGATGTATTTTGTTTCTTTCATATGTCATTTGCATTGAGGGCAATGCAACCCTCGAGTTTGGGGGTGACATCCCTCCATTAATAGAGTCTTATTAAGTTTAAAAATTGTGTCTTTTACTTAGTTTATTTTGGCTCAAAAAATATAAAATTTTTGGCTTAAGTCTTTGAACTGAACTTACCTGCCACGATAGCTTATGTCGTGACAGTGCCTTTAGGATAGTTTTAGGAGCAGTTTAGAGCCTTTCTATAGTTCTGAAACTTAATCACTATTTGTGACTGTTATTCTGCCTAGAACTCTACTAGTAAACTAGAATAGGAAGCTTAGCACTTGAATAGCCCCTAGAGGTGCCTAACACTGGCTCTAGGAAAAGAAGTTAAGAAAAATAGACTCAATACACCTAGAGGTGCCAGAAACCGACTCTAGGAAGTTAGCTAGAGGTGCCCGAAATCGACTCTAGTCAAACTTAAGCTTGAGAAAATAAAATCGAGTCTGAATAAAAACTAAAGGAGCCTAAGAATTGCCTCCAAAAAGATGAAATTTGGCATAAAAATTCAAGTTAGAGGCTTAACTATTCTAGTGAAACTAAGGGAGTCTTGGAATATAATTGTTCACAAAGCATGCACACACTACACGAGAATTATAGCAAGGTTCCGAATGAATCCTGAATTATCCAACAAGGTGTTGCTTACAATAAGGAATGAATGGTAGGTAAGGGAAAGTTCATTGTTTCAAGCCAAACAAAAATATTTTTTTTTCTTTTAGGCCTGAATTGCTTGAGGGCAAGCAAAAACTTGAGTTTGGGGGTGTGTTGAGTGTGTAAAAGTTCTATTATTTACCCCTTATTTAACCCATATTTTTGCTGCATTCAAGCATAATTCATTGCATTTAGGTTAAATTTCAGTTATAGAACACAAATATATTAAATGGCATAATTTCTACTGAAATTGGTTGTCTTTGCAGGTAGCTGCTGTAGCAGATGGAGAAGCAGGCGATGGGCAGTGATGCAACAAAGCTGGAACTGGAATGCATACGAGGAGGATGAAGCTGCCATAGCCGCTGTCGTGGCAGCCAAGGACGACAACAATGTTAAGGAGAAGAAGCGAAGTGGGCCTCGACAGAAAGAGAAAATTATGCCGGTCTATCGTTGAATACCCTTATATTTTTCCAAGCCCTAGATCAGAATGAAGGCCAAGCCCAAAGTTCAAGGAAGAAAACTCCAAGAAAGAAGGAATGACAAATTAAAGACTTATGTTCTGAAGATTTAGTCTTTAATAGAGTTGTACTTTAATTTAAACTTGTATTCTTGCCGTATTAGAAAACTTGAACCCAAGGCCTATATAAAGGCATGTAATTCGACCTAGGAGAGGACATCATCTATCTCTAGCCTTCTTCCCCAAACCCTAGCCATTTTCCCCTTCTCAACATGTTCTAAACTTCCCTTAGGGCTACGGGTTGATTTGTAAAGTAGTTGCAAGGATTGCTTTTGTTTTAGGAATTTTCTGTTCAATAAAATAAACTTCAAGTTCGCTTATTCTGTTTTTCAACATCTTGCAAGAGTATCGGGAGAGCATTGTGAGGTTATCTATTTACTTAATATCGGGAGAGTTAAGTATACGAAAGGAATAAGTGCGGGTTCTCTAGTTTATAGTTGAACTATCTCGGACCTAGCGATAGGACGAGGTTAAGTGGCTAAGGAAGAATTAAATACATCGGTGTTCATCCTTCGAATCACGCCGGGAGGTATCATCAAAGACGTGTTCATCGACAGACTTGGACCTAGGGATAGGCCAAGGCACATCAGGGATTCTTGCCAAGCTTAAAGTACAGAGTTGTATGATCGTTGCCGTGACTATCAACAGACCGCTGCGGCGACGGGTGCTGCCGCGACAGGGATGACGACATAATTGATATTCCCAGACTTTGCAATACCTACACTACTGAGCAATTCAATACCGGCCCATTCTCTCTATCTTGATTACTTTAATCTTATATTCCAGTTCTCTTTATTATTTTCGTGACAACAATTTAAACTATTCTTTTTTACCTTCGTGTAGTAATCCAAGGTGAAGCTATTAGCCCAGTCCCTGTGGAGACGATATCCGATACCTCCGTATCACTTTACTACTTGCGTCGTGTACACTTGCACTACATTGCGATAGACTCTTTGACACGCAACAATAGCCGCCCATGAGTATGCCTCGGCAGAGACCAATGCGATTGCCTGGGCAGTTAAGCGATGATTCAAGGTTTGCCAAGGCTCCCTTCAATGACTTCCTCTTATCCCTAAGCTTGAAGTACTATTAGTGAACACGTCTTAGATGATACCTCCCGGCGTGAATCTAAGGATGAACACCAACCGATTATGAAGCCTCTCTTAGCCGATGAACTTCTAACTTGTCCCTAAGTCGAAGTAGCTTTACCCTATGGTTGGATGAAACCATGTTTACTCGTTTCGTGAGTTCAACTCTCCCGATATTGAACAAATAGATTGATGCCCTCTTCTCTCCCGATAAAGATTGCAACAATGAAGAACCAAGAGTAAACAAACATTGAATTTTATTGCAAAAACTGAAAACCTAAATGAATACAAGCAAAACTCTCACAACTACTAGGTAACCAACTCTTAGCCCTAGGGAAGGTTTAGAACATAATGGAGGATGGCGGCACAAGAGTTTTTTGACAAGAAGGAGTTTTCTCTCTAATCTCCCTTGTTCTTCTCCTTCAAGTTGATTACACATATATAGGGGAGGAGCCTAGGTCTAAGTCGGTTTAGGGCAGGAATCCTAGTTAGAATCTAATTATAATTCATTAAAAGAACAAATCTAACATTAAATCTTCTTAGATTCCCGTTTGACTTTGAACGTGGCTTCACTTTTTCTGTTGGGCTCCAATGTACGTGCAAGTGGTCTCCAAAAATCGGGCTTGATGAGCTCTTTCAGTCGCAAACCACTTTACATATTTCCACCCTTCCTCGAGTTGTTGTCTTGGCGACACATTGTTGACTGCCTCGACAGAGGTGTGGATTGGTGTGCAGGGGTTGGCACAGCTCTTCATTCTGGGCCTCTCCTCCTCGACCAACTCTCTAGATGATCCAACAACTTCCTCCATCAGTTTCCAGCTTTTTCCTCTTCTGTCCTCTCTGCTGCCTCGGCGGCATCTGCCTGGGTGGGTACCTACGCATAGAGAGAAAACACACATGAGTAGTATCTTTTATATAAAAACAATTAAGTTTATCAAATAAGGCATAATATCTAATCTATGCAGTTTTGTGTATGTTTTCCTAATAAATGCAACTAAACTATACTTAAGAAAAACAATAATTGAGCTAAAGTAGGGCATAAATATATGACTTTTTCACACTTAACTCCTTATTTTTAGGATTAATTTAATTATCTCATTTTAATAAAATTGATAGGAAATTAGTCTTCCTAATTTGCTACCGGTCTTTTTATTGAATTTAGTTTTTTAATTGTCTTTGATACTTGAAGTATGAATTTAATTTTATTTGAATTCGATTTTAATTAGCTTGCCTAAAGTGAAATAGGAGACGAAGGTATATTTTGGGGTAAATGACTATTGGTAATAGACTAATAAGGTTTATGCACTGCATGTGGTGAGATTACAGATTTATTTGTGGTTAAATTCAAATAATTTAAATTGTTAAATTTTGTTTTTATGGTGTATTGTATATCAAATTTCTTAAATTAATCATTGGACTCTCAAATTTATCCACTTTTAAATTGTCAAATTAGTCCATAATTTCGGGTTTATGCTATATTTTCATGGTAAAATTGTCAACTCGGTCCCTAATTTTGGTTTATGTTATATTTTTATGCTCAAATTGTCAATTTGGTCCCTAATTTAGTTTAGGGTTGAGCCTTACTGTTAATTATTTAGGGTATATGTTGTAGTTTAATGTTATTGGCTTATGAGATTATTTTCTATGGCCTAAGGTTTATGGTTTAGGCCTTAGTGTTAGTGGTTTAGGGTATATGTTGTAGTTTATGGTTATTAATTTATGAGATGAATTTCTATGGCTTAAAGTTTATGGTTTATGATTTAGGGGTTAGTGTTAATGGTTTAGAGTTATGGTGTAGTTTAAGGTAATTGATTTATGTGATGAATTTCTATGGCTCAAACTTTATGGTTAACGATTTAAGGGTTAGTGTTGATGGTTTAGGGTTTATGGTGTAGTTTAAGGCTTAAGGTCTACACTATAATCTATAATATAATATAAATTAAGCTGCCTAATTTGTAGGTTAGGGGTTAATTACCCTTAGGTCCTTCTGTATTTTAAATATTACATTTTAGTTCTAATATTCACTTTTAAGTTTTATTTTATTTCAATTTAGTCACAATTATATATATTTATTTAAAATTATAACATATTTCAACATCCTAAGGATATTTTGGTTCATATTAAACCCTAAAAATTTATTTTATCCGAAATTTACCCACAATTACTATACCGAAGTCTATTTGTACACGGTAAGACCTGACTTGAACTTCAATCGAAACTGATATTCCTTACCTGAATTTTATCTGTCAACGACATGACCTGACCTGAACGTGGCCCGACCTGAAGTCTATTCGAACTTGAATTAACTCGTTAATTAACTGATTCGCACCCGAATCGTTTTTGGCCTGAACTGAAACTTACATGACCTGAAATTAACCTGACCCAAACCCGAAATCAATTTGATTTGAAATCAACCTGATAATGACCCGCATCTGAGTCGACCCAGACCCGACCTGATCCGAGTCGAACAATTAAATTGACCTGACATAACCCGTATCTGATTCGACCTGACCTTGAACTTGAACGATTACCTGATTTCACATCCCTAGTTCTCTCATATAATATTCTCTCAGATCATGGGTTTTAGGCCCACTAAGAGTAGCCCATTTCTTCCCATAGAGTCTCATCTTACCTTCCCTTTTAGGTAGGTTTAGGATTAGGATTAGAATTTGTCAAAAAATTATTTAATGATAAAAAATAATAACATTTGAAATAAAAAAGTCACTAATTTACTCGATCCACAACTAAGATGGTCAAATTATTTGAACCTGATGTGTTTCGACCCAATCGATCTTAAAAAGTCGATATTTTTTAAATTTGGGCTTAGATCAAGTTCTATGAAGGATAAGATCGGGTTAGGTTGGATTTAAGGTGAAATTTTTTACTCGGTATGAGATAGTAGTATTTATCCTTTATATATTTAGAGATAATTGTCATAAAATCTCCTTTATTTTATCCGTTAGCTCTTCCTTATCTTGCCGAATAGAAATAAAAATATTGTATATTTATGTCAGGTTAGAGGCGTAATTTCATCCCAAAATTCAGATCAACCAAAAATCTTACTCAAACTGGATTAAGCCTAGTGGAGGAGTATAATAAACGAGTCAAATTCAATTCGGCTAAAAACCTAACTCATAACCATCCATATTCATAAAAGTAGAGTTCCAGTCATTAGTATTGCTTACGTAACCTAACACATTAACTCACAAAAATGACTAGTAGTTGATTATCACTCACTTGTTATATGGTTTAAAATTTATTTTATACTATCATAATAGAATATTTTAATTTTACAAAGTATGTTTCTTTTAATGTAGAAGGAATTATTATCACATGCCTCATTAAAAATCCTTAATCTTAGTCAAAGGAAAAGAATACACATGATAATAATTAGAGAGTCAAATTACAAGAAAAGACCACAACGAAACGTATTGATCTCTATGTGGGAGTACATAAAATTACAACCGGACAACACAATCCTCATGCAAGATCGTGAGGATCTCATCAGACGATGAAAGGAACTTGTGACAGAGTAAATCACCACTTCTCGGTATCTTCATCATTCCATCAGTCACCATATTACCTTCATGCTGAATGTGCACAATCTGAATCTCCCATTGACGTTGGATAAGCAAATCAATATGGCACACTAGTGTTGAAACGATACCATTTCCGATAACATTATTAACTAATCGAACCGCCTCAAGATTATCAGACTACATTGTAAGTCGGTGTATACCAACAACCTAGGCACTTAATCAACCTTCGTACAAAGTAGGCTTTTTAAATATAATTAAACATCTTTTTACTAATTTTGTTTGAATAATCTAAAAAACTATCGACGGGAATGGAGATAAATTTTCATAAATTTTGATCAACTAAATGTTTAACTAAATTACGTGTTTATTATTAAGGGTAAATTACAAATTTCATCACTCAGCTTTACACTCACTCCTATATTGGTCACTGAACTTTAAAAAATTTCAATTTACTCACTCAACTTTGAGATTGCGTCTTTTTTGTCACTCAACCGTTCCATCGCAAAAGACGTGATGACATGGCATACGGTCTGATGACTCACCAAAACGACATAGTTTTGAGTCCTAATAAAGTCACCAAAAAGGCGTAGTTTTAGATCCTTATAAAAGCCTAAGGAAAATTTTAAAAAAGCCTTTATTTTTTCTCTTTTCTTCTTCCTTTCACTTTCTTTCAATCTATTTAAGTTAATTCAGACTTACCCCATCCGCTTGCTGCAACTGGTCACTACATTGACCACCGTTAGTCGTCGTTAACGACGATCAATGAATCCTAAAAGTTTTCACCCAACCAAGGAGATAAACTTTCACCCTCAAGCGGTCTTGCAAATCACCTCTAGATTCAAAAAGTTTCAGTTAAATTGGTAAACAAAGTCCAGTCGATCCCAATTCCAAACAACAAAAAGAAAATGAAAGCTATGTTTCAACCTTTGAATGGAAACATAACTTACATTCATCTCTAAAACATAAACCAAATTTAAAACCAATATTTAATTTTGATATAACAAATAATCTAAGGACTAAATTGCAAAGTAAATAAATTTTTAAGTAATCAAAATACTTACATTTGACAAGTAAAATTTATACTTAAAATGTTTTGAAGTCAAAACTTAAACCCCATAAAATTTTCCAAGTGTTTCAACGCTAAAATATACAAAATTGCCCAGGCATTTCGAAACACCCAAAAGTGTTTCGATACGTTTTGCCATTGGAAACGTCTGTTTTGATACAAACTATTCTGTTTTGAGACAGGGGTTTCAAAACGGGCTTGCACGTTTCGATACAGCCTTCATATGTGCTTTTTATTTTTAAGTGTTGTTTCGAAACGACTCATACGTGTTTCGATACAAGGGTTAAGTATTTTCAAAATCGAGCATTAAATGAACTAGCCGTTACTTGTCAGAAACGAACTTTTGAAAATTTGGTTAAGTGTTTCGATACACCCCTAGGCTATTTTGAAACACCAATTTACAGTTTCAAAACGTTTTAATCAACTCTTAGCCATTTCGATACGACCCTCTTTTACATTTTACAGTTTCAAATTATTTCGATAAGACCTATAGCTATTTCGATCAGAACAACATTTATGGAGGGAAGAGAGATCCCCAATGGCTCTATTAATGATCTCAACCACCCAAACAGCTAGAAATCAATGAGAATGTATAAAAACAAGTCTTCAAAGCACCTGCAACAACTATTGAACCTTCAAGCAACATCAAAGTATTTATTACGAACCCTTGAGCCTATTAGAGTCAAATTGTGTACCCAACTTGTAAAATTCTCAATTGTTCATCTTCCTTTCAAGTTTGGGGAGTGTTGGTTTGTAATTGGGAAATATATTAGTCTTGTGAGAGATAAATTTCAAATTGTCTTTTGTTCTTTGTAATTGAGAGGCTTGTCATTCAATCTTTGGGTAAAAAGACTGAATTTGTAAAGGTTTCCTCCTTAGCCTAGAAAAGGGAAAGAACAAATTAGTGGAGAGTTTGTTGAAAATCCTTAGTGGGAGCTAAGGTAGTGGATATAGAGCTTGGTTAGAAGCTTGAACCACTATAAGTGCCTTGTTCTTCATTTTTAATTGTTCCTTTTTCTCCATTCATTTTAAAAAGTGCCAATTCACCCCTCTTGGCCATATTGGTTAATTCGATCCACTCAACAATTGGTATCAGAGCCTACCTCTTTGAAGGCTTCACAACCCTAAAAGGAGATCCTAGAAGAGTGTTGATCAATTTCCAAGTCAAGCCATGGCATCTACCTCCGGGCCAAGCATGTACGAGTCACAATCTACCACCAAACCACTATTCTTCAATAGGGATAACTATCCCTATTGGAAGAACCGAATGCGTCTCTTCATCAAATCAAGTGAATACCTCGTATGGGATGTGGTATAAGATGGACCAACCATTCCCATGAAAGAGATGAAGAAGGAAGGTTTGTTCCAAAGTAGAAGGTGGAGATGAGAGATGATTAATGAAAGAAATTGCAAGTGAATGACAAAGCCTTGCGCATGCTATTTTGTGCTCTCAAACCGGAAATCTACTCCAAAGTATCCTCAATCATAAGTGCAAAAGAAGTGTGAGACACTCTTGAAACCACATATGAAGGAACAAACGATGTGAAGGAGACGAAGATCGTGATCCTCAATCTTAGTTACGAGAACTTCATAATAGAAGCCAATGAGACCGTAACGAAGATGTTTGGTCGCTTCTCCATCATCGTCAATGGGTTGAAGGGCTTCGAAGAGATCATCCCCGAAGATAAGTTAGTCTTGAAGCTACTCTACTCTCTTCCCAAATCATGGGATGGAAAGAGAACCACCATCATCGAAACAAAGAATTTGAAGATACTAAAGCTTGATGAACTAGTTGGTTCTCTCCTCACACATGAGATCATAAAGCAAGGGAGAGAAGAAGAGAAGAGAAAAGAAGAAATAAGAGTAGTCAAGCAAGAGGTAGAGAAGAAAAGGCAAGGAGTTGCTCTCAAAGCATCTCTACCAAAAGAGGAGAGCACTTCTAGTAAGGAAGATGCATTTGAAGAATTGGCTATGATAGCCAAACGATTCTCAAGGTTCATGAATTCTAACTGTGGTAGAAAATTTTCAAGAAGAAAAAACTTCAAGAAAAAGAACGGAGAAGAAGAAAAAGATCAACTCATTTGTTATGAGTTTAAGAAGCCGGGTCATATTCACATCGATTGCCCTCAACTAAAGAAGAAGAAGAAGCTCAAGGCTCAAGTAGCAACTTGGAGTTATGAGGAGTCATCATCCGAGGATGAGGAGCATGAAGTGGCCAACCTTTGCCTCATGGCCCTTGAGGAGGAATCTATGGTAAACTTTAACTCATCATATCTTACTTATGATGAATTAAATTGATGCATATGATGAGTTGCAAGAAGTTTATGATGAATTGGTTGAAAAATATAAAGAGTCAATTTTGAAAAATAAGAAAATCATTTATGATTTAAAACTTCAAAATGAATCTTTTTCTAAAACCAATTCCGAATTGGAAAAGAAGGTTTTATACTTGGTAAATCTCATTAATGAACTTAAAAAGAAAAACATAGACCAAGAAAAACTTCTTTCCAATTTCTAAGATTATCACACAAAGGAAGTTGATAATCTCAAAAATTCTCTTACAATTGGGAAACATGCTTTTGAAAAGGGGAATTCTTCAAAAACCCAATATGTTAAGAAAAAACCATTTTACCCCAAACAAAGAGATTTTCAAAAGCAATCTAAAGTTAAAAGAATTAGGAGTGTATGGGTTCCTAAGGAACTCATTGTTTCTAATGATGTAAATGCAATTGCTTCTTGGATTCTTAAGGGGACAAAAAATCAAAGCTTAATCTCTTTGTTTGTAGGAGGAGCAATGCTTCAAGGTGAAAGCTTCAAGTAAGAACACGTGGTACCTTGATTGTGGTTGCTCGAGACACATGATCGGAGACAAGAGTAGATTCTTGGAGCTTAAACCAAAAAGTGGAGGATATATGACATTTGGTGACAACTCCAAAGGCCACATTGAAGGCATAGGCTACATTGGTAATCTCTCATCTACATTCATTGAAATATTTTTATATATCAATGGTCTAAAACATAATCTTTTGAGCATTAGTCAACTTTGTGATAAAGGGTTTAATGTTTATTTTGATAAAAATGGGTGTAAAATTGTGAACATTAAAACAAATAAAATAATGCTCATTGGTCATCGCATAGGAAATATTTATATGGTGCATTTAGATGACATACATTCATCACATGCATGTTTAGTTGCACATGAAGAATGATACATGGTTGTGACATATGAAACTAGGGCATGCTAGCATAAGTGTTTTAGAAAAATTAGTTTCCCAAAATCTAGTTAGAGGTTTACCCAAACTAAAATTTTCATTAGATAAAATATGTGATGCTTTTACTAAAGGTAAACAAAAGAGAACCTCATTTAAACCCATTAATGATGTTTCGACTAGTAGAGTGTTACAATTAATCCATATGAATTTATTTGGGCCTATTAGAACTATGAGCTTGGGTGGTAAGTCATATGCATTTGTATTGGTAGATTACTTTTCTATATGCACTTGGGTTCTATTCTTAAGTACTAAGGATGAGGCTTTAGAAAATTTTATCACATTTACAAAAATTACCCAAAATGATCTTGATCTTAAAATTTCACATATTAGAAGTGATCATGGAACCAAATTTCAAAATTTGGGTTTTGAAGATTTTTGTAATGAAAATGGTATTAGCCATAATTTTTCGGCTCCTCGCACTCCTCAACAAAATGGGGTAGTTGAGAGGAAAAATAGAACTTTAGAAGAGATGGCTATGACAATGCTTTGTAAAAACAACTTACCTAAGTATTTTTGGGCGGAAGCCACTAATACAACTTGTTATATTATTAATAGAGTAATAATTAGGCCTATTTTAAAGAAAACACCTTATGAGATTTTAAAATCCAAAAAACCTAACATTAGCTATTTCCACCCTTTTGGTTGTAAATGTTTTATTTTAAACAATGGAAAAACAACTTCGGTAAATTTGATGCTAAAAGTGATGAAGTAATATTTTTGGGTTATTCCCTAAACTTTAAAGCCTACCGAGTATTTAATAAAAGAACTTTGGTTTTTGAAGAGTCTATACATGTTGTTTTCAATGATAACCTTCTTCCGAGGAAGGAATCTTGTGATGATGATGATGTAGGGATCATTGAAGCCATTGATGGAGGACAAACATCAAAGGTGGATGAGATTTCAACTAAAGTAAAGGAAGCACAAGATCCACCTCTTGAAGCCTTGAAGGACTTGCCTCTTGAGGAAAATGAGGTGACATACCAAGGGAGTTCAACTATGTCAAAGGTGGTAAAATCTTGGGTGATCCATCCAAGGGGGTAACTACTAGATCCTCTCTCAAACTTATGAATCATGTTGCATTTATCTCATGCATAGAGCCTAAAAATATCAAAGAAGCATTAAAAGATGATTTTTGGATATTGGCTATGCAAGAGGAACTTAATCAATTTGAGAGAAGTAAAGTATAGACATTAGTTGATATGCCTAGTAATCAATCTACTATAGGAACTAAGTGGGTATTTAGAAACAAACTAGATAAGAGTGGTAACATAGTGAGAAACAAGGCTAGGATTGTTGCTCAAGGTTACACTCAAGAAGAGGGAATTGATTTTGATGAAACATATGCACCCGTAGCTAGAATGGAAGCTATTAGGATGCTTCTTGCATTTGCATGCTATCATAATTTCAAGCCTTTTCAAATTGATGTAAAAAGTGCTTTTCTAAATGGTTTTATAAATGAAGAAGTGTATGTTGAACAACCACCCAGTTTTGAAGATCCAAACTTTCCAAACCATGTTTTTAAACTAACAAAAGCTTTATACTGTTTGAAACAAGCTCCTAGAGCTTGGTATGAAAGATTTTCAAATTTTTTAATTGAAAAAGGTTTTGAAAAAGGCAAGGTGGATACTACACTTTTCATTAAAAGATATGGAAATAACATCTTAGTAGTTCAAATATATGTTGATGATTTTATTTTTGGTTCTACTAATGAATTTTATTGCCAAGAATTTTCTAAGCTAATGCAATGTGAGTTTGAGATGAGCATGATGGGAGAGCTCTTTTTTTCTTGTGGCTCCAAATCAAGCGAAGGAAAGATGACACCTTCATTAATCAAGCCAAATACATCAAGGATATGCTCAAGAAGTTTGGCTTAGTGAATGTGAAGCCTCAAGCCACTCCTATGACCTCATCAATTAAGTTTGACAAGGATGAAGGAGGTAAGTGTGTTGATTCTAAGCTTTATCGTTCTATGATTGGATCTTTGCTTTACCTTATCGCAAGTAGACCTGATATCATGTTTAGTGTTTACTTGTGTGCTAGGTTTCAAGCTAGTCCTAGAGAATCACACCTAATTGCCATTAAGAGAATCTTTAGATACCTTAGAGATACACATTTTTTAGGTCTTTAGTATCCTAGAGACTCTTCCTTTGACCTTCATGCCTTCTCCGATGCAGATTATGTGAGATGTAAGATAGATAGGGAAAATACCTCCGGAACATGTTAATTCTTAGGTAGTATGCTCGTATCTTAGTTCTCTAAGAAACAAAATAGCGTAGCCTTATCTACCACCGAAGCGGAGTAAATATCCTTAGGGAGTTGTTGTGCTCAAGTTCTTTGGATGAAGCAACAACCCTTAGACTATGGTGTTCAAGTAGATACCATACCCCTTAAGTGTGACAACACTAGTGCCATTTGTCTCACTAAGAATCCCATCCAACACTCTAGAACCAAACATATAGGAATTAGACACCATTTCATTAGAGATCATGTCTTAAAAATGATGTAGTTCTAGAATATGTTGATACCTTTAACCAATTAGTGAACATATTTACCAAACCTTTAGATAAAGAACGTTTTTGGACCCTTAGGAGAGAGTTAGGTTTAACCAGCCTTCCTTGACCCTTTTAAGTCCCAAATGGCCAAAATTTTGCTTGAATTTTGAATGATAATCATGCTTATGTGATTTTTCTTCTTAATGCATCCATTCTTGTTGCTAGGTGGAGTATGTACCAGTTTTAGTTTATATAACATACTCATATATCATTTACATACTTTTAGGCTCGATCTAAGTTGGCTCTTTGGACATGAAACTGCCCAAAAATGCATTTTCTGGCAAGGGTGTATCAAAACAGTAGATCTGTTTTGATACAAGATCCATATAAAATGAATCCAGTACTGAATCGTATAGAAATGAGCTCTTCGGATTTCGATATGGGTTCGTGATGTTGTTTTGAAACGGGGTCAACCTGTATCGAAACGAGTATCGTACTGAAATGGCTTGAAAGCATTTCGATACGACCGTTCCGATACGCCAACTCTCTTTTTCTCTCAAACCCTAACCAAAAATCCTTATATAAACTCCTCAAATCCCTTGATTTTTCACATTAAAACCTAAATAGCATTAAAAGAGTATCAAACTTTAATTAAAATACCAACTTTCTTTTTCTCTCAAACCCTAACCAAAACACTTGTATAAACTCCTCAAATCCCTTGATTTTTTACATCAAAACCTAATTTTTTTAGGATTTTCAATCTAAACATCAAGGCTAGAGCTTTGCAAGCAATTTGGTGCATCAATCTTCCCTCATTCATCCATTATCTTATATCAAGGTATAAACTATTTATCTCTTATTTTACATTTTCGTTTAATTTTATTGGTTGTTTTTAGTTACTTTTTGTAGAAAACATATACATAAAGTATGAGTTTTCAAGTTTTTGCAAAAAATCTTCAAAATCTGAAATTTTTTATTCGAATATAAAATTATATCATATATTTTTAAATCTGTTTTTCGAAATTCTTTTTACCAAAAATTTATTTTATATTTATATATGTTTTAAACTATATTGTATAGTTTTATATTAACACCTTGATTATCGGATTGCATATTCGATTGAATTTGGTTGATTTATACATACATATATTTTTGTGTCGTGATTTCCTTCCAGATTTCGAATATGAGTTCTAGGAAGAGAGTACGAACCAATGAGGCTGGTGGAAGCTCTAACATCGATGACGATTTTACTCGTCCCAACCTCACTCTACTCTACCAAAAAAGTCTTCGAAACAAAGATGCCTATACCAACTTCAAGCTCTTTCAAGACCATGCTATACGTTGGGAGCGTATTGTCTCTATATGCTTTTTGGATTCCGAACGATTTCAATTTCGCTATCTTGATTTATTGATGCATTGGAATTTCATGTCCTTTTTGGGCTTACCTAGTACTTTGTACCATAACATGGTTCTTCTCTTCTATGCCAATGTTCATTGTATTTCCAATGCGATCAAGTGGTTGCCATTGAGTCCTATCTAATAGGGAAGAAGTTTAGGATTGATCCAAAAACCTTGGTCAATGTTTTCGGGTTTCACGATGAGGGTATTTCGGATGAGAATTCGTTGGGACATACTTTTGGTGGCTCCGTCACGGTCCTTGACACTCATGATTGCATCCTTCATCTCATGGTTTCGTGGTTGTTTCATCCTTCCGGTAGAAAATTCTCCCACATTCGGCAAGTGGGAAAATTTTGGATTTGATGCTTTCGTGAGGAACGTCGACCAAATCTCTCCCAAATCATGTTTATCGAGATGATGTATCTTATCCAAAACTGCAACTCGGATCTTGTCACCTCCTTCACTTATAGCACCGTTTTGAGTTACTTGTTCTCAAAGTTGGGGAATGATTGCTCTCTTGACTTTCTAGAACCTTTCAAGGATCCCATTGATGAGCACACACTTCTCCGGTGCAAATTTCATTTCATTGATGGAGAGTGGACTTGTGTCGAGCATCCTTCTCAAGTTGCGGCCCCCGAACCTCAACCTCAAGTTGCTCCACCAAACGACGAAGCCCTCATGACTTTGCTTACCGAGAAATTTGATGGCTTGCGCACCCACATGAACTCTGGTTTTGCCACTCTTGACACTCGCCTCACTTTCGTGGAGGGATGTATCCAAAGTGTTGAGAATCGACTCACTTCGGTTGAAACTCAACAAACCACTATAAACATGTGCTTTACCGACTTCTTTGGCGAATGGAGACAATTCCAGAGGAGCTCCGCCAATGATGAAGATGACGATGTGCCTCACTATCATACTTGTTTTCACAATTTCAGGTTCTAATTTCAAATTTTTCACTACCGATAAATATGTGAATGAATGAGTGGATCCTGAATCTATTAAGGCATAAACAGGATGTGAGTTTAGCTCAACAGTACCTGCAATCACTTCAAAAGACTCTTCGTCATCTCTACCACGAATGTGGTAAACTCTAGTAGGAGCCCGAGATTCCTGATGAGTGGTAGCATTAGAATGAGTACCCTTGCCTTTCTTCTGATAACTCGGCCGGGCTGACTTGGCATTCCTATTCCGATTAGATGATGTCGGAGGAACTGCAATGTTACGAGCTGGCATAGATTCATGCTTATGAGGACAGTCTTTGATGTAGTGGTCATCGCCACCACAAGCATAATAGAGATTCGTCTGAAGTCTACACTAACCACGATGTGGTTTCTGACAAAACTTACAAGGAGGAATCTTTTTAGAATTTCCCGTGCTATTGATTGATATAGTCGGTGCTGAAGTTCTGATCATTGTAGCTGGTTTCGAAGTGTAACTACTCCTTGGAGTAGAAGTGGAGTTAGAAGACCCTTCTTTCTGAAATTTAGTCTTCTTAAATTGCCATTGAGACTTGTCGTCTCGTTTCTGATTTCAACCACCTAAACGGCTAGAAATCAATGAGAATGTTTAAAAGCAAGTATTCAAAGCACCTGCAACAACTATTAAACATATACTAAGGGCGATCTATACCCTAAAATATATACCCCTTAATTACATATCAAAATGAGGGAAACTACTTATAAAGTTCATACATTATTAAAATAGTAATTCATGTACATAACCATTAAAGCAAACTGCACTAGCATGCTGACCGTTAAGCCACCCGTCATGAGCTCAACAAAGACAAAGAAGGGTATGCTTAATCTTCGTGCTAACAGATATCAGAAGATAGATCAACAAGCTACTACCTGAAATTTTTGGGAAGGAAGAAAAGGTTCGAGTGATAAGTACTCCTAGTACTTAGTGAAGAAACCTTAATCTAATCAATTTCTATTTATTAATCAAGTGATCATACATTTGATCATTTCTTAAATTATTTCATTTTTCTATTCTATTCGAATAGATCAAATCAATCAACACAATTTCACAATCACTTTATTACACCATACCAACATTCGAATTGATCAATACAATATACCAAGCATTTTACAATCGAACATAACCAATTCAAGATACCAATTGTATAATTATTGAATCATTCGAGGACTATCAATGATTGAAATTTTATTTCTATTGCATACAATTAACATGGATTAAAAATCAATTTATCCATTTCTTTAATCACCATACATCATTCGAACAATATGCTTCAATTTCACATACTCAAACAATATCAATTTCAGATAAACAAGTAGCAGCAAACTATAGCAGAGAGTCAATTTATCTAATAAATTATAATTGACATGCTACCATCCAATTTATAGAAATTCACCAAATCAAGAATTTCAATTTTGAATTTTAATAATTTGCTTTCTTGTTATATCAATTCGCATGCCTTGGATAGTATAGTAAGCTAGGTATTCGAGTCACGTATAACTGAAATGTGAATCAAATTCACCATATAATAGGTACCACGTACCAATTTCATATCATCGTATCACATATCATAATGTCCACTGACATTAAGCAAGGAGGTACACTTACGTACCACAATATCGAGTACACTAATGTACCGATTTTCTTATCGAGCTCAAAACTCTAGGCTAGCTGTACTACCTGGACAGATTGTACACACCAAAGGCTTTGCTAATTGATCTTAAATTCCAATCATGTACTTATTCGATCAATTTTAGAATTTCTTTATTAATCCTTTCGATTAATTTCTTGTACTTTCCATTCCAATGTCTCACATTATCACGTATAATCATATAATAGATTGCAATTCAATTTGCATATCCACAAATCAGCATATGCATAATCTCAATTTCATATCACATAGCTCAATTTCACATTTCATAGCTCAATTTTCCAATTGAATTCACCAATACATATATGTGCAAGAACAATAATTGATCACATATAAATCGAACAATATTACCAATTCACCAAACAACCACAATCAATATCAATAATTCTAATACCCAACATCTCAATTTCATTCATAATCAAGCCAATACACCTCAAATCAGTTTCAAAATCAACATGGCAAAAGTCAATTTTCAATTCAAGCATATAGATCACAAAAATCACATAGCACATGCATTTAATCCAATCTCCTTTATTCCTTCTTCCCTTATCCATTACCAGTATTTAATCAGTCCAAATTTCATGCTCAATATATGTAAAAATCAATTTAAAGGATAGTTGAGACTCTAATCTCAACTCTAAGTTCGTTTCACTCACAATTCGCCGAGCTAACTCTGAATTCGGAGGCCTTTTGCACGATCCGCGGCTGCTCCAGCTACGGTTTCTTCTTCGATTCTTTCTCCTCTAGGATCTAATACAGTTAAGCCAAATAATGGAAGAAATTTCAGAACTTTATTCATCTAATTTAAATCTGAATTTTCTTTTGATTTCAATTTTAGTCCCTATACTAATTTGGCTTTGAACATGGCCAACTTATTTTAATAATTCATTCTAAGTATTAATTAAATGTTCAATTTACTTACATATTTATGTGAATTGCAATTTAATACTTTTATCTATCAATTTACCACCTTCTTTCATGTCCAATTTCTTCAATTAAATTTTTAAGAGTTCTTAAAATTCCCATACTTTATTTTCCAAACTGTTTTGACCACTCAATTTAACTTATTTCCCATTTTCAGCATATAACTCTAAATTAGTCACTGTTTGTTTCTAAATTCAATTAACGTCTTCAATTTCATCATATTAAATTTTTAGATCGAAATTCCAAGTAACTTATTTTTCCCAATTTTTCAAAGTTCACTGTTCAGCTAAGAACACTGCTGGGCAGATTTACATGTTGTTGGAATTTCATTCCCAGATTTTGCTATACATCACTAAATTCATTTTTATGATTTTTCTATCAAAGTCTGTTATATCAAAATTTCATCATGAAATTCTTACTATTTATTTTTCTATAAATTTCTAAAGTTGCATGTTCCTACTAACATGCAATCTGTCCAGCTTTGATCTATCATGTTCAAAGGCCTTTTAACACTTTAATTTCTCAAATGTTTCTCATGTCTTACAAATTCCTGCGGCATCTACCTTAACCTAATCACTTTCATGAATTTTTAAAGGTACTAAGACCACCAATTCTTCAATTAATTTTACATATTCGATAGGTAGGGAGAGAGAACTGCGTACTTTATATTTTTGCTTGAATTTCCTAGGCCAAAATCTAAGCCATGCATGTCATTCTTCTTCCTCACCGAGTGTTCTTCCAATTTTCCTCTCAATTTTATGTTTCAAGTGTGTCTGAAATGGACACAAGGTTGCTTAGCTATGGTGTTTAGTGTGGCCGGTTAGGGGAGGGAGGGGAACACATTAATGAGACTAGACTTTCAATGTCAATGTCTCAACTAATGTCTCCATAATACCCCTTATTTATACTATCATTTTATTTTAATCCAAGGTTAATTCAAGGATTTTGAACTTTATCATGCATCTCTTCTATTTGATCTTTAATTCGGTTTAGTCACTAGGAAAAATAGCCGAATTCTTCTTGGACTTTTCTTTAAATTTCAATTTGGTCCTTATTATACCTATTTTCAATTCAATTATTTAAGGTTTCTATTCTAATAAATTTTCTAATCATTTAATTAAATTCCCAAACTTCTAAGCTAATTTTTGGGATGTTACATTTCTTCCTCCCCTTAAAGAAAGAATTAGTCCTTGAATTCTTACCTGAATTGAACAAATAGGGATATTGGTTTCGCATTGTTTCCTCAGGCTCCCATGTTGCCTCTTCCATCTTGTGATTTCTCCACAAGACTTTAACCAGTGCAACATTTTTGTTTCTAAGCCTTTTGATTTCTCTATCCAAAATCTGAACCGGTTCCTCTTCATAGGACAAGTCAGGATTCAGCTCTACTTTTTCCGGTTCTAAGATATGAGATGGATCAGACCTATACTTTCTGAGCATTGATACATGGAAGACATTGTGGATTTTATCGAACTCACTGGGGAGTGCAAGTCGATAAGCCACTAGGCCAACTCTTTCAGTAATTTCAAAAGGTCCAATAAAGCGAGGACTAAGTTTCCCCCTCTTTCCGAACCGAAATACCTTCTTCCATGGAGAGACTTTAAGAAAGACTTTTTCTCCCACATTATGTTGGATATCTCTTCGCTTCAAATCAACATAGGCTTTTTGTCTATCAAAAGCTTGCTTTAAACGAGAGTGGATGATTTGAACTTTCTCTTCTATTTCTTTGAGCAATTGTGGTCCCAACACTTTATTTTCACCAAGTTCGAACCAACAAAGAGGAGTTCTGCATTTTCTGCCGTACAATGCTTCAAAAGGAGCCATCTGAATAGACGGCTGATAGCTGTTGTTGTAGGCAAACTCCACTAAAGGTAGAGATTTCTCCAAATTCTTTTCAAAGTCAATAATGCAAGCTCTAAGCATATCTTCAAGAATCTGAATTACTCGTTCACACTGACCATCACTTTGCGGATGGAAAGCAGTGCTTAGATTCAATTTAGTCCCCATAGCTCATTGTAACGTTCTCCAAAATCTGGAAGTAAATCTTGGATCACGATCAGAGACAATGGAGACAGGAATTCCATGTAGCCGAATTATTTATTGAATGTACAAATTGGCTAGAGTCTCCAAACTGTAATTGATACGAATAAGAATGAAATGTGTCGATTTGGTGAGCCGGTCAACAATCACCCAAATAGCATCATATTTTCTGGGAGAACAAGGAAGACCAGTCACGAAGTCCATGGTAATTCGTTCCCATTTCCACTATGGCAGTACAAGTGGTTGGAGTAGTCTGGTGGGAACTCTATGTTCAGCTTTGACTCTTTGACAATTGAGACATTTAGATACAAAATCATTGATAGCCACTTTCATACCAGACCATCAATACAAAGATTTGAGATCTTTATACATCTTAATCGATCCCGGGTGGACCGAGAAAGAGCTCTGGTGTGCTTCTTCTAGAAGATCTCTTTTCAAACTTTCATCATTTGGAACACAGATTCTATCTTTAAAGTAAAGGAGACTGTTTGTGTGAATACGGAATCCTTCACCAGACTTTGTATCAAGCTTGGAAATAATATCCTGAAGTTCTAGATCAGCTTGCTGATGATTTCCAATCCTTGAGATTAGACTGGACTGAATTTAAGTTCGAATAGAAATCCTTGCTTTTGATACACTCGGAGATGAGCATTGATAGTAGTTGGAGCTACAAGATTCGTTTAAATAATTTAGACAGAATATTATTAAAGGTATATATATATTTTTATTTTCTTAAGATTAAGGATTACAAATTTTACCCAATGTTGGTTTACGACTCAAGGCGTCTGCAACCACATTGGCTTTTCCTGGATGATAGTCAATAATTATATCATAGTCTTTTAACAACTCCATCCATCTGCGTTGTCTCAAATTCAGATCTTTCTGAGTTAGGAGATACTTTAAGCTCTTGTGATTGGTGAACATATAACATTTCTCACCATACATATAACACCCCTCACCCGGATTAGGGGCAAGGAGCGTTATATTAACTTAAACAGAACTCGTATTAACACAGCGGAAGGGTTAACAAATTCGTGTGATATATTTTTTTTAAAACACTTCGAATACATACACAATCATTTTCAAACATAGACATACCTTATACTCGTTTCTAACTAGCCTATACCATTCGGCCAACATTCAAAATCTATAATCCATTTTAATATGTTTACTTTTCATTTCCAAGATCAAAACTACAACTGACTTAAATTAAACCATACATATTTTGTGGAATTATATGCCATACATGTAAGTTCAATTCGATTTAATTAACCAACTATATTACAAATGCTATTCTATTCAATTAATCGTTTCTAGATTCTCTTTTCATTCGATTAACACATAGTCAATACCATTCGACTTATACGATTTATAATTTTATAATTCTCCCAATTAACCATTCGAATAGCATACATAACATCCAAAATCATACTTAGCCGAAACATACATCATGCTTATATATAATTTAAGCATCATAGTTGGTTCATACAATTCATAGCATTTAGTTTCCCTTTTTACAAAATAAACGGGGTATCAAACGGCTAACCTAATGGTTGCCTATACAAAACGTGACTATCAACAAAAAGAATCGAGCCCTAACATATAAACGGGCTATCTATACCCCCATATTTACCCCCTTACTTACATAACAAAATATAGGGAAACATTTTAAAAGTCTACATAGAACCGAAATAGTAGTTCATAAACAAGAACAACAAGCCGAACTGCACTAACATGCCAAACGCTAAGCCACCCACCATGAGTATGACAAAGACAGGAAATATCATACTTAAATTTGCGTACGATAAAGTCTCGGGTTGAGGTTGACGATGTTAGGACCTGAAATTTAGGGGAAGGCAGGAGGGTTCGAGTGGTAAGTACATTTTGTACTTAGTGAGGAAACCCTATTCTATCCGGTTTCCAATTAACATAGTGATCAACAATTTTAGTTCCTCTTTGCACATTAATTCGTTCGAATGAGGCAATCAAGATAAGCAGCAACATTATCAATAACCAAGCATTAACCATTCGAACGTATAAACAAAGAATTCAAGAATTTTCCAATCGAATGAACTAAGTAAATTAGACCACATCATAATCCATATCATATATCAATCATTCGATCATGTATACAAAGAATTCAAGAAATTTCCATTCGAACACATGCCACAAAATATACATATTTCATAAGTCATATACACATACAAGCCATGAAACCTAATTTAACTTCTAAGTATCATATTATCACAAATCAAGGTTCATAGCATATCAAGTATCACAAAATCACCAATTTAGCATGTCATTCGAATGCTTCTATAATTAATTTCATTAATCTCCTTCAAATTTCAGATTTCGATTCTTTAATCGGTCAATTTATCGATTTGCAATGCCTTGGATAGTATAGTGTGATAGGTAAGTAAGTCACGTATAACAGAGGTTGTGAATCAAATTCACCATATTAAGGTACCACGTACCCATTCGTATCACATATTACATATTATAATGTCCGCAGACATTAAACAAGTAGGTACACTTACGTACCACAATATCGAGTACACTAACGTACCGATTTTCTTATTGAGCTCAGACTCTAGGCTAGCCGTACTACCTAAACAGACTGTACACACCAAAGGCTTTGCAATTAAGTCTTTAATTTAATCAGACATAAAATCAATCGAATTTCAAAAGATCTCAATTAATCCTTTCGATTAATTACATATAATTCAATTTCCAATTAACATGTGATTATGCACATTCATATGGCAATTATACATGCTCAAATTGCATACTTCAAATCAATTCGCATATAATCCCAAGCTCATATCACAAAAAATCAGATTTACATTACATAGCTCAATACACAATTGAACACAACAACTTAATCATACTTGGGATAGTCATCATATAATCATAATCATAGCTCAATGTCATGGTATCCACACATACTTAAACATCATAGCAACCAAAATCAGAAGTTCTAATTTCATATAAGCAGCACAATAGGCAAGTGATCAATTCCCAAGTCAATCATATTAAATACCAAGTCAATTTAATCTCATACATTTAAAAATCACATAACATAGCACCAAAATCCAATTTCCATTATTTCCTTCTTCCCTTACTAAAATTGAATATTTAATTAGTCAATTTCATGCTTATCATAATAAAAAATCAGAATGAGTAGTTGGAACTCTAATTCCAACTCTAAGGTTCGTTTCACTCACAATTCGCCGAGCTAGTTCGTAATCCGTACGCCTTTTGCCCGATCCGTAGTCGATCCCGGAGTAGCCTCTTCTTTTACCCTTTCACTTCTAAGATCTAGGATACTCAATACAAACAAATAACACATTTTCAGAATACAATTCATGCAAATTAAGACTGAATTTCTCAATTTAATCGAAACAGTCCCTAAATTATTTAATCCAATTCGACAACTTGCTAAATACTCTAATTCTTTTAATTAACTCTTAAAACCTTCAAATTGACCTTCGATTTTACTAGATTTCAAATCCTTAAACATAAAACTCAACTTAATAATACTTATTAAGCTTCAATTTGGCCAATTTTACCGATTCCAATTCTAATTTTCTTACTTTTCCAATTTTGTTTATTTCTGACCACCCAACTTGACACCCTTCGTTCTCCTTGTATACAACTCCAAATCAGGTTCCGTTTGTTTCTAATTTTAGATTACATATCCAATTTCAACATATCAAAAATTCAGATCGAACCACCTAGTAGATTAATCTCTATGAATTTTTAAAGTTCACTGTCCAGCTCGAATTAAGGCTGGACAGTTTTGCATGTTAACACATTTACTCTTTCCAGATTTCAACACAGCCTCTAAGACCTTGATTTATCATTTTTCCATGATTCTATACATCTTAAGGTGAAACATATCAAATTTTCAGACTCAAACTCCCATCAAAGAATTTCTTATAATTTTTCAAAGATGCATGTCGTGCAATCTATCAAATCTGCCACATACCTTACATGCATGCTCTTAATCCTTTTGACTCTTAATCTCTTATGATTCTTATGAATCTTAAAAATTTCCAAAAATCACACTTTAGCACATTATGTTTATGATTTTCTAAACACATTAAGACCACTGATTTTCCATGAATTTTTACATATTCGGAAACTATAGAGAGAGAGCTACTTACTTAAAATTTTTCCTTGAATTTTCTAATTGATTTTCCCCACCATGCAAGCTTCTTCTTCTTCACCGATTCTCAGCCCTCTCTCAATTTCTATTTGATGTTTGAGTGTGTGTGAAAATGTTGGTTGCTTAGCCAAGATGGTTTGGGGTAACCGGTTGAGGGGAGGGGACATATTAATGAGAATTGACACATTGTCAAAGTCTCAACCACTATGTCTCCAATATACCTTAATTATGTCATTTTTTTATCTCTTAAACAAGGGCACAAATCAGAAAATTAAACTTAGCATGCAACTCTTCCCTTTTTTCTTTTATTCGGTTTGATCACTAGTTCAATTACCCGAATTCCCTTTTTGAACCATTCCTCAAAATTCAATTTGGTCACTAATGAACCTATTTCGATTGGAATGTCTAAGAAATTAATCTAATAATCACTTAATTATTAAGTTAAACCCCAGTTTCGAGATCATGCGTTGGATAGTTCAATTCATGAGATTTCAATTGGCGTGAGGCATAAGCTATCACATTGTCACCTTGCATTAAAACACATCCAAGACCCGCATGTGAAGCATCATTGTACACTATATAATCTTTGCCCGGTTCTGGTTGGATCAAAACTGGGGCATGAGTCAAGGCTGTTTTGAGTTGGTCAAAGTTTTTCTGTTACTTTTCAGACCATTCAAATGGTTGGTCTATATGAAGTCAAAGGTAAGGCTATAATGGAGAACCCTTTGACAAACCTTCTGTAGTAACCAGCTAGACCAAGAAAACTCTGTATTTCACTGACATTTCCCGGAGGTCGCTAATCCATGACTGACTGAATTTTCTTTGGATCTACTTTAATCCCTTATGCTGAAATTACATGACCAAGAAAAGAGACTTCCGATAGCCAGAACTCGCACTTGGAAAATTTTGCGAATAAATGGCGTTCCTGGAGAGTTTGCAAGACAATGCGGAGATGGTCAGCATGTTCTTCTCGATTGCGAGAATAGACCAGAATGTCATCAATGAAGATGACTACAAATTTATCAAGATAAGGCTTGAATACTCTATTCATGAGATCCATGAATGCCGCTGGAGCATTTGTTAATCCGAAAGGCATTACCAGAAATTCATAGTGGCCATAACGAGTTCCGAAGGCTATTTTTGACACATCCTCCTCTTTGACTCTCATTTGGTAGTATCCAGATCGCAGATCGATCTTTGAGAATACCGAAGCATCCCTAAGTTGATCGAACAGATCTTCTATTCTTGGGAGTGGATATCGGTTCTTGATTGTGATCTTGTTCAATTGACGGTAGTCAATGCAAAGACGCATTGCTCCATCCTTCTTCTTTACAAACAGAATAGGTGCACCCTAAGGAGAAGTGCTAGGTCGAATGAAACCCTTGTCCTGAAGCTCTTGAAGTTGCTTTTGCAATTCTTTTAACTCAAGAGGTGCCATCCGGTACGGAGTAATAGACACCGGACTTGAGCCAGGCTGTATTTCAATCCCAAATTCAACTTCTCTGGTCGGAGGGAGACCAGGTAGTTCCTCGAGAAACACATCAATGAATTCAGAAACAACAAGCATTTCAGATATTCCAAATTCAGTTTGATCTCGTAAGACCATGAATGCAAAAATGGAAGTGGGTTTTTTATCAATTAGGAATATGGATTCTTTTCCTAAACCCTGAAGATACAATCTTTTATTTTGACAATCTACCCAAGCTTCATGCTTGCTTAACCAATCTAAACTCAATATTAGATCGAATTCACAGGAGGGTAATATGTAGAGATCAATAAAGAATGGCAAATTGCTAATATGCAGTGAACAATTTCTACATATTAGGTTAATGTTCGAAGTTCCTCCTAAAGGGTTTGAGACTATCAGACTTGTTTTCACAATTTCAAGTTCTAATTTCAACATTTTCACTACCGGTAAACATGTGAATGAATGAGTGGATCCTGAATCTATTAAGGCATAAACAGGATGTGAGTTTAGCTCAACAGTACCTGCAATCACTTCAGGAGACTCCTCGTCATCTCTACCACGAATGTGATAAACTCTAGTAGGAACCCGGGATTCCTGATGAGTGGTAGCATTAGAATGAGTACCCTTGCCTTTCTTTTGATAACTCGGCTGGGCTGACTTGGCATTCCTATTCCGATTAGATGATGTCGGACTAGGAACTGCAGTGTTACGAGCTGGCATAGATTCATGCTTATGAGGACAGTCTTTGATGTAGTGGTCATCGCCACCACAAGCATAATAGAGTTTCGCTTTAAGTCTACACTGACCACGATGTGGTTTCTGACAAAACTTACAAGGAGGAATCTTTTCAGAATTTCCCGTGCTATTGATTGATATAGCCGGTGCTGAAGTTCTGATCATTGTAGCTGGTTTCGAAGTGTAATTACTCTTTGGAGCAGAAGTTAATTTAGAATACCCTTCTTTCTGAAATTTAATCTTCTTAAATTGCCATTGAGACTTGTCGTCTCGTTTCTGATTTTTGTCAGGTATATTGCCCTCTTTCTCTTTTCAGCAGCTTTCATTCTAGCTTCGGTTGCAATAGCTCGATTTACAAGATTCTGGAAATCATTGATTCCCAAAGCAGTAAAGATTGGACTTAATTCATCATTCATATCTCCCCCTGCCTAATACGAATTATAACTTAATATAACGCCCCCATTTCGATTTACAAAATTCTCCCACATTCGGCAAGTGGACGATTTTTGGATTCGATGCTTTCGTGAGGAACGTCGACCAAATCTCTCCTAAATCATGTTTGTCGTGATGATGTATCTTGTCCAAAACTGCAACACTGATCTTGTCACCTCTTTCACTTATAGCACCGCTTTGAGTTACTTGTTCTCAAAGTTGGGGATTGATTGCTCTCTTGACTTTCTAGAACCTTTCAAGGATCCCATTGATGAGCACACACTTCTCCGGTGCAAATTTCATTTTATTGATGGAGAGTGGACTCATGTCGAGCATCCTTCTCAAGTTGCAGCCCCCGAACCTCAACCTCAAGTTGCTCCACCAAACGACGAAGTCTTCATGACTTTCCTTACCGAGTAATTTGATGGCTTGCGCACCCACATGAACTCCGATTTTGCCACTCTTGACACTCGCCTCACTTTCGTGGAGGGACGTATCCAAAGTGTTGAGAATCGACTCACTTCGGTTGAAACACAACAAACCACTATGAACATGTGCTTTACCGACTTCTATGGCGAATGGAGACAATTCCGAAGGAGCTCCACCAATGATGAAGATGACGATGAGCCTTAGATCTTTGCATTCCATTGTATATAATCTAGTTTAGGATTTCCCTTTTTATGCACCTATTTATGTTTTTACTTTAAGACCTATGCTTTGATTTATGTTTGGATATTATGTTTTAAGTATTAAGGTTTGGATATTATGTTTGGAGATTATGGAATTATTTTTCTTTGGTTTCTTATGCTTAATGAAATTATGTTGCTTTAATTTTGTTTTACCTTGTGCTATATTGCTTTATCTCTTGATTATATTCCTTCATTGATTTTGATCTAACAAAAAGGGGAGAATGATTAAGCTAAAATTTTCAAAATCATTTTCAGAACCTAGCTTCAATTTAGGGGGAGTTTACTCAAAAAATTACTTTGGTTTTGTTATATCAAAAAGAGGGAGATTGTAAAACCAATATTTGATTTTGATATAACAAATAATCTAATGACTAAATTGCAAAGTAAATAAAATTTTAAGTAATCAAAATACTTACATTTGACAAGTAAAATTTATACTTAAAATGTTTTGAAGTCAAAAATTAAACCCTATAAAATTTTCTAAGTGTTTCAATGCTAAAATATAAAAAATTGCCCAGACGTTTCGAAACACCCCAAAGTGTTTCGATATGTTTTGCCATTGGAAACGTCCGTTTTGGTACGGCCTATTCTTTTTCGATACAAGGGTCCGTTTCGATACAACCATCATCTGGGCTTTTGATTTTTAAGTGTTGTTTCGAAACGACTCATACCCGTTTCGATGCAGGGGTTAAGTATTTTCAAAATCGAGCATTAAATGAGCTAGCCGTTACTTGTCAAAAATGAACTTTTGAAAATTTGGTTAAGTGTTTCGATACACCCCTAGGTTGTTTCGAAACACTAATTTACAGTTTCAAAATGTTTCGATACATCCCTTAGCCGTTTCGATACAACCCTCTTTTACATTTTACAGTTTCAAACTGTTTCGATACGACCTATAGCCGTTTCGATACGAGCCCTTTTTACACACAACAACTCTTTCTTTTTTGTGTCTATTTCGATACAAGGCCCCATGTTCCAATACGGGTAGTTACAGAACAACATTTACGGAGGAAAGAGAGAGCCCCAACGGCTCTATTGATGATCTCAACCACCTAAACGTCTAGAAATCAATGAGAATGTTTAAAAACAAGTCTCCAAAGCACATGCAACAACTATTAAACCTTCAAGCAACATCAAAGCACTTATTCTAAATCCTTAAGCCTATTAGAGTCAAATTGTGTACCCAATTTGTAAAATTCTCAATTGTTCATCTTTCTTTCAAGTTTGGGGAGTTTTGGTTTGTAATTGGGCAATATACTACTCTTGTGAGAGATACATTTCAAATTGCATTTTGTTTTTTTGTAATTGAGAGTCTTGTCATTCAATCTTTGGGTAGAAAGATTGAATTTGTAAAGGTTGTCTCATTGTAGAGCAATTAGGTGTTCTCTATTTATGAGCGCAAGTGCACACTCCTGTCAAGTTATAGTATATAAGATATCGTCTCCCATAGAGATTGGACAGCTTGCGTCGAATTGTTGTTCCTACACAAGAAAAGTAAATGCACAAATAAGGTGGTTGTTTGAGAAGGAAAGTAAAATAAAAACACAAGTAAATAATAATGGAAGTGATCAGATTGATAGAGAGGGCAAGGTTATGTTGCTGCTTAGTGTGAAACTGTGTTGAATATGTCAAGTTGTTTTGCGCTGCCACGATCTGCTGCCTTGGCGGGTAATGACGGATTGAGGCGGCAGCAGCTTTCGCTGCCACGGCGGAACTCTGCTCTTGCAACTTTCACTGTCCCGCCAGGTGAGATGAAGAGAAGTCCCGGCGGCAAGTCTGGCAGATACTTCAAGTTCGGCGAAGCAATTCTGAAGTGATCCTACTTATGTCTAGGCTAGGATTCTGTTGCTGCGTGATGTAGGCAATACCTAGCAATCCCAGCGTAAACCTAACACAGGTAGTCAACGTTTGGTTGCTCCTTTTAGCCGCTGAAATTCTAACTTATGTCTAAGCCGAATTAGTCAACACCTCGTCATGATGAGACCGTGCTTAATTCTTACGTGAGTTTGACACTTTCGTGCCCGACAAATGGATTCTTCAACTGGACTTTTGGAACTAATTGAAGGAAGCGAAGCACATGAATTAAGCAAACTAGGAGTATTTTATTGCAAAACAAACTTGAAAACCTAAACAACCGTTCTCACAACTAATTACAACATAACCCAAACCCAAAGGGAGATTTAGAACATGTCGGCGGTAAGAAAACCTAAACTACGCCTAAGGAAAACCTTCGTTCTCTTGAAATTAGAATTACAATGAGTATATATAGGCATTATCTAGGTCTAGTCCTTCTTGAAGTAGAAGTCTTAAAAGTAGCTTTCCACATCAAATGTGACTTTAAACTCTAACTTCTTTGAGTTGAATGTGGACTTTATCACATTGCCTTCTTCCGCAAGCAATCTCGAGATTTATCTTTGGAGGCTCTGCACACTGCTACAGACGTCAGAAAATTGAATGGATAACATTGATAGAATCATGATATTCTGCCCTACAAATCGCACTCCGGTTCTCCAAGTTCATAGTCTGTTGTCTTGGGCAACAAGGTGTGTAGCGGAAGGTATTCGGCAGCTGTTGTCTCTGTCTGGAACTGCATCAGTACAACTCCCTGGTTCGCTACCTCAGCATCACATCCTCAGCTCCGCTTTCCCTCTGTCAGCCTTTATTACCTAAAACCAAAAGTACACTAAAACAATACCTTTCTTCATCAAATAAAAGATAATCTATAAAAACATGGCAAAGGAAATAAATACTGTAAAATGCAATGCATGGTCCTAATTATGCCTAAGATGTACTAAAAAAAAACAATAATATGAGATGGAATGTGCATGAAATATAGAACTTGTGGACATTTTACACACCCCTAAACTCGAACTATTGCTTGTCCTCAAGCAATGCATCCTAAACATACTTGCCCTTATAATAACCAGAAAGAAAAAACATTTTCTTTCAACTTGATTTCATACCTCAAGACCGTGACACCTATATTAGAGTAGTGAAGGGAACTTAGCAAGAAAATAACTCATAATTAATTTCTAATGCCAGTACAGTGTGTGCAGAACTGTATATAGGCTGAATATGCAGAATAACTAAATAAACAAAGATGTTGTTACGATATATAATGTTGCTGCTGAGGCAGCACAATTTAACACAATATTTTAATCATGGCAATGAGGGCTAGACCTTATCACAACTACTCTTCTAGGTCTGAAATTAAGATAGGAGCAAACTACAAAACCCCGAACCCATGGAGTAGAGTCATCCCGTGAAGACTTTCATTCACTCATGCTAATTTGTCTATCACTTCAAAACTTTCAGATTCATGGACTTTGATAGCAGCAGAATGTCCTCGCACATGATTCTTCCTAGAGCCTGTTGCGGGCACCTCAAGGGTAAACAACAATGTTCTTCGTTTTTACTTCTGCTACCGTGGCAGTGCTATATTTTTCTGTTTCTCTTTTCTGCCTCGACGACTACCTGCAATCATTGTTAGAACTTTGCTAAGAATTCTAAAAACAAGTAGGAAGTGTTCATTATATATTCTAATAAATTAAGCAAGTAACAATAGTGTTTGATATTTTTGGTAATTGAAAAAAATTCTAAGTCATTTTTCATGCTTTTCCCACATTAAGTTCAATTTATTATTGGTGTGAAAATAAGTAATCGGCTAACTATCATAGGCACAAGTTATATAACAAAATTTTCTATTTCGATTACTACTAAGGCAAGTACAATGCAACCTATATGCTACTAAGTATGCCTAGACAAAAGATGTGAGAGCTACCCCCCAAACTCGAGATGGGCATTGCCCTCAATGCATTAAATAAAACAAAAAAATAACTACAAGTGATAAAGAAAACAGAAAAAATAAAAATAAAAATTGAAGAAAAAGGAAAGAAAAAAAAAACTAGAAATTGGCTGAGGCTTGAGAGGGGGCTTGAGTCTTTTCTGCTGAGGAAGAGGTTTGGATAATGAAGCGGCGGCCGACAGAGGTCTTGGCGGCAGTCTTAGTAGGTGAGATTTTTGATGTCCGTGGCGGCTAGACTCTTTTGGTGTGGGACGAGGCTCTTCTTGAGGTTCAGTAGGTGGTGCTTCGCTCTCTTCTGACTTTGTCTTGTCGTCCACAGGCTCGATGGCTATTATGTGTCGTTTTCTCTTCCAAGTGCCTTCCTCTATGGGTGCGGCCGGAGGGTCAATCGTCATTGGGATGGCTGCTGCTTCTACTACCACTGCTATTGTTGGTTCCGGCGGTTGCTGCTCAATCTTCTCTAATGAGGAGGTGTTCGCCACTGTCACTGCTATGCGGGCAAGTAATGGTGCTGTTGATGCCTCTCGGGGGAGTCTGCTACTGTGTTGGATGCGGTGGTGGCTGAGTAAGATGGGTAGTGCATTGGAGAGGGCACCTGGAGGTAGGAAGGGGCATGGCGAGCAACGGCAGCAGATGGCGTTCCTTCTGTTGGGACTGCTGCTGCAAGGTTCGCAGGATATTGAGGCAGGATGGGTCCGTCATTAGGGAATTTCTGCAGAAGGTAAGCCACAAAGGCTTCTTGGACTTCCCCCACGTATTTCTTGAATGTCAGCTGCTGATGCTCGTCGCGTTTGGTGCTGTTGATAAGAGTGTGCAACAACGTGAGGACTTCGTTGTCTGGGGCAGCTTCAGTACTAGCAGGGGCAGCTGGAGTGTCAGGCTGGCTGGGCGTTATGGGCTCTGTCTCCGGGGCCTGCATCATCTGCAGGCGGATTTTCTGGCCCACCCTTCTTTGGATGTTGTCATCTCATCTTTTGGGTCGGTCGGAACACCAAAGTTGGCGCAAAGTCCTGTAATGAGAGACGAGAAGTACTGTAACCCCCTCGTCCCAGTCTGGCCGGATGACCGGTCCGAGTGGGCCACACGGGGAAAACCGAAGCGAAACCCGTTAAGGTTCTCCCTCGGTTAACAACCCTATTTTTTCTTTAACTTAATCTTCTCTAAAAGCTCATTTAAGTCCTATGTGGTCAAACAACGGAATAAAATAAAGGAGATAAACATTCGTACCCAAAACAACATTTAAACAGTCCAATTTTAATCCTTTAATCAGGCCATTTCGAAACACTCTTGAGGCGTGTCGAAACGCCTAGACCATGTCAACTGCCCCAAAGCCCATGCAAGGGGTCGTATCGAAACGGAGGTCAACTGTTCCGAAACGCCCTCAACAGTCAACTTCTCGTGGTCAACGAAATTTTGACCGTTTCGAAACCCTTAGACCCGTTTCGAAACGCCTTCATCTCGTCATTTTCTCAGAATTCCAGTAGCCAAAACGTTCCGAAACCAGTATCGGAACATGGGCTCTCAAAGGCCAAACCGTATCGAAACGCGTTCCGATACAGGGTCCCTGAAGCCTACCTGTTCCAAAACGGCCCAGCTCGTTTCGAAACGCGGGCTGTCTGTAACCTTTGAAAACCAGACTTAGGCAAATTTTAACAAGTCTAAAGGTCCCAAACGACCCTAAAAGACACGTAACATCAACATTTAAGGTCTAGAGGCATATGTCCTATGTCAAGCATGCTTAAACACACACAAGGCGTAGATTTAAACAAATCATTCATACATGGCAATTACACATCATCAACATTTCATAAAAGGCATGCTTGAAGACATTAATAGACAAAAGGCATCATTCATCACATATAGGTTTACATGCCATCAAGCAATCTTAAGCATCCATAAGGCATACATCATACAAGCATTTGGCAAGATATATCATGCTTACAAACCAAGTCAAAATATAAGCATCAACCACATACACGAGTCATACAAAGCTCATTCAAACACACCCTTGCCACATTCCTAAGCTACTACATAATTATTAACCGTACTTGAGCAACAAAAACTTGGAAAGCCCTTCTTGCCTTGCTCCGAGCTAACACCACGCTAATGATATGCATTGTTGAAAATGAGAGTGTAAGATAGAAGCTTAGTGAGGATGCTCTAAAACCGAAAACATCAACAATGCAGGGTTCAAGCATGTATTCCCTAATTCTCATTTCTATCATACATAGGTAAATTGACAAGTAGACCTAGCTAGTCTTTCAAGAGGCATAACATGGCATCTTACATCATACTAAGCTCAAACATTACTTATCAACATCATGCATCGCAAATATTAGAACGGGTTCAATTGGCCCCTATTAGTTTACCCGGATGTGCGGATTTAATCTCAACATTCACATTACCTCGGTGGGATTACACTCATAACCACATGCCCTACAGATGGGATTCCACTCATCATCCCGTAGAATATATATATAAGCTTCTGGTGGAATATTACATCACCGTACTCCTCCTTGATGACTCAACGCCATCAAGGCCACGTACGTTTTGACTCAATTCGTGTGCACACTAATCCTAATGATCGATCATTTACACCCGGTAATTTAATTAGAGCTAATTTTCATTTACCACATCACATATCCATCAATCATATCCCATGCTCATCACATACACATATCATGGTACACATGTGCAAATCAACCCACATTTCACAAGAGCATAAATAGGCAAACACAAATAGCATTTAATGGAAATCAAAAGCTAAGCCAACAATCTAAATCTACATAGAAATGGCCTACCAAGCACATTTCAACTCATACACTACACACACTCGAACCAAACTTTAAAACACATTTAAAGTCACTCACCACCCTTCCTTAGCAACCAAAACGAGCCTCCTACAAGCCCGGATTCGATCCCGATGCCTCTTCAACGTCTCCTCTTGCTTCTAGCCAATCAAAAACGCATCCATTATTCCCAATCAATGCTAAAACTCAGTCATCACTCAACTCCTAAGCTCAAGCCAAGCTTCAACAAATTTTCCAATCAAATTAAATCCCCCAAAAGCCTATTTTCGTGCTCAAGACATCCCCCTAATATACATAAATCATCAGCCCTCCAATTTAAACCTAAAACCCACCAAAAACCAAGTTTTGACACTTTGAAATTTGCCTCAAGAACCCATTTCGGGTTTTCACCCAAACCTAACCATAATTAACATATTATGTTCATTTTAAGGTAAATAAACTAAAACCCAACTTTATATTTCAAAACAAATTGAAAATCTCCATAAAAACTCAAACTTTCATCAAGCCCTAATTTTCAAAAGTTCATAGTTTTAAAATCTATGACCATGTAGAGATAGAGGATGAAAAGGAGAGTGGGAAAGTACTGTTACCTTTGATAAATGACCTTGGGTTGATGTAGAAATTAATGGAATAGTAGATGGGACTTTGGGAGAGGTTTTGAAAGGGGTTTAACATTGGGTTGGGGGGGTGGGGAGGAGAGAAGACCACTTTATTTTCTTTTCTTTTTAACTTTCAAAAGTTGTCATCCTTTTTAATTCATTTTGGGTTAAATTACAAATTTGGTCCCTCCTAGTTAACTAAAACTCAATTAACTCAAGCAATAGTCAAAAAGATTAAATTTAATTTTACCAACTCGGACCACTAACCCGACTAACTCCTAACCCCAAAACACGGGTGTTACAACTCTCTCCCACTTAAGGAATTTCGTCCCCGAAATTACCTGACTGAAAGAGATACAGAAACTGCCTTTCCATAGCCTCCTTCCTCTCCCAAGTGGCCTCGTCCACACCTCAACGTTGTCACCGCATCTTTACTAACTCAATCAATCTACCCCGCAACACCTTACTGTCAGAAGCTAAGATCTCAACTGGCTCTTTCTCATAAGTCAAATTCGGATTCAATTCAATCTCCTCTACGGGCATAACATGTGATGGATCGGACCTATACTTACGGAGCATCGAAACATGTTATACATCGTGTATCTTCTCTAGCTCGGATGGCAAACGCAACTGATAAGCAACCGGACCAACCCTCTTCACAATCTCATACGGTCCTATGTACCTCGGACTCAACTTCCCTTTTCGGCCAAATCTCATTACTTTCTTCCACGGAGACACTTTCAAGAACACCTCCTCACCCACTGAGAACTCAACTTCCTTCCCCTTCAAGTCGGCATAAGACTTCTGCCTATCCGAAGCGGCCTTCAATCGATCACAAATCAATTTTACCTTGTCAGTTGTCCCCTTGAGCAAATTCGGCATAGGCAATAACTTCTGTCCCACTTCGGCCCAACAAACTAGGGTTCTACACTTTCAGCCATATAAGGCCTCATACGGAGCCATTTGAATGCTCGACTGAAAGCTATTATTGTAAGCAAACTCAACTAGAGGCAAGTGCTTCTCCCACGTGCCCTGAAAGTCAATGATGCAACAACGCAACATATCATGTAAGATCTGAATAACTCTCTCTGACTGACCATCTGACTGAGGATGATAAGACGTGCTGAAGTTCAAACGGGTACCCAAAGCTATATGCAGACACTCCCAAAATTGAGATGTAAATCGCGGATCTCTATCTGACACAATGGACTTCGGCACACCATGCAGTCTAACAATCTCACCAATGTACAAATCGGCCAATCTGTCTAAAGCGTAAGTAGTATTGACTGCCAAGAAGTGAGCACACTTCGTAAAACGGTCTACAATAACCCACACTAAGTTCTTCTTCGTAGGAGTCAAAGGCAAACCCGAAACAAAATCAATGGTGATGTTCTCCCATTTCCATTCCGGAATTCTCAACGGTTGCAACAAAACTGAGGGAACCTGATGTTCCGCCTTCACTCTCTGACACACTAAGCACTTACTCACAAAGTCGACTACATCTCTCTTCAAGCCAACCCAAAAGTACTCATTCTTCAAATCACGGTACATCTTCGTACTTCCAGGATGCATAGCAAACGGGCTACTGTGGGCTTCAGTCAAGATCGTACGTCTCATGTCACTATCCTCTGGCACAACTATCCTATTTTTGAAACACAAAACCCCATCGATGCTGAAACTGTAGTCTGAAGATCTACCTTCGGCTATATCTTGCACGTGAGGTGCCAAAGATCTATCTAAGAGTTGCTTTTCTTGAATCAATTGACCTAGAGTAGGTCTAACCTGAAGCTCGGCTACCAAGCCACCATCTACGGACAAGCTCAACCTAGCAAACATGGCTCTCAAATCCACGACCATCTTTCTACTCAATGCATCGGCCACTACATTGGCCTTACCCGGATGGTACTCAATGGTAAGATCATAGTCTTTTAGCAACTCTAACCACCTACGTTGTCTGAGATTCAAATCTCGCTGAGTCATAATGTATTTCAAACTCTTGTGATCGGTGTACACTGTGCATCTCTCACCGTACAAATAGTGCCTCCAAATCTTCAGAGCAAACACAACTGCAGCTAACTCTATGTCATGGGTCAGATAGTTGCGCTCATGGGTCTTCAACTTTCTTGAGGCATAAGCCACTACTCTCTTGTCTTTCATAAGAACACACCCTAGCCCTACATAAGAAGCATCACTGTAAACTACATAGTCCTTCCCGGACTCTGGTTGAATCAAGATCGGTGCTTGGGTCAAAGCTTCTTTCAATTTCTCAAAGGCTCTCTGTCTTGCATCTGTCCACTCAAACTAAACACTCTTCTGAAGCAATTGCATCAAAGGAGCGGCTAACTTAGAGAAACCTTCTACGAATCTCCTAGAGTATCTGGCTAAGCCTAGGAAGCTACGTACCTCTGTTATAGACTTCGGTTGCTTCCCTTCAACAATGGCCTCAATCTTCTTCGGATCAACTCTAATCCCATCAGCTGACACTACATGTCCTAAGAAGACTACCTCTCGAATCCAGAATTCACACTTGCTCAACTTCACATACAACTGATGATCTAGAAAAGTCTTCAACATTAGTCTCAAGTGTCGGTCATGGTCTTCTTTAGTTCGCGAGTACACCAAGATGTCATCTATAAAAACAACTACAAACTGATCTAGGTACTGATGAAAAATCCTATTCATCATATCCATAAAAGCAGCCGGTGCATTAGTCAACCTAAAAGGCATGACAAAAAACTCATAGTGACCATACCTAGTCCTAAAGGCCGTCTTCGGTACATCAACCTCTCTTGCCTTTAGCTGGTAGTAACCCGATCTCAAGTCAATCTTCGAAAAGACCGATGCTCCTCTCAACTGATCAAACAAGTCATCAATTCTAGGCAACGAATATTTATTCTTCACTGTCAACTGGTTCAATTGTCTGTAATCTATACACATTCTCATACTTTCATCTTTCTTCTTCACAAACAAAACTTGTGTACCCCAAGGTGAAGAACTAGGTCGAATGAAGCCTCTATCTGTCAACTCTTGCAACTGAGTCTTCAACTCTTTCAGTTCTTTCGGTGCCATGCGATACGGAGCAATCTAGAAAGGAGCTGAATCAGAATAAGTCTTAATAGTGAACTCTACCTCTCTGTCCGGTGGTAACCCTGGCTATTCTTTCAGAAACACACTAGGAAAGTCACATACTGCCCAGATGTCTTGAGGTCTAACCTCACTCATGTTAGGGTTTATCACATACGCCAAGTATTGTTGCGTGTAAAAGTGTCTATCGCAATTGAGTGCAAGTGTACACGTCGCAAGTAATAAAGTGATACTAGAGTATCGGATATCGTCTCCACAGGGACTGGGCTAACCCTTTCCTTCGCTATCTGCACAAGGGAAAAAGAATAGATTAAGATATTTGTCACGAAAATAATGAAGTAAACGTAAATAAAAGAATAAAGATATCAAGATAGAGAGAATGGGCTGGTATTGAATTGCTCAGTAGTGCACGTATTGCAGATTTTAGGAAATCCAGTTCTGTCGTCGTGCCTGTCGCGGACAACACCTGTCGCGGCGGCAGTCCGTTGATTGTAGCGGCAGCAAACACTCAACTCAGTACTTTCAAGTTTGGCAAGAATCCCAGATCTGCCTTGGCCTATCCCTAGGTCCAAGTTTGTCGATGATCACGTCTTGATGATACCTCCCGGCGTGAATCGAAGGATGAACACCGATGTGTATGAATTCTTCTTTAGCCACTTAACCTCGCCCTGTCCCTAGGCACGAGATAGTTCAACTATAAACTAGAGAACTTGCTCTTATTTCTTTCGTATACTTAACTCTCCCGATGCTAAGTAAATAGATAACCTCACAATGCTCTCCCGATGCTCTTGCAAGATATTAATAACCAAAATAAGAGAACTTGAAGTTTATTTTATTGAACTGAAAATTCCTAAAACAAAACAACCCTTGCAACTACTATACAAATCAACCCGTGGCCCTAGGGGGTTTTTAGAACATATCGACGGTGGGTAAACGACGGAGGGGTTTGGTTATCGGTTATGGGGTATTGGATGCCTCTTAGGTTAAAATCTATGCCCTTATATAAGCTTTGGGCTCAAGTAGTCTAAGTTAACAAGGATTACAACTTTAATTAAAAGTAAGATTCTAATAAAGACTTAATCTTCAAGTATCCTACTTTTCAGCCGCCTTCCTTGTTTCTTGGGATTTCCCCTCCTTGAGCTTTGGCTTGACATATCTTTTGATCCGGAGCTTGAAAAATATAGGGTTTTCACACGACAGACGACCATAATTTTCTCTATCTATCGAGGTCCACTTTGCTTTTCCTCCACTGTCTTGCTGTCGTCCTCTGCTGTCACGGCAGATCCATGGCAGCATCGTCCTCATCGTCTGCTTGTTTCATTCAGCTCCTCTGCTTCTCTGCCCTGCGCCTGCCTTCTCCGTCAACTATGGCAGCAACCTGCAAAATAAGCCATCTTTTAGTAGAATCCGTGCCTTTAATATATTTGTGATGTTTTGTTGTAAACTAACCTAAATGCAATGCAATGATGCTTGAATGCAGCAGAAATATGGGTTAAAAAAGGTGTAAATAATAGAACTTTTACACACTCAACACACCCCCAAACTCAAGTTTTTGCTTGCCCTCAAGCAATGAAGACCTAAAAGAAAAATGAATATTTTTGTGTTGGCCTTCAAACAGTGAACTGTCCCTTACCCGTCGCTCATTCTCTGTGGCGGCAGCAACCTGTCGGAAAGATTAGGATCTGTCCGGAATCTCACTATAGTCCTCGTGCAGTGTGTGCATGCTTGTGAACAGTTATATGCTAAGACTCTCTTAGTTTCACTAGAATATTCAACTTTTTAACTCGAATTTATATGCCAAAGTTTATTTTCTTGAAGACACATTTCATGCTTCTTTTTCTTCCATTTTCAAGCTAAATTTTTCTAGAGCCAGTTTTGGGCACCTCTAGTTAGCTTCCTAGAGCCGGTTTCGGGCACCTCTAGGTTTTTAAGTTTCTTTTGCTAAACTTCTTTCCTAGAGCCAGTGTTAGGCACCTCTAGGGGCTATTCAAGTACTAAGCATCCTATTCTAGTTTGGCTAAAAGAAATCTAAGCAATATAATAGTCACAATGGTGTTTAAGTCTTTCAGAACTATAGAAAGGCTCTAAACTTCTCCTTAAACTGTCCTAAAGATGCTGCCACGACAGAGCTGTCATGATAGGTAAGTTTACTTCACAGTTTTAAGCCAACAGTTTTTTTAAGAGAACTTAATTAAATAAAAGACACAACAATTAATTAAAGATGTACTAAGACTCTATTAAAATGGAGGGTTGCCACCCCCAAACTCGAGGGTTGCATTGCCCCCAATGCAAATGACAGATAAGATGAAGGCAGGTACATCACAAAATATAGAAAAACATGCAGTAATGAAAAGAAAATAAAAGACTTAGATTTTAATCGTTGTCTTCACTGCTGCTGCTGACACGAATTTGGTGGCGGTGTCTGGGTGGTGGGGCAGGCTGGGCAGGTTGTTCCACGACCTGGATGTCTGAGCTGCTGCCGCTATCTCAAGTGCTGGTGGTGGTGGTGCTGGCCTTGGGCATTAGCTTTCTGTCGGCCACATGTTTCTGCCTCTTGACAGGTGTGAATTCCTTCTCCAAATTCCTTCTAATAGGAGGTGCTGCCTCGTTGTCATCTGAAGCCGGTCGCTTCATTCCTCGGGCGGAGGTGTCGGCCGGAGGACTGCCAACTGCCGTCGGGGCAGGTGATGGGGTGGAAGCAGCAGAACGTGCATGTGGGGAGGCAGGTGGTGTAGGTGTGTGGACAGGGGTGGGGATGTGGAAATAGTGGGCAGGGGAAGTGGGGAAAACAACATCGGGATAATTTAAAGTATTGGTAATGAAATTTACCGTTGAATTGGCGAAATCCCGGATGAATGTCATTAGCCCCATCTGTCTGTCTTCCACCCGCTGTATGGCAGCAAGGATTTGGGCAGATTGGTCTGTCTGGGCGGCTGATGCGGCAGGTTCAGGAGCAGGTTCCTCGGATGATTCTGCTGGGGAGGCAGCCGGGTTGAAGGAGGAGAGGGGAGTTGCGACTATCAGCTCCATGAGGCTGGTAATGTTGTTATCGGTCCAGCCTCGTCCTTGGACCAGTTTATCGGTGGTGGCCTCTGGGACAGTAGCGCAGTGGCAAAGAGATGTGATCATGAATGGTAGGCAGAGGCGGGAAGTTGATCGATATGTGCAGTCCAAGACGCTTTCCCTCATATAACGGCCCACGTTGATAGCCCGGTCGTTCATGATCGAGTGGATGAGGGCTAGTCTCTGCTGATCCACTGTCGTGTGATGAGAGGACGGCAGGATGCGCTTCTTGATGAAAGCGTTCCATACCTTGGCTTCTGGAGGCAGTTGTCCCCTTTTTACAGAGTTGGGGTTCTTTTTGCTCGTATTCCACTCCGTCCCCTCTTCTGTCACCTCTGCCATGACAGCACCGTAGGCGGCAGAGTCGAGGGTGTCCAAAAGATGCTGATGGGCATCGTCGCCGGGACCAAAATAGAGGCCATACATGTGGTTGATGCTATCGGCTGTGAATGGCACCTCTGTCCCACGGACAGTTACTGATGTTGCCGTCCTGCTGTCAATGGCAGCATAAAACTCCCTCACCAGCGTGTCATTCAATTCTGCTGGTTGTTCTGCGAAGTGCTCCCATAGTTGAGCCCTTATTGCCTTCGCGATGAATGGTCGGAGCCTCATGTTTGCTGCCATTCGGACGTAGATGAATCCTCTTTCCTCCCATAATTCCTTGGTGGCGAATGGCGACGGTACGGGGGCTGCTGATGAAGAGGCTGAAGCAGCATTGCGGCGGGTCTGTCTGGAAGACATTTTAGTTGCAAGGGTTGTGAAAGTAAAGAAAACAAATAAAAACGAGAAGAGAAAGCAAGTAAGAATAAGCAGAAGTGAGGAAAATGAAAATGAGAACGGGGTTTTATAGCGGTCGAGTTGCTGCCCGTTTAATGCTGTAACGGCAGGCATGAGTAACGGGGCGACTGTTGAGATTTGGCATGTCTGACGCGTCTGACACGTAATTATGCGTCTGTTACGCGTCTGTCACACGCTTCTGCGTCTGCCGTGTCAGTCTGTTAACAGCCTGTCTTATCCGTGTCTGCGGCGGCAGCTCGAACGACAGGCTTCAATAAATGGGCTCTGTTGGGCTGATGGATGGATGGTGGGCTTGGGTCACTTTTCCTTTTCTTCTTGACTCCTTTATTTCCTAAAAACAGAAAAATATAAAAACATTATTTGAATAAAATAAACCTAATTTCCTAATAAATAATAAATAATAAAAATAAATAAAAATAAAATTTAGGTTAAATTAGGGAAGCCTTGTGTGGCATCTCCTAAAGTAACCACTTCCTGTATTCCTGGGGCTTCAGTCCCCTGATAATGCTTGAGGCGTTATCCATTGACTTTGAATTTGTTCCCGTCTTTTAATGATCGGATTGTGATGGCACCATGGGGAAAAACTTGTACCACTTGGAACGGGCCAGACCATCTAGACTTTAGCTTTCCTGGGAAGATTTTCAATCTAGAGTTGAACAACAACACAAGCTGCCCCGGGCAGAACTGTCGTGGCAGCAACTTCCTGTCGTGCCACTTCTTAGTTTTCTCCTTGTAAATTCTTGCATTGTCGTAGGCCATTGTTCTTATTTCTTCAATCTCGTTCAGATCTAATAGCCTTTTCTGGCCTGCCTTGTCCAAGTCCATATTCACTGCCTTGATTGCCCAGTATGCTTTATGCTCTATCTCGACAGGCAGATGGCAGGTTTTTCCATAAATCAGTCGGTATGGAGACATTCCCAATGGAGTCTTAAAAGCTGTCCTATATGCCCATAATGCATCATTAAAGAGTAAAGACCAATCTTTCCTAGTTGGCTTAACCATCTTCTCAAGAATGTTCTTAACTTCCCTATTGGATATCTCAGCTTGTCCATTGGTCTGTGGGTGGTATGCTGTCGCGATCCTGTGCTTGACACCATATTTCTTCAAGGCGGCAGCAATAACCCTATTATCAAAATGTCTCCCTTCATTACTGATAATTGCCTTAGGGATGCCAAACCTTGAAAAAAATGTTTTTGTGTAAAAAAAATTTGGACTGTCTTGGCATCATTCTTTTGAGTGGCGATAGCTTCAACCCACTTAGAGACATAATCCACTGCTAGGAGGATGTATAAATTTCCACATGAAGATGGAAAAGGTCCCATAAAATCAATCCCCCAAACGTTGAAGATTTCGACTTCTAGAATGTTCTGCAGTGGCATCTCGTTTCTCCTTGAGATGTTACCTGTCCACTGGCACCTGTCACAGTTCTTGTAAAAGTGTTGTGCATCTTTATACAGTGTCGGCCAGTAGAACCCTGACTGCAGCACCTTGGCATCAGTTTTGTTGCCTCCTAAGTGACCTCCATATTGTGAAGCATGGCAGTGATGGAGAATGTCTTCTTGTTCTTCTTGTGGTACACACCTCCTTATAACCTGATTTGCACATAGTTTGAAAAGAAGAGGTTCGTCCCAATAATAATGCTTAACATCATTTTGGAACCTCTTCCTGGCTTGATAATTAAGATCAGAAGGAAGTATTCCGCTAACTATAAAATTAACGAAATCAGCATACCAAGGAAGTTCAGAAGACTTACCTGCCGCCATGGCTGTTGCGGCAGCGATTGCGGCAGCAAAGAGCTGCTCGTCTGGGAAGGTCTCCAGTATGTTTGTCTCGTCGATTGGTAGACTCTGTCCCTTCTCCAACCTTGACAAGTGATCTGCCACTTGATTTTCTGTCCCTTTTTTGTCCTTGATCTCAAGGTCGAACTCTTGTAATAGCAGGATCCACCGTATCAATCTAGGCTTTGCATCCTTTTTCGCGAACAGATACTTCAGGGCAGAATGGTCTGTGTGCACTATTACTTCCGTCCCAAGTATGTAAGAACGAAACTTGTCAATGGAGAATACCACAGCTAATAGCTCCTTTTCTGTGGTGGTGTAGTTCACTTGGGCGTCATTCAACGTCTTGCTGGCATAATATATGACATGAAACAGCTTATCTCTGCGCTGCCCAAGTGCTGCCCCGACAGCATAGTCACTAGCATCACACATAATCTCAAATGGCTGTGTCCAGTCTGGTGGCTGTACTATGGGGGTTGTTACTAGTTTTTCCTTCAGAACCTTGAATGCTTCAGTACATTCATCATTAAAGTCAAAGGGTCGGTTCTGCTCTAAAAGATGGCATAGGGGCTTGGTATTTTTGAGAAATTTGCAATGAATCTCCGATAAAAACCAGCATGCCCTAAAAAACTTCTAATGCCCTTGACTGTAGTTGGCGGCGGCAGCTTCTCAATCACTTCTATCTTGGCCCTGTCGACTTCTATCCCACGGCAGCTAATCTTATGGCCAAGTACTATCCCTTCGTCCACCATAAAGTGGCATTTTTCCCAATTCAAAACAAGATTTGCTTTTTCACATCTTTCAAGTACCTTTTGAAGATTACCGAGGCAGCTCTCAAAATCGTCTCCAAAGACGGAAAAATCATCCATAAATATCTCAAGGAAGTCCTCTACCATATCGGAGAATATGGCCATCATGCACCTTTGGAAGGTGGCGGGTGCATTACATAGTCCAAAGGGCATCCTCCTAAAAGCATACGTTCCGTAGGGGCATGTGAAAGTCGTCTTTTCTTGATCTTCCGGTGCGATGGCAATTTGATTATAACCTGAATAACCATCAAGAAAACAATAGTAAGGTTTACCCGCTAATCTATCAAGCATTTGATCAATAAAGGGTAAGGGAAAATGGTCCTTTCGGGTAGCTTTGTTAAGCTTCCGATAGTCCAGACAAACCCTCCAACCGGTCACAGTCCTGGTTGGGATTAACTCATTGTTCTCGTTGGTTATCACGGTCATTCCTCCTTTCTTAGGAACGCATTGCACCGGGCTCACCCATTTGCTGTCGGAGATGGCGTAAATAATACCAGCATCTAACCACTTGATTATCTCTTTACGCACCACCTCTTTCATCGCATGGTTTAGCCGCCTTTGGGCATCAATATTCGGCTTATGATCTTCCTCTAGAAGGATTTTGTGCATGCATAACGCCGGACTAATGCCTTGTATATCAGCAATCGTCCATCCAATCGCCTTTTTGTGCTGCCTTAGCATGCCGATTAGCTGTCGTTCCTGTTCCTGCGGCAGCTTAGAAGAGATGATTACGGGCAGTGTGTCATTTGAACCAAGAAAAGCATATTTTAACTGCCCTGGCAGATCCTTAAGTTCTAAGGCAGGTGGTTCAACAATAGATGGCTTTTGGATTAAATGGTTATCCGAAGTATAATTCAAAGGTTCGAATAACTTACCTGGATGATTGCCTATCCAGTTTACCTCCTCCTGATCTTCAGTATCAGATGTATCAGAGTCAGAGGAGTTGTTGTCGTCGGTGCTGTCGTCGTTGCTGTCGTGACAGTCCTGTAGGTGGCTGCCGCGGCAATGACCAAATTTTATATCATGACAGCCTGACCTGATGCAGGGTTGATCAAGGATAACGTCAGTGATAGCCTTGCATTCCTCGTCTACATCAGCATGTTTCATCGCTTGGAGAACATTCAACTTAATCTCTTGATCGTTCACTCGCATGGTGAGTTCTCCTTTCTCCACATCAATCAGTGATCTTCCCGTGGCTAAGAAGGGTCGCCCAAGGATGACTGGTGCGTTTTCGTCTGCCTCACAATCTAAAACAAGAAAGTCAATAGGAAAAATAAACTTATCCACTCTTACCAAAATACCTTCGATTTTTCCTTCTGGATGAACATAAGAGCGGTCTGCCAGCTGCAGAGTTACTGTCGTGGGCCGCGCCTTTCCAATACCTAATTTCTGAAAAGTAGACTTTGGCATTAAATTAACATTAGCACCAAGATCACAAAGTGCCTTACCCACAAATTTATTTCCGATTACGCAAGGTATGATGAAGCTCCCCGGATCCTTCTTTTTCTGGGGTGGCTGCCGATGAAGAATACTCATGCAACCCTCTGTCATCTTTACCATTTCAAACTCCCCAAGTTTAGATTTTTTCGACATAACATCCTTGAGAAATTTAGCATAACCGGGCATCTCCCTAACGGCATCTAACAGCGGAATATTAATATGAACTTGCTTAAAAATATCATAAATCTTTTTAAGTTGAGATTCATGCTTAGCTTGCTGTATCCGTTGAGGAAAAGGTGGTGGAGGACGATAATCAGCAATACGTCCTTCCCACTGCATGCGAATCTGAGGACGAATATCATCTTTTTTCTCCTCTATCGCTTCTGCTGTCGTGACAGGCTCATCGGCAGCAGTCTGTTTATCACCTGTCGGGGCAGCTTCCTCGGTAGGTTTATCCAAGGCAAGTTCCTTTTCTGTTTCAACTTCTTTTTCCGGCCCTGGTAGTTTCTTCCCACTCCTAGTAGTAATTGCCTTACATTGCTCATGTGTGGGCGGTCTAGCATTTTTCAGTATTGCTAGGGAATCCTCCATTCTGCCTCGGCTTAATATGTTGAGAAACCTGACCCATTTGTGTCTCTAGAGATTTCAAAGTAGCTTCATGGTTTGTCATCCTCATCTCGGTTTTATCCATAAAGGTTTCTGTCTTCTTGACAAACTGATTCATATTCTCCATATAAGTACCTGACTGAGACATAAAGGTGGCCAGAGTCTGTTCCAATATACTGCTCGTGGCAGGTGGTGGCTGCCGTTGCTACTGAGGCGGTAGTTGCGGCGGCAGTTGCTGTCGCGTTAGCAATCTAGGTCATCCCTGATTCTGATTGTTTGCTTGTGGATTCAGGGCATTGTTAGGATTACTCCGGGAAAATTTGGGATCCTTCCTCCAATTGGGATTATAATTGTTGGAATTGTAATTCAGCTTGTAATTTCCAACATATTTTCCCTCTTCTACTTGTATTGGGCACTCATCCCGACTATGATTTCCGTCACAAATGGTACAAACTTCCTCAACAGCAAATCCTTGTAATCCATCATCATTCAATAACCTTTTCATTGCTTTAGTAACGAATGCTACCTGCGATTTCATAGTGCTGTCGGCCTCATAATCCTTGACAGCAAGTACTCGTTTACCCCCTCTTCTTGCAGTTGGAAACTGCTCCTCATTCTTAGCTAGATTTTTCAAAACTTGCAATGCCTCGTCTGGATCTTTATCCAATAATAGTCCGTTTGCTGCAGAATCAATTCGAATGCGAGTTTGTAAGTTAGCATCATTATAAAACTTAGTTACCTGATTCCAGACGGGGAATCCATGCATTGGACAGTTTCGAAGAAGAGTAGTAAATCTGTCCCAGGCCTCGTGCATCGGCTCGTTATCTTCCTGTTGAAAAGTAGCAATTTCATTACGTAATCGCTCAGATAAATGCGAAGGATTAAAACGAGATAAAAATTCACGAGATAAATCTGCCCAAGTTATGATTAAACCCGGCGTAAGTTTATTCCACCAAGTTTTAGCTCTGTCCCTCAATGAATGGGGAAATAACCGAAGCCTCAGTATCTTCGGATTAACTCCTGGCAGTCTAAACGAACCACAGATCTCCTGGAACGTTTTGAGATGCTCCCTAGCATCCTCTGTCACAGCACCACTAAACTGCCCGACATTGTTAATCATACTAAACATGACATGTTTAAGCTCGAAGTTATCAACTTCAATATCCGGCAGCGTGGTTTCCAGTTCTACATGATCGTTCAACATGTAGTCACGACAGGACCGTCGTCCATCTGCCGTAGGCGGGTCGCCAAAAGGCGGTATACCTCCACCAGCGGGCGGATTACGGGCCATCTGCTCTAGCTGTTCCTCAAGGTACTCGTTCCTGGCTAATAGGTGGCGAAGTTGTTTCTTGAGATTGAAGGAACGTTCGATTTCTGGATCTAATGGATACTCAGGATCTTCACCTCTTTTAGATCTGCGCATAAACAAGAAAACCTCGTGAAAAGCAAGAGTTGAAAGTACTAACGAAAAATAGAAAAAGAAAAATTAAAAGAAAAACAAAAACGAAAACGAAAACGAAAACGAAAACGAAAAGTGCAATAAAAGAAAGGTTTAGTTATGTTGCTAGTCCCCGGCAACGGCGCCAAAAACTTGTTGCGTGTAAAAGTGTCTATCGCAATTGAGTGCAAGTGTACACGTCGCAAGTAATAAAGTGATACTAGAGTATCGGATATCGTCTCCACAGGGACTGGGCTAACCCTTTCCTTCGCTATCTGCACAAGGGAAAAAGAATAGATTAAGATATTTGTCACGAAAATAATGAAGTAAACTTAAATAAAAGAATAAATATATCAAGATAGAGAGAATGGGCTGGTATTGAATTGCTCAGTAGTGCAGGTATTGCAGATTTTAGGAAATCCAGTTTTGTCGTCGTGCCCGTCGCGGACAGCACCTGTCGCGGCGGCAGTCCGTTGATTGTCGCGGCAGCAAACACTCAACTCAGTACTTTCAAGTTTGGCAAGAATCCCAGATCTGCCTTGGCCTATCCCTAGGTCCAAGTTTGTCGATGATCACGTCTTGATGATACCTCCCGGCGTGAATCGAAGGATGAACACCGATGTGTATGAATTCTTCTTTAGCCACTTAACCTCGCCCTATCCCTAGGCACGAGATAGTTCAACTATAAACTAGAGAACTTGCTCTTATTTCTTTCGTATACTTAACTCTCCCGATGCTAAGTAAATAGATAACCTCACAATGCTCTCCAGATGCTCTTGCAAGATATTAATAACCAAAATAAGAGAACTTGAAGTTTATTTTATTGAACTGAAAATTCCTAAAACAAAACAACCCTTGCAACTACTTTACAAATCAACCCGTGGCCCTAGGGGGTTTTTAGAACATATCGACGGCGGGTAAACGACGGAGGGGTTTGGTTATCGGTTATGGGGTATTGGATGCCTCCTAGGTTAAAATCTATGCCCTTATATAAGCTTTGGGCTCAAGTAGTCTAAGTTAACAAGGATTACAACTTTAATTAAAAGTAAGATTCTAATAAAGACTTAATCTTCAAGTATCCTACTTTTCAGCCGCCTTCCTTGTTTCTTGGGATTTCCTCTCCTTGAGCTTTGGCTTGACATATCTTTTGATCCGGGGCTTGGAAAAATATAGGGTTTTCATACGACAGACGAACATAATTTTCTCTATCTATCGAGGTCCACTTTGCTTTTCCTCCACTGTCTTGCTGTCGTCCTCTGCTATCACGGCAGATCCATGGCAGCATCGTCCTCATCGTCTGCTTGTTTCATTCAGCTCCTCTGCTTCTCTGCCCTGCGCCCGCCTTCTCCGTCAACTATGGCAGCAACCTGCAAAATAAGCCATCTTTTAGTAGAATCCGTGCCTTTAATATATTTGTGATGTTTTGCTGTAAACTAACCTAAATGCAATGCAATGATGCTTGAATGCAGCAGAAATATGGGTTAAAAAGGGTGTAAATAATAGAACTTTTACACACTCAACAAGTATGCTTCACACACCAACTCAACTAACCTCTTAGCCTCAAGAGCCGAAACTACATTGGATAAGAACTTCACGTTCTCACCCACCACTACAATCTCATAGTCATCTGTGAGCCTCAAAGAAATCCTCTTAGTTTCAAAATCTATCCTAGATCTATGCTCTGTGAACCAGTCCATACCCAGAATCACATCAAAACCATAGAAAGGTAGCTCCATCATATCCACTGGAAACACATGTCCCTGAACCATCAACGGACTCCTTCGGTACATCTTTCTAACTACTATCGGTCCCCAAAGGAACTAGTAACACTAACTCCTACCTCTAACATTTCACAAGGCAAATTCAAAGACTGTGCATGCTCACTCAATATGTAGGAATGTGTAGACCCAGAGTCAATCAAAGAAAGCAAACCCAAAGATTGTATCAAGAAGTTACCTGCGATCACATTGGTGTCATGCTGATCCCCACGCTGAGCGTAAACTCTGGCCTGACCTCCGCCCTCCGACTAAACTGCAACTACATGTGCTATGTTCCTCTGGCCATCATTCCTCGGTTGGAAGTTACCCCTACCGCGCCCGCGACCTCTCTGAAAGTCATTGGCTCTAGCAGGAGCCTGAGCTGGTGCCTGTCCCACCTGATGTGGACAATCACGCCTAATGTGGTCTCTAGCTCCACAATTCCAACGTGAGTGGAAATTTCCCCAACACTCACTGGTGTGGTTCCTCCCGCAAGTAGCACATGTGGGCAACTTCCCACCAGCTCTCTGGCCCTGTTGGCCCCTACCGTGGTTACCGCCACCACGTCTATGATCATAATGATGCATGTTGTCCCGATGCCTCTTGGCATCACCTCTATCAAAGTTACTGGACCTCTTACCCGAACTAGAACCACCAGACCGCTTGGTCAAGCTCAAACTGTGCTCTAAGTCCTTGGCCCTTGCGACCAAGACATCAAAATCAGTGTAGTCTGAAGCTAGAGTATACGTCTTGATCTCTTCATTCAGTCCATAACGAAAACGATTACAACATTCCACCTCAGTAGGAACAAGCTCAGGTGCATACTGACTCAATCTGACAAATCGGATTTCATAATCGGTCACGGTCATACTCCCCTGAAGCAAAGCCGTAAACTCCCTCTTCCTCTCATTGAGGTATCACGGACCCAGATACTTCTTACAGAATGCTGACTCAAAGAACTCTCAAGTAATCTCGGCCTCATCCATACCTGTAGTAATGGTGACCCACCAAGTGTAGGCATCACCCTAAAGCAAGGACTCAACACATCCTAACTTGGCATCACCAGTACACCCCATCTGAGCGAGAATACGGACAGTCTTCTCAAACCACAACTCCGATCTCTCTGGAGTAGACCCTCTAAACTCTTCGGCCCCTAGGCCCCGGAGTCTCTCTAAAGGCAAACCAGTGCCCTCTCCCGGATGATGTGCTGCTGCCTGACCCCCAGCTACTGCAGCCTGAAATGCTCCGGCTATCGCCTGAACCAAGGGAGCTAAGTCTATTTCGGCCGGTCCTTGGCCACCTTGGCCTCCCTGAGGTCCCTCTCTTTCGGCCCCAGCCTCGCCTCCTACTCCAGGTGGAGGAGGTGGTGGTGGTGGAGGTGGTGGAGGAGCTCCAACTCCAACCACAGGCTCTCCCACTTTAGCCTCAACTCTAACTACCGGCTCAACTACTAGAGCCGATGTCCGTGGTTCCGGTCGAACCATCCTAGGCCTCCCACGTGGTCTCATGGTACAACTAGCAAGGTAATAACTACAACAAGAATAAATAAGGATTATGTTAGCCAAAGCAAGGGTCCAACAGTGCTCAAGTACTCAATTTTCAATGAAAAAATCCCTTTTAAATTAAGTAATAGTAGCAATGGGCACACACTCTATACCAGACGCAACAATTCATGCTTCAAAACATCATGCGAATAGTCAAACATCAAGATTTCATGGCAAGCACATATCGAGCAATACATTTACCTAGCACATCAAGCTTACCTCACTTACCTGCCCGAGGTCTCGGTAACCTCAGGCTCTGAAACCAAAAAATGTTACCCCCTCGTCCCGGTCTGGCCGGATGACCGGTTCGAGTGGGCCACATGGGGAAAACCGAAGCGAAACCCGTTAAGGTTCCCCTTCAGTTAACAACCCTATTTTTTTCTTTAACTTAATCTTCTCTAAAAGCTCATTTAAGTCCTATGTGGTCAAACAACGGAATAAAATACAGGAGATAAACATTCGTACCCAAAACAACATTTAAACAGCCCAATTTTAATCCTTTAATCAGGCCGTTTCGAAACACCCTTGAGGCATATCGAAACGCCTTGACCAGGTCAACTGCCCCAAAGCCCATGCAAGGGGTCGTATCGAAATGGAGGTCAACCGTTCCGAAACGCCCTCAACGGTCAACTTCTCGTGGTCAACGAGATTTTGACCATTTCGAAACCCTTAGACCCATTTCGAAACGCCTTCATCTCGTCATTTTCTCAGAATTCCAGTAGCCAAAATGTTCCGAAACCCGTATCGGAACAAGGGCTCTCAGAGGCCAAACCGTATCGAAATGCGTTCCGCTACGAGGTCCCTGAAGCCTACCCGTTCCGAAACGGCCCAGCTCGTTTCGAAACGCGGGTTGTCTGCAACCTTTGAAAACCAGACTTAGGCAAATTTTAACAAGTCTAAAGGTCCCAAACGACCCTAAAAGACACGTAACATCAACATTCAAGGTCCAGAGGCATATGTCCTATGTCAAGCATGCTTAAACACACACAAGGCGTAGATTTAAACAAATCATTCATACATGGAAATTACACATCATCAACATTTCATAAAAGGCATGCTTGAAGACATTAATAGACAAAAGGCACCATTCATCACATATAGGTTTACATGCCATCAAGCAATCTTAAGCATTCATAAGGCATACATCATACAAGCATTTGGCAAGATATATCATGCTTACAAACCAAGTCAAAATATAAGCATCAACCACATACACGAGTCATACAAAGCTCATTCAAACACACCCTTGCCACATTGCTAAGCTACTACATAATTATTAACCGTACTTGAGCAACAAAAACTTGGAAAGCCCTTCTTGCCTTGCTCCGAGCTAACACAACGCTAATGATCTGCATTGTTGAAAATGAGAGCGTAAGCTAGAAGCTTAGTGAGGATGCTCTAAAACCGAAAACATCAACAATGCAGGGTTCAAGCATGTATTCCCTAATTCTCATTTCTATCATGCATAGGTAAATTGACAAGTAGACCTAGCTAGTCTTTCAAGAGGCATAATATGGCATCTTACATCATACTAAGCTCAAACATCACTTATCAACATCATGTATCGCAAATATTAGAACAGGTTCAATTGGCCACTATTAGTTTACCCGGATGTGCGGATTTAATCTCAACATTCACATTACCTCGGTGGGATTACACTCATCACCGGACCTTGCATGGGCGGGATTCCACTCATCACCACATGCCCTACGGATGGGATTCCACTCATCATCCCGTAGAATATATATAAGCTTCCGGTGGAATATTACATCACCGTACTCCTCCTTGATGACTCAACGCCATCAAGGCCACGTACATTTTGACTCAATTCGTGTGAACACTAATCCTAATGATCGATCATTTACACCTGGTAAGTTAATTAGTGCCAATTTTCATTTACCACATCACATATCCATCAATCATATCTCATGCTCATCACATACACATATCATGGTACATATGTGCAAATCAACCCACATTTCACAAGAGCATAAATAGGCAAACACAAATAGCATTTAATGGAAATCAAGAGCTAAGTAACAATCTAAATCTACATAAAAATGGTCTACCAAGCACATTTCAACTCATACACTACACACACTCGAACCAAACTTTAAAACACATTTAAAGTCACTCACCACCCTTCCTTACCAACCAAAACGAGCCTCCTACAAGCCCGGATTCGATCTCGATGCCTCTTCAACGTCTCATCTTTCTTCTAGCCAATCAAAAACACATCCATTATTCCCAATCAATGCTAAAACTCAGTCATCACTCAACTCCTAAGCTCAAGCCAAGCTTCAACAAATTTTCCAATCAAATTAATCCCCCAAAAAGCCCATTTTCGTGCTCTTTCAAACCCTAGCTGAAAATCCCATTTTCAAACATCCAAATGACACCCAAATGGTCCTAAAACATCCTCCTAACATACATAAACCATTAGCCCTCCAATTTAAACCTAAAACCCACCAAAAACCAAGTTTTTGACACTTTGAAATTTGCCTCAAGAACCCATTTCGGGTTTTCACCCAAACCTAACCATAATTAACATATTATGTTCATTTTAAGGTAAATAAACTAAAACCCAACTTTATATTTCAAAACAAATTGAAAATCTCCATAAAAACTCAAACTTTTATCAAGCCCTAATTTTCAAAAGTTCATAGTTTTAAAATCTATGACCATGTAGAGATAGAGGATGAAAAGGAGAGTGGGAAAGTACTATTACCTTTGAGAAATGACCTTGGGTTGATGTAGAAATCAATGGAATAGTAGATGGGACTTTGGGATAGGTTTTGAAAGGGGTTTAACGTTGGGTTGGGGAGGTGGGGAGGAGAGAAGACCACTTTATTTTCTTTTCTTTTTAACTTTAAAAAGTTGTCATCCTTTTTAATTCATTTTGGGTTAAATTACCAATTTGGTCCCTCCTAGTTAACTAAAACTCAATTAACTGAAGCCATAGTCAAAAAGATTAAATTTAATTTTACCGACTCGGACCACTAACCCGACTAACTCCTAACCCAAAACACGGGTGTTACAAGTACAACCTGCCCTTCGGCTTTCGGAAGCAGGTGTGGATCTTCTTGCAGATAATCTCCCCAACGTTAATTGACCAGTTCATCAGAATACTATGAATTAGGGCAAGGCTCTGCCGATCGACAGTAGAGTTGTGGGAGGTGGGCAACAGACGCCTCTTTACAAATGTGTTCCACGGCATTGCCTCGGACAACAGATGACGGCGTTGGACAGATCCTCCATGCTTTCCCGCCAACCACAGCGTGTTGGGCTTGCATAGTTTGGCCTTGATTTTCTCAAAATCGACAGTTGTCAGTGACTGCCTCTACTCTTTATGAGGGTTTTCGTGGATATCCAAGCCATAGAAGTTGTTGATGACGGCAGCGTTGAGCTTGACAGGTTCCCCATGGACATACACGAATGGAATCTCTAGGTGGTGATGGTGGGCATAAAACTCCCTGACCATGGTGATGTTGGCTATCTCTGGCTGTCGTGCAAAGATTTTCCATCCCTTGTTGTGGATGGTTTCGAACAGTTTTTGTTCTAGGCCAAGATCTCATGTCTGCCTTGTGTAGTGAAAGCCTTGCTCCTCCCATATGTTCTACTTTGTGAACTGAGTTTGGTATCTCTTTCCAGCTGCACGGGAGAAGAATCGTTGGAAGGTGGGTTTGGGTGCCGATAAGGAAGCCATGTGAGACGGTTTATGTTTACCGAAATTCTAAAAGAAAATAGTTGAGATCAGTGGATGCAAGAAATAGATAGCAAGAAGGTGAAAGTAAAGTAAATGAATGAAGTGAGAAGGGTATAAATAGAGGTTGCCGAGAGGTGCCGTGGTGACATTAAATGTCTAACGGTCCAGTTGTCTTGCACATGTTACGAGATTTCTGCCCGTTATTTTTATAGCCGCTGGCAGCTATCCGTTAGTGGTCAACTAGCCGTTACGCGTTTCTGCGCTAGGCTGTCTCGGCAGGATGGTGGGAGGGCTCCTTGTTGGGCTTCATTTTTGATCCAGCTCTTTTATTCCTAATCCTGAAATAAAAATAAAAGTAATTAAATAACTTTTGAAAAATAAAAATCTGGAAACTAATCTAATCCTAAAATAAATTAAACTCTAATCCTAATGCATAAAAATAAAAATAACTAAATTATAGAAAAAATTAAGTTATGTTGGGAGTGCATTTGGGTGCATCTCCTAGACATAACCACTTCCTGAGGTAATTTGGCTTGTCCTTCCCTCCTGGGGGGTCCTCTTGTTCTTTCAGGTTCTGTTCTGTTTGGTCTTTAAGCCTGCCCTTTGGTCTGTCGTGACAGCTGCTACCTTGGCCTGTCGCTATGCTGATTTTGGCAGCATTTGCATCTAGGCATCCTTTCTCTTCTTTTCCTGAGGGTTGTAGCACATTTAACTTTATGCTCTGGTTGTCTACCCTCATGGTCAGCTCCCCATGATCCACATCTATTAACGTTCAGCCTGTGGCCAAGAATGGTCACGCAAGGATGATAGGGGCTTTTTCATGGGCCTCACAGTCTAGGATGAGGAATTCAGCTGGAAGAATCAGGTTGCCCACCTTCATTAGGATGTCTTTGATTTTACCCTCCAGTTGTACAAACGAATGATCGACAGGTTTTAGCATGACAGAGGTAGGTTTGGTTGGCTCAATTCCTAATTTATCGAAGATTGCTTTGGGCATTAGGTTGATGTTGGCTCCCAAGTCGCACAGGGCTTTTGTTTCATGTTTGTTGCCTATCCTACAAGGGATAACGAAGCTGCTCGGGTCTGTTTGCTTGGGTGGCAGTTTGTTGTGCATCATTGCCATGCACTCTTCTGTTACAACAATTGTTTCGAACTCCCCAATCCTCTTTCTTTTAGAAACCATGTCCATGAGATGTTTGGCATAGTTTGGCATATTCTGAATTGCTTCTATTAGAGGGATGTTTATGTGCACCTGTTTTAGAATGTCCAGGAATCTTTTGAATTGGTGCTCTTGCTTTTGTTGCTTAAGTTTCTGGGGGAAAGGTGCTGGTAGGCGGATTTCCTCTATACGCTCCTTGTATGGGAACTTAATCTGTGGAGGATTATCTACTTCAGGACCGTTGTTATGTTCAGCTACCGGGGTGGCTGGTGTTGATGCTACCGCGACAAGTTGTTCTTTTTGTGCTGGCTGTGTTTCTATTTGTTTTTCCACCTTGGGTTCATTCAACTACTTCCCACGTCTTGTAGATATGGCTTTGCACTGCTCGTAAGTGGGTTTGGCTGCTGCCTCTGTGCTGCTGGATGTTGCTCCCATTGTTCTGCTGCTGAAGATCTCTGTGAACTGCCCAAATTGGGTCTCCAAGTTTTTTATGGCAACCTCCTGGTTGTTCATCTTCATCTCCGTCCTGTCCATGAAAGACGCGGTTTTATCAATGAATTTATTGGTGCGAACAATAAAATCACTAGTTCTAGACATAAAAGTATGAAAAGTTGCTTCTAGTGAATTATTGTTTTGCGGCTGCTGAGCTTGTTGTCTGGACAGGTTTTGTTGGTAGCCTCCTTGTTGCTGTTGTGAGTTTGCAGCAGTCTTTGGGTTGCTCCAGGAGAAGTTGGGTTGGTTCTTCCATTCAGGGTTGTATGTATTCTAGGCAGGTCTGTTGTTCCTCTCGTATCCTTCCATAAAGTTGGCAGATGCGGTGCAGTCAGAGGAATCATGGTTGCCCCCACACTCATCACAAAACGGCTCTACAACCTTTACCTCATAGACTTTCCCAGTAGGTTTTACGATGCTCATGACCAGCTCTGTCAGCTTATCGAGACGGGCATTGACGGATTATGAGGCTTCTACCTCGTTTACAGTGGCTGGCCGCCTAACACCGCATCGGCGGGCTGTTGGATACTTGTAGTTATTCTTGGCGGCTTGGTTTAGAATCTGCAGTGCCTTATCTAGTGGTCTGTCAAGGATGATTTCATTGGCTGAGGCATCTATCATCATCCATGTTGGGTAGTTCGCCCCGTTGTAGAATATTGATACATGTGTCCAAGTCGGAAGACAATATAGCCGGCAGTTGTTCAACATCTGTTGGTACCGCTCCCATGCTTCATACATTGGCTCATCATCCCCTTTTCGGAAGGTTGTTATCTCGTTACGTAGTCTGTCTGTGACATTGGACGGGCTGAATCGATCTAGAAAATCTTTACACAACTCTGTCCATGTGTTGAACAACCCTGCTGGCTGGTTTTTTAACCACTGTTTTGCCCTATCCCTCAATGAATAGGGAAATATTCTCAGCCCCAGTACATCTTGATGAACCCCGTGTATTTTGAATGCTCTGTAGATGTCCATGAATCCTCTCAAGTGCTGTCGAGCATCTTCTGTGGCAGTCCCTCCAAATTGCTCTAACGTGTTGATCATGTTAAACATATCGAGCTTCAACTCGAAGAGATCTGCCTTAATCTTAGGTTCTATCACTGTCGGATCAAACCCTTTGAAGTCATGTTCTAGATAATCTCTAGTGGTTCAAACATTCTGGGCTGCCTTGGCGGAAGAGAGGGTTGCTGCCTTGGTGGATCTCGTTGTTCTCTGGGCGGCAAATCTTGCTATCCTTCCCTGTCGTTCGCGACATTGTTGGGAGGGTCCATGTTTACCTTTGCTTTGTTTTTTTCCTCTTTGGTTTTCCCTAGGGTTACTATGATCTCCTTCTTGAGCTCTCTTGCTCTATGTTCGATATTGTCGTAGAAGAAAATTTCTTCTTTTGGATTCGCCCTGGTCATACACTAGCAAAGGAAATTGTAAAATTCTTTTTTTTCCGATTAAAAGTAAAAATAAAATAAAAGGTAAAGAAATAAAAGTGCATAAATTAAAGACGAAATTTGTTGTTACCAATCCCCGACAACGGTGCTAAAAACTTGTAGAGCGATTAGGTGTTCTCTATTTATGAGCGCAAGTGCACACTCTTGTCAAGTTATAGTATATAAGATATCGTCTCCCCAGGGATTGGACAGCTTGCTTCGAATTGTTGTTCCTGCACAAGAAAAGTAAATGCACATATAAGGTGGTTGTTTGAGAATAAAAGTAAAATAAAAACACAAGTAATAATAAAGGAAGTGATCATATTGATAGATATGGCAGGGTTATACTGTTGCTTAGTGTGAAACTACGTTGAATATGTTAAGTTGTTTTGCGCTGCCACGATCTACTGCGTTGGCGGGTAATGGCGGATTGAGGCGGCGGCAACTTTCGTTGCCACGGTGGAACTCTGCTCTTGCAACTTTCACTGTCCCGACATGTGAGATAGAGAGAAGTCCCGGTGGCAAGTCTGGCAGATACTCCAAGTTCGGCGAAGTAATTCTGAAGTGATCCTACCTATGTCTAGGATTCTGTTGTTGCGTGATGTAGGCAATGCCTAGCAATCTTAGCGTAAACTTAACACATGCAGTCAACGTTTGGTTGCTCCTTTTAGCCGTTGAAATTCTAACTTATGTCTAAGCCGAATTAGTCAACACCTCGTCATGATTAAACCGTGCTTAATTCCTTCGTGAGTTTGACACTTTCGTGCCCGACAAATGGATTCTTCAACTGGACTTTTGGAACTAATTAAAGGAAGCGAAGCACATGAATTAAACAAACTATGAGTATTTTATTGCAAAAACAAACTTGAAAAACCTAAACAACCGTTCTCACAACTAATTACAACATAACCTAAACCCAGAGGGAGAAGTAGAACATGTCGACGGTAAGAAAACCTAAACTATGCCTAAGTAAAACCTTCGTTCTCTTAAATTAGAATTACTATGAGTACATATAGGCATTAGCTAGGTCTAGTCCTTCTTGAAGTAGAAGTCTTCAAATTAGCTTTCCACATTAAATGTGACTTTAAACTCTGACTTCTTTGAGTTGAATGTGGACTTTATCACGTTGCCTTCGTTCTGCAAGCAATCTCGAGATTTAACTTCGGCGGCTTTGCACGCTGCTATAGACGTCAGAAAATTGAGTGGACAGCATCAATAGAATCAGGATTTTCTGCTCTACAAATCGCACTTCGGTTCTCCAAGTCCATAGTCTACTATCTTGGGCGGCAAGGTGGGCGGTGGCAGCTATTCGGCAACTGTTGTCTCTGTCTGGAACTGCATCAGTACAACTCCCTGGTTCGTTGCCTCAGCATCACATCCTCAACTCTTCTTTCCCTCTGTCAGCCTTTAGTACCTAAAATCAAAAGTACACTAAAACAATACCTTTCTTCACCAAATAAAAGATAATCTATAAAAACATGGCAAAGTAAAGAAATACTGTAAAATGCAATGCATTGTCCTAATTATGCCTAAGATGTACTAAAAAACGGCAATAATATGAGATGGAATGTGCATGAAATATAGAACTTGTGAACACTTTACGCTCATTATCCTAGAAAAGTGGAAGAACAAATTAGTGGAGAGTTTGTTGAAAATCCTTAGTGGGTGTTAAGGTAGTGGATGTAGAGCTTGGTTAGAAGCTTGAACCACTATAAGTGTCTTGTTCTTCAATTTTAAAAGTGTCAATTCACCCCCTCTTAACTATATCGATTAATTCGATCCACTAAACACAAATATTTGACATTTGAATGGAAACTCAAACTTCCAACCCATGTTCCAACATAAAATACAACTTTTCATAAATCTTCATGCACAATGCAAATCGACAATTATCACCAAAACAAATTTAACAAAGTAAAACTTCACCCATTTAATGACCTCAACGAATGATAATTAAGCTCCAACTTGTATCCACTAAGGTTTGTTCTTGACATAAGAATGTTAAAGCTCGTATAATAAATGTTAAATTTAACCATAAAATTATCAGACTTAAAAGTTTAAATTTGAATACGAAACAAAAAATTCAACATTGTTAAGAAATTTAGCTTAAAAAACCTAATGTTGAATCCCCTTATTAACTTAGATATATGATAAACCAAAATAGTAAAGTAAAAAAAAAAAAACCCTAAACAAAAAATCGAAGAATTAAAAGTTTTATTCATGAAATAATAACACCAACTTACAATTATCTTCGAAATACTTTGGCTCTGGCTGAGGCTTGGAGGTCTTAGAAAGCTTAGCTTTGGGAGCTGGTTTATGGTTCTCATATTTCTTTTGAGAGGCGGCTTTCCTCTTAGCTCCCTTCCTCATTTAATTATTGAGAAATGACAATGGCAGAACAAACCTGAAGGGTGAGCGATTTTAAGACTCGTCAACTGCCGCCGATGAGAACTGACGGTGACCCGTGTGGTGGCCGATTGTAGCAAATGATTGCTGGGTTGTTTTAGAGAAAATGAAGGCTTTTTAATTTTTTTTAGCTTTTATAAGGATTCAAAACGACGTCGTTTTGGTGGCTTTTTGTAGAGATCCAAAACTACGTCGTTTTAGTGAATCATTAGATTATTTATCATGTCATCACACAGTTTGTAATTTAACGGTAGAGTGGCAAAAACTGACGCAATGTCAAAGTTGAGTGAGCAAATTGAAAAGTTTTAAAGTTTAGTGACCAAAATAAGAGTAAGAGTAAAGTTGAGTAGTACAATTTATAATTTACCCTATTATTAATTTTTACTCATTTTAACTATTGAAATATTTGTACTTTTATAATAAAAATAGTACACATATTTCATAATTAACAATAATTAAGTTTGATTATAAGTTATATTCAAAAAAAAAGTTTTATTATAAGTCGTGTATGATGACAAAAAACTAAAAATAGTAATAATAACGATGATAAAAGAAAGCTCTAAATACTAATAATAGCAATGATGACGATGATAGCGCTTTTTTTACCTAGCAACTTTCTCTCGATTCTATGTAACTTTTTTTTTCTTCCGTTAGTTGTTGGTCGGCAATCACTCATAGTATTGGTTGTTGATCATCGAGTCTATTATTTTTTTGTTTTTGTTTTGATTTTCATATTTATTAAGAATCACTGTTTTTGTGGCACGTGTTTTCTCTATCCTTGTGACACGTTTTCTTTGATTTTTTTGTGATTGCTTCATATGTCCTTGTGACATGATTTCAATATACTTTAGCTGTCGGTTGGTGTTCGTACATATATTTTCACGACGCTAATCTTTGATTATGGTTCTGTTAGTGGTCTTAGAAAGATAAATCCTCACTCAATTGATGGTTGGTTGTCGATGTAATAAGACCTGGGAAGCTGAGCAATATGCCTGATAGCTAGGTTCGCTTACCACTCCTTTTTCACCCCTAAAGCGTCTCGTTTAGATAGAGATAAGGATATTTAAGAAAGTTTCTGAATTTTGGTATGCTAATTTCGACGGAAGTGTTTGCTTTACTTTGCACCAGTGTAAGAGACTTTTAGTGGATTTGTCATTTTTTTTTTTTTTGATGCATTGTGTTATCTTTTATGGTGATTAATAAAATTCAGATACCGTTGTTAAAAAAAACAATGATAAAGTTGATAATAAAATAATTAAAAGTATAAAATAATGTTTTAATAATGTCTTTAAAATAGTATTAATTATTTTTTTGAATAAAAGAACAATATTATTAATGATGATTGCATCCACAAATGACCTTCATAGGCTTATTATTAATTTGTCATGATACAAAGAGTTAAATAAAAACTAAAATCAAATTTAATAATGGGCAGTTACTTATCTTTATTATTTTATTAAAAAATTAAGCTTGTGATCACGTGTAATCAATTTTTAAAAATAGTAATTAAACATATTGAACTCCTATTTGTTATAATATTAAATAATTTTATATTAATTTAAGAAGGTTTATTTTGGATCCTATTCATCGATAACCTATCTAGTCAGGTTTTGTGAGAATAGATTCGAATGAAGATGCGTTTCAAATTATGGAGAGATTGAATGGGGCTTCGGCTCAAGATCAAAAAGATAAGTTGCGACAATATCGGGGGTGAGGGGAAATTCTAATAAAAGGCGGACTAATATACGGTTAAGAAACGGTGTTATCGAAAATATTGTAAGATAAATAATAAAATAGATAAAGTGCTACAGGATATGTTGATTTAAAATAATGTATCTGATAGAAAACATGAAAAAATGTTAAAAAAATTGGTAACCGGTAAACTTAAGTTATCGGTAGGTATCGATACAATTACACAAACATAACAAAATAGGTAAAATTTTACTTATTTTGTTGATAAGAGTATCAACATATTAGGTAGCGCCTATTATGTTATTAAAGTTTAAGCTGATGGGGCCTTGGAAATTCCACGATAACAAAATCCGTAAAATTACTTATTTTGTTGATAAATTATAACATATTCGGTAACGCTTTACCTATTTTGTTGATAAGAGTATCAACATATCCAGTAAATTACTTATTTTAAGCTGATGGGGCCTTGGAAAGCATCTGTACTTTTTGAGTAAATTATTTATTTTGTTGATACTTTTGAGTAAATTACTTATTTTGTTGATACTTTTGAGTAAATTACTTATTTTGTTGATACTTTCGAAAGTATATATACCTTTTTAAAAGTATCCATACTTTTTTTTTAAAAAAATTATCGATACTTTTTGTTGATACTTTTTTAAAAGTATCGATACTTCCGAGCCACATTGCAACCGCCTACATTGCTTTTTAAAAAAGTATCGATACTTTTTGTTGATACTTTTTTAAAAGTATCGATACTTTCGAGCCACATTGCAACCGGTTACATTACTTTTAAAAAAATATCGATACTTTTAGAAAAGTATAAATACTTTCGAAAGTATCAACAAAATAAGTAATTTACTCAAAAGTATCAACAAAATAGGTAATTTTACTGAATATGTTGATATTCTTATCAACAAAATAAGTAATTTAACCTATTTTGTTATGTTTAACCGATTACCTATTTAACCGATCACGCCGTATATTAACCGTATATTAACCGCCTTACAACAAAACTGCCCCAAAGTGAGATGATTTGCATTCAGGAAACAAAATTGGAGGGAATAACTTTGGCGATTGGTTGAGTACAAGAGGATAACCCAAAATTGTCGGAAATGTGGTTTGCTTACCCTTTATGAGATACAATTACAGCGTTGATGCAAGAATTTGATGTCCCATGGGCTTTGTGTGCTGATTTTAACACTATGATATCCATTGATGAGAGGTGTGGTTGTAGTGAGCAGAATTGGAATTCAGAATTTTGTCACCTGCTTCAATGTATCAAACTTTCTACATCTTCCGATGCAAGGCAAGTCGTGTTTTGACCATATTTTCTGGACCTCTAGGTGTGTTAGATTCGAACGCAGCTGAATTACATACTATTTACGCCGCCCTTAAAATGTTGAAAAATCAAGCGGTTGTGATTGAGTTCGATTCAGTGGTGGCAGTGGCTTGGGTTTTGCATGGTGAGCAAAGACCATGGCGTTATTGGAAGTGTTTCCAACGCATTGATGTTGTGTGGCTATGCTTCCCCATATTTATTTTCATAATGTGCCAAAGAGGCGAATAGTATTGTCGATGCGCTTTGCGAAGGGTGGTGTGGGACGTGTGTTGTGGCTTTATGTCATACATTAGTGATGTTTTGGTGTTTGATTCTTATATTAATATAATCGTGCTTGTACTATTTCCTTCCATCTAAGTTTAGGGGGGGGTTTTAATAAAGCACTAGATTATAATTGTAAGGTTTTGTTTCATATTGAATAAAATCTTTGTTGATAAAAAAAAAATTCAGATTGAGACCTTCAAATCAAAAGTTTCTTTAATTAGATTTGTTTAAAGGCCGAGTCTTAGTTAATGTATTATTGAATTCATATAACTATGACCTAAATGTAAAGAACACATAAACATGTGATCAATTTTAATACTTTTAAGCATGTGATCATGTGTAATCAATTCTTAAAAATTAGTTATTGAAATTTTGAGACTACTATTTATTATAATATTTATTGTAATTAAAATTAAGTTTTTAACTATCAAATAATAATTTTAATCGAAACATTCAGATCAAAGGCTTATTTTCAAGGTAAATATTGAGATGTAAACTTATGTAAGATGAGACAATATGAACATCCTTAATCAATTTACTGATTAATAAATTTTATACATCACTTATAACTAAAATTGTTCAAATTTAAATTTTCTAAAAAAACAACATTATTTTCGCTATTGAACTATTCCTTAAATTGTTTATGATGGATTCTTAGCTAAACACATTTTAATAGTCTTTTCATTGGTATTTTTTAAAATCTAAATCAAAACCAAATTAAAAGCTTTATGGGCAGTGATAGCGTCCAGTTGTTGGCACGTCATTCGGCTTTTACGTTAATCATTGATATTAAAAATTCGCTTTAATACACTTTTTTTTCCTTTAAACTTTATTTGTTTTTTAACTTACGGTCTAAAATTTATTTTGATCACTTTTGCCCCTTAATATTTTCGACGTTATTTATATTGCTCTTACCGTTAATTTTTTTATCTTAACCGATCAAAACACGTTACGTTTTCTTTTTTAAATTTTAAAATAAAATAAAAATAAATAAAATAAAATAAATATATTAAAATACCAAAAGATATTCGTCTTCATCCTCATTTCACAAAATCCCTCGTCCTCTTCCCCTTCCTATCATCATCACTGCAAGTAAGTGAACCAATAAGAACAAAGACCTCAGTAGAGAACAATATAACAATTGCGGTTCTTTTGTGCTCCTTTGAACTTGGCCGAGGCTGAGCCACTCCACTCCGTGAAGTTCAGCACTTTGACCAAGAGCCACCGTAGGCGACGGCGCCACAACTGCAGCTGTGGGACCAAAAAAGTGGGGCTTTGGATGACATTCTTTGTGAATAATCTTTCCACAAAGGCGGTTCAACGGAAAACAAGAGAAGTGGGGCTTTGGAGACTCCGGCGGGCTTTGCCCTTTCGAAAGTCTTCTGAGAATTAATAGGAAGCTACATCTTTAATGTTAGGGTAAACTATACTAATGACCACCGAACTATGGGGTTGGTGTCGATTTGACCATTATATTTTTAATTGTATTAAATATACCACATAACTATTTAATTGGTTCTAATGTAGCCACCTGCCGTTAAAAAAACAAAAAAGTTAATGGAACTGTTAAAATAATTGGTATAATTACACATTTAGTCTCCTTTATTTATACAATAATTCAATTTAGTCCTAATTTTAATCTAATAAAATAAATTAATTATTCAATTAGGTGGTGACACGTGTCACCACCTTATTTGAGGGATTTATCTATTTTTATTAAATTTATTTTTCTTCCCCAATCAGGTGGTGACACGTGTCACCACCAATGGAGTAAGAAAAATTAAATTGTGGAAGTTGGCCTCAAGGAGAATTGAACTTGGGTCACTAGGGAAAGAAAGCAAAGCCCTTTTTTTTTGTTCAAAGATAACTTTCATTGCACATAAACAGGAAAAACCAGACTCAAGACTCGATGACCAGGAGATTCCTCACTCTGGTCCAAACAAAACGGGGAAACATCCCCACAGCAAACCAAGCAAGACAAACATGAGCAGGCCATCGAACAGAAACAAAAGACAGACCAAAAGAAAACTAAAAACATAAACCCTAGACAGGGAGCTAACTACCAGAGCCATCAACCTAGGGATGGTATAACTGGTAAACATCAAGCAACCGACCAGACTTAAGCTGGAGACAAAAAGCTTTTCCACAACGTTGGATAATATCGAAACACCATGTCTTCGCCTGAGAGCTCTATCCAGAGGCAGGCTTCCGTTGCGTCGGTGACGGTCCTTGTCAAGGCAATCGGCATCGTGAATAACCATCAAACATTGATCAGAAAAAAAGGACTCCAGCTGCTTCCGGCTTGCAAACACCAATCCGAGGCCAAACGGCCAACAAAGAACAGACGCGGTTCCTAAGATCGACAGCTTTGACCTTAAGGCGTCAACATAGAAAAACCTAAAAAACGGGGACCTACCGAATGCATGGCACCTACATGTCCCCCAAGAGAAGGTGCCAGCCTTGTAAGCAATCATGGAGTTGTCGGATAACCCACAACGGAGTTATCCGACTCAGCAAAAGCGTCAATGAAGCCATTGTTAGTGCTTCCCTGTTCCTCCCCGTCACTGATAATGATTTCCTCGTTGAGGATATAGTCAGCATTCATGCACATTGAGGGCATCTTTGTTATCTTTTTGCCGAAAGGATCTTCACCAAGCTTTAAAAGCCCCACTTCGTCCACCATTATGCGAGAACATTCCATTGAGAATTTGCGTCTAGCTGCTTTCTTTATTAACGTTAACCTCTTGGTTCCAAACGTTCTTCCTTTCTTCCTTCTTTCAATGTTATGAATTATGGTGGAATTGTTGAAGATGGAATTCGGGAAAAGTGCAGCTTTCAGCACCTCATCATTGGCGGCTATTCCCCTTTCTGCAATGCACCAATTTCCAGGACTAACTTGCACAATGGCTTTGGAGACTTCATTCCAGAGTTCCCGACGGTGGATTTTGCTTATGTATTCCCCTTCATCATTGTCTCGTTTCCTCTTCTTATTACAGGAAACTTCCATTTTATTCAGGCCTTCAGCAAGGAAACAACCCCATAGACCTTGGGAGTCCATAGGTGGAGTGGTCCATTTGTCCGGCCCGTGTCCAAAGCCCACTTCCGTGTGAGAGACTCCATCACCAGATTGATTAGTCTTCTCAAGGAGATTCAGCAGGCCTTGTTTAGGAGCTGAGGAAATCTCCAAAATTGGGCTCGATAGTACAGGAAAATCTTTGATATTTTCCTCATTTATGTTAGTTGCCCCAGTAGAGAGAGAGGAGCCAGGTTGTAAACTGCCAAAACCGGGTAAACTAGCGTTGACATTTCGCTTAGGTGTCCCAGGTGTAGCAGACAAACATAATGATGACTCTGCCATTTCGGATACTCCTAGGGATTTCCTATGATTAGGATGCATCAAGCCTTTGTCTTTAGTGCCTGGGCTTTTTGTCGTATCTCCTACCAAAAGTTGCCGTTTGTTGTGACTCGAACTAGCTTCCCCTGCGTTTCCTATTGCACTGGAGCCTCCAGGTTTCTGGTTTTTTCCGATGAAAGTAGCTCGGAGCCACGGCCCGAATCTCCCTGAAAGTTTGAACATAGTCGTATCGTGTCGACAATCTCTTTCAACGTGCCCTAGCCTTCCACAACGGAAACAGAATTTTGGCAAGCCAACGTATTTAAAGGCAACCTCCAGAGGTTGATCTTTTTTCCTGTTTAAAATGAACCCCGGTTTCAAGGGATCTTCGACCCTAACAGCCACCCTAACGCTGACCTCCCCAAACCTGTGTTCAATGCTCCCATCATCCAGGGTAGAACCATAGTAAACTGGAAATAACTTCCCTATCCTCCTTACGTTCTCAGGAGTGATCAAACCAATGGGCAAGTTATGCACCTGGACCCAGAACTCCTCAAGGGAGAAATCAATTTCTTCAAGAGCCTTCTCTGGTTGCCAATCTTTCAGGATCAAAAGCGAGTCTTGAATGGCCCATGGTTTTCCCCCAAGAATCCGCAGTCTCTCGTCTGTCGATGGAAAGATAAAGAGGAAAAAGTTCCTCCCTAGATCGTGGCATTCTACTCCTTCACTCTTCCAGGCTTTGCAGATAATGGCTGTTAAAGTTAACGGCTTCATGGTAGTTGGCGAGAGCAGTTTCCCGACAAGAGCCTGATTTTTCAGAGAAGGTTGACATCCCCATCTTCATTTAATTCGAGTTCATCAATGAACTCTTGACTTGCCAAACTTGGGTCAGCAGGGTTGTTGGGATAACCACTGTTGACAACCCCCATACTTAAAGCCGATGTCGTATGCATGGCAGGAGACGAGGCAAAACAAAAGAACTTGGACAGAAAGAAGGGAAGAAAAGAAACAAAACAATAACAGAGAACGAGGAAAAAACACAACCAAGGAGAACCTAAAAACAAAAGGAGAAAACAAGAGGAACCAAACCCAACTAAAGGAAGTCAAAACACCTCACTGTTCCGGCCCTGAGGTCCAGGCAGACTGTGAGTGGAAAACTTTAGGAGGGAAAGCTCTTGCTCCTTCCACTTGTCTCGGTTGGTGGCAATGGTAGATTTCTATTCCACAAGTTGGACCAACATTAATTGCTCAACAAAATAAAGAAAGCAAAGCCCTTGCAACTAGGCTAAGCCTGTATTTAACATTTTGAATACTAAATATTTTATATGTGGTATATCTGTTATCTGTTTTCAAGAACTTAATCTGCTTGACAGCAAGAGTAATGTCAGATTTAAGACTAAAAATAGTACTCTATATATGCCGAAAACTACAGTAAAGAATTAAACAAAGACAAACACTTCAGTAACAGATTAACAACTTTATCTAACCTGTCGTATTACAGGTTTTTGCTTTGTAGCTCGTGAGGTAACTGCATCAATACATAGTTGTTTCAAAGCGTTTTCAGTCATGGACTTTGGCAAATTATATATAATAAGTCTTGTCCTTGAAACATGAAAATTCGGAGATTGAAGCTTGGTCATCTTTTTTTTCATGCAACCTGCAGGGCATATGGAACGCTTTAGAGAATGGGAAAGTGAAATTTCACAAGAGCAAGACCATCAAGAACTATTATTATCAAGTTGCTTTCGGAAGTTAAAGCTAAGTCAAGGATTTTTTAACGTACTTGGACATTCTTTTTCATATAAAAGGTTAAATGTGAAACATTCAGAAAACATCTATCTGACTTTATCCTTACTGCTATTTATTTTTACTATCCATTTAAATCATTCCTGGTCAAACCAAAGATTTTTGGTATTCCAAATATTCTCCAAACGGATAACACATATACCACATATATAATATTTGGTATTCCATTTGCTAAAAACACGCTTAGCCTAGTGGCAAGGGTGTTGCTTTCTTTCCCTAGTGACCCAAGTTCGATTTTCCTTGGGGCTAACTTCCACAATTTCATTTTTCTTACTCCATTGGTGGTGACACGTGTCACCACTTTATTTGAGGGATTTATGATTTATTTTATTAGATTAAAATTAGGATTAAATTGAATGATTGTATAAATAAAGGGGACTAAATGTGTAATTATACCAATTATTTTAACAGTCTCGTTAACTTTTTTGTTTTTTTAACGGCAGGTGGCTACATTGGAACCAATTAAATAATTATGTGGTATATTTAACACAATTGAAAATATAATGGTCAAATCGACACCAACCCTATAGTTCAGTGGTCATTAGTATAGTTTACCCTTAATGTTACTAACTGTGGGAAAAAAACATTCATTGATTGAATGAAAATCAATGGCTTCATGTTTTAGTTTATACAACTTATTGATTCTGAATTTGGATTGAAATTTGTGTTTTTGTTACTGTAGGACTTGTCAAGAATTACATGTTTGCAGAAAATTGATTGTTTCACAATACTGTTGTTATGGAATTGCTGAGAGGTGTGAGAACTCAGTTGACAGAACTCATATCTGGTATAGGTGCTCAAGATTTAGCTCCGATGAGTATGGGTTTGTCTCTTAGCTTATCTCAATATAAATGGGGAAGAAGATGATGGAGATGAAGATGGGGTGTTTTGGGTATTTTAGGAAATATAATTAAATTAATAAAGGTTTTAATATATTTATTTTATTTTAAATTTAAAAATAAATAAGAAAATGATGTGGCACGTTTTGATTGGCCAAGATAGATTTTTTAACAGTAGGGGTAATATGGGTAACGTCAAAAATATTAGGAGGCAAAATTAGTCAAAATAAATTTTAGAGGACAAATTGGAAAAAACATGTAAAATTTAGAGAGAAAAAGTGTATTAAGCCCCCTTAAAATATGATAAACATAAATTGGAAAAAGATTACAAGTGGATGGAGGGAAAAATAAAAAAAAAAATGCTTTAGTGTTTTATAATTGTTTATGATTAGTTGGTTGAAACTTACTTTAATTGATGTTGCTATTATAATATTTTAGAAGTTGTAAACTCAAATGTATTTAAACATCTTTTATTTTTTTTTTCAATTAATTAGAGTTAAAATAATATTTTTAAGGTAAATGTTTGAATTTACACAAAAGATGAAGTAGATAAATATCTACGACAGTTAGATAAATTAGTATATCTCAAACACCTGGTAATTGTTTATTTATGAGTCTAAGAGAGGTTGTCAATTACATAAAAAAATATAATTGTTATTTAGAATAAAGAAAATATTATAAATGTTGATATTCGACTTTCCAAAGATGATTGAGAAATGATCTAGCGCCACTATCTCCTTGTTTCTGAAAAAAAAAAAATAGTGCCGCTAGTCAGTTTTTGACATTTAGTGTTGGTTATCTTAGTCGACATTTCTTTTATTTTATTTTCTTGTATTTAGTTCTTGTTTTTCTTATGTTTTAGTTTATTTTTTAGTTTTTATCTGGCACATTTTCGTATATTTTTATAGTAGATTTGTATTCGTAGATAGTTTTTTTCAATGTTCGATTTTAATTTGCGGCTGTCTATGGTCTTTTAGTATATTGTTCCTATTTTGTGGTTCGTTTGTTGATGCAGTCGGATCTGTTTTGTGAAACAACCTGCAAGATTGTTGGTTTCGCTCACCAATCACCACTTCTACTTTAATCCTTAAGCGTGTAGGTGGATAGAGACAATGAGTTTTATTTCGTGTTTCCTTTATCTAGTGTTTCATCTCATTATTGTCGTTGTAGCTTACTTGACCTGTGTTTGCTAGTACGATGTTTTGTCTTCTGTTTTTTTTTTCAATTTAGTTTTACTTTATTTTATAAATTTTTACTACATTTTTCTTGTTTGGAATATTTTTATGTTTTATTTTCTAATAAATTCAGTGAGTATATTATTAGAAAAAGATGATTGAGAAATAAACTAAATCAGTAGTGATGGTAAAAAGAACAATTGGACCCAGTAATGAATACTAAACACTACAAAAGAAGAAATTAAAAACAGCACACGAAATATTTTTAAATAAACACCTTATATGAGAAATCCCAAGTCCAATATAAACTAGGCTCATCTCCATTTAACCCAACACTCGGCTGGTCCCTAATTGCATATTCAAAATCCAAGTCCAATTATCGTTCTCTCTAATTTTAAAACCTTAAGTGCCCATTTTTGTTTTTTATTAGTCGGTGACGACCTTGGTTTTAGTGTTGATCATCGGCCATCGTTATTTTTTCTTTCTCATTATTATATTTAGTTTTTGTTTTCTCTTATATTTCGGTATTATTCTAGTTTTTATCAGCTCTTATGGTACACTTTTCCTTTGCAATGTGGCACGCTTCTACCTTATGACACATTTTCGCATATCTCTGTGGTAGATTTATGTTCGTGGATAGTTTTCTCACAACGTTCGGCTTTAATTTGTGGCTTTTGTGGGAAGGAGGACTCTACGGGAAGGAAGTGAGTGCTCTTAGTGGGTCTAAAACACACGACCTAAGGAAAATAAGGGAACCGTTGGGAAACGCCAGTACACCCCATGGCGCAGCGAAAAAATTATCCGACGATTACCTCTAGAGATCCATGTATGAGGAGCGAATTTGGGGTGAAAAGGATGAAACATTACCTTAATAAATATGGAATCCGCAAGGAGTATAGGAGAATCCAAATCGAATCTAAGTCGTCACAATCGCGTTCCGACTTCTACGCAATCCACCTGAACGAAACGAACAATATTTAAATTAATTAAATATACAATATATTTAACTGAATATAATTAAATATGTAGAATCTAATTCTACTTTAATTAGGTTTCTTTAGTGATATATATATATATATATATATATATATTTTAATAGGATTTAATAATTACAATAATTTTGTTTTAATAAGGGTAATCTTCACCAGTGGTCCCTTTTGTTTAGGGTGTGTTTTATTTTGGTCACCAAAATTCAAAAACGTGTATTCTGGTCCCTAACGTTACAAAACGTTTATATTTTAGTCACCCAACCGTTAGTCTCCGTTACTTGGCTAACGGGTGGCTGACATGGCTCGTTAAAAAAATAAAAAAACCCACGTGTTTAGGCCACTGTCACTGCCCTCTCCAAAGTCCAAACCCTCATGGCCTGCCACCACTACCACCACTCCACTGCCACCTGCTCTTGCAGCCACTGCTTCCGACCACCACCACCACCACCATATCCCCAACAATCTGACCCTCTCCTACAAGCCCTTGCCTCTCTCTTCCAACCCCAACAAAACCACCACAATCTGACCCTCTCCTACAAGCCACTATCACTACCCTTTTATTTGAACTATGAGAAATAGAGCGTACGTATACCTTGGTCTTTTCTACAGGTCACCGGGAAACTCACTGCTTTGAAAAGTTTGGCTGCAAGGTTACAAGAGATACATGTTTACCTTGATCTTGTTATTGATGAGAAGCTTCCTTTGAATCATGAAATACTTTACCATTTACAGGTAAACTAAGTTGATAAAACAATGAAGCTAAAGACATTACTTACCTGATTATTACTTGTCCAGAATATGTTATAGAGTATATAATTGCGAATGTATTCTAGTTAATGTCCATCTTACCGGTCTACCATGTTAAACCTGCAGGATGTGTTCAACTTGCTTCCAAACCTAAACGTCAATGAATTAATCAAGGCTTTTGCAGGTAATGCAAAATGAATGTCCTGTGTTAAAAATTGCTGAAAATGCTCGGTTTTTTTCTTCAGATTAGGTGGGGGATGTTTATTAAGTTTTGAAGTTCTGATCCACACACTCCATTTTTATAATGCAGTAAAAACAAATGATATGATGTTGGTCATATATCTGTCATCTCTCATTCGAAGTGTAATTGCACTCCATAACTTGATCAATAACAAGGTGAGATATCAACTCCTCGTTCCTCGTTATACCATGGTAGAGCATGTGGATGGTGTTTTTGACTGGTAACTTTTGGTTTTTAGATGCTAAACAAAGAACATGAGAAAGCAGAAGACGCGAAATCATCAACTCTCCAAACTGCCTGTTGAATCCGAATATCATCTTGGGTGCCAGCCATGGCGAAAGCTCGAGCCTGTGGTGCTACTGCATTTCATAGATTGTGGTGGTTTTGTTGGGGTTGGATGAGAGAGGCAAGGGCTTGTAGGAGAGGGTCAGATTGTTGGGGATATGGTGGTGGTGATCGGAAGTAGTGGCTGCAAGAGCAGGTGGCAGTGGTGGCAGGCCATGAGGGTTTGGACTTTGGAGAGGGCAGTGACAGTGGCCTAAACATGTGGGTTTGTTTTTTTATTTTTTTAACGAGCCATGTCAGCCACCCGTTAGCCAAGTAACGGAGACTAACGGTTGAGTGACTAAAATATAAACGTTTTGTAACGTTAGGGACCAGAATACACGTTTTTGAATTTTGGTGACCAAAATAAAACACACCCTAAACAAAAGGGACCACTGGTGAAGATTACCCTTTTAATAATTATTACATGTACAACAAGTTTGTACACATGCTATTTAGTCTATATTTGTTCGTTTCAATCATATGGTGTGACCCTTGTAGGTTCATGCAACGTTAGTAGTAATATCTAGGACAATTCTAATATTACAAGCAATGAGTGACATCTAGCAATACATCATTGGTACGTAAGTTACATGAAGTCGTGGTTCGACTTTATCTTTTTCCGTGATTAACTTCTTTTATGTATTACATCATTTTGTCCTCATATCTAAATCGAACACAAGTCATAGATTAGTCACACTTGTATAATCCATATAATGTTTCTTGATATCTTGAGTAGACTATTATAAACGAATAATTATGATATCTCATACCAATTTATTCGAGCATGGCCATGTATTTTCTAGTCTCACTCAATCAAGTGGCATGTGATATTACTTCTATTATGTAGGAGGAACAAATCCTATATTGATCAACCATATTTCGCTATATAGATTGTGACATATCCAATGTTAGTCTTTATAGTGTAGTCAATTACGACACACGTTTGACCGTATCAAAATATGTCACTCACGATGTTGAAATGATAATGATCTCAAGTATGATGATCATACATGTAGTTAACACCATGAGTGGTTTTGTGACTGCCACATAATAATCCAAGAAACATGCTCATAGCAAGTTAGTCCAGTATCTCATTCTCTAACACATACTTATGTATTGATTTTGACATCTCCATGTCAATGACAACGCTTTGTCATCAATCAACTACATATTAGTCTTAATATATTAGTGTTGTACATGCCCACAATAATACTCGACTAAGGACATTCAAGAATAACTATATTATTCTAAGGACTTTATTAAAATTCAGTTTATTTATAAATGCACAGACTAAGATTGAAATAATAATAATAATTGTTTTATATTAATAAACAAGATAAAATAAATATAGCTTTTACAACCATCTTATGATTGGTCTTTGGGCATACTCTAACATGCCAAATATGCTTGCTCTTAATGTTAATTATTTCTATAAATAATCAAGTTTGAGTGTAAAGAATTGAGCATTAAATAAAATTTATTTTTTATGCAATGAAACTAAACTACTTATAACTCATTTTAACTAAAGGGTTAACTACAAAATAAGCTTTCAAACTATGTCTCTTTTTTGTAATAGGCGTCTAAAGTATTTTTTGGTTGAAATAGGTGCCTAAAGTTTTATTTTTGGCTAAAATAGGTGCGTAAAGTATTTTTGGATGAAATAGGTGCCAAAGTAGATGCCTCCGTTGGCTTTAAAACAAGTGAACAATGAAATTTTAGGCACCTATTTTAGCCAAAAAATAATTTAGGCATATGTTGCAAAAAAGGCATAATTTGGATACTTATTTTATAGTTAAGCCTTAAATAAACTTTTAATACTTGATCTTAAAGGATTTTTTTCACAATTCAAACTATAACATCCCCAAATAAGATATTTTTGAATGGTAAATTAGCGGTTAACATTTTTATGACATGACAACGTTAAGGGCACAATTGAAAAAAACAAATGTTTAAGTTTTTTTTTATGTTTTTTTTTCACTATAAATTTATAATTTTATTTTGAACGCGCAATATTATTTTATAGTATCATTTATTTATATAAAATAGTGTTATTTAAATGATTATAAAATATGAAAAATATAATTAAAATAAAAATTAAACTAAAAGAAGAATGAGATTATAAATAAATGGGTTTTGCTATACATAGCCCTAAGGATTGCATATAAGAACTACTATATTCCTATCATTAATGTTAATTTTATTGTGAATAAAACAACGAAGAACAATAATAAGAACAAATGAACAAGGAGATGAGAAAAAGATAGAGATTTGTATTTATTCTGAATATTGAAGTGTGTACAATGCCTTGATCAACTCATCTATTTATAGGCATAAGAAGTACATATTACATGAAACTCTAATTGATGAAGATAATATATCTAATGATAAAGTAAACTAAATCTCCAAGATAAAGTTCTTATCATGATAGACATCCACATAGATAAATATTCATAACGCTCCCCATTGGATGTCTATGAAGATAATGTGCCTTGTTAAAACCTTACTAAGATAAAAACTCAATGGGAAAAAATATTCTTAGTGAAGGGAAAATAGTGCACACATCTTTGATACTCATAACATGTTGCCTCAATAAAAACCTTACTAGGAAAACTCATTGGGACAAAACCTTGGTTAAGGGAAAAAGAGTGCAACACGTATTTACTCCCCCTCAAGAAAACATCACATAAGATCTTTGAATTTTCATAATTCAATCTTGAATACTATTTTTCTGAAGATCGCGAGAGATGAAAATTTAGAGTAATATGTGTTGAGTGGATCGAAGAATCGATTTAAGCCAAGAGGGGCGTGAATTAGATTTTTAGAATTTGTTGTGGAAAGTGGAATAGCAAAAATTGAAGGACAAGACAATTTAGAGTGGTTCAAGTTCCAATTGAACTCTACATCCACTACCTTAGCTACCACTAAGTATTTTCCAACAATCCACTAATTGCTCTTCCCCTTTTCAAGGCTTAGGAGGTAACCTTTACAGTACCGGTCATATTTTCTACCCAAAATTTGACCCAATTCTCACTCAAGAAATACAAAGAAGTTTAAGGCTAAAGACTAGTTTCTCTCAATACAAATGTAGCCCTTTTTGCAAGCACTCAACCCAAATTGGAAAATAAAAATGAAATTACACACAACACAGTTTGGGGTTTATAATAAAAAATGGGATTTTTGCACAATTGCTTGGATTTGATGTTTGGATAATTCTTTTTGGATTAATAGTTATTGCTGGTGCTTTTAGAGGTCCCTTTTATACATTCTCATTGAATTCTAGCCGTTAGGGTTGTTGCCTTCATTATTATAGCCGTTGGGATGTTATCTTCCCTCTATAAATGTAGTATGCAACTACCCGTTCCGAAACGCCCGACCCTGTACAGACCAAAATAGAAAGAGCCGTTGGGGTGTAATAAATAGGTTGTACCGAAAAGGGCACGATCGTTTCGATACGCTAAGAGCCTATTTCGAAACCCGTTTCGAAACATTTTGCCACTGTCAAAGCCTATATCGAAACGGCTTAGAAGTGTTTCGATACGCCTTAACAATATTTTTAAATTCAGTTATAAACTTTAACGGTCATATTTTAAAACCAAGTTTGAAATCTGTTTCGAAACAATAAGACCTGTTTCGATACACCCGTATCGAAACGGGAACACTAGTTTCGAAACAGAGGTTAACAGTTTTTAAACGTTCCGAAACGCCCAAAGGCCGTTCTGAAACGGTGACTCGAAAATCACTATTTTGACTTGGTAAACACTTAGAAAATATTTGATAAGTTGAGGTTTTGACTTATATATTTTTCTTTAAACACATAGAGAGGTTTTGAGGACTTAAAAATTCATTTTCTCTTTTTCAATTTAGTCCTTAAACCCTTTGTTATATCAAAATCAATTTATTAGTTTTACAATATGTTTCATTTTTCCATCTTTGATGTATCCACATTTCGATTAAGATATAAATTTTGCATTATATCCACATAAGATAGCCTGTATCTTATCTTGTGAAAGTAAATCACATATCTTCTAAATATGTTGGATCAATAGTCTTAGCCAAACACATTTTTGGCTTGCCTCATGCATAACAATAATTTTTTTACATTATTTGAGGAGACATCGATTAATGTTTGAAGATCTAAATGTAATGATCTTTGTAGCTTTTAGATGGTATTTCTAGACCAACTAATATATGATGCTTCCAGACCAAGGATACATTTATCTTTCTTTTGAAGATAAATTTATTTACATCCAATAAAATTACAATCATTATGGTACTAAATAAATATGCTTTATCCATATTGAATCTTCTTTAAGAATCTTTCGGCCTATGTCCATTCATAGAAAAAATCACATATTTAAGTGCCCGATCTTTAGGTCGAGACAAAACCCTATCTCAAGATTCTTTTTTTTTTCAAATACTTTCATTAAATGCTTTGAAAGCTCTTCATGAGTTTCCAATTTGAATCTCTTCAGGAGTTCTAATTATATTCAAAATATCATAATGAATCTTGATCCAAACTCCTTTATAAAATCCATAAGGAAATATGATCATTCTTATAATATTTTCTCAATAAGTAATTACTAAGGCGATTCTACCAAATGCGCCAAAATATAAATATTCAATGAGACACGTCTAAATAAATTTCACTGAAAATTTCCAAATGCTTCTAGAATTTTAAACCCTTCAAGGATAAATAGGGATCCACAAAATAATTAAAAGCATATAAAATATTTCATAACTGCCAAAGTAATTGCATCCACCATGAAGTAACTAAAATTCCTCATAAATCACAATTCAAGTCGTATTTATATCTCACGACCATTTATTTGTACCCCACTTGCATTACACCTTTAAGTGTTTGGACTACTGGTCTAAAAACTTCACTTTAGGAAGTTTAAAGCATCTTTCTATGTTGGCCAATTCAATATCTATACTCCTGGAAGTTTAAATCATCGTTTTGTCTCTTTACTTCTATAGAAATATTCTATGTAAAATTGTTGTCGATGACTTTTTCTATTTTGGTTTCATTATTTTCTCGTAGTGATATAATTTATCGAAATCTCTTTTCAATCTTTATTTCAGGTACCTGAAACTCTTCTAGAGTTTTATTATTAGTTATGTCTTGGGTCTTTTTAGGAGCACCTGCCTCCAATATATGTCTATCTCATACTACTTTCCATTTATGAGAATTTTGATCATTGAAACCAATTTCAACTATCATGCTTCAGTCATGCTTTTTATCCATTCGCTCTAATATGTAATTCAAATTTAGAGCATTTTTAGATGATATATAAGACTTGATTACTCTCATTAGGTCAGTAAATATGTCTGACAGTTGACATGTAATAACATAAATTATCTTATGAACTTCTAGTTCATATACGAGGATCAAGATAATGATAATTCATTTTCCTTTATCTAGTTGATTAATATCTCCCCTGATGTTAAGAAAAATCATGTCATAAATGATTCTCTAGTTAATGCTTAAGAATTTAAACATAAAAGGAGACTTGTACTCAATATATATTCTCAACCCTTTTTATATACCCATTTTGTGCGTTGTAGTCGAGCAATTCAACTATATATCGCACATTAAAAAATTTAAAAATGAGAAATGTAACCCCCTCGCCCCGGTCTGGTCGGCTGACCGGTTCGAGTAGGCTACACGGGGAAAACCAATGTGAAACACATTAAGGTCTCACCTCGGTTAGCAACCCTAGAAAATTCCTTTTAACTTTATCTTGTCTATAGGCATCATTAACTCCCTATGTGAAACACGACAGCGGAAACACAAACAATAGCAACGACCATCCAAACAACACTTTAAAACAACCCATTTTAGTCCTTTACAGCAGGCCGTATCAAAACGCCCTTAGGGTGTTTCGATACGCCTTGACTTAGTCAACAGGCCAAGGTCAACCTGATGCGACCGTTTCGAAACAGGGGTGACCCGTATCAAAACGACCCCAACGGTCAACTTCTCGTGGTCAACGAGATTTTGACCGTTTCGAAACTCTCAGACCCGTTTCGGAACACCTTCATCTCGGCATTTTCTCAGAATTCCAGTGGCAAAAATGTATCGAAACGGCCTCTACGCGTTTTGAAACGCCCGGCCAAAAACAAAGGGACCGTATCGAAACAGGGTAGCCCGTTTCGAAACACCCTCTGTCTGCAGACTAGTTTTAGCTGGTTTATGGCACAAGAATGTCCCAAAAACACCACTAAGACCCCACACAACACACTAACATAAACCCTAAGGCAAAACCATCATCTACCAACATGCTCAACACACCACAAGCATATAAGAACCACCCATTAAAGAATCAACAACATCCAACACATGCTTCATACATAAAACTTAAGGTTCATGCTTCACAAGGACGTGCACTTAAGCATTTAAGATAGGCAAGCTTAATATGGTTTACACTCCAAACATGACATTCAAAAGCCGAACCAACAATATGATAAAGAAGAGTCTAACATGCTCTTAAACGAAACCAACATCAACATACTTCAAAACTCAAATCGCAACATCTATCCCATTGCTTGACTATTACAATCTACAATTTAAAAATTCATATTTGAGCTAACCATAAGCAACTCTTGGAGGCCTTTCCTTGCTCTTGCCACCCACAAGCTACTGATCTGCATTGTCGAACAAAAAGGGAGCGTAAGCATAAAAGCTTAGTGATGGTAAGCTCATAAAACAAACCTTCGACAATACAGGGTCTAAGCACGATCAACAACCAAGATAAAATGCATGATCTTACCTCCGATCCGCAAGAGCCAAAATAATCATGATGCATGAACATATTACCAAAATCATGTCATGCTCAACAAGTCCATAACCTCAACATATGGAAACACATATAACCAACACATGAGCAACATACTCCACATTCCGTATTGGCACCTAGCTATGACTCGAATACGCGGATAACCGTTGGAACTCACATCTAACAACACAACCATTACCTGACGGTGGGATTACTCATCACCGTTCACGCAAAGGGGATTCCACTCATCCTCACGCCTCATCTCACGCGGAGGGGATTCCACTCATCCTCACGCCCGTCGATGGGATTCCACTCATCACCGACATATATATATAAGAAGATTTTCGGGCGAACCCGTACTCTATTTTGATGACTACCATCATCAAGACCACGCGCGCATTTTGACTCACGTGTGCACACTAGACATCCTAATGATCGATCATTTGTACCCAAGCATACTAGTGCCAATACTACACATTTCATTAATCTTTCACAATATCATTTCATAATACTTTCGTGCTTAGCACGTACTCACCATGACTTACCGTCATGCACAAACCACATTTCCATGCCTACCATGTACTCACCATGATCCTCGGATCATACATTAACCTCATAATATCATTTCACATGTCAACACCACATGTATATCACTAACACAATATCACATCATATTTCATGCATATGTATATATCCATCATGTTTATCATCAACATGCATATAATAATGCATTAAACATGCCTCAACATACATGTATACAACATATACATAACCAACACCATCACAATTTAACACGAGACATAAACAACCATTAGAGAGTGCAACCAAGGTCTCTAATCAAAGCTTGGGATTAGGCTACCACTCTAATCCCAACTCTAGGTGGGTTTACCAAGCCCATCCTAGGTTCACATGCTTGAACCAAATACTCAAAACCATTTTAAAAATATTTAACCACTCACCTCCACCTCCAAGCTCAAGTACCAAGCAACCATGGACTTCAAATTTCCGGATTTGTTCCCAAGGCTTCACCAACTCAAAACCTCGCTTCTAATCACCTCAACACAAGCAAAAAAACCTCAAATCAACTCAAACATCAAAGTAGCTAACCCAGAATACAATTCAAACGTCAAACTCAACATTTCAAGTCATGATCAAACCCCAACTTTATCAAATTCGAGCAGCCCATACACCTTGATAAAAAAACCCAAGTTTCCAACACATTTTACACCCACAAATGATCCCAAAGCAACCCCCAACCATAGCACTAACATTAGCCCACCAATTCCAACCTAAAACAACCCCCAAAACTCACCCAAAACCCTTCAAAAAACCCATTAAAACCCAAATTCGGGATTCCACATAAAACCATGTAAAAATTAACTATGTTGGACCTTATGGGTAGTAAACAACATATATAACTTCAACAAATCGAAAGCTCAAGTTAAAGACAATAAAGTTTGCATTTTTAATCTAAAAACTCAAAACCCCAAACTACAAAATCTATGAGCTTTATGAAAACTAATGGTACCATCTTAAAGAGGAAGAGGATGAGAAGTTAAAAACGAGATTACCTTGCAAAAATTCACCAACAAAAATCAAAGGAGGTGATGAAATGGAGATTTGGAGAGGAAATGGCTTTTAACGTGGAAGAGAGGAAATGAAGGAGATGAAGATAGGAAATAAAGTGATCTTTTAAATTAAAGGGGGTTTAAAAATAGAAGACCATTTAATTACACCTTTGCCATTAATGAGATGACATATCTCATCCACATTTAAAATCCGTGAAATTGATTCCCAAAACAGTTTAAGTCCAACATAAAATAATTCGTTTTGAAAATACGAAGCCCAAATATTAATTTATTATTTTAATTATAAAAACTGAAACCCGAAACAATATTTTAATATTATTTTCTCCCGGCCCCCAAACCCGGGTGTTACAAGAAATATATGGCTTCTGACCAAAAGTCAATCCTAATGGGGAGTTTATTATAACTCATTGGCTTGATGCGTATAAGTGTGTCTTGTGAAAATACCATATAAATATTTTGTTCTCATAGTTTAGCTATTAAAGAGAAGGCATCCAATCAAAATTTCGCTAAACTGATTTGTTCATAATCAATAGGCTTAGTAATAGTTATTTCAACTAATATAGCCTAAAATATAAACCCACTACCTTTAGCAAGACGAGTAGTCTTAATTGCATAATTTGAATCTTTCTAATCAATCTCACAAACTTCTGGTTGTAAGTTGATAATACATATGTAGATGCATCTACTAAAATCATATAAAAATTTTCCACATTTGTGGATATATGAGCCCATATTTTCTTCAGATGTGCAAGACATGTAGTCTCAACTTTAGTACAAGACATCAAGTTCTTTTTGGTAAGTGGGATCTTAATCAATTCTTTTGAGAACAAGCAACACAAAAACTTCAGATTCTTTTAGTAAGTGCAATTTAATCAATTCCTTTAAGAACAAGCATCACAAGAACTTCAGGTTCTTTTAATAAATGTGCATATAAATCTCAATAATTTTCGCATTATTATTGATCAGGATGGACTAACCGATCATGCCAACTATATATGTGTATATATATCTTCGAATTTGTAAACTTATGGTTTACCATAACATGTGATTCAATCTCACTTGTACACGCGTGGTACAAATTTTTAAACACAAGCTTCTTTAAACCTTGATAATACATTGTCCACCAAAAATTGTTCCTTTGAATATGAATATATTTAGCTCTTCCGGAACTTTGAATGGAATTATTCTTTTGGTAGCAATACATAGCTCTTCTAGGGCTTTCAACTGACTTTTTGGCTACCAAAACTTATATTCACATTGGCTTATTTCATATGCAAATTGATAACATATGTTATCTATAATTCCCGAAGGATTATTCTGAGAACTCTTATTGTTTTCTTAAAATTTCCACTTTTGATGGTGACGATATTATTACCATTAGCGATAATTATTACAATATTTAAAATTATGCACTTTTCATAATGTGCTTTCTCTCAAGAACTTATTGCTCTTCTAGAGCATCAATATTTTTAGTACTTTGAGATATAGTACTCACATTTCCCCCTTGCATCTAAATGAGAAAAATATTTTTATGCTTATACTAAGCATAAATCGTCACTATAGATTGTATTTGATAAATAATCATGTTAAATAAAATAAATAACAATGCCATAATATGTATATATATATAAAGTGTAAATAATTAATGTGTAAAGTAAATAAACATAAAGCAAAGTAAATTAAAAGATAAATAGTTCTCTTTTAGGTTATACGAATAATTAAAAGATGATTTATTCCATTGAAGGTTTATAAGGAAATCAACAATGTCCAAATGAGTTGAACCAACAACGTCCAAAAGAGTTGGACTATGGGAGGCAATCGAGAAGAGAATAAACGAAAACCGTGGGGATCCGAACCGACGAGTATGGGGAATAACCGAAATTTTCACCCATGAGGACAGGGATGGGGAGAGTTTTATCACCAAAGCTCAAATGGGGACGGGGATTACTATATCCGAACCCTGGGGATAATCGAACTATACCCATATAAATCACCTTGGGGATCCCTAAAATATATCCGCAGGGATCCCCAATATTTTACAAATTTGGATGGGCATAAGAGTAATTCACCCATTTTCAATAAAAATCAAATTTCCCACAACCTAAGTATGATCCGCTGGAGTAAGTTTGGAAATTCTCTGTAAATTCCATAAAAATAATTTGAAAGTGGTGTATGTATCGTTGTAAACGTGATTCAGTTTAGTTTTGTTTAAAATATACGATGATCGATTTTGATATATACTTTTTTTTAATATGAATATTTGAATGTTGAAATGTCATAAAAAATTGGCAACAGATTTCTTAGAAAACAATTTTAGTAGTGACTTTGAAAAATCACAAAAAATTCTACAAGATAAATCAGGAAGTGAGCCTTATATTGTATAACCATACAAAAGTATAGATTTGTTTAAAATGATTGATTCTTGATTTCGAGTTATATATTATGAGTTATTAATTTTTGAGTGGGAAAAGGTTAGAAGAAAAGACTGTACAATGTTTCTAAAAACAACAATGGCAGTGAATTCAGAAATTCGCCATAAATCATACATGTAAAATTAGAAGAGGTAATTTATATGGTTGAAAAGATTATCGAATCTAGATACTTTTAGAACAAAAGAATCATGATTTGGAATTGTAGATTATTAGTTACATATTTTCTTATAAAGGTAGTTGCAGAATTTCATGTTTCAATAGTTAATAATTTAGTCATGTTTTATAGTTTTGAAATGGATTATTTGTTGTTGGCAAAACTAAACTTATTATTTATGTTTGTAATTTTGGAGATTTAGTGTTGAGTATTTGTTTTAATGTATTAAAATTTGTTTTTTGTGGTACGAGGATTAACCAAAAACCGCGGTGATCCGTAAGGGATGGGTACGGGGATGAAAAAATAACTGAAATGTTTAATGAGGATTTCCCGAAACCGCATTCGCGAGTGTTGGAGACGGAGTGGGGAATACAAAACCATCTTCGACCCGCCCCATTGCTACCCTTAAGTTGGACCAATATCATCTTCGTTATTTTCGCAAACAAAACGTGCTTCTATTTTCTTTCCTTTATCATTCAATGATGGTTGATTTTTCAACATACGACAAGTACGAGACCAATAGTTTATAACATCACATTGGTAATAAAAAAGATTTCATTTACTTAGAATGATCTTTATCACTATTGCCACCCTTATAATCCCACTTCTTTTGGGTTAACACTTTTGTGATCCTTATAATCCCACTTCTTGTGGGTATAAGTGTTTTTGAAACCTATGTTTGATCCTGATACAAAAAATAGTTTAAGGACCAAATTGCAAAGTAAATAAATTTTTAAGTACTTGAAAGTCTCACTATTGACAAGGATTTTAAACCTAAAATGTTTCCAAGTCAAAAGTTAAACCCCACAAAATTTTCTAAGTGTTTTCAAAGCCAAACTTAACAAAATCGCCCAGGCGTTTCGATACACTATATGTGTTTCGATACGACCTTGCCTTTCTAAAGTCAAACTTTACAAAACTAGACAGGCATTTTGATACTCTATCCCAGTGTTTTGATACAGCCTCATCTTAATTGGATACTGGAATTTCACGTTTCGATCCGGATGAGCCTATTTCGATACGGGTGTTTTGAAACGAACATGCCTATTTCGATACGACATTCATCTATGCTTAAGGTCTTTTTTAGCGTACCGATACGGACATATACCGCATCGATACGGGGTTATGATTTTCAAATCTTTGCATTTATTATATGATCATTACCTTGTCAGTTAGATGAAATCAACAAACTTTCAAAATTCAGTTACTTGTACCGATACACCCAGGTGGCGTATCGATATAGAGTTTAGCAGTGTTTAAGTTTGCAAAAATTGCATCGATACGACCTATAACTATTTCGATACGACCCCTTATTCATTTTGATACGCCTTCCCGTGTATCAATACACCCTTTTTATTACCTGCAACGACTCTTTTTGTTTTGAGACAAGTATCGGTACGGGTATCCCGTGTACCAAAACAATAGGTTGCAGAAGTGCATTTATGGTGGGAAAAAGAAAGATCAACGGCTCTATTGATGATGCCAACCACCCAAATGGCTAGAATTCAATGAGAAGGTAGAAAAGCAAGCCTCTAAAGCTACAACAACAACTATTCATCAAGTCAAGCACAATTAAGCAAAAATCCAATCTCTTTGAGCCTTTTAAAGTCAAACCCTTACACCCAACTTGTGTAATTCATTTGTAATCTTTCATTTCAAGTTTGAGGAGTGTGCTATTGTAATTGGGCAAATATTTTACCTATTGAGAGGTCTATTTTTTTAATTTGCCAACTTCTTCTTGTAAAAGAGTGATTTCGGTCAAGCTTTAGGTAGAAAGCTTTGATCTTTGTAACGGTTTCCTTCTAATCCTAGAAAAGAGGAAGAATTTAGTAGTGAATTAGTTGAAATCCTTAGTGGGAGCTAATGTAGTGGATGTAGAGCTTGTTAGAAGCTTGAACCACTCTAAATCTCGTTGTCTTCAATTTTTATTTCACCATTCTGCTCCCTTTCATTTTAAAAAGCCAATTCACCCTCTCTTGGCCAATTAGACATTGTTTGATCATCTCAACAATTGGTATCAGAGCTTCACTCATTAGAAGGATTAACACCATCACGAGTCGATTCTTGGGGAGATTGATCAACCTACACTTGAAGCCATGACATCTACCTCCTGCCAAAACCTCTATAAGTCACATTCCATCACCAAACCTCCTTAGTTCTATGGGGACAACTATCCCTATTGGAAAAATAGGATGAGGATCTTCATCAAATCGAATGACTACCTCCTATGGGATGTAGCAGAAGATGGTCCATCAATTCCAATGAAGAGAGGTGTGGATGGTAGACTCGTTCCCAAGTCCAAGATCGAGATGACCGATGATGATCGAAAGAAGCTACAAGTTAACGACAAAGCATTACACATGCTATTTTGTGCTCTTGGACCGGATATGTACTCGAAGATGTATTCGTGTACAAGTGCGAAGGAGGTGTGGGACAAGTTAGAGACCACATATGAAGGAACCAATGATGTCAAGGAAACCAAGATTGGAATCCTCAATTTGAGCTATGAAAATTTCAAGATAGAGCTCGATGAAAGCGTCACCAAGATATTTGATTGTTTCTCCGTCATCGTCAACAGTCTCAAAGGCTTTGGTGAAGTCATTCCCAATGAAAAACTTGTCCGAAAACTTTTCTATTCTCTTCCCGAGTCATGGGATGGGAAGATGACCGCCATTATCGAGGCAAAATATTTGAAGACCTTGAAGCTCGATGCACTAGTGGGGTCTCTCCTTACTCATGAGATCATGAAGCAAGGAAGAGAAGAATAAAAGAAAAGAAAAGAGAAAAGAAAAGAAAAGAATAGAGAAGAAAGAGGTAGAGAAGAAAAAATTGGAATTGCTCTCAAAGCTTCACATGAAGAGAGCGATTCAAGTGAAGAGGAAGACAAGGAAATGATTATGTTAGCCAAAAGGTTCACTCGATTCATGAAGCCTAATAGAGATAGAAAGTTCAATCGGAAAGGAGACTTTAAGAACAAGAACAAGGAGGAAGAATTTGATCAACTCATTTTCTATGAGTGCAAGAAACCGAGGCATATATGAACCGATTGCCCCCAACACAAAAGGAAGAGCTTTGAGAATAAGAAGAAGCTCAAGACCAACATTGCTACTTGGAGTGATGAGGAATCATTCGATGAAGAGGAGCAAGAAGTTTCTAACCTTTGCCTCATGGCCTTGGAGGAGGATCCTAAGGTAACCTCTAACTCACCTAACTTTGATTTTACATATGATGAGCTTAAACAAGCATATGATGAGTTACAAGAGGTATATGATGAATTGGTTGAGAAACATAAGGAATCAATTTTGAAAAACAAGAAAATGTTTTTTATTTGAAAACACAGAACAATTCTTTATCTAAAACTAGTTCCGAACTTGAAAAGAAGGTTTGTGCTTTAAAAGAAAAATTAACATATTTTGAAAAAGAAAATATTGATTTAAACAACCTTCTTTCTGAGCTTAATGATCATCACCATAAGGAGGTGAATGATCTCAAAGCTTCTTTGAAAAAATTTGGGAATTGAAGTTTTGAAAAAGGTGAATATTCAAAACCCAACTATGTAAAAAAATTGTTAACCACAAACAAAAAGGCTTCCAAAGGCCCTCTAGAGGTAAGAAGATTAGGAGTGTTTGGGTTCTTAAGAACCTAATTGCTTATAATGATTTGCATGCTATTGCTTCTTGGATTCCTAAGGGAACCAAGATTTTGGGAGCTAATGTCCATGGACCCCAAAATGATTTGGGTACCAAAAATTAAGACCTAATCTTTGTTTGTAGGGGGCATTGCTACAAGGTCAAAGCTTCAAGTCAAAACACATGGAACCTTGATAATGGATGCTTAAGACACATGACCGGTGACAAGAGTAGATTCATGGAACTAAAGCCAAAAAGTGGTGGAGTAGTGATATTTGGTGGCAACTCCAAATGCCACATTGAAGGAATTGGATCCATTGGTAATCACTCTTCCATACTCACTGATAATGTTTTATATGTTAACGGTATAAAACATAATTTGTTCAGCATTAGTCAATTATGTGATAAATGTTTCAATGTTCACTTTGATATAAATGGTTGTAAAATCTTGAACATTGAAACTGACAAAATAATATTCATGGGTCATCACATATGTAATATATACATGGTGCATTTAGATGACATTCACATTTCTAATGCATGCTTTGTAGCTAAGGATGAACATGATTCATGGTTATGGCATAGAAAACTAAGACATGCTAGCATGAGTGTTTTAGAAAAATTGGTTTCCCAAAATCTAGTAAGAGGTTTACCTAAGCTAAAATTTTCTCTAGATAAAATTTGTGATACTTGTGCTAAGGGTAAACATAAAAGGGTATCATTTAAACCTATTAATGATGTTTCAACTAGTAGAGTATTACAATTGATCCATATGGATCTCTTTGGACCTATTAGGACAATGAGCTTGGGTAGAAAATCATATGATTTTGTTTTAGTATATGATTACTCTAGATACACTTGGGTTTTATTCTTAAGTACTAATGATGAGACTTTAGAAAAGTTCATCACGTTTTCAAAAATCATTCAAAATGATCTTGGTCAATTAATTTCCCATAATTTTTCCGCTCCTCGCACTCCTCAACAAAATGGGGTAGTTGAGAGGAAAAATCGAACTTTAGAAGAAATGGCTAGAACCATGCTTTGTGAAAACAATTTGCTTAAGTATTTTTGAGCGGAAACCACAAATACCGCTTATTACATTATAAATCGAGTAATGATTAGGCTGGTTTTAAAGAAAACACCTTATGAGATTTTAAAATCTAAAAAGCCTAACATTAGCTATTTACATCCTTTTGGATGCAAGTGATTTGTTTTAAATAATGGAAAAGAAAATTTAAAATTGATGCTAAAAGTGATGAAGATATTTTTCTAGGTTACTCTTTAAAATCTAAATCATATCATGTATTTAACAAAATAACTTTGGTTGTTGAAGAGTCTATTCATGTGATTTTCGATGATAACCTCCTTCCGAGGAAGGATTCTTGTGATGATGATGATGTAAGAACCATTGAAGCCAATGATGGTGGTCAATCATCAAAGGTGGATGAGGTTCCAAGCAAAGATAACGAAGCACAAGATCCACCTTTAGAAGCCTTGAAGGTTATGACTCTAGAGGAAAATGAAGTGAGCTACCTAAGGAAGTACAACTATGTCAAAGGTGGTGAAATTTTGGGTGATCCATCCAAAACGATAACCTCTAGATCCTATCTTAAACTTATGAATAATGTTGCATTCATTTCATGCATAAAGCCTAAGAATATCAAAGAAGCATTAAATGATGATTTTTAGATAATGGTGATGCAAGAAGAATTAAATCAATTTAAGAAGAGTCAAGTTTGGACATTAGTTGATAAGCTTAGTAATAAATATACTATAGGAACTAAGTGGGTATTTAGAAACAAACTAGATGAGAGTGGTAACATAGTGAGAAACAAGGCCAGACTTGTTGCTCAAGGTTACACTCCAGAAGAGGGAATCAATTTTGATGAAACATATACACTCGTAGCTAGGATGGAGGCTATTAGGATGCTTCTTGCATTTGCATGTTATCATGAATTCAATCTTTTTCAAATGGATGTCAATAGTGCATTTTTAAATGGTTTTATAAACGAAGAGGTGTATGTGGAACTACCACCTGATTTTGAAGATCCTAAATTTCCAAACCATGTTTTTAAACTTACTAAAGCTTTATATGGTTTGAAACAAGATCCTAGAGCATGGTATGAAAGGCTTTCAAGCTTTTTGATTGAAAAAGGAAAGGTGGACACTACATTCTTTATTAAAAGAAATGACAAAAACATCTTAGTAGTTCAAATTTATGTTGATGATATTATTTTTGGTTCTACTAATGAGTTGTTTTGCCAAGAGTTTGCTAAGCTAATGCAAGGTGAGTTTGAGATGAGCATGATGAGGGAGCTCTTATTCTTCTTGGGACTCCAAATCAATCAAAGGAAGGGCGACACCTTCATTAATCAAGCTAAGTAAATCAAGGACATGCTCAAGAAGTTTGACTTGGAGAATATAAAACCTCAAGCCACTCTAATGAGCTCATCTATAAAGCTTGACAAAGATGAAAGAGGTAAGTGTGTTGATTTAAAGATTTATCGTTCTATGATTGGCTCTTTGCTTTACCTTATTGCAAGTAGACCCGATATTATATTTAGTGTTTGCTTGTGTTCTAGGTTTCAAGCTAGTCCTAGAGAATCACACCTTATAATCGTTAAGAGAATCTTTAGATACCTTAGAGACACACATTGTTTAGGTCTTTGGTATCCTATAGATTCCTCCTTTGATTTGCATACTTTCTCGAATGCGGATTATGGGGGATGTAAGATAGATAGAAAAAAGTTCTTCTGGAACATGTCAATTCCTAGGTAGTATGCTCATATCTTGGTTCTCTAAGAAACAAAATAGTGTAGCCTTATCTACCACTAAAGCGGAATATATATCGGCCAGAAGTTGTTGTGCTCAAGTTCTTTGGATGAAGCAACAACTTTTAGACTATGGAGTTGATGTACGTACCAACCACTTAAGTGTGACAATACTAGTGCCATAAGTCTCACTAAGAATCTCATCCACCATTCTAGAACCAAACACATAGAAATAAGACATCAATTCATTAGGGATCATGTCTTGAAAAATGATGTAGTTCTAGAGTATGTTGACACCTTAAATCAATTAGCGGACATCTTTACCAAACCACTAGACAAAGAGCGTTTTTGGACTCTTAGGAGAGAGTTAGGTCTAACTAGCCTCTCTTGACCCTTTAGAGCCTCTTAAGTTCAAAAACTTGCTTGAATTTGATTGATGAATGTGCTCTTGTGATTTTGCTCCTTTATGCACTTGTGCTGTTTCTAGGGGGAGTATGCTTCTGTTTTAGCCTAGACATGTTGATCATATGTTATACACATGCATTTAAACGCAATTAAAATAGTTTTCATAAACTCCTTGCTGCCCAAAATGCACTCTCTAGCACATCTATATCGAAACAAGTAAAGGCGTTTCAATACACGTTCTTAAATGTCTGGGCAAAATGAACTTTCTAGCGCAAGGGTATCGAAACAGATTAATGTGTTTTAATACGGGCTCCTGGACTGAGACCAAACCACATTTCTAGCAAAATTTGTATCAAAACGGCTAAAAGTGTTTTGATATGGGCATCGATCGTGTTTCAATACAGTTAAACTTGTACCGATACGGGCTCGTGTTTCGGTATGACTTTAAAAGCATACTGGTACACCTGTTTCGATACGCTACGTAGCGTATCGATACGCGTAGCCACTGGACAATTTAAAGAGCATTAAAATAGGGTTTTCAAGTTTAAATTAACTTCTACCTTTTCTCTCAAACCCTAGATACGAAAATTGCCTATTTAAACTCTCCAAATCCCTTTGTTTTCACACAAATCATCAAATCTTTTGAGGGCTTCTCATCAAACCCTAGCAAAATCATCAACGTATAAAAATTATTTTCCTTTCTTTTTCAATTTAATTTAATTGTATATATTGTTTTTAATTAGTTTTTGTATATATGGTATACACATAGTATAGTTTTTAAAGATTTTGCAAAAATTCTTTCAAAATTGAATTTTTTATTGAAATATAAAATTATACCGTATATTTGTTTAAACTGTTTACAAAATTCTTTTTTATCAATTTTTTATATTTATATATGTTTTTAAAACTATATTGCATAGAACTTTCACAATAACTTCAACTTTTGGATTGATTATTGGATCGAATATGGTTATTTATGCATACATTGTTTTCTACATTAATTTGTTTTTCAGATTTGAACTATGGCCCCTAAAAAGAGACAAAGGACTAGTGAGGTTGAAGATTCTTCAAATCAAGATGATGTTACCCGACCAAACCTCACCTACATTTATCAAAAGTGTTTTACAAGTTCCTCCGCTCTTGCTCACTACCGACAATACCAAAACTACCAAATCCGTCCTGAGCATGTCACCTTTCTACCCTTTTTGGGTTCTGAACGGTTCAAGTTTAAATATCTTGGTCATTTATGCCAATGGAACTTCATGCCCTTTTTGCAAATTCTCAGTGTTTTGTATTGCAAACTTGTCCTAATTTTTTATGCAAATGCCTGGCGTATTTCTAGCCCCGATCAATCTCAAGTTATTGCTATTGAATCCTATCTTATGGTCAAGAAGCTTCGAATTAATCCAAGAGTTTTAACTGATGTTTTTGGATTTGAAGATGAAGGTATTTTTATTGAAGACTCTTTAGGACACATTCTTAATGGCTCCTTAACCATCCTTGACGCGCATGATCGTATCCTTCAGCTTATGATCACTTGGTGGTTTTCCCCCTCTGGTGAAAAGTTCTCAACAATCCGGCAAGTCGATGACTTTTGGATTTGTTGCTTTCATGAAGGTAAATGCCCAAACCTTTGTCAAATCATGTTTGCGGAGATGGTTTATCTTTTTCAACATCACCAAACTTCTCTTGTCTCTTAATTCACATATGGCACCGCTTTGAGCTACTTGTTCTCGAAGTTGGAGGTTGATTGCTCGCATGACTTTCCCAAGCCTCTCAAAGATCCAATCAATGAGCGTTCTCTTGTCTGTTCAAAGTTTCACTACTATGAGGGTCAATGGGTTCGCCGCAATCAAATTCCTCAAGAAGATAGACTCTAACAAGGTGTGCCTCCACAAGCAGATCCTCAAGCTCAAGTTGCTCAACCTTCCATGGATGCTCTCATGGCCTTTCTCAATAAGCAATTCACATCTTTGGGAACAAATATGAATTTTGGGTTTGCCACAATTGACATGAGGTTCACCACCTTGGGGGGGAGAGTCCTTTCCATTGAGAATTGAGTTACCTTGATTGAAACTCAACAAACCTCAATGGGCGTCTCTCTTCAAACTTTTCATGATGAATGGTAACAATCTTGAGGAAATAATGTCGACAATGAAGGTGAAGATGAAGATTAAGATTAAGACGAGTCTTAGGTCTTACATATCATAACATATCATATTAGGATTTTCTTTTATGTGCCGATGTTATTTCCTTTCGAACCTATGCTTTGAATATTTGGTTTATGTTTTTAGTATTTAAGTTTGGATTTTATGTTTGCTTTCATTTGTTACGCTTTAAGCTATTAATGAAGTTTATGTTGTTTGCTTAATCTTGCTTATATTATCTTGCTTATATTATCTTGCTTCTATCATTGATTTTGATCTAGCAAAAAGGGGGAGAAGGGTATAAGCTAAAATTTTCAAGCTACATCTTTCAAAAACCTAGCTTAAACTAAGAGGGGTGCTTAAATATTCACTTTGGTTTTGTTATATCAAAAAGAGAGAGATTGTAAAAACTATGATTGATTTTGATATAAAAAATAGTTTAAGGACAAAATTGCAAAGTAAATAAATTTTGAAGTACTTGAAAGTATCACTATTGACAAGGATTTTAAACCTAAAATGTTTCCAAGTCAAAACTTAAACCCCGCAAATTTTCTAAGTGTTTTCAAAGCCAAACTTAACAAAATCTCCCAGGTGTTTCGATATACTATAAAAGTGTTTCGATACGGCCTTGCCTTTCCAAAGCCAAACTTTACAAAACTATTGTTGACGCTCCAAAAGTATTGTTTTTCATGCCTATTTCACATGCTTTTTCTTGTCTTTTAAGTACATTTAGTTTCATTTAGGTCACAAAATCATGCATTTGCATAAAGAGTTAGGAACTAGTGCTATGCCAGAGTGAAGGGATGTTTTTGTTGATATTTTTTGCAGATTTGGCATAGTATTTGGAACAAAAATGAACAGAGAAGACCAGACCAGCGTAGGCAGGAAACGATGCCAAGGCGGATGTCGAGTTGCTGTTGGCAGAGAAGAACCAAATATTTCCAAGTACCGGTTGGCAAAGAAGAGAACTTAATGCCATGCCAAGTAGCTGTTCAACCTAAAAAATAGGACCAGATCAGGCTGTGATAAAATAGGGATTGGATCAATCTCTGAAAAAATAACGGATAAGCAGTGCCAAGCGCGGTTGGCAGAACTATGCCAAGCTGGGATGTTAGAGCTGCAGCGGCACGATGATGTAAGCCCTAGCCTGATCAGCTTATCAGCTTATCACTTCAAATCTGGATAAAGGTGATCACAAGCCTTATCCCTTGAGCGTTCAAATTTTAAATACAAAGGCTTATCCTAGCCTCTTTTACACGCCTATTTAAAGACTGATTGTGAAGAGCAAATGGTAGAGATTTTCTGAGAGGATTGATCACAATTGGCTGCACCAAGGAGAGGTGGTTCGACTAGATTGGCCGAGAGCATGGACCGTGAAATGCTGCATCGAGAGACCTCCTTCTCGCCATTCTCTTTGGTTTAGTTGTTTTATTTAGGTTTAATGATGATGGATATAAAAACGATTATGGTTTTTTGGTTGATGCCCTCAACATGAACTAATTTCATAGTTGGTGAGAGGTGATTGCGTTTGAACGCTATGTTTTTGTTTATTTTTTAATAAATCGACACTACCTCGACATTATTTTCCCTATCTGGCATGTTTTCTATTTTTAAGTGTGCTGCCAAGCGACAATTGTCACTCTCTTTTTAAAATATTATGCCAAGCGACGGCTGACATAGTTAGCCTATTGCAACTCAATATCATACCTGACTTGGGTGGCGACGATCAAATGCTAGATATACCGAGGTGAGATGCTTTGAGAGAAGATGTTCAAGTAGATGAACTTACTTTGGGAGTGAAATTTACCCCTCGGGAGTAAAGATTGACACTTAATCAAATTGATTTATGAAAAAACATTCACTATAAAAATATAGGGGTTTTTCCAAAATTAATTTAGGGCAATGCTATCGGCAGAAGCATTGCTACCTTTGAATCTACTCAGCAGACATTGCCAAGATAGGATTTATTAAAGGCTGGCATGGCATGAATAGCGTGAAAACCATGAACTCCTTGCCAATGCTCATCATTTGCTAAGGCACTCTCCCTTCCAATGTTTTAAACTTTCCTTTTCATTTCTTTTCAATTTTCAAAACCACATCCAATCAAACAAATCTTTTTGTCAAGACAAGTAATCAAACAAGGCAATCGAATTCCAACGCAATCTTTGTGGGATAGATACTCAGCTTAATTGTTGTATTATTTTCAGACCGTGTATACTTGCACGTAATATATTTTCTTGGCACTGTGTTAACACTTTTCCAATATCTTTTACGTCTATAAGTTTTTGGCACTGTTACCAGGGATTGCAACGGAGTTTTATTGTTTTGATTTTTACTTCTCTTTGTTTTAGTTTATGATTATTTTCCTTTAACTAGTTATTTTTCTAACATTATTTTTAGTTTCATTTGTTTTAGGTACTTTTAGGAACATGGAAGATTCGAGAATGAACATTAGAGGCCATATTGAAGCCTACGACTGATTGCATTACAAGGAAAATTTTCCATGGTATGACCAAGGAGCTGACATTTTTGCTTACGATAATGGCATTGTGGCTATAACACATATGCCATGGCAAAACAATCTTCAACATTAACCAAGCTACTCGTACAATGATCAAATATATTTCTATGATGATTACAACTTTGCTGATAGAACACACATGTCTTGGCAATAGAGCTTACACTTCAAGCAGGATGTGAAAGCTAGGATCGATGCTCAATATCAAGAGATTGGAGAAAACATCAGAAAAATTGAAAATCACATGACACTGATTTTGAACATCCTAAACAGCATGCCACAACAACTAGTTCAAGGGGAATATGAAATTCCAAACCAAGAAGACAAAGGCAAGCAGTCGATTTTTGCCAGGAAGAGAAATTAGGGCCAACTGGTGAATCCAAGGAAGTAGAGAAAGAAGAGGCAGAGGTTGATGATGCCAGCCCACTATTTGATGTCAGACCGCTATTCGATGCCAGCCAACAGTCAGATGCCAGCACCACTGTGTCAAAACCAGTGGAGCCACCATTTGCCAACCCCACGTTGGTAAGAAGAGAAGGTATTACTGTTGACATTTGTAACGCTCTTAAATGTACATATGAAATTGAATGCCATACAGTTGAACCAATGGAATCCATTTTGGATGAGAACCTGATATTGAATTGCCAAGGAATGAAAACTGATGCCATCAATCAAAAGTGTGATGGCAAAACAATTGAACGACAAAGAATATCGATTCTAGTCGAAGCTGATGTCATGAAGCGAGGTGTGCTCAAATGGATTGTTGTTGGAAGGAAAAGGGGATGCCAAATGACTGAGAATGAAGAACTGAAACAAGAAAATTTTGCCGTAACAACAATGCCAGAGATGTTGTGGTTCAAAACTAAAGATTTTATGAAGATTCTGGAACAAGATGATGACGACTATGCCTCGACAAAAAAGAGATTCTTCAATTTTCTAAGGTGGTTGTTTAAAGCCACCATGGTAAAATATTCCCTTTCATTGTGCAATAGAGAATTTGGCATGATCAAAGGCAAGAAATTCTTTGGCCTTCTACGTTGGTTATTCAAACAGAATAATGCCAAAGAGGTTATATCCTCTTGGTAGAGGTATCATAACATCGCCAACAGGTTTGAATCTTTGTAAATATTAGGTTAGTTGTTCTTCTTTGTTTTTAGGATTTAGGATTTTCAGTACTTTTTCTTTCTTTTAATTTTCATTTTATTTCCTTTACTGTGTTGAAAGGTTTGCTTTGAGAATGTGCAGATTTTGTATGTCAGAGACAATGCCAAGGAGGGACTTGGCATCAGACGATCAAAAGATTGAGGCATGTGCAGATTTCTGTGCCAGACACTGTGCCAGAGCAGCGAATTGGCATGACAAGTTGGCAGAATGAAAGAATCCAGTGTGCTATGAGCAATGATAGCGCAGAAGCTTGGCATGCGACGAATTGGAATTTTGGAAGAAGAATTTACCCTAGCTTGATTAAATTTGGTCTATTGAAAAGAGAGATTATTTTTCTTTGAATTTTAACCCTAGCCGTCCCATATTTAAATTGAATTTAAATTCAATTTAAATATTTTAACCCTATATTAGTTTAACCTTATCCTATCACTTACAACCTTATCACTTTAACCCTATCCTATCAATTACAACCTTACCACTTAACCCCTTATCTAATCAAATCTTTTTATTTTCCATCATTAACCCCAATTAATTTGGCTACTTTAATTAAACCTCATTAACACTTAACTCTTTACTTTTCACCTACCCTAGTCTTTCAAAGAAATAAAAACTTTTTCACTTCTCTATCAAGCAAGAAACCAAGATCCATATTTTCTCTTCTTCTTCCTTTGACCAAACCTTCCAAAGCCTCATCTCGTTAATGCCATGTTTAAGTTAGAGGATGTTAAGGATGAACACATAGAGTATGCCAACTCAATGATTGTTGCCAAGAGAAAGAAGTTGTTGGCAGAACTGTGCAAGCCTGGCACAACATGGGCAATGTCTTCTAAGGGACATCGGATGGTCAAGAGATTGGCACTAAAATCTTAACCGATGGGGTGGAACCATTAAATGCAAATCTGATGCCAACCACCCATAATGAAACGGTGTCAAAAGAACATATGACATTACTACACTCGATCATTGTTGGCCGGAAAATCAATGTCGGCAAAATCATCATTGAGGAGACTTATAAATGAGCTGGTAAGAGTAATGGTAGTCTATTCTTTCCATTATTGATTTCTAACATTTGTATGAAGCATGGTGTGCCCTAGCTTGATTTGGACAAAGGCCAAGAGATCAAGGGCACCACCATCTTGCTAGCTATATGGAAGAACCTCACTGCTACAGAGATCAAGGACAAAGGTAAAAGAAACAGAGGCGATGCCAAAGCCCAAAACGTCAAAGGCAGATCCTGACACCTCTATGCCAGCCAGTTCGGTGGCAATGCTTTCTTAGATCTACCACTTCCATGAGGTTATTCTCCTTAAATTAGAGAAAGCCGAGAAGCTTAATGTCAAGCTGCGGCATTACACATAGAAGTCTTTACCAGCGATGATGCCATGACAACTAATCTTGTAAGTCTAGTTGTAGGGCGTGTAGGTGTTCCCTTTTTGTGAGAGCGCAAGTGCACACTCCTGCCAAGTTATAGTATAAAAGATGTTGAATCCCCCGAGGATTGGACAACTGGGTTCGTTTTGTAGTTCCTGCACATAGTAAAATAAAAACACAAGTGAATTGATTGTTGTGATGAAAAGTAAATGAAAACACAAGTAATAAGGGAGGTGATTCAGGTTGATAAAGCAGGCAGGGTTATGCTTCCACTTAGTGTGAAACTACATTGTAAAAGGTTAAGTTGTTTTGTGCTGCCACGATATGCTGCCTCGGCGGGTATGACGGGCGGCAAGCTACGACCCTGTCACACAGCCGCAGCGGGTCACTGCTTTTGCAACTTTCATTGTCTCGGCAGGTGAAATGGAAGTAAGTCTTGGCGGAAAATCTGGCAGATACTCCAAGTTTGGCGTGATAGTCGACAGTAATCCTCCCTATTTCTAGGCAAGGATGCTCGAAAACCTAGCGTGGCGTAGGCAATATCTAGCAATCTCAGCGTAAACCTAACACATGCTAGTAAACTCGGTTGGTGATTCCTTTTAGCTGCTGAAACTTGTGAACTGTTAGGAACCAAGTTAGTCACGCCTCAGCATGTTGTGACCGTGCTTAACCTTTTCGTGAAGTTGACACTTTCGTGCCCCTAAATGGATTCTCTCAACTGGCTGGTTAGGACTAATTGAAACAATGAAGTGCATAGATTAAGCAAACTTGGAATATTTTATTGAAAAACAACTCAAAACCTAATACAACCGTTTCACAGCGAATTTACAACATAACCCTAACCCAAATGGAGTTTCAAACATGGCGACGGCAGAGAACACTAGCTATGTCTATAGAAAACCTAAGATGATTTGAACTAGGAGTACAATGAGTATTTATAGACAAATAACTAGGATAAGTCCTCCTTAAAGTAGAAGTCCTCAAAAGTATCTTTCCACATTTAATATGACTTTAAACTCTGACTTCTTTACATTGAATGTGGACTTTATCTCGTTTGCCTTAGCCCGCAAGTAACCTTGAGATCTTACTTCGGCGGCTCTGGCTGCTGCTACAGACGTCGTAAAATTAAGTGGATGGCATTTCAGGATTTTTAAATCTACAGATCGCACTCCGGTTCTCCAACTCTATAGTCAGATTTCGAGGGCAGCAAGGTCGGCAGCTACTCGACAGCAACTGTCTTCTGCTGGAACTGCATCAGTAGAGCTCCTAGGTTTGCTTCCTCGGCATTGCATCCTTAGCTCATTGGTTCCCTCTTTCAGCCTTTAGTACATAAATACAAAAATACACTAAAATAGTATCTCTTGTTTACCAAATAAACGATAATCTATAAAAGCAAGGTAAAACGTAGAAATACTGTAAAATGTAATGCATAATCCTACTTATACCTAAAATGAGCTTAAAACAGTAATAATAAGAGGTGGAATGTGTAGGAAATATATGACTTGTGGACACTTTACACACCCCTAAACTCGAACTATTGCTTGTCCTCAAGCAATGCAACCTAAAATACTTGCTCTAATAATAATCAGAAAGAAGAACTTGATTTTATGCCTCAAGGCCATGGCACCTATATTAAATTAGTAAAGGGAAATAAGCAAGAAAATAACTCAGAATTAAATTTCTCATGCTAGTGTGGTGTGTGTATGTCTGTAAACAAGTTGAATATGCAGAATAAATAATTAAACAAAGATGTTGGTGTGATTTAAAGGTTGCTGTCGAGGCATATAGTTAAGCACTATATTTTCAATCATGGCAATGAGGGCTTCAGCTTATCACAACTACTCTTCTAGGTATGAAGTTGAGATAGGAGCAAACTACTAAACCCCAAACCCTTGGAGTAGAGTCATCCCGTGAAGGCTTTCATTCACTCATGCTAATTTGTCTGTTACTTTAAGGCTTTCATATTCATGGACTTCGATAGCAGCGGAGTGTCCTCGCACATGATTCTTCCTAGAGCCTATTGTGGGCACCTCTAGGGTAAAACAACATTGTTCTTTGTTTTTGATTCTGTTGTCGTGGCAGTGCTGTAATTTTCTATTTCTTTTACATGCCTCGGCGGCTACCTGCAATCATTGTTAGAATTTTGCAAAGAATTCTAAAAAAAACATGCAATGTTCATCAAATATTCTACACATTCAACAAGTAACAGATGTGTTTTGACATTTTTAGGAAAGAAGAGAAAAAAAAATCTAAGTCATATTTCATTCTTTCCCCAAGTTTAAGTTCAATTTTTATTAGGTGCGAAAATAAGTTAGTCGGCTATCCTATCATAGGCACAAGTCATAACAAATTTTTTTTCTTCTGATTATTACTAAGACAAGTACAATGCAACCTATATGAAACTAAAGATGCCTAGACAAATGATGTGAGAGCTATCCCCCCCAAACTCGAGATGGGCATTGCCCTCAAGGTACAAAACAAAAAAAATAAATTAAAGAAAAATAAATGCAAGTTAAAAATAAAAATAAAAGAAAACAGAAACAGAAAAAGAAAAAGAAAAAGAAAAAGAAAAGAGAAAGAAAACTAAAAGTTTGCTGAGGGTTGAGAGGAGGCTGGAATCTTGTCAGCTGAGGAAGAGAAGATGTTTGGATGATGAAGCGGCGGCCGGGAGATGTCCTGGCGGCGGTCTTAGAAGGTGAGGTTTTTGTTTTCCGCGGCGACTGGACTCTTTTTGGCGTATGATGTGGCTCTTCTTGAGGTTCGACAAGAGGAACGGTGGCAGATTCGTCGCTCTCTTCTGACTCCGTCTCGAAGTCTACAGGTTCGACGGCTCTTATGTGCCGCTTCCTCTTCCTAGTACCTTTCTCCGTAGGTTCTGTCAGAGGGATAAATGCCATTGGGATGGCTATTGTTGCTGCTACAACTACTGTTTCTGGCTCCGGCGGCTGCTGCTCAATTTCCTCCGATGAGGAGGTGTCTACCACTGTCCTTGCTGTGCAAGAAATGGAAAGTTGTTGCTGGTGCCTCTCAGGGGAGTCTGCCAATGTGTTGGATGGGGTGGTGGCTGAGTAAGTTGGATAGTGCGTCGGAGAGGGCACCTGGTGGTCAGTCTGGCGGGCAGCGGCGACTGGTGGCGTATTTTGTGCTTGGGCTACTGCTTCAAGCTCTGTAGGGTATGGCGGCAGGATGGGTACTTCACCAGGGAATTTTTGTAGAAAATAAGCCACAAGAGCTTCTTGGGCCTCCCCCACATATTTTATGAAGGCCAACTGTTGCTGCTCGATGCACTTTGTGCTGTCTAGAAGGGTTTGCAGTAGTTGGAGGACTTCCTTGTCTAGGGCAGCTTTAGTACTGCCGGGGGTGGCTGGAGTTCCAGGTAGTGTGGCTGAAGGTTGGCTAGGCGTTGTTGGCTCTTTCTCCGCATCCTGCATCATCTGAATGCGTACCTTTCTGGTCCAACCTTCTTTGGTAGTCGTTAACTCATTTGTGGGCTCTACCGGGACACCAAAGTTGGTGAAGAGACATGTGATGAGGAACGAGAAGTACAACCTGCCTTTCTTCTTTTTGAAGCAGTTATGGATCTCCGTGCAGATGATTTCCCCAACTTTTATCGGTCGGTTCATCAAGATACTGTGAATAAGGGCGAGGCGCGGCCGATCGACGGTTGAGTTGTGGGATGTGGGCAGTAGACGCCTTTTTACAAAGGTGTTCCACAACATGGCCTCGGGCAGCAGGTGGCGGCGCTGGACAGATCCCACATGTTTGCCTCCCAGCCATGGCGTGTTGGGCTTGCATAGTTTGGCCTTGATTTTCTCATAGTCGGCAGCCGTCAGTGACTACCTCCACTTCTCGTGAGGGTTGTTGTCCATATCAAGGTCGTAGCACCTATTGATGACAGTAGCGTTTAGTTTGACTAACTCCCCGCGGACATAGACAAATGGCTTTTCTGGGCAGGGTTGATGGGAGTAAAATTCTTTGACTATGGTGATGTTGGCTATCTCTGGCTGCTGAGCGAACATCTCCCATCCCTTGTTGTGGATGGTTTCGAACAGGGCAGGCTCTGGGTCACGGTTTCCCGTTTGCTGTGTGTAATGGAGGCATTGCTCTTCCCATACTGCATACTTAGAGAACTGGTTTATGTATCTCTCATCGTCCTCCTTGTAGCAAAATCTCTTGTGGGTGGTTTCGAACAGGGCAGGCTCTAGGTCACGGTTTCCCGTTTGCTGTGTGTAATTGAGGTATTGCTCTTCCCATACTGCCTACTTAGAGAACTGGTTTATGTATCTCTCATCGTCCTCCTTGTAGCAAAATCTCTTGTGGGTGGTTTTTGCTTTGATGTGGATGCCATGTGAACGGTTGTATGTAGCTGAAACTAGAAAGAAAATTAATGAGAGGGCAGGTGAATCAAAAAGAAGATAGCAAGAAGGTGAAAGTGAAGTAAATGAATTGAGTGGGAGTGGTATAAATAAGGGTTGCCGAGAGGTGTCGTGGCGGCATTAAATGCCCAATGGTCCGATTTTCTTGTGCACGTTACGAGATTTTTTTCCCGTTATTTTCGGAGCTGTTGGAAGCTAGCCGTTGACGACCAACTAGCCACTACGCGTTGCTGCGCTGGCTGCAATCTCGGCAGGATGGTGGGTGGGCTTCTTGTTGGGCCTCCTTTTTAATCATGCTCTTGTGTTCCTAAACCTGAAATAAAACTAATTAAATAACTTCTGAAATTTTGAAAACTAATCTATTCCTAAAATAAATTATAATCCTAATACATAAAAATAATATCATAAAAATTAAGTTATGTTGGGAGCGCATTTAGGTGCATCTCCCAGACATAACCACTTCCTGAGGTGGTTTGAATTTTTCTTCCCTTCTAGGGAGTCCTTCTGTTCCTTCAGGTGTTGTGTTATTGGGTCCTTAAGCCTGCCCCTTGGTCTGTCGCGGCAGCTGCTGCCCTGACCTATTTCCACGTTGATTTTGGCAGCTCTTGCATCTGGGCTTTCTTTTTCTTCTTCTGAGGGTTGTAGCACATTCATCTTGATGCTCTGGTCCTCTACCCTCATTGTCAGCTCCCTAAGTTCCACGTCTAAACGTTCTACCTGTGGCCAAAAATGGTCGCCCTAGAATTATAGGGCCTTTTTCATCAGCCTCGCAATCTAAGATGAGGAAGTCGGCTGGAAGAATCAGATTGCCCAGCTTTACCAGGATGTCTTCGATTTTTCCCTCCGGTTGTACAAATGAATGGTCAGCTAGTTTAAGCATGACGGAGGTAGGTTTGGCAGGCCCAATGCCTAGTTTATCAAAGAAGGCCTTGGGCATAAGGTTGATGCTGGCTCTCAAGTTGCATAGGGCTCTAGTTTCATGTTTGTTGCCTATCCTTCATGGGATAACAAAGCTGTCTGGATCTGTCTGCTTGGGCAGCAGCTTGTTGTGCAGCATTACCATGCACTCTTCAATGACAGCCACTGTCTCGAATTCCCTGATCCTCTTCTTCATAGAAACCATGTCCCTGAGATGTTTGGCATAGTTTGACATACTTTGAATGGCTTCTATTAGAGGTATGTTGATATGCACCTATTTCAGAATATCTAGGAATTTTTTGAACTGGTGCTCTTGTTACTGTTGCTTGAGCTTTTAGGAGGATGGTGCTGGAAGATGAATGTCCTTTATATTCTCCTTGTTTGGGGCTTAGTTTGGGGAGGATCATCTGTTTCAGGTCTGCTGTTGTGCTCTACTGTTGGGGCAGCTGGTGTTGGTGTTGGGACGGCTAGTGTTGGTGTTGTTGTGGCATGCTTACTTTTCTGGTCCGTCTGAGCTTCTAGTTGTTCCACTATCCTGGGTTCATCCAACTGCTTCCCACTTCTTGTAGATATAGCCTTGCAATGTTCATAAGTGGGTTTGGCTGCTGCCTCTGAGCTGCTGCATGCTGCTCCCATTGTCCGGCTGTTGTATATCTCTGTAAATTGCCCAAATTGGGTTTCTAGGTTCTTTATAGCAGCCTCCTGGTTGTTCATCTGCATCTTCATCATGTCCATAAAAGACTCAGTTTTATTAATAAATTTATTTGTACGATCAATAAAGTCACTAGTTCTAGACATGAAGTGTGTAGGTTGCTTCTAGTGAGTTATTGTTTTGTGGCTGCTGAGTCTCCTGCCTGGTTTGGTTCTATTCGTAGCCTCCCTCTAGCTGTTGTGGGTTTGTAGCTGTCTTTGGGTTGCTCCAGGAGAAGTTGGGATGGTTCTTCCATCCAGGATTATGGTCCTTCCATGTAGTTAGCAGTTGATGCGCAATCAGAGGAATCATGGTTGCCCCCACATTCACCACAGAATGGCTCCACAACCTTTACCTCATAGACCTTCCCAGGGGGTTACACAATCTTCATTACCAGCTCCGTCAGTGTATCGAGGTGGGCGTTAACAGATTTTGAGGCTTCTACCTTATTTGCAGTGGTTGGCCGCCTTGTGCCACCTCGGCGGGATGTTGGGTACTTGTAGTCATTTTTAGCGGCTTGGTTCAGCAGCCGCAGTGCTTCCTCTGGGGATCTATCTAGAATGATCCCATTGCCCGAGGCATCTATCATCATCTGAGTTGGGTAGTTAACCCCGTTATAGAATATGGATACCTGCGTCCAAGCCGGAAGACCGTGTAGCAAGCAGTTATTCAGCATCTGTTGGTACCGTTCCCATGCTTCGTACATCGGCTCGTCATCCCCTTGTCTAAAGGTTGTGATCTCATTCCATAGTCTATTGGTGACATTGGACGGGCTAAAATGGTCTAGAAAATCTTTGCAGAACTCCGTCCATGTTTTGAAAGATCCGGCTGGTTGGTTATTCAACCACTATTTTGCCCTATCCCTTAGTGAATAGGGAAATAACCTCGGCCTTAATACATCCTTGTGGACCCCGTGTATCTTGAATGCTATGCAGATGTCCAGGAATCCTTATAAATGTTGACGGGCATCTTCTGTGCCAGTCCCTCCGAAGTGCCCTAGTGTATTTATCATGTTGAAAATGACGGGCTTTAGCTCAAAATGGTCTGCCCCTATATCAGGTTCCGTCATTATTGGTTCGAACCCTTGGAAGTCATGTTCTAGATAATCCCTAGTTGTTCGAATCTGGGGCGGCCTGGGTGGAAGTGAGGGATCCTGTCGTGGTGGATCTTGCGGACCTATGGGCGGCAAGTCATGTTGCTCGCTCCCGTTGTGTGCGACACTGTTAGTTGGGTCCATGTTTACCTTTGATTCTTCCTTTTCTTTGTTTCTCTTTAGGACTTCCCTGAGTTCCTTCTTAATTTTTCTTGTATGTCGTTCGAGATCGTCATAAAAGAGGATATTTCCTTTAGGGTTTGCCCTGGTCATACACTCGCAAAGGACACGGTAAATTTTTTTTCCGATTAAAAATAGATAAAAATAAAAACTAAATAAATGATGCAGAAATTGAAAAACAAAATTCGTTGTTACCAATCCCTGGCAACGGCGCCAAAAACTTGTAGGGCGTGTATGTGTTTCCTTTTTGTGAGAGCGTAAGTGCATACTCCTGCCAAGTTATAGTATAAAAGATGTCGAATCCCACAAGAATTGGACAGCTTGGTTCGTTTTGTAGTTCCTGCACAATGTAAAATAAAAACACAAGTGAATTGATTGTTGTGATGAAAAGTAAATGAAAACAAAAGTAATAAGGGAGGTGATTCATGTTGATAAAGCAGGCAGGCTTATGCTGCCACTTAGTGTGAAACTGCGTTGTAAAAGGTTAAGTTGTTTTGCGCTGCCAGGATATGTTGCCTCTGCGGGTATGGCGGGCGGCATGCTACGACCCTGTCATGCGGCCGCAGCGGGTCACTACTTTTGCAACTTTCGCTGTATCGGCAGGTGAAATGGAAATAAGTCTCCGCGGCAAATTTGGCAGATACTTCAAGTTTGGCGGGATAGTCGACAGTGATCCTCCCTACTTCTAGGCAAGGATGCTCGAAAACCTAGCGTGACGTAGGCAATACCTAGCAATCTCAGCGTAAACCTAACACAGGCTAGTAAACTTAGTTGGTGATCCCTTTTAGCCGTTGAAACTTGTGAACTGTTAGGAACCAAGTTAGTCACGCCTCAGCATGTTGTGACCGTGCTTAACCCTTTCGTGAAGTTGACACTTTCATCCCCCTAAATGGATTCTCTCAACTGACTGGTTAGGACTAATTGAAACAATGAAGTGCATAGATTAAGCAAACTTGGAATATTTTATTGAAAAATAACTCAAAACCTAATACAATCGTTTCACAGCTAATTTACAACATAACCCTAACCCAAATGGAGTTTAGAACATGGCGGCGGCAGAGAACACTAGTTATGTCTATAGAAAATCTAAGATGATTTGAACTAGGAGTACAATGAGTAGTTATAGACAAATAACTAGGCTAAGTCCTCCTTAAAGTAGAAGTCCTCAAAAGTAGCTTTCCACATTTAATGTGACTTTAAACTCCGACTTCTTTGCGTTGAATGTGGACTTTATCTCGTTTGCCTTAGCCCGCAAGTAACCTTGAGATCTTACTCTGGCGGCTCTGGCTGCTGCTACAGACGTCAGAAAATTAAGTGGATGGCTGTGATAGATTCAGGATTTTTAGCTCTACATATCGCACTCCGGTTCTCCAACTCCATAGTCAGCTGTCGTGGGCAGCAAGGTCGGCAGCAACTGCCTTCTGCTGGAACTGCAACAGTACAGCTCCTAGGTTTGTTGCCTCAGCATTGCATTCTCGGCTCCTTGGTTCCCTCTTTCAGGCTTTAGTACCTAAATACAAAAATACACTAAAATAGTATCTCTTGTTTACCAAATAAACGATAATCTATAAAAGTAAGGTAATACGTAGAAATACTATAAAATGCAATGCATGATCCTACTTATGCCTAAAATAAGCTTAAAACAATAATAATAAGAGGTGGAATGTGTAGGAAATATAGGACTTGTAGACACTTTACACTAGCCCACACATCATTTGATGTCATTGTCCCAATGTCTCCAGTACATGTTGAATCTGCCAGTAATGATACTCAATTTAAAGAAAAGGAAATCGAAAGCCAAGTCTGTCAAGAAGTATGCTGCCATACCAGATGCACCTACATCATCCGGTGCCACTAATCTTGCTGCCTCGGAGCTGGTGCATATTGTCAAGGAAGTTGGAGCTTCCACTGCCACAAAGCATGTCATGACAAGATCTAAATGCAAGGCCCAAGATCGTGGGAGCTTATCCCAAAGAAAGACCCGAGCCAAGCTAGCAGTTGAAGCCCGTGCCGCCCAAGGGGGAGTCTTTTCTGAAGGGAAGTCTTCATCTTCCTAACACTTTGTATTTCATTTGCATTCACATGTTCATGTATTTTTATTTTTCTATTTTTGTTGTATATATGTGTTGTTTCATGCATTGAGGACAATGCACATCTTAGGTTTGAGGGTGCGCATTTCCTCACATTTATGTCATGCCATTCATGTTTATTTTTTGTACTGCATTTTGTTTTCATGTCATGCCATATAGGATAGATTAGGATTAATGTCATGCATATCGAACCACTAAAAAAGTGAAAAAGAAAATTTTGTTTCGACCGAATTTTGAAGCATGTTAACAATTGTTAGGCAAGCTTAACTTGACCTAGGTTTCTGTCCAATGAAGAAATTTAAAATCTTTAGATGCATATGCCATCAGAATAGTAATGTCAAGATTGCTTGCCAATTGATCTATAGTTTTGGAAATTTAATTACATTTAAACACATAGTATGCATCTAGTTCCTTATCAAACTTAGAATTTTTTGATACTACGCTCAGAATTGAAAAAAAAAACCAAAAAATGATGCCAAGGTAAAAATTGAAAATTAATAAGGCAGCAGTGCTCTACCATGGTAATAAAAAATGAAACCCTCCTCTACCTAGAGATAATAAGTTACTTGGGGATTCGTGGTATGCTCCCTCTTAGTTCTCAAGTCCAAAACTTTAGGTATGAGTTGAAGAGAAAACCTAGTGGTGTCTGGATTAAGGTGGGGATTCATGGTATACTCCCTCTTATTACTCACGCTAAACGGTATCACAAGGTTAGCTTAAGTTAATGCCAGGAAAAAAAACCCTAGGCAAGAAAAAAGAAAAAAAATATTATAATTATGAGTTTAGGTAGTATATTTGACTAAGGGAGTTAGTGGACACTTGATGCATATTGCCTACACTTCATGCACTTTCATGCCCTAAGACTAGAGTTATATTGTTGCTCTTGAATTTTCTATCTGCTTGGCATTACTGCACTAAGATAATTGATGACATACTTGTTAAGTGTGTAAAAGTACTATAATTTCACCCCTTTTCTATAACAATTATTGCTAAATCTACACCCATTTGAGTCACATTGTAGCCATCTATGCATCAATCACATTGATCTTATCTTTATCATGTTTGATCCTTATGTTTGGTTTATTTAGTGGAAAAGATACTACTTATGTATGTGTTTGGTGCGTATGCAGATTTCGTTACTCACTACCCGGGCAAGCACTGTCGAGGCAGTGAAGGAAAGAAAGGAACGATGCAGAACCATCTCTCGACGGTCTAGATCAAGCCACCTGAGGATGTCAGTTTCTACTGAAGGAAGCTGAACCATGAGACAAAGCCCTGGTAAGCGGAAAAGACAGATAGATCATTGTCGAGGCAATAACCAAGCCTTTGTCGAGGCAATACCCCGACATAGTTAACAAGGGAGAAAATATGCAAAGTGATGTGTGTTTTGAAGAGCATAAAAAGCTGGATTTTTCTATGCACTTTGTATGAAGATCGGACTGCGGGAAGATCAGGAAAGCGCCGAAGGAAGGTCAAGAGAAGATTCCACACAAGTGGGAGGATTTTAAGGAAGAATGATATAATACTTTAAAAGAAGATCTTTTCTTTTAATGTATTTAATTCTAACTTAACTTCTTCCTCAAGAAAGACTTGACCTAGACCTCCTCTATAAATACAAAGCCAAAGTCGACCATTAAGGGCATCTGAGCAATCTTAGAATCAAGTAATCAAGAGTTGAGAGATTTTGTAGAGAACGTACATTGTTATCACGTTCTAATTTCTTTTTAAGGTTTAGATTGTATTGTTTAGTAGTTGTGAGAAAATTGTTGGATTTTGTTTAAGTTTTTGTTAATGCAATTTTAGTTCAAGGTTTGCTTATTCTTGGTGTTTACGTTTTTTTGCAATTGAATCGGGAGAGGAAATTGCGACTGCATCTATTTGTCTAATATCGGGAGAGTTAGACTCACGAAACAGATAAGAATGGTTTTCATCCCAATTGGTGAAAACTAACTCAGCTTAGGGATAAGTTCGAGTTTCAACGGCTAAAAGAAGCGTAAGATTGGTTGGTGTTCATCCTTGGTTCATGCTGGGAGGTATTATCAAGGCCTGCACATCAGCACGGTTTCAACTTAAGGATAAGGAGGAGCCACTGAAGGACGCTTTGCCGAACCTTGACGTTGTTCGTTGCTGCCCAAGCAAGGGATTACCGAGGCAGTTACTTACCCGTTGCCGCGGTAGTAACTTTGGTCATTGCCGAGGCAATTCAGTATTCGTTGCATTCAAAAACCGAGACAATTCCAATTGGTTTTCACACTACGATGCAATATAATTTGGCCCATTCTCTAATCTTGATTACTCAACTCTTAGTTTACTTGCTGATTTTATTTTCTATTTATTAGATTATTCTAAAAACCCAATCAATCACATGTTTTCTTTACTTTTATTTCTTTTTCAGTGCGAGACGATAAACATTGAAGGTTACACCAATCCCATTGGAGACGATACTCAATACTCATCACATTATTACTTGAGACGTGTGTACTTGCACAATTGTGGGGCACTTTACACATGCAACGATACCTATGCCAACTTCTACTTGCCAGCATCTGTTGGCATGCCAACCAAAATTTTGTTGAGGTACTATTTTCACCATTTTTATTTTGTTTTTATTTGGCATTATTTGAGGACAAGCAACGAGCCAGGTGTGGGGGAGTGTTGACGCTCCAAAAGTACTGCTTTTCATGCCTATTTCACATGTTTTTTCTTCTCTTTTAAGTACAATTAGTTGCACTTAGGTCACAAAGTCATGCATTTGCATAAAGAGTTAAGAACCAGTGTTGTGCCAGAGTGAAGGGATATTTTGTTGATATTTTTGTATATTTGGCATAATATTTGGCAAAGAAATGAGCAGAGAAGACCAGACCAGCATAGGCAAGAAACGGTGCCAAGGAGGATGCTGAATAGCTGTTGGCAGAGAAGAACCAAACATTGCCAAGCACAGGTCGTCAAAGAAGAGAACTTGATGCCATGCCAAGTAGCTATTGAACCCGAAAAAATAGGACCAGATCAGGCTGCGAGAAAATAGAGATTGGATCATTCTTCAAAAAAATAGCGGATAAGCAGTGCCAAGCGCGGTTGGCAGAACCATCCCAAGCTGGGATGCTAGAGCTGCGTCGGCGCGATGACATCAGCCCTAGCCTGATCAACTTATCACCTTATCAGCTTATCACTTCAAATCTGGATAAAGATGATCACAAGACTTATCCGTTGAGTGTTTAAATTTCAAATACAAAGGCTTATCCTAGTCTCTTTTACACGCATATTTAAAGACTGATTATGAAGAGCAAAGGGTGGAGATTTTCTGAGAGGATTGACCACAACTGGCTGCACCAAGGAGAGGTGGTTCGACCAGTTTGACCAAGTGCCTGGACCATGAAAGGCTGCATCAAGAGACCTTTTTCTCGCTATTCTCCTTGGTTTAGTTGTTTTATTTAGTTTTAATGATGATATATGTCAAAAACGATTATGGTTTTTTGGTTGATACCCTCACCATGAACTAATTTCATAGTTGATGAGGGGTGATTGCGTTTGAACGCTATGTTTTTGTTTAGTTTTTAATAAATCGACAATGCCTCGACATTTTTTTTCTTATCTTGCATGTTTTTTTTATTTTTAAGTGTGCTGCCAAGCGACAGCTGACACTCTCTTTTTAAAATATTATGACAAGCGACGGCTAGCATAGTTAGCCTATTGCAACTCAATATCATAACTGACTTGGGTGGCGACGATCAAATGCTAGATACTGAGGTGAGATGCTTCGAGAGAAGATGTTCAAGTAGATGAACTTACTTTGGGAGTAAATCTACCCCTCGGGAGTAAAGATTGACACTTAATCAAATTGATTTATGAAAAAACATTCACTATAGACATATAGGGGTTTTCCAAAATTAATTTAGGGCAATGCTATCGATAGAAGCATTGCTATCTTTGAATCTGCTCGGAAAACAATGCCAAGACAGAATTTATTAAAGGCTGGCATGGAATGAATAGCGTGAAAATCATGCACTCCTTGCTAACGCTCATCATTTGCTAAGGCATTCTCCTTGCCAATGTTTTAAACTTTCCTTTACATTTCTTTTCAATTTTCAAAACCATTTCCAATCAAACAAATCTTTTTCTCAAGACAAGTAATCAAACAAGGCAATTGAATTCCAACACAATCTCTATGGGATCGATACTCAACTGAAATGATGTATTACTTGCAGGCCGAGTATACTTACACGCAATAGAATTTCTTGGCATTGTGTTAACACTTTTCCAATATCTTTTACGCCCTATTGCCAGCAAATAATCATTCACGCCGATAGTCTACAACTACATAGGCGTTTTGATACGTTATCCCAACGTTTCGATACAGCCTCATCTTAATTGGCTACTGGAATTTCATGTTTCAATACGGCTGAGCCTGTTTCGATACGGGTGTTTCGATACGGACATGCCTATTTCGATATGGCATTCATCTGGACTTAAGGTTTTTGTTTAGCGTACCGCTACGGACCTATACCGTATCAATACGGGATTAAGATTTTCAAATCTTTGTATTTATTATATGACCATTGCCTTGTCAGTTAGATGAAATCAGCAAACTTTCAAAATTCAGTTACTCGTACCGATACACCCAAGTGGTGTACCGATACGGAGTTTAGCAGTGTCTAAGTTTGCAAAAATTGCATCGATACGACCTATAATCGTTTCGATATGACCCCTTATTTGTTTTGATACGCCTTCACGCGTATCGATACGCCCTTTTTATTACCTGCAACGACTCTTTCTGTTTTGAGACAAGTATCGATACGGATACCCTGTGTACCGAAACAGTAGGTTGCAGAAGTGCATTTATGGTGGGAAAAAGAAAGCTCAACGGCTCTATTGATGGTGCCAACCACCCAAACGGATAGAATTCAATGAGAAGGTATAAAAGCATGGTTCTAAAGCTACAGCAGCAACTATTCATCAAGTCAAGCACAATTAAGCAAAAATCCAATCTCTTTGAGCCTTTTAGAGTCAAACCCTTACACCCAACTTGTATAATTCATTTGTAATCTTTCATTTCAAGTTTGGGGAGTGTGCTATTGTAATTGGGCAAATATTTTACCTATTGAGAGGTCCATTTTTCAATTTGCCAACTTCTTCTTGTAAAAGAGTGATTTCAATCAAGCTTTGGGTAGAAAGTTTTGATCTTTGTAACAATTTCTTCCTAATCCTAGAAAAGGGGAAAAATTCAGTAGTGAATTGGTTGAAATCCTTACTAGGAGCTAAGGTAGTGGATGTAGAGCTTGTTAGAAGCTTGAACCACTCTAAATCTCTTTGTCTTCAATTTTTATTTTATCATTTTGTTCACTTTCATTTTAAAAAGTCAATTCACCCTCTCTTGACCAATTCAATTTTTTTATCATCTCAACAGAATGTAATTAATTACATTCCTAAAAAATTAAACATCATTAATTTAGGAGGTCTAATGTAATTAATTATCATGTAAAAGAGTTTATAGTTTTAGGGTTTAGGGTTTTAGGATTTATGTTTTATGGTTTGAAGTTTAATGTTTTAGGGTTTAAGTGTTTAAGGTTTAGGGGTTTATGATTTATGGTTTTGGGTTTTAGGATTTATATTTTAGGGTTTAAGGTTTTTAGTGTTTAGAGTTTTATGACGTATGGATTATGTTTTAGGGTATATGGTTTATAGTTTAATTGTTATGTTTTAGGGATTTGTGATTTTAAAGGTTTATGGTTTGAATTTTAGGGTTTAAGATTTAAATTTTAAAGTTTAATTACATTAAAAACCCTAAATTAATGATGTTTAATTTTTAAGAATGTAATTAATTTCATTCTAATAGATTCCATTAAATATTAAAATAACATTAATGATAGGAATCTAGTAGTTCTTATACATAGCACTTAGGGTTGTGTATAGCAAAACCCTAATTTTTATGAATGTAATTAATTTCATTCAAATAGATTCCATTAAATATTAAAATAAGCATTAATGATAGGAATCTAGTAGTTCTTATACATAACTTTGTATAGCAAAACCCTAAATAATAAAATTATGAATCATATTTCAATATTATTTCAATTTTAATTATCTTAATAACAATTACTTTCATTTTTAAATATCACTATATTATTAATAGTGTATGCATAATTAAGAAAATCATATGCATTGTTGGGCTCGATATGATCAACCGAATACACCAAGAGGGTGTGAATTTGGCCTTTGAATGATTGTAGACGAAAAGCTAAGAATTAAAAATTTTAACACAATGATTTATATTGGTTCGTCTTCTCAACTAAGTCTACATCTACTACCTTAGCTTTCCCACTAAGGATTTTCTACAAATCCATTAAATTTTTCTTTCTTTTGAGGAAAGAGATAACCTTACAAAGACCCTCAAAGTTTCTACTCAAACTTTGAGACACTCTCTTCTAAGAGAAAATATAAATTAAGCAAACAGTGAAAACCCTTACAAGGAAGATATGTTTGCAATTTAAACATTCACCCAAAACCTAAACACTTGAGCAAATTGACAATAAAACTCGCAAGTATTTTTTAATGAAAATATAGACTTTCAAGTACAAAAACAATTTTCTCTATAAATGAATGCATGCATTAGCTTTCTTTTTTATCTTCATCAGCTTGAGAGTGTCTTTTAAACCCTCTAATGAGTTTATGACCATTGGAAATTGTTTAAAACCGTCAGGATGAAAAAATAGGCATAAGTGCACTTGTACAACTGTTTGTATCGATACTCGACTTGTCGTATCAGTACCTAATTAAAAAGGAAAGAGTCATTGCAAAATTTCCGGGTATACCCATACTGACTGGGCGTACTTGTACCGAAATTCCTCACTGGAATTTTAAAAAAATTGTGTGTCAATATCGAAACTAGGGTACAAATACTGAAAGCTATTTTTGACCCTAAAGGTATTTTATAAGTACTTGATTAAATCAAAAACACATAGAACCATTTAGAACCACTTTGAACATATTTTTCAAGTTAAAACGAACATTAAATTATTTTTTAAATGTTTGAATAAGTAAAAAAAAACATTTTTCCTTCCAATGTTATATCAAAATTATTATCTCAACAATCTTCCAATTTTCGATATTTTTAGAAAAATATTTAAGCTCCCTCCTTTCTTTTTGGATATTGAATTTTTCACGTATCTCTACCTTTTTTATTATATCAAAAATAATTCAAACTAAGTTTGAAATCAATTAAAGTTCGTGATAACAATGGAGAGTTAGCCTAAACAAATTTAATCATGAAAGAATTTAAAAACAATGGCTCTCCCTTTTAATCAAACATATCAAATGTTAGTCCAAACATTCAAGAGAAATATTAAACTTCATAAATAAAATAAAATTTAAGCAAGAAATTCAATAAACATGTCATTTATGAAAATTAAAACAATAAATATACAAGAGAAATAGCAAAATAAAGGAAACAACATTATTCCCTTTTACTGTGCGTACCAGTAATGCAATACCGGTACAGAAGATGAATACAATACCAGTACGATATGGGTTATACTGATATCGTCTACACGATTTGGTGAAAAATTACCGCAAAACACACCTTAAAAGTCTTATAAACATATAAAGTTCATGCAAAGGCTCTAAGAGGTTCTTTATATACATTTAGATCATTTTAGCCACAACTTATCAACATACTTCTAAAAAATTACCATTTAAAGCAAGACAAGTATGATATCACCAAAACCATCTAATTATTACAAGTTTAAGGTAAAAAAAAATATAAATATGAACATATAAGGCCAAAAAATTAACTCATGCAATTAGAGCCCCCTATCTATTAGCAATTAAACACATAAAGATTCAAACAAACATGCTTAGATCACCACAAAATTTCATAAGAAAAAAACATAATCAAGCAAATTGCATGAAATTAAAACCTTTACCACGTTGGTTAGGCCTCACTCTTTTCAAGTGTCCTTCTTTTTAATGCCTCTAGAGCTTCTAAATTCTATGCCTTTTCTCATCATGCTCTTACACACGTACAATAGGCAATAATTTACATTTTGAAACAAACCCCATCTGTTTCCAATTAAAAATCTTGAAATCCAACGAACAACAATCAGGTTGTTTTAGAGAAACCACTGTCTAAAAGCGAGACGAGATCCAGAAGTACAAGCGCAACAGAGGATCGATAAATGACTAAAAATTAGACTGTTGGTTCGGATCGGTATTTATTGTTAGTAGTGTTTATTAATGTTCGTCGCCCGTTATAGAACTTTTTTTTCACTATATTCCGTTAAATGAACTTGGTTAAGACAAGTAATGTTCCAAAAAAAAAGGAACTTGGTTAAGACAAGTAATGTTCAAAAAAAAAAAAGAACTTGGTTAAGACAAGCCGTTGACCTCGTAAACTCTTAATCTACGTGAGCATGACGTATGCTGCATCAGTTTAAGTAAAAATTTCCATCGCTGTCGTTTTCTACAAGATTGAAAAAAGTCAACCCTATTGTGTTCACTATTCACGTATTTTTTTATATTCGTACATACGGTACGCCATTTGAATAAAAACTTAGATAGACCGACTGTATATATTAATGGGGCGTTTGTTTCGAGAAAAAGATTATTATTTCGGGGAATGATTTTTTCCAGAATCACATAGCTATGTTTGGTTGGAGAGCATTCATTCAAAGGGGTAATATTGTATTCTCAATTGTAGCCTTTTTTTCATTAAATGGTGGGAATGTGATTTCCTTGGTTTTCTTAGGTAATTGTCAATTCCCACCATTTGTACCATATTACCCTCAAGTTAATGAATTTTGTTCACATATATCTTTTATTTAATTTAATTAGATGATTAAATATATGTGTTGTAAATTAATAAGTTAAGAGGTAATATTTTCAGACAATATTCTTTTATTTATAAGATGTTCATCATCTTATAAAATATTTTAGTAGGTACTTATAATATAATTTCTTATAAGTATTACACAACTTATTTACTTTAATTTATTTGACAATCTGTCACAAGTAATAAAAAATTAAGCATATTAAAAGTTTAACATTTAAAAAAATTCACAAAAATATTTTAATAGAAGGTAACAAGAGTATGTAAATATAAATTATATTTTTATTAAAATATAATAATTATATTAATATTATGATAAATATATTATTTTTGTAAATTATAAACAGTGTAACAAAAATAATTCTACAACTTTTTGTGCATATGTTTTTAATTTAATATTAAAAGTTTAACATGTTAAAAAGAAAATATAACACACGATCAATTTAGTAAATTTCACTTCCAGATAATCTTATTTACCTTCAACCAAACACAATAATTTTACATTCTTACCAAATAAACTAAACAAGGTAATGTAACATTCACAATAATATGTCAGATAATATTACATTCCAGGTATCTTATTTTTAGAGGTAATCTTTCATTCCGTGAACCAAACGCGCCCATGTATTAGAGTTTAGGATTTTGAGTTATTGGTTAGGGTTTAGGGTTTATTGTTATGGTTTATGATTTTAGAATTTATGTGTTAGTGTGTATAGTTTAAGGTTTATTGTTTATGTTTAAAGTTTAGGGTTAAGGTTCAGAGTTAGGATTTTAAGGTTTATGGTTAGAGTTTAATGTTTAGAGTTTACTACATTGAATGAGTATTTTTTACTAAAATTTTTTTAGGGTTTTGTAATACATTAGATGATTATGATTTTTTAAATAAAATTTTGTATTATTTAAAGACTTTTAAATGACTCTAAATAATCAATATGTAATATATTATCAATGTAAAAAATATGGGTGAACTACATTAATAGTCCTTGAACTATTAATATGGGTGAACCACCTACTGTTAAATTTTCAAGGGCGGTGTTAATATAGATATTTTTTAATCTAAATAAAATTTTAAAAACTGTATAACCTAAACCTCTAATCCTAACCTAAAATCTTATGCCTCTAAATAATCTTGATTTTTTTCCGCAATCTAATAATAATGCTATTTATTATCAATAATAATTATGTTTAACTGAATTGAAACGTGTGTTAATTTAATTTGTAAAAAAAGTAAAAATAATTTATATATTTATTTCATGTTAAATTAACGTGTGTTTATAAACAAATACATGGATGTATTGTTGTTTCTTAAAACAGCAACCCAAAAATAAACAAACAAGAAAAGAAAAGAAAAAACAGAATAAAAATTCAAACATTAAATAATCCACCCTCTTCCATAGCCATTTCCTCCTTTGTCTCTCCTTCTATCATCTCATTTTCCCACTCCAAACTGGTACTTCTCTTATCTCTGGGTTCATTTACTTTTCTTTTTCTTTTGTTGTTTTAATTATTGTGTATGTTTACATGATTGTAAGTTGATCTCTGTTTTCATGTTTTTGGATTTCTGGGCTGAAGATTTGTTCTTTACGATTCGTTTTAGCTGAGATTTCTGGTTGGTTTGATGTTTACTCTTGTTTCATGGTACATGTTAGATGCTTATTTTTCCTGTTTGGTTTCAGGGAAAATATTAAAAATGAATCATTTTCTAATTTCCCTTTTGCATTTCCAATGTTTGAAGCTATGGCCCGATATGGGATTCTTCCAATATGCTTAGATTTGAGGTTCATTTTTGTTGATTTTTTTGTTTTCAGTGTGAATTGATGATTTATTATTGGATGAAGAAACCTATGTTGTTGTGGGGGGAACTTTGATTGTTTCATGGGCAATTCATGCCGTGGATCTAACAAGGGGAATCTTTATAAGCGAAACAGTAATCGGCCTGAGGATATATCTTCAAAGCGTGGTAGTACTAATTCTTCTCGTCGTTCTTGTTCAAATAATCCCCCTAAGCCATTAGTTCTCGAACAATTCGCTAAAGAAAACCCGAAACCAATAACCATTCCGCTGATATTAGCTCCAACAAGCAAGGAAACATCATGAAACATGGTAATGATGACCAGACCTATTATGTTATGGGTCATAAGACTCCCAACATCCGCGAACATTACACTTTTGGCGCTAAGTTAGGACAAGGACAGTTCGGGATTACGTATTTGTGTACCGAGCTTTCTACAGGGATCGATTACGCCTGCAAGTCGATATCGAAAAGGAAGTTGGTTGCCAAGGAGGATGTGGAGGATGTTAGGAGGGAGATTCAGATAATGTATCATTTGGCCGGTCATAAGAACATTGTGACGATTCAAGGAGCCTATGAGGATTCTTTGTACGTGCATATCGTGATGGAGCTTTGCTCCGGAGGCGAGTTGTTCGATCGTATTATCCAGAGGGGGCATTACACCGAGAGGAGGGCAGCTGAATTGACGAGGATTATTGTTGGGGTTGTTGAGACTTGTCATTCGCTTGGGGTTATGCATAGAGATTTGAAGCCTGAGAATTTCTTGTTAGTTAACAGGGATGACGATTTTTCTCTCAAGTCGATCGATTTCGGACTCTCTGTATTCTTTAAACCAGGTAAGAAATTAAATGTTCTTCCTTAGTTTTGAAATCTATTTTTCTACTGAATTTGAAGCAACTTAAGAGAGAAAAATCGGTATATTCTAAAGAGGCTTCATTACTCTAAGAAGCAACAAAGTAATTACGCCTGCAACAAAGTAATTCATGGCAATTCTTAATCTTTAGCACTTAAACTTAATGCATACGACTTTAATCGGCACATTCTATTGGTGTGAATGCCTATTAAACGGTGACAGGGAAGAACACATTCATAGAGAGTCATAGAGAAATTAAGCCTCTTTAGTTTATTCAATTCAATGCCGTCTAGAATCAAGTCGATTGACATAACATATGGTTTACTACTTTAGGACAAGTTTTTAACGATTTGGTTGGAAGCCCATATTACGTTGCTCCCGAAATACTAAAAAAAAGCTATGGACAAGAGGTGGACGTATGGACTGCAGGAGTTATGCTCTATATATTGCTAAGTGGCGTGCCACCATTTTGGGCAGGTATTTATGATGTTTTGTGATTCTGTATCGTTATGAGCTTTCGAGTGATTCCATACTCACAAATTTTCTGTCTGTTCTTCAGAAACACAGCAAGGAATATTTGGTGCCGTGTTGAAAGGGTTTATTGACTTCGATTCAGATCCTTGGCCCCTAATATCTGATAGTGCAAAGGACTTAATCCGGAAGATGTTATGCTCTCAACCTGCAGAGCGTCTCACAGCTCATGAAGTGTTATGTATGTAATATCATTCCGTATTTGTTTTAAGTAGTATGATGATGTAAAGATGCATAAAGTTGCCGAGTCACTGCAACATCTGGTGTTCAATGTGCTTTTCGAAACTTGGTTCCTCGTCGATCTATATATTTAAGCACGTTTTCAATCTCAGCTATATTGTTGTCGGAAAATGTATCCTTGAACCAATGGTGCACCTTGATACGAAGCAATAAGTAGTTGTCTTTAATTTATTTATGTGCCTTCTTATGTGCTGTTGCCTTTGATTTTTGTTTAGGTCATCCTTGGATTTGTGAAAACGGTGTTGCCCCAGATAGGGCACTTGATCCAGCTGTACTTTCTCGTCTTAAACAATTCTCGGCAATGAATAAACTAAAGAAGATGGCTTTACGGGTAAGATTCTCTAGACATGTGTGTCCGTGAATCCACATCCGTGTACAATGGAGTTAAATGTACTACTCGATCTCAATGTGATGAAAAAATGTTCTGCATTTCTTTTGTTCTATCAGGTAATAGCCGAAAGTCTCTCCGAGGAAGAGATTGCAGGTTTGAAAGAAATGTTTACGGCTATGGATACTGATAACAGTGGTGCAATCACATTCGATGAACTCAAAGCTGGTCTGCGAAAACATGGCTCAACCTTGAAAGATATAGAGATAAAGGCCCTTATGGATGCTGTAAGTTTGTTGTGAAGCAGATATCGGAACATTAGTTTCATGTTCTTTTGCGTGTTCTTTTTCTCTTTCCTGCCCTTCTTTCAACCATGACGGATACAGAGATAACAATCTGAGCTCATTTTTCTGTTCTCAGGCTGATGTCGACAATAGTGGCACCATCGATTACGGAGAATTTATAGCTGCAACAGTTCACCTTAATAAACTAGAGAGCGAGGAACATCTCGTTGCAGCATTCAAATACTTCGACAAGGATGGAAGTGGGTATATTACAGTTGACGAGCTTCAACAAGCTTGTGCTGAGCATAACATGACGGATGTTTTCCTCGAGGATATTATCAGAGAAGTTGATCAAGATAACGTACGCCATTTCGCCTGCATGACTGAATGGCAACAATATTCTCAAGCTAACTAATTTATTTCGTTCATCTTTATTTACATTAGCATAAACAGTGGGGTTTGGGACATATTCGACAAAAGTTTCGAATCTTGTGACTTTTGCTTCATTTCAGGATGGAAGAATCGATTACGGCGAATTTGTTGACATGATGAAAAAAGGAAATGGTTGGATCGGTAAACGAACCATGCGGAACAGTACTATGAATGTGAGCATGAAAGATAAACCCAATTCCCAATAGTTTCCATACAGGCACATCTTGTACAGGTATCTTTGAACTGTCTCTTTATATCCTCTTTCCGGTTTCTAGAAGCATCATACATATATATGTGTGTTTAGGTTATAAATCCGATTGGTAGACATTCCGGCTCACTTCTAGCCTGAAAATTGTAATGGTCTGCAGTGGTGTAATTGTAAGGGCTCATTCACATACCTTTAGACTGTTGTGATACTCTGGAATTTATGGTAAAGAATCGAGAGGCCATAGAAAACTCGATAATCTTGATTGTGATGGTTGTGCATGTAAGTTACGGTGTTTTTAGATACCACCATGCCGGCAAACCAGTGAAACGAAAGTTGTCGATTTCGATAAAAGAGAAAACCTGGTTTTCGTCTTTTTTAGCCAGACTTTCTCGAACATTTGCTAATTATATGATAGTTTCCAGCTTCTCCTTATTTGCAGTCCTGAAAACTGAGGTTTTGCATTGTTTGTTGGCAGATTGTAAAGCAAAGCAACAAGAAGAAGATTGTTAGTGTGACAAAGCTTTGAAGCAAAACAGTAAAAGGACTTTGTCACCCGAAGAATCATTGGTTATTCAAAGTTCTTTGTGTTGAATACAATGGTGGTTCAAAGATTTACAGGCCTTGTGCAGTTTATTAAAACGAGACACTTTAATTTATAATCTCAAAATATATAAGAACTTTTTTCAAAGATATCTTTATCATAGTAAAAATATATATTATATATTATGAGCCCTCCTTAAATTTATTTTTTATTTTGTAATTTATTAAATCATTTTTTTTTATTTTTCTCTATATAAATATTTAATTCAACTCATTTATGGTTCTTCTTTTCTTAGACCTTGTACAGTCGTTCATCTTGTACATGTCTAAAACTCTTGCTGATTAGAACCTTTGTACTGAAATGATATTGGGTTATAATTTTTATGGCCAATCATAATCTCTGTAAATTACTACCAAGTTCTTAGCAATATATGGTTATTCGAAGTTGTTTGTGTTGAACGTTTTAATTGGTTTTCAGAGTATTAGGGTCCGTTTGGCGCAGTTTTTGGCTGCTGAATAAATAATCTCTATTAAATGCCTTGCGTTTGAGCCTTCTCATCGTGATTTTGGTCTCAAACTCTCACCTAGGAAAAGCTAGAATTTTCAGCTTCTCTCAAATGTTACTTCTTCACCCCAAATATATGTTTTGTCGGTTTCGCTGAACAGTCTTAGTCTGGTGTTCAATATATAAGATTCATATTGTTCATACCACAATAAGAACAAACAATAAACTCCAAAATATATATTTTTTCGATCTTAATTTGACGCACATATGCAGATTGTGCAACTCAAATCATGTCATTGTCACTTGAAAAACTAAAGTCATCTTTTACCATTCGACCATTCAATATGATAAAGTGAGATATGAGTGTTACAGATGTGTCTAACATTTATTTTCACTTTCTTAATTTTAATTTTCTCGCTTTCAATCGTTAATTTAACTGTTACTTCTTTTTTTCATCGGATCTCCTGACTGATAATTTCACTCTTTTACTATAGGAAGTCATAAATAGGTGACCAATCGTACCACACACGTCAGACGTAAAATATTTAAGGAAAAATTACACTGTGGTCCTCAAACTATTACCAAATTTTCTCGCTTTCAATCGTTAATTTAACTGTTACTTCTTTTTTTCATCGGATCTCCTGACTGATAATTTCACTCTTTTACTATAGGAAGTCATAAATAGGTGACCAATCGTACCACACACGTCAGACGTAAAATATTTATTTTCACCTTCTGTTACATAATTCTCATGTTTTGGTCCACCGACGTTAAATAGCTAACGGTTTTGTTGAAGTGGCATTTTTAAAATATTTTTTAATATTTTTAATCATTTCTCTCTCCTCCTATATTATTTTTATTTAACTTTATTCCCCCAATCATGTGGTGCCATGTGGCATTACCCTATTGGTTGAAAAAACCCTCCAAAACCTCAAAGCCACACTTGGTGTTGCTAGGATTCGAACCCAAAACCTCAAAACAAAAGCCATGCGCATAAATCACTTATGTTAGGCTAATTACTTAATTTAAATCTACTAGCAATTATATATAACCTATACATATTAACCCAAAAAAACCTTAAAAACACAAATTGAGGCCACCAAGATTCAAACTCAAGCAACCAACATGCAAAGCCAACATGCAAACCAATTGTGCTAGGTTAATTATTTGAATTAAATTTTCTAACATTTATATTTAACCTATAAAAATTAGAAACAACTCATGGTTAATGAATATAAAAGGTGGAGAGTAATTCGAACATAATGCCTTATTAATAAAATTTTAAATAATTAACCACCAAGTTAACTAATAAATTGTGCTATTTTGAACTTAAATATATTTAACTAAATTATGTTTACAATTTTAAAAAATCAAACTAATTTTTTTACTTTGTTCGATAATAAAAAACTAATTGAATATTTATTTATTTTATAAAAATAAAAAAATTCCTAAAAATATTTAAGTTAAAATAGCTCAATTTATTAGTTTAACTTGGTGGTTAAATATTTAAAATTTTATCAATAAGGGATTGTGTTTGAATTACTCTCCACCTTTTATATTCATTAACCATGTGTTGTTTCTAATTTGTGTAGGTTAAATATAAATGTTAGAAGATTTAAATCAAATAATTAGTTTAGAACAACTGGTTTGCACATTGGTCTTGCATGTTGGTTGCTTGGGTTCGAATTTTGGCGGTTACAATTTGTGTTTTTAAAGTTTTTTTGGGTTAATATGTATAGCTTATATATAATTGTTAGTAGATTTAAATCAAGTAATCAGTCTAGCACAAGTGATTTATGCGCATGGCTTGTGTGCTAGAGGTCTTGTGTTTGAATCCTAGTAGCACTAGATGTGGCTTTTAAGGTTTTTAGGGGGGTTTCAACCAATAAGGTAATGCCACGTGACACGACATGATTGTGTGAATAAAGTTAAATAAAAATAATATCGGAGGAGAGAGCAATGATTAAAAAAATATTTTAAAAATGTCACGTCAGCAAAATCGTTAGCTATTTAATGTCGGGGACCAAAACAGAAAAACTATGTAATAGAAGGGACGATTTTACTCAAAAATAATTTAAGGATCAAAATAAGAAAACGGTAATAATTTGGGGACCACCGATATAGTTTTCCCAATATTTAATCAAATTAATAAATGACAGACAAATAAACAACAAATTGGACCTTGCGTCGTGCGACAAAAAGAAAAGACTTTGTTACTATGAAGTGTGGTATTTACTGTTTAAGGACATTAGAGAGACATTTCAGGGATTTGAAAATTTTTATCGAAAAATTTGAAAGTTCCGGATTTTTTAAAAGTTAATGATTTTATGATTTCTTTTAAAAATAAATAAAGTAAAAAAATAAGCCATGTATCATGTAATATTTGGGTGACGTTTTTAATGACAGTGGACGTATCGAGCTTAAAATAGTAATAAAATGAAACGTTAGATGTATACTTTGACTAAAAAAATTAGATACTTATTGAAAAAAAAAACAGATGTTGTCTAGACACTTATTTTACAATTAAACCTTTAAATTTTAATATTCGTGACAAATTATGACATGAATGAGATAAAACATATAATCTTGAGAGCGAGTAATCGCGAACTTTGAATATGAATTATAAAATTAGTTATGGAGCATAATATATACATAAAATAGAAAGGGGTTATATTTTCATACACAAGCAGTGTAAAAAAAATTTATACAACCCTCATATTTAAACTATGAAATCTAAAACATAAGTCCTTAACTCTAACATACTACATCTTAAACCTTAAACCCTTAAAGCCTAAACTACCGTCTATATCTCTAAACCATAAATTAAAAGGCTTGTAAAATTTACACAAACTTGTGTATTAGAGTATTTTTCAATAAAAAATTACAAAAAGAAGAAAAAGGAATTTGCTTTGATTTTTCACAATTGCCCCTCAATTTGCTTAATTTTCAAAATGATGGGCTGAATCTCAGCCATAGACCTTTAGATTACAATCTCAGAAGCCCAATCAACAAAGCCAATTGAACCGAACTCAAAAGTACGGTTCAAATCGGTTCACTGTTCATTTCCCTTCTATTTTTCTTTAGAGAAAAAGCAGAATCCATAGCAGAAAACAGGGAGATCTGCTACGAGCAGATTCGGAAATGGAGTATCGCAAAATCAAAGACGAGGTATTCACTTATCTTTTTCTCCTCAATCGTACTTCGCAACGTTCTTCATTATCATATCATATTCGGATGCCAATTTGAAGCTATCGTCACTGATATTTTTGCTTAGTTTGTTTATTTAACGGCATTGGCCTTCTTTTTTCGTTAGTTTATTATGTGAATCTGGTGGAAATTTTTCTTAAATTCCTTGAAAATTTGATGTATTTTTTTTTACTGGAGAAAAGAAATGTTCATTTAAACTATTTGCGGTTATAGTGAATTTAGTTTAGCAATCTGATTTTTTATCTCGTAAAATTGAAGAAATGCTGTTTACTTGCTGATTTTGTGAAATTTGTTCAGGAGTTGATTGAAATTATCCTTGTAAGATGTTTAAATCCAGTATTTTTATTATTGTTTGAATGAATTTTGATTTGTAGGATGATGATGGAGGAACAGTAAGTGATGACATTGAGAATCTAAGAGGCAGTGGGTTTACAGGGGTTGGTATGTTTTGGTTAAAAGTGTTATTTGATTGCTATGTAATTTCAATTGTACGAAATTTTGTCCTTTGTTTTTCTCATTTCTGTTATGATTTCCATTGATATGCAGCTTCTGTAAGTAATGTTCCTCCAAGGGAACAGGCCAAGTGGAAACGCAAGTAAGATCGACTTATATAATCTGTTTTCTTTTTACTAATATTAGCTTCAAATAAGAAAAATTAAATAAACAGGAAATTTAAGTTTTGATGGTTGTGTTCTTTTTTTCTTGGTTAGGACAATCGTTACACTTTCTTTGACATTTCTTACAAGTTCACAAGCAATACTTATTGTTTGGTCGAAGAGAGCTGGGAAGTACGAGTATAGTGTTACAACAGCAAACTTTTTGGTGAGTGGAATGGTCATCTTGTGTTTTGACTTGACATGGTGCCAATGGGATTTACCTTCTACTTTTATTTTGGGAAATAGGTGGAGACTTTGAAATGTGCCTTGTCACTTGCAGCCTTGGCAAGAATATGGAAAAATGAAGGTGTTACAGACGATAACAAGTAAATTTTACTTGCAATTGCTTATGTCTAATTTTTTTATTAATGTGGAGATGATTAACATACATTTTTCCTTTATTTGTTATTGAACTAGGTTGAGTACAACCCTTGATGAAGTTATTGTTTATCCAATTCCTGCTTTACTCTATCTTGTCAAGAATTTGCTTCAGGTGGTTTTTGATTGTTGTTTTCCTTGTGAGTAATGATATCTTGGTCTTATTTTCCAAAATGTAATTGTACGTGCTTTTCAATTTTATGTTGCAGTATTACATCTTTGCCTATGTTGATGCACCGGGTTATCAGATACTGAAGAATCTGAATATTATTAGTACTGGTGTTTTGTATCGTATCATCCTTAAGAAAAGGTAAGCTCCTTAAAATTATGCATGCCGATGTTGATGGATAACATTTTCCGATTATTCAGTATAGCATAGCAATAGAAATTGTAACCCCCTTAACTCGGCCTAGACGGATGACCCGAATTAAGAAGTTTACACGGGGAAAACCAAAGTCAACCCGAAAGTCAACCTTGATTAACGACCTTTTTTTTTTTTCTTTCTTTTTAATCTTGTCTAGATGCACATTATCCCTAGATATATTCACAAGATCATCATATTCAAAGATCATAACAATCAGAGAACATTCAGGGACTCGATTGTACAAATTACAACTTTAGGGACTAAATTGCAAATTTTGAAAATTACAGGGACTTAACCCAACTTAACGTTACCAATATGAAATTAGTCATGTTTCATGCTTCTCTGCCAAATTTCAGCTCAAACGGACATCTCAAACCCGTACAATTGCAATAACAAGATCCAGGACCAAAACGCAAACATTTCAAAACATATAACCATCAAATTCAGAGCCCAACGGTCGAGTGTTCCGAAACAGGGAGAACCTGTTCCGAAACGCGGGACCGTTCCGCAACGGGTTTCGAAACATGGCTTGACAGTGGCATTTCCGTTCCGGAACGGTTCCACCCGTTTCGGAACGCCTAGGCCATTTCAGGCCCCTGTTCCGAAACGGTAGCACCCGTTCCGATACGGCCTGGCCAAATTGCAGAAAAATTAGCTGAATAAACACACAATTGACCCATCAAACATGCTCCAAATGCCACCAAATTATACCATCAAGTCATTCGACATTCAAGGAACATAATTGCATCAACCAAACATCAACATGGCATCAATTATGAAAATCCCCAACTCTATAGGCATGCATCCTACTTGAAAAACCATTCAAGCATCAATATTCCAAAACAACCTCACAAAGGCCAATTACAAGTACCAACATGATCAACAATTTAAAACCAACTTAGGGAGTCCAAAACACCTCCCCAAACAACAACATAGGTCCCCCATTGCCAAATGCTCAAAAGCTAATAGTTTTAGGAAAATGTTCACCATACATTAGCTTAGATCACCACTTGGATTCTTGGCTTCCTTGCTGCCCCAAAAAACACTTCAATGCTCTGCATTATTGGTTTAAAAAAAGAGAGAGCGTAAGCAAAAGCTTAGTGAGGAAAGCTCATTAAAACCACACAATAATGCACTTATAAAACACATTTGTAATCTTAATTCAAATCAACAATTCTTACATGCACTTAAGCATCTCAAACAAGCATTTCATGCTTCAAGTTCATAAAATGTCATATTGGCCACAAGTAATACAATCAACATAAGATCCACACATGGACTTTTAAACATCATTGTGATCTTACAATTTTCCAAGGACCACACATGAACTTTTAACCACCATTGTGTCCTTAACAAGAATTATCCATGGACTTTTAAACGCCATGATGTTCTTACAACTCACAAGGACCACACAAGGACTTTTAAACACCTTTGTGTCCTTAACAAGAATCTCCCAAGGACTTTTAAACACCTTGGAGTTCTTAAACAAACAAGGCTTACACAAGGAATTTTAACCACCTTGGTGATCTTAACTAAGAACCAACCATGGACTTTTAACCACCATGTTGTTCTTTAATAAACAAGGCTCACACAAGGACTTTTAACCACCTTTGTGACCTTAACCATCACTTGCCAATATGCATCATTAACAACAATATTTCACTGTTTTAAAGCATTTAACAAAGCCATAAACATCATGCATCATTAAGCATCAAAACCACATTTAACAAGGTTCAAAAACAAGAATCTCTTACCTTGAGCATTCTTCAACACATGGCTTATAAAATCAGCAACTAATCATGCTAAAACATGCTTTCAAAACAGAATTTAAAACATGCAAACAAACCACATTGCATACAACCAATCCATGGTTCATCATTAAGAGAGTTTTTCCGAAAACTTACTCTTGAGCTTAGCTAAGTTGCTTAGACTTAAACTAAGCTCCCAAACCTTCAAAACATTGGTTTCAAAGCTGAAAACCAAAATCCACTCACCGATTCCGTTTCGCCACTTGCCGAAACACCAATCAAGCTTCCGGATCACCACCACTAGGATCCAAAGATGACTCCCCTGTTTTAAACACATCAAAGCAGAGGATTAATGCATCATCATGCATTAATATCTTCAATGAAAGCACCTAAACTCGCTGCTCTCATCCACACTCCATTTTCGGCCACCAAACACAACCGAAAATGCATCCAAACAACTCCACAACACTACCCAGCCAAGATCCATCAAATCTATTCATCCTTAAACATCAATTAACATCCAAAAAGGATCTAACATCACCCTTATACCTCCAGCTATAACAGATCATCAAGATTCACTCTAAAAACCATCAAGAACTCAAGCTAAAATTAGGAAAATTAACCTATCCGGGATTGCATTGTTTAAACCTCAATTTTTCTTCAATTTAACATTCATTTAACATCAAAAAGACACCTCAAATCACTGCTTAAACAGATCATACGAATTTTATCAAAAATCAATCAAATCTTGCATTTTAAAGTCAAGATCAAGAACACATCTACAAAACCTTTTATAAAACACAACTTGGGAATTTCAGTAAAGAACTGAGAATTTAGAGAAGAAGGACATTCATACCTCTAAACTTGAGTTTCTCCCTTTTGGAACCAAGATTCTTGAAAATCCACTTAGCAAATGATAAGGTTTTGATGAAGAGATGATTAGAGATCAAAAGAGAATTGAAATGTGTTATTTAGATGACAAAATCAGAGGGAAAAGCTCTGGAGAAATATGTTTGGTTTGAGAGAAAAGATGAGAGAAAATGAAAATGGAATTTAGGAAAAGTTAGTTGGAAAATGCCAAAATATCTTCTCTCCTTTTTAGTTTTATTTTAAAACCATTAATTAAATCTTTAATATTTAGGAAAAAATCTGGAGAAACTCATTTTGGGTAAATAGCTCCCTAAAGATTCAAAGTTTCAATCCTTTTTAAAACAGTCACACAGTTTTCGAAAATTACATTTTGGTCACTAACCAAAATGTCACCCTTCCAAACCTCATTTTGTAAAATTGATTTCACCATTCTCTTACATATAATAAAAGAGGATTTTAAGATATTTTTCCATATTTTTAATGCAACCCGAACTAGGCTTTCCTAATTTCACTCTTATATATTCGAACCGCAACCCGACCGGTCCGGTCCAAACCCAAAACTCCTAAGCCCAAAATTTGGGCGTTACAACTCTCCCACCTGAAGGAAAGAGGTAAGGAAACTGCTTCAGCATGTCATCCTTCCGTTCCCACGTGGCTTCTTCAACACCACGGTGCTTCCACAACACCTTTACCAACTCAATGGTCTTGCCTCGAAGAACCCTGCTATCCGAATCCAGAATCTTCACCGGTTCCTCATCATAGGTCAAATTCGGATTCAATTCCACTTCTTCCACAGGCATCACATGTGAAGGATCCGATCTATACTTCCGAAGCATAGAAACATGAAACACATCATGAATCTTTTCTAACTCTTTAGGTAACCTCAACTTGTACGCAACAGGACCCACACGCTCAATCACCTCGTATGGTCCAATGTACTTAGGACTTAACTTATCCTTCCGGCCAAACCTCATCACCTTTTTCCAAGGCGAAATCTTCAAAAACACACGGTCACCCACCGCATACTCAATCTCTTTATGCTTCAAATCCGCGTAAGACTTTTGCCGATCAGAAGCTGCCTTCAAACGCTCACAAATGAGCTTCACCTTCTCAGTGGTTCCTTTCAACAAAGCCGGCATCGAAACCAACTTCTGACCCGTTTCAGCCCAACAAAGAGGAGTCCTACACTTCCTCTCGTACAAAGCTTCATAAGGTGCCATTTGAATGCTTGCCTGATAACTATTGTTATAAGCAAACTCCACCAAAGGCAAATGTTTCTCCCAAGAGCCCTGAAACTCAATTACGCAGCACCTCAACATATCCTCCAAAGTCTGGATAACACGCTCTGACTGACCATCCGACTGAGGATGATAAGATTTACTGAAATTCAACCGTGTACCCAAAGCTTGATGCAAACACTGCCAGAAACGCGATGTAAACCTCGGATCCTTATCCGACACAATCGACTTAGGCACACCATGCAGCCGCACAATCTCAGCAATGTACAGCTCCGCAAGCTTATCCAAAGAATACGTAGTATGCACAGGCAAAAAATGCGCACACTTCGTCAGGCGATCCACAATCACCCACACCGAATTCTTCTTCGATGGCGACAAGGGTAAACCAGATACAAAATTCATGGTAATCCTTTCCCACTTCCATTCAGGGATTCTCAACGGTTGCAACAACCCTGAAGGAACCTGATGCTCAGCCTTAACTCGCTGACACACCATGCACTTGCTCACAAACTCAGCAACATCCTTCTTCAAACCCACCCAATAGTACTCATCACGAAGATCACGATACATCTTAGTACTACCAGGGTGCATAGCAAAATGACTACTATGACCTTCAGTCAGAATAGCAAGCCTCAACTCAGCATCATTGGGCACCACTATCCGACTCCCAAAACACAACACTCCATCATCATTAAAACAGAAATCCGAAGGCCTACCCTCCGCGATATCCTGAACATGAGGTACCAAGGAATCATCCAGCAACTGCTTTTCCTAGATCAATTGAACCAAAGTTGGTTTCACCTGCAACTCAGCCACAAGACCACCATCACGCGAAATACTCAAACTGGCAAACATAGCCCTCAGCTCAACAGCTACCTTCCTACTCAAGGCATCCGCCACAACGTTAGCTTTTCCAGGGTGATACTCAATCGTCAAATCATAATCCTTGAGCAACTCCACCCAACGTCGCTGCCTAAGATTCAACTCCTTCTGAGACATCAGATACTTCAAACTCTTGTGATCCGTGTACACAGTACACTTCTCACCATACAGGTAATGTCTCCAGATCTTTAAAGCAAAAACCACCGCAGCCAACTCAATGTCATGCGTAGGATAATTGCGCTCATGCACTTTCAACTGCCGCGATGCATAAGCCACCACCTTACCCTCCTGCATCAACACACATCCCAAACCAACATAGGACGCATCACTATAGACCACAAACTCTTTCCCTGATTCAGGTTGAACCAAGATCGGAGCTTGCGTCAAAGCTGCCTTAAGCTTCTCAAAAGCCTGCTGTCTCGCTTCCGTCCACTCATACTTAATATCCTTCTGCAACAACTTTGTCAAAGGTGCAGCAATCTTAGAGAATCCATCCACAAACCTCCGGTAGTATCCCGCCAAACCAAGGAAACTACGAATCTCATGAACAGACTTAGGAACCTTCCAGTTCATCACCGCCTCAATCTTCTGAGGATCAACACGAATCCTTTCAGCAGAAACCACATGCCCAAAAAACACCACTTCACTTAACCAGAACTCACACTTGCTCAGCTTGGCATAAAGCTGATTCTCCAACAAAGATTGCAACACAATCCTCAAGTGCTCCTCATGCTCCTCCTCAGTACGCGAGTACACGAGAATATCATCAATGAACACCACAACAAACTTATCTAGGTATTCATGAAACACACGATTTATCATGTCCATGAAAGCTGCAGGAGCATTTTTCAAACAAAACGGCATCACAAGGAACTCATAATGCGCATACCTTGTCCTGAAAGCTGTCTTAGGAACATCCACATCCTTTACCTTCAACTGGTAATACCCTGACCTCAAGTCAATCTTAGAGAACACAGCTGCTCCCCGAAACTGACCTCAAGGATACCGATTCTTGATAATCAACTTGTTCAGCTGACGATAATCAATGCACATTCTCATAGTGCCATCCTTCTTCTTCACAAACAAGACCGGTGCACCTCAAGGTGATACACTCGGCCGAATGAACCCACGATCAAGCAACTCTTGCAACTGCGTCTTCAGCTCCTTCAACTCTTTAGGTGACATTCTATAAGGGGTAATGGACACATGAGTTGTATTCTCGTACAGCTCAATCCCAAACTCCACCTCGCGGTTAGGAGGCAACCCAGGCAACTCCTCAGGAAACACACCAGGAAACTCTCGCACAGTCCTGATATCTTGCACACGCAACTCCCTAGAGCTAGGATTCATCACAAAAGCTAGGTAAGCTTCACAACCTTGCCTCAGCATCCGGCTCGCCTCCAATGTAGACACCACATTAGCAAGAAACTTCACATTCTCACCAACCACCACTACCTCATAATCATCCGCAAGCTTCAACGAAACTCGCTTATTTTCACAATCCACTACAGTACGATGCTCAGCAAGCCAATCCATACCAATGATTACATCAAAACTATAGAAAGGCAACTCCATAAGATCAACAAGAAAAACATGACCTTGCACAACCAAGGGACATCTTCTATAAAGCTTTCGAGTCACAACAGTCTCACTAAAAGAACTAGTGACACGCACACCAACATCCAAAGACTCAACAGGCAAACCAAGCAATTCAGCATGCTCACGCAATATGTATGAGTGCGTAGATCCAGAATCAATCAAGGAAAGTAATGACAAGGATTGCAAAGTAAAAGTACCTGCGATCATATCCGCGTCATTCCTTCCCTCCCGCTGAGCATACACCCTGGCTTGGCCGCCACCCTCAGGCTGAATAGCCACAACATGGGCCACACCCCGACCACCTTCCTCTCTTCGCTGAAAGTTACCACGGCCGCGCCCACGACCTCTCTGCGGTGCAACAACAACAGGAGCACGCACTTGGCCACCAGATACGGCCTGCCCAGATTGCAGAAAATTAGCTGAATAAACATACAATTGACCCATCAAACATGCTCCAAATGCCACCAAATTATACTAGTAAGTCATTCGACATTCAAGGAACATAATTGCATCAACCAAACATCAACATGGCATCAATTATGAAAATCCCCAACTCTATAGGCATGCATCCTACTTGAAAAACCATTCAAGCATCAATATTCCAAAACAACCTCACAAAGGCCAATTACAAGTACCAACATGATCAACAATATAAAACCAACTTAGGGAGTCCAAAACACCTCCCAAAACAACAACATAGGTCTCCCATTGCCAAATGCCCAAAAGCTAATAGTTTTAGGAAAATGTTCACCATACATGAGCTTAGATCACCACTTGGATTCTTGGCTTCCTTGCTACCCAAAAAACATTTCAATGCTCTGCATTATTGGTTTAAGAAAGGAGAGAGCGTAAGCAAAAGCTTAGTGATGAAAGCTCTTTAAAACCACACAATAATACACTTATAAAACACATTTGTAATCTCAATTCAAATCAACAATTCTCACATGCACTTAAGCATCTCAAACAAGCATTTCATGCTTCAAGTTCATAACATGTCATATTGGCCACAAGTGATACAATCAACATAAGATCCACACATGGACTTTTAAATACTATTGTGATCTTACAATTTTCCAAGGACAACACATGAACTTTTAACCACCATTGTGTCCTTAACAAGAATTATCCATGGACTTTTAAACACCATGATGTTCTTACAACTCACAAGGACCACACAAGGACTTTTAAACACCTTTGTGTCCTTAACAAGAATCTCCCAAGGACTTTTAAACACCTTGGAGTTCTTAAACAAACAAGGCTTACACAAGGAATTTTAACCACCTTTGTAACCTTAACCAAGAACCAACCATGGACTTTTAAACACCATGTTGTTCTTAAATAAACAAGACTCACTCAAGGAATTTTAACCACCTTGGTGATCTTAACCAAGAACCAACCATGGACTTTTAACCACCATGTTGTTCTTTAATAAACAAGGCTCACACAAGGACTTTTAACCACCTTTGTGACCTTAACCATCACTTGCCAATATGCATCATTAACAACAATATTTCACTGTTTTAAAGCATTTAACAAAGCCATAAACATCATGCATCATTAAGCATCAAAACCACATTTAACAAGGTTCAAAAACAAGAATCTCTTACCTTGAGCATTCTTCAACACATGGCTTATAAAATCAGCAACTAATCATGCTAAAACATGCTTTCAAAACAGAATTTAAAACATGCAAACAAACCACATTGCATACAACCAATCCATGGTTCATCATCAAGAGAGTTTTTCCGAAAACTTACTCTTGAGCTTAGCTAAGTTGCTTAGACTTAAACTAGGCTCCAAAACCTTCAAAACATTGGTTTCAAAGCTGAAAACCAAAATCCACTCACCGATTCCGTTTCGCCACTTGCCGAAACACCAATCAAGCTTCCGGATCACCACCACTAGGATCCAAAGATGACTCCCCTGTTTTAAACACATCAAAGCAGAGGATTAATGCATTATCATGCATTAATATCTTCAATGAAAGCACCTAAACTCGCTGCTCTCATCCACACTCCATTTTCGGCCACCAAACACAACCGAAAATGCATCCAAACAACTCCACAACACTACCCAGCCAAGATCCATCAAATCTATTCATCCTTAAATATCAATTAACATCCAAAAAGGATCTAACATCACCCTTATACCTCCAGCTATAACAGATCATCAAGATTCACTCCAAAAACCATCAAGAACTCAAGCTAAAATTAGGAAAATCAACCTATCCGGGATTGCATTGTTTAAACCTCAATTTTTCTTCAATTTAACATTCATTTAACATCAAAAAGACACCTCAAATCACTGCTTAAACAGATCATCCGAATTTTATCAAAAATCAACCAAATCTTGCATTTTAAAGCCAAGATCAAGAACACCTCTACAAAACTTTTTATAAAACACAAATTAAGGATTAAGAACTTGGGAATTTCAGTAAAGAACTGAGAATTTAGAGGAGAAGGACGTTCATACCTCTAAACTTGAGTTTCTCCCTTTTGTAACCAAGATTCTTGAAAATCCACTTAGCAAATGATAAGGTTTTGATGAAGAGATGATTAGAGATCAAAAGAGAATTGAAATGTGTTATTTAGATGACAAAATCAGAGGGAAAAGCCCTGGAGAAATATGTTTGGTTTGAGAGAAAAGATGAGAGAAAATGAAAATGGAATTTAGGAAAAGTTAGTTGGAAAATGCCAAAATATCTTCCCTCCTTTTTAGTTTTATTTAAAAACCATTAATTAAATCTTTAATATTTAGGAAAAAATCTGGAGAAACTCCTTTTGGGTAAATAGCTCCCTAAAGATTCAAAGTTTCAATCCTTTTCAAAACAGTCACACAGTTTTCGAAAATTACATTTTGGTCACTAACCAAAATGTCACCCTTCCAAACCTCATTTTGTAAAATTGATTTCACCATTCTCTTACATATAATAAAAGAGGATTTTAAGACATTTTTCCATATTTTTAATGCACCCGAACTAGGCTTTCCTAATTTCACTCTTATATATTCGAACCGCAACCCGACCGGTCCGGTCCAAACCCAAAACTCCTAAGCCCAAAATTGGGGCGTTACAGAAATTCTCAGCATCTCAGTTATGCTAAGTTCTATGAAATAAACCTAATATACATTAAAGTGGAAGATAAACCTAACTATACTTATATTTTCAACTTTTGGGGTTCCATTAATTTTTTTCTTATTGATAATTTGATACTTTAATTCAGATTAAGCGAGATTCAATGGGCAGCTTTTATTCTCTTATGTGCTGGCTGCACAAGAGCACAACTAAATTCTCGGTAAGAATCATAAAACCTTTACTAATTGTTCCTTGATTGGATGGATCCACAGTTTGTTTCTGAGTACATGCTTGTTACTTTTATGCTAGCGTATTGACTTTGGAGATTTTCTTACAGCTGTTGTATGATGGTTAACGTGATGAACTCATGGACCTGTCTATTGCATCTTGATGATTTCCTAAAATTGCCAGATAATGATTGAACAATTTGAACTTGTATGCTTTATATGGTTATGAGTAGAGTAATTGAAATGGCAATCGATATCTCAATTCTCAATCTCATGAGGATGCGCACATGCTGTTCTCAATTTTGTGATTTTTATAAGGTTTATCATTTGGCTATGCCTTAGTAAATTTGCATTATGTTTTGTAGTTCTGATCAAGTACTTCAAACACCTCTGCCAGGTTGGATAATGGCCATTGTAAGTTGCCAAAATATTTGTCTTTTAGTCCAGAAAGATGAAAAGTGGAATTGATTTGTTGCTTCAAAATCAAAAATTTTAATCATTTGTGTTTTTATTTGCTTCGCAGGTGATGGCTCTTTTGAGTGGATTTGCAGGAGTGTACACTGAGGTAAATTTTTGTTGATACTTGTTCCATTTCATTTCTTCTTTTTGAAGCTGCAACTTTTTTTGGATGATTATTTACTGTAAAGGTGTTTCGCCGATGTTGCCTGGTCTGATTCTGGTTGAATTCATTGATCTATAGTTCTCAATCAATTAAAGTCTTGATTCAGTCAAAGACATACAGAGCTTCTGCTGAGTTCAACTAGCAAAATTCTTGATTTTCATAGAAATCCATGTTGACTATTTACTTCTGCTGGCAGGCAATAATTAAGAAGCGCCCATCAAGGAATATTAATGTGCAGAACTTCTGGTTGTATATCTTCGGAATGGCCTTCAATGCTGTAGCGATACTAGTACAAGATTTTGATGCTGTCATGAACAAGTAACATGAGCCTTTAAATTTGGTTGCTGTCACCTATCTTAGAAATAATATCATTAACTCAGCATGTCGTGCATTTATGTGACTCATTACTTGTAGATGCATAAATGATGTCTTACAAAATGAAAAATAATCTGTTTGGCCGTTTAAAATAGAGTTCTGTTTTAATAACTTCATATCCTCGATAGTCCTTTCATTTCATTTATATTTTGAAATTTGTTTCTTTTTCTCAGGGGCTTCTTCCATGGATACTCAATAATCACCACTCTCATGATCCTTAACCATGCACTCAGGTATTACATTCTCCTTTTGGCTTGAGTAAGTTTGCTAGCACCTAGTTGCCGACTCCATTTATAGTTTTGCAGTAGATATTGTATTTAGGAAGACATTGCAATCTTTTCTGATAATTAAATTTTATTCTTGGAGAACACCGTGAACCTCAAAAAACAGGCAAATGAGCTACACAACTACCATTCAAGGGGTACCTAGCACTTTGCTACTGATCTTCCCTTTCAATTCTTCAAGAAATGGAAATTCTGAAGTTCGACAATCTAACTATAGCCAATGCTTATAAGAATCTCTGGCATCTGCCTAAATATACCTTCTTTTTGCAATGAGAGCTTAGATTTGTGATTATGATTTCTTTTTCCCAGTGAAATACTATTTAATTAAGGACCTTTTAATTTCCCTGCTTTGCTTTCATGAAGTACTATTTAAGTACTTTGTTTTTCTTTTCCTAGTGAAGTTCTATTTAAGGACCTTTCAGTTTCCCTGTTTTGCTTTCACGGAGCATGCTTATGTATTTGTTCCATTTGCAGTGGCATCGCTGTATCAATGGTAATGAAATATGCAGACAATATCGTGAAGGTAAGACATGATATGAAATTTCATTTTTATTTAATCATTTATTTGTCTGAATTTACACCCATCTCTCTGATTTGTTAGAATCTTGTTAGGCATGCCATGATTATTAGTATAGAGTAATAGTGTTCATGCATTTATAGTTCAATTTACAATGAAATTGCTGATCCTTTCTCATGAGGCTTGGGTTACTTTTTTATTCCTCTGCTTCCATTGTAACTTCTGGTGTTCTAGATGCCAAAACCTGTAAATAAGCTTCTGGTGTTCTAGATGCCGAAACCTGTAAATAAGGCGCTTTATTTTCTTTCTTGATAATTCAATTTACGTCTTTTGCTGCGATCCCAATGAAGTGGTGTGAGGTTTGATAACAAGTTAAGACTATTAGGAATGAGTTTGCAGCTTCCCGGTGACATACCCTAAGTGTCCCGTGAATTATATATCCACACTCAAAACTAAAATTATTTCGAATGAAAAATTAGTTATCAGCCTATTTGGGAACGTGGTAAAAGTGCTCTAATGGTACGAGGAATGTATCTTTGCATTTAGTAACCATTTTGAATCCTTAAATTGAAATGGCAATGTTTATTTAATGTTGTACAGGTCTATTCCACTTCAGTGGCAATGCTTCTCACTGCTGTCGTTTCCGTGTTTCTCTTTGGCTTCAATCTTACCCTTGCTTTCTTCCTTGGTGCCACGTAAGTTTTCTCTGGCCACATTTTACTATACATGCAGTTAATAGTCTCCTATGCACAAGTTCAATTCTGGCATCTATCATAATTCATAGTGTTGTCGCTTGGTAAATGGTACTGCACTTAAGCCATGTGTCTCATGCTTACAGGGAGTATAGCATTTCGTTAATATCAAAACGTGTAGCAATCATGTTTAATTACTGTATTTCTCTGGTTTTTGCAGTGTTGTATCAGTATCGGTTTACTTGCACTCTGCTGGGAAGTCGCAAAGATAGCGACTTCCCGCATTGGGTTGCCCTGACATTGTAAAGTCTTGTGTACCGAGGTTATTCCATTCCATTTTATCATGTCCCGCTTCCACCTTCAGTTTCCATGTTACTTGGAATTGGTTATGAATGTCGGAAATAGATTTGTGCCCGAGATGGGTAGCTTCAAAATTTTCCAAGTTTTTCCATATATTTGGAGGATCCTTAGTACTCGTATTCAAATATGGGTCGGGCGCGGTTACTTCGAGGAAAATGAAGAATCCGAGCAGCATAGTTATATTACCTTATAATTGCCAAAGTAGTAACAAGCCATACACAAGTTTTGTTGAAATTATGTTTTTAGCAGTTCCATAGTTGAGGAGTATGGTGTTTACAACTTTTGTGTAAAATCACTGAAATCTTTAGTAATTTGAGTTGAATTGTTTGTTGATTTTTTCTTTTGGATGTGTAGTGTATTATTGAGTTATCCAGTGGTAATTTTTAATTCTTAATTTTTAATCCTCCTCAATATGATTATTATTACTCAATTTGAAAAAATAATTGAAACATGATATGATAAGTCATCGATGTGTCAAAATCAATTACTTGCGAATCATTTTTTTTATAGAAGGGTAAATACTTAAATTATCACTCAACTTTGCTCTAGGACTTATTTTGGTCACTGAACTTTTAAAAATTCAATTTACTTATTAAACTATACTTTTTGACCTATTTTGATTATTTTAAATTATTTTATTAATATTTAGGTATGACATGACATATTTTATTATTATTAAATATAAAAAAATAATTTAAAATAAAAACAAATTATATTTTATTTATTAATAAATAAAAAAGTAATTTAAAATAAAAACTATAATCTCAAAATCACAAATTCCAAACACCAAAACTCTTAAACCCTTACCCGCGTGACTCTTACCGGCGGCCATCACTCCCTCTGAAGGTGTCATCACACTTGTTTTTCTAATTGTTTACTCCGCTAACGGATAGTCGAAGAAGAAGATGTGCTTCGGTTTGATACTTTTGTTGGTGTAGTGGATACCGAGGAAGACTGTTCTGCTGCTGTTCTCGCTAGTTGGACAGTTTGCTTGAGAGCTAAATACAGATCAATGGAGGGTCGTGAGGAAGTATCCACTGGTTGATCCGGTATTTCAAGAATGCCTAAAGCCTTCTTCACCCTAGGAGCCTTGAGCACTACGAAAATTTAAAAAAAAATTGAGGTAAATGTAGTCAGGCATCTCGAGAAAAATCGGAATCGTAAGGACTTACCTAGTCCATAAGTGAGGGAAAACAAATTTGATGTAATCTAATAATAAAATATGGCTTGTAAAATAAATCGAGATGAAAATTATCATCATCAGCATATGAACACACTCGACAAAGAGGCAGATTTTCATTAGAGGATCATTTTTTATGAAAAAACTTTGAATATCCACATAAAGCACATCTTCTTCTTCGACCATCCGTCAGCGGAGTAAACAATTAAAGAAACAAGTGTGATGGTGTCGTCGACGGCGGTAGAGGGAGTGGTGGCCGTCAGTGAGAGTAACGCCGGAAGAGATTGGGTGTTTGGGGTTACGGTTTTTATTTTAAATTATTTATTTATTTATTAATAAATAAAATATAATTTATTTTTATTTTAAATTATATTTTATATTTAATAATAATAATATATGTCATGTCATACCTAAATATTAATAAAATAATTTAAAGTGGTCAAAATAAGTCAAAAAATAAAGTTTAATGAGTAAATTGATTTTTTAAAAGTTTAATGACCAAAATAGGTCGTAGAACAAAGTTGAGTAATAATTTAAGTATTTTACCCTTTATAGAAAAATATAATATGAATTGTTAATGTATTAATTGTTAATGAAGAATCCAACCGTATAATATGTTTATTTTAGCCACATTGTAAGTTCACAAATCGATTTAGTTATATTTTTATTAGAAATAATTTAATATTTAATATTTTGTTTCTATTTAATATTTAATGTTTTTATTATTAAAATTTAATATTTTATTTAAATAAAAATATTAAATATATATAAATTGATAGAATTTGTAAATAATGAGCCTAAATTTATTATTTTTGAAATTAGGACCAAATTAATTGAATGTATAAATATGAAGAACTTATTGTGCTATTAAACAATTTTACCCGAACCACCACATCACCCCCATTTAACTGAAGTTAAGGCTTAGTGACTATTTTGTAACAAAATTGATGGTTTAGTGACAATTTTGTAACAATTGAAAGTTTAATGACCTAAATGAACATTGAGGAATAGTTTGGTGACCATTTGGGCACTTTATCCTTTTTATAAATTTTAATGTATAAAATAATATAAAATCTAAGGTAAAGTACACAAACGGTCACTAAACTATACCTGAAAAACAAAACGGTAACAAAACTTTCAAATATTACAAAATGGCAATTAACTTTTGATTTTGTTACAAAACGCTAACTCGACCGTTAATTCACTTGATCATCGTTAGTTCACATTAAAATTTAATGGGTAATTTCTCTTTTGGTCCCTCTTCCCCTTTCCCCTTTCCCCTTCCCCCACCCTTATCATTTCGTTTTCTCTGTTTAAACTTGAAAAATTAATAACTTCAAAGAAGCTCTCTCTTTATCCGATAAACATGAAAATCAGAAACTCAACCAATAATGGCGATTTCGCTGACACTCTCAGAATCTATTCTTCAATGTTACGATGTAACACCCAGGTTTAAGGGTCGGGAGTCGAGTGTATGAGTCGGGTTCGAGTCGTTAGACTCGAATTATTTAAATAGACTTTGATTTTATTTTTTAAAAAAAGGTTTGATTTTTTCACTAATGGCAATTGTGCGATTTTTAAATAAGGGCAAAAATGTACTTTTCAAATTAAAAGAGAAAGATGATGAAAAGGGGGTTTTATTTCAAAAGTGTTCATCTTCCTCCTTAATCCCCTTTCACGTTAAAACCTCCCCAAACCCTATAGTTACTATTTCATCAAAGCTCTTCACCATTTCAAGTGATTTCAACGAGGTAAACACGTTTTTGACTTCTTTTTTCTATTTCGAACATTTCTATGGTTTTAGATTTTCAAAAGCACCATCTTTTTAGTTCTTCAAGTTTTCAAGTTTGAGGAAAATGATGAAACTTTAAGGGCTTCTTGACTTGTTTTTGATTTGTAGAGTTAAGTTTTGAACTAATCTTTCCCTGAGACACATTATATCTTAAAATGGTGGGGTTTTGTCAAAAATCCCGAAATGAGTTTTTGGGGGCATTTTAAAAGAGTCAAAACTTGTGTTTTTGGAGTGGTTTTGTGATAGGTTGTTGGGCTAATGTTATAGTGATGTTAGAGAGGTGTTTTGAAGGTGTTTAAAGGTGTTGGGATTAGTAGTTTTCTACTGGTTTGGTAGGAGTACGAAAATGGAATTTTTGGTTGTTAGCTTTGGCTTGAAGTTGTTGAGAAATGTGTTATGGTTGAAATCTGAGTAGTGACAGTGTATTGTGGATGTTTTGTGTAGAAATGCATTGTTTTTGATTTGTTAGAATCAAGGGGAAACGTTGGAGAAGGTTCAGGCACGATTCCAGAAGTTGTGGAGACTTGATTCGGCTTTTCTTGGTTTGCTTAAGGAAGTGTGGTGAGTGGAATCCCATCCGTAGGGCATGTGATGATGAGTGTAATCCCATCCAGGCAAGGTCTGGTGATGAGTGTAATCCCATCGAAGGTAACGTTGTTGTTGAGTACGTTAGAGGTGAAAGCCCCAACGGAAGTTGCCCGTATATCCGAGTAAACTAATAGTTGCCAATATACTTGTTCACGTGGTTTTGTTGTTGAGATAATTGTTATATCTTGTTGGGCATAACATGAGGTAAGATGCCATGTTAGTGCATTCATGTGATGTTAGCTTGATGCTATGTTGATGCTTATGTATGAATGTCTGTTGTCTTAAGGATCGTATGCTTGAACCCTGCATTGTCGTTATTTTTGTTTTAGAGCACCCTCACTAAGCCACTAGCTTACGCTCTCGTTTTCGACAATGCAGATCATTAGCGTGGAGTTAGCAAGGAGCGAGGAAATGGGTATTCCAAGCTTTAGTAGTTGCTCAAGTATGGTTTAGTAAATAATGTGGTAGTTTAGCAATGATACTGCTATGTGATTTGTATGAGCATTGTTAGACTCATATATGTTGGTTTGTTGTTTATGCCTTGTTATGGATTTGTAAACCATGTTACGTTGTTGCCTTATGCTAGTGTTTAAAGGCTTATGACCTTGATCCATGAATGCTATGTGTTGTTTGAGAGCATGTAAACCTTGCTAGTAGATGCATGTATCTTTTGGCTAATTAGACCCGTTGGTATGTTTAGAATGCAAGTTTCTCTTAAGTATGATTGCCTTGGTGTTGATTTTTCGTTGTTTGTTTAAATTGTTCCGTATGATAATTCATGGTTGCCTAGTGTTGTATGAAGGTTTGTTTGTGGCTAGGTGAATCGTAAATTGCATCTAGAGTTGAGTCTTAATGCGTTTTGCAGCTAAATTGAGGCTTGCAGTGCATGACGTATCGATACACCCAAGGGCCGTATCGATACGGTCCTACACTTTGGGCCTCAGTTTAAGCTTAGCGTACCGGTACACGGGGTGTATCGATACGACAAAAGCTCTCTGGAAATATGAGAAATTGACGAGATTTTGGCGTATCGGTACGGGTCTCAGGTGTATCGGTACGGTTCTTATTGTTTGTCTGTGAGAAGTTGACCGTGGAGGGCGTATCGATACGGTCAACCAGTGTACCGATACGGTCTCCCTAGGTTGACTTTAGGCTGTTGACCTAGTCAAGGTGTATCGATACGCACTTCTAGCGTATCGATACGACCTGCTGTGAAAACTAAAATGGGTTGTTCTAATTGCTGCTTGGCATGCTTGTATCGTTACGATGTCTTTCCACTGCCGTGTCTCACATAGGAAGTATTAAAGCCTTTAGACAAGATAATGTTTAAAAGAATTTTTTTCTAGGGTTGCTAACCGAAGGGGAGCCTTAACGGGTTTCACTTCGGTTTTCCCCGTGTGACCCACTTGGACTGATCAGTCGTCCAGACTGAGACGAGGGGGTTACATTTGTTGGTATCAGAGCCTGAGGTTTCCGAGACCTCGGGTAGGTAAGTGAGGTAAGTTTGAAGTGTGTGATGTCTCGGTGATTGTTGTGCCATGTATGCTTGTTGTTTGTTCGTTCGTATAGTGTTTGAAAGCATGTGTTAGCATGAATATGGTGTTGGGGCATAGTGTCGAGTTCCTATTGCTACTATTACTTATTTGAAAAGATTTTGTAAAGGAATATACTTGAGCACGATTGGACCCTTGCCTTTGCTAACTTAATCCTTATCTATTTGTTTGTTGTAGCTGTTATTTTGCTAACTGTGAAATGAGACCCAGAGGGAGGCCTAGGATGGTTCAACCAGAACCATGGGCAGCAGCTCCGGGAGTTGAGCCAGTTGTTGAAGCACATGCTCCTCCACCTCCACCTTCTCCTCCTCGTCAAGAAGGAGGTGAGGTGAGAGCTGAGGGTGTAGAACCTCAGGTTGGCCAAGGACCGGCCGGGATAGATTTAGCTCCTTTAGTTCAAGCGATAGTCGGGGCTTTTCAAGCAGCAGTGGCTGGGGGTCAGGCAGTGGAACAACCTCAGGGTGAGGGCACCGGTTTGCCACTAGAGAGGCTTCGCAGTTTGGGATGCGAAGAGTTCAGAGGGTTGGCGCCCGAGAGATCCGAGACTTGGTTTGACAAGACTGTCCGTATTTTGTCACAGATGGGCTGTACTGGAGAGCGCAGACTATGGTGTGTTGTATCTTTGCTTCAGGGTGATGCCTACACTTGGTGGGTCACCATCACTACGGGTATGCCAGAGGCCGAGATCAATTGAGAGTTCTTTAAGTCAGCTTTCCATAAGAAGTATATGGGTCCCCGTTATCTCGATGAGAAGAAGAGTGAGTTTATGGCTTTGCTTTAGTGAAACTTGACCCTAACCGAGTATGAGATACGATTCGTCAGGTTGAGTCAGTATACATTTGAGCTCGTTCCTACTGAGAGGGAACATTGTGACCGTTTTCGCTATGGATTGAGTGAAGAGATCAAGAGGTACACTTTGGCTACTGACTACACAGATTTTGATGTCTTGGTCGCTAGGGCCAAATACATAGAGCACAATTTGGGTTTGACCAAACATTCTGGTGGTTCTAGTTCCGGAAAGAGGTCTGGCGACTTCGATAGAGGTGATTCCAAGAGGCATCGGGACAATAGGCATCACTATGACCATAGACGTGGTGGTGGTAACCACGGTAGGGGCCATTAGGGCCAGAGAGCTGGTGGGCGTTTGGCCGAGTGTGCTCGTTGCGGGAGGAATCACACCGGTGAGTGTTGGGGGAACTTTCACTCTTGTTGGAGCTGTGGAGCTAGGGATCACATTAGGCGTGACTGTCCACATCAGGTGGGGCAGACACCGGTTCAGGCTCAGGCTCCTACTAGAGCTAATGACTTTCAGAGAGGTCGTAGGCGCGATAGAGGTAACTTTCAGCCGAAAAATTATAGCCAGAGGAACATAATGCATGTAGTTGCTGTCCAGCCAGAGGGCGGAGGTCACGCTAGAGTTTACGCTCAGCGTGAGGGTCAGAACGAGACGGATGTGATTGCAGGTAACTTCTCGATAGAGTCTCTAAGTTTTCTTTCTTTGATTGACTATGGGTCTACGCATTCTTACATTTTGAGTGAGCATGCAAAGTTGTTGAATTTACCTTGTGAGGTATTAGAGGTAGAAGTTAGTGTTACTAGTTTCTTCGAGGATACCGTAGTGGTTAAGAAGATGTACAGAAGGTGTCCGCTAATGGTTCAGGGGCATGTGTTTCTAGTGGATATGATGAAGTTACCGTTCTATGGCTTTGATGTAATTCTGGGTATGGACTGGCTTAGAGAACATAGAGCTAGGATAGATTTTGAGACTAAGAAGGTTTTCTTGAAGCTTGCGGATGATTATAATATTGTTGTAGTAGGTGAGAACGTGAAGTTCTTATCGAATGTAGTTTCAGCTTTAGAGGCTAAGAGGTTAGTTGAGTTGGGTTGTGAGGCGTACTTGGCCTACGTGATGAATCCGAACATGAGTGAGGTTAGACCGCAAGACATCAGGACAGTCTGTGATTTTCCGAGTGTGTTTCCGGAAGAATTGCCGGGTTTACCGCCTGATAGAGAGGTAGAGTTTTCTATAGAGACTTATTCAGATTCAGCTCATGTTTCGATTGCTCCGTACTGTATGGCACCGAAAGAACTAAAAGAGTTGAAGACTCAGTTGCAAGAGTTGTCAGACATAGGCTTTATCCGACCGAGTTCTTCGCCTTGAGGCACTCCTGTTTTGTTTGTGAAGAAGAAAGACGGAAGTATGAGGATGTGCATTGACTATAGACAGTTGAATCAGTTGACAGTGAAGAACAAGTATCCCTTGCCGCGTATTAATGATTTGTTTGATCAGTTAAGAGGGGCATCAATCTTTTCGAAGATTGACTTGAGATCCGGTTACTACCAGTTGAAGGTAAAAGAGGTTGATGTACCGAAGACAACTTTTAGGAGTAGATATGGTCACTATGAGTTTTTAGTCATGTCATTTGGGTTGACTTATGCACCGGCTGCTTTCATGGACATGAGAAACCGAATCTTCCATCAGTACTTAGACCAGTTTGTAGTTGTTTTCATAGACGACATTTTAGTGTATTCGCGTACCGAGGAAGACCATGAATGACACTTGAGGTTAGTTTTGCGGACTTTGTTAGACAACCAGTTGTATGCAAAATTGAGTAAGTGTGAGTTCTGGATCTGAAAAGTAGTCTTCCTAGGGCATGTAGTGTCAGCCGATGGGATTAGAGTTGATCCGAAGAAGGTAGAGGCTATTGTTGAGTGGAAGCAACCGAAGTCTGTAACAGAGATTCGTAGCTTTCTAGGCTTAGCCGAATACTATAAGAGGTTTGTTGAAGGTTTCTCGAAGATAGTCGCTCCTTTGACGAAGTTGCTTCAGAAGAATGTTCAGTTTGAGTAGTCAGATGCGAGACAACAAGCCTTTGAGAAATTGAAAGAAGCTTTGACCCATGCACTGATTTTAATTCAGCTAGAGTCGGGGAAAGAATATGTAGTCTACAGTGATGCTTTTTATGTAGGGCTAGGTTGTGTTCTCATGCAAGACAGAATAGTGGTGGCTTATGCCTCAAGACAATTGAAGACACGTGAGCGAAACTATCCAACACACGACATAGAGTTAGCCGCAGTTGTGTTTGCCTTGAAGGTTTGGAGACATTATTTGTACGGTGAGAGATGCACAATGTACACGGATCACAAAAGTCTGAAGTATATCATGACACAACGAGAGTTGAACCTCAGACAACGTAGGTGGCTAGAGTTGTTGAAGGACTACGATCTTACGATTGAGTACCATCCGGGTAAGGCCAATGTGGTGGCGGATGCCTTGAGTAGAAAGGTAGCCGTTGAGTCGAGGGCCATGTTTGCTAGTTTGAGTTTTTTCGGCGATGGTGGCTTAATGGCCGAGCTTCAGGTTAGACCTACCTTAGGCCAGTTGATTAGAGAGAAACATCTCTTAGATAGATTTTTGACACCTCACGTACAAGACATAACCGAGGGTAGACCTTCATACTACAGTTTCAGTGTTGACGGGGTCTTGTGTTTCAGAGATAGAATAGTTGTGCCGAATGACAGCGACTTGAGGCGTACGATCTTGACCGAAGCAGACAGTAGTCCGTTTGCTATGCATCCCGGTAGTACGACGATGTACCGTGACTTGAAGAATGAGTACTTTTGGGTTGGCTTGAAGAGAGACGCAGTCGCTTCGTGAGTAAGTGCATGGTATGTCAGAGAGTGAAGGCGGAACATCAAGTTCCCTCAGGTTTGTTGCAACTGTTGAGAATTTCGGAATGGAAATGGGAGAATATCACCATGGATTTCGTTTCGGGTTTGCCTTTGACTCCTACGAAGAAGAACTCAGTTTGGGTTATAGTTGACTGCTTCACGAAGTGTGCTCACTTCTTAGCTGTTAACACGACTTACTCTTTAGATAGATTGGTCGATTTTTACATCGGTGAGATTGTGAGACTGCATGGTGTGCCGAAGTCGATTGTGTCAGATAGAGATCCGAGATTCACAGCCCGATTTTAGGAGTGTCTGCATACAACTTTGGGTACATGTTTGAATTTCAGCACATCGTACCATCCTCAATCGGATGTTCAGTCAGAGAGGGTTATACAGATTATAGAGGATATGTTGCGTTGTTGTATCATTGATTTTCAAGGTACTTGGGAGAAACACTTGCCTTTAGTCGAGTTCGCTTATAATAATAGTTATCAGTCGAGTATTCAGATGGCTCCGTATGAAGCCTTGTATGGTAGGAAGTGTAGAACTCCGATTTGTTGGGCCGAAGAGGGTCAGAAGTTGTTACCTATGCCGGATTTGCTTAAGGAGACTACCAATAAGGTGAAATTGATTTGTGACCGTTTAAAGGCAGCTTCGAATGGGCAGAAGTCCTATGCCGACTTGAAGAGGAAGGAAGTTGATTATTCAGTGGGAGATAGAGTGTTCTTGAAAGTCTCTCCATGAAAGAAAGTTATGAGATTTGGCAAAAAGGGTAGTTGAGTCTGAGGTACATTGGACCGTATAAGATTGTGAAACGAGTTGGTTTGATTGCTTATCAGTTGCGTTTGCCATCCGAGCTAGAGAAGATTCACGATGTGTTCCATGTTTCGATGCTTCGTAAGTATAGGTCAGATCCGTCGCATGTTATGCCCGTAGAGAAGATTGAATTGAATCCGGAATTGACATATGATGAGGAACCAGTGGAGATTTTAGCCTCAGACAGCAAGGTGTTGCGTGGTAGATCAATTGAGTTGGTCAAGGTAAGGTGGCAACGTCGAGGTGTGGACGAGGCCACATTGGAGAGGAATGAGGATATGGAAAGGCAGTTTTCTTATCTCTTTCAGTTAGGTAATTTTGAGAACGAAATTCCTTAAGTGGGGGAGAGTTGTAACACCCATGTTTAGGGGTCGGGAGTCGATGTGTGAGTCGGGTTCGAGTCGTTGGACTCGAATTATTTTAAATAGACTTTGGTTTTATTTAAAAAAAAGTTTGATTTTTTCACTAATGGAAAAAGTGTGATTTTTAAATAAGGGCAAAAATGTACTTTTCAAATTAAAAGAGAAAGATGATGAAAATGGGGTTTTTATTTCAAAAGTATTCATCTTCCTCCTTAATCCCCTTTCACATTAAAACCTCCCTAAACCCCATAGTTACTATTCCATCAAAACTCTTCATCATTTCAAGTGATTTCAACGAGGTAAACACGTTTTTGACTTCTCCTCTCTATTCCGAACATTTCTATGGTTTTAGATTTTCAAAAGCACCATCTTTTTAGTTCTTCAAGTTTTCAAGTTTGAGGAAAATGATGAAACTTTAAGTGCTTCTTGACTTGTTTTTGATTTGTAGAGTTAAGTTTTGAACTAATCTTTCCCTGAGACACATTATATCTTAAAATGGTGGGGTTTTGTCAAAAATCCCGAAATGGGTTTTTGGTTGGTATTTTAAAAGTGTCAAAACTTGTGCTTTTGGAGTGGTTTTGTGATAGGTTGTTGGGCTGATGTTAGAGAGATTTTTTGAAGGTGTTTAAAGGTTTTTTGGGTGTTGGGATTAGTAGTTTTCTGTTGGGTTTGGTAGGAGTACGAAAATGGAACTTTTGGTTGTTAACTTTGGCTTGAAGTTGTTGGGAAATGGGTTATGGTTGAAATCTGAGTAGTGACAGTGTATTGTGGATGTTTTGTGTAGTATTGCATTGTTTTTGATTGGTTAGAATAAAGAGGAAACATTGGAGAAGGTTCGGGCACGATTCTGGAAGTTGTGGAGACTTGATTCGGCTTTTCTTGGTTTGCTTAAGGAAATGTGGTGAGTGGAATCCTATTCGTAGGGCATGTGATGGTGAGTGTAATCCCATCCATGCAAGGTCCGGTGATGAGTGTAATCCCACCGAAGGTAACGTTTTTGTTGAGTACGTTGGAGGTGAAAGCCCCAACAGAAGTTATCCGTATATCTGAGTAAACTAATAGTTGCCAATATACTTGCTCTTGTGGTTTTGTTGTTGAGATAATTGTTATATCTTGTTGGGCATAACATGAGGTAAGATGCCATGTTAGTGCATTCATGTGATTTTAGCTTGATGCTATGTTGATGCTTATGTATGCATGTGTGTTGTCTTAAGGATGGTATGCTTGAACCCTGCATTGTCGTTGTTTTTGTTTTAGAGCACCCTCACTAAGCCTCTAGCTTACGCTCTTGCTTTCGACAATGCAGATCATTAGCGTGGAGTTAGCAAGGAGCGAGGAAAGGGGCATTCCAAGCTTTAGTAGTTGCTTAAGTATGGTTTAGTAAATAATGTGGTAGGTTAGCAATGGGACTACTATGTGATTTATATGAGCGTTGTTAGACTCATATATGTTGGTTTGTTGTTTATGCCTTGTTATGGATTTGTAAACCATGTTATGTTGTTGCCTTATGCTAGTGTTTAAAGGCTTATGACCTTGATCCATGAATGCTATGTGTTATTTGAGAGCATGTAAACCTTGCTAGTAGATGCATGTATCTTTTGGCTAATTAGACCCTTTATGTATGTTTAGAATGCAAGTTTCTCTTAAGTATTATTGCCTTGGTGTTGATGTTCCGTTGTTTGTTTAAATTGTTCCGTATGCTAATTCATGGCTGCCTAATGTTGTATGAAGGTTTGTTTGTGGCTAGGTGAGTCGTAAATTGCATATAGAGTTGAGTCTTAATTCGTTTTGCAGCTAAATTGAGGCTTGCAATGTATGGCGTATCGATACGCCCAAGGGCCATATCGATATGGTCCTACACTTTGGGCCTCAGTTTAAGCTTAGTGTACCGGTACACGGGGGTGTATCGATACGCCAAAAGCTCTCTAGAAATATGAGAAATTGACGAGATTTTGGCGTATCGGTACGAGTCTCGGGTGTATCGGTACGATTCTTATCGTTTGACCGTGATAATTTGACAGTGGAGGGCATATCGGTACGGTCAACCAATGTATCGATACGGTCTATCTAGGTTGACTTTAGGCTGTTGACCTAGTCAAGGTGTATCAATATGCACTTCTAGTGTATCGATACGGCCTGCTGTGAAAACTAAAATGGGTTGTTCTAATTGCTGCTTGGCATGCTTGTATCGTTACGATGTCTTTCCGCTGTCGTGTCTCACATATGAAGCATTAAAGCCTTTAGACAAAATAATTTTTAAAATAATTTTTTTCTAGGGTTTCTAACCGAAAGGGGAGCCTTAACGGGTTTCACTTCGGTTTTCCTCGTGTGACCCACTCGGACTGGTCAGTCGTTCAGACCGAGACAAGGGGGTTACATATGAAACACTAATGTCCATGGAAATAACTTTACTTTCCCAATACTCTTCAAAGCCTATATTGCCTTTACTTTTCTTCGAGATGGCATAAAGTTTCACGCCGACGTGCTTCAGCTTGGTTTCCAACAAGATATCTTCGTACAACCATCTTTTCTCTTATGTGCTAGAAATGCTCTGATTTGGATTCTGCCCGAAATTTGTTCGACAAAATGGCTATGAGAAATGTTGTTTGTTGGAATACTATAATTTTTGCTTATTGTCGTTGTCCTCGTGTGATGGAGGCAATGAATTTTCTGAAAGAAATGTATATATTCTTGGTTTTGAGGTTAGTTCTTCCACATTTATTAGTGTTATAGCAACTTTAATCGATCGTCGACTTGACTTATCAATGCACTGTTGCGTGTTTAAACTCAAATTGTTGCAATGCGAGATACCTTTGGCAAATTCGGTTGTGAATATGTGTTGAGTTGATCAACCGATCGCAAATGGCCAAGAGGGGGTGAATTGGTGATTAAAATTTGAAGGGAGAAAATGGATGAATGAAAATTGGACACGATGCAATTTATAGTGGTTCAAGTTCCTAAATGAACTCTACCTCCACCACCTTAGCTCTCACTAAGAATTTTCAATCAATCCACGAATTGATTCTTCCCCTTTTCTTGGATGAGGAGGAAACCTTACAAGACCGATTAAGCTTTCTACCCAAAGCTTAATCCAACTCACTATTTACAAAAAAGAAATTTGGTAAACCTTACAATTACCTCTCAAAGGTTGATGTTTACCCAAATACAATTAATCACACCCTAAACTCTCAATAAGATTTACAATAAAAGACTCAATTGAGTTAGGTACAAAGATTTGACTCTAAAATGCTCAAGGTTTGGATTTGAATGCTTTGATGTTGCTTGAAGACTCAATAGTTGTTGCTATAGCATTTGAGACTTTTTTTTATACCATTGCATTGATTTCTAGCCATTTGGGTGGTTGAGGTCATTAATCTAGCCGTTGGGATGCAATTTCCCGCAATAAATGCTCCTTAACAACCTACTGTATCGATACAGTTCGTGGGCGTATCGGTACCTGTCTCAAAGAAGAAAGAGCCGTTGTGACCGAAAAACAAGGTGTATCGATACGCTTGAAGGGCGTATCTGTACGATATTAAAGGGTGTATCGATACGAAATGCCGTATCGATACAGTTTTTGCTCACTGGAATCCTGAATTGAGTTTTGCTAAAAAGTGTATCGGTACGATTCAACGGTCATTTGAATTTTTGGATTCCAATAATTGACAAGCCAACGTTCGAAAATTAAATGCAAAGATTTTTACAAAAGTCAATATATCATATCGATATGGTGACACACCATATCGATACGCTATAGCAAAGAATATTTTTATATGAAAAACTGTATCGATACGGTTCTGATGCATATCGATATGCTATAGCTTAAAGTCTTACCCAGATGAATATCGTATCAATACAGGGTTAAACTGTATCGGTATGCTATGAACCTAAAAAAAGAATTACCCATTAAATTTAATGTAAACTAACGGTGGTCAAGTGAATTAACGGTCAAGTTATCATTTTGTAATAAAATCAAAAGTTTAATCGTCATTTAATAATATTTAAAAGTTTGGTTGTCATTTTAATTTTTTGAGTATAATTTAATGATCATTTATGTACTTTTTCCTAAAATCTGATATAAATATTAATCCTCGTACTTTTATAATGCTCAAAGATTTATAATGGATAGCAAGAGGAACTTTTAATGTAGCATGAACCTAAACAATGGCTTAAATAAGATGATTAATTTGATTTTTTTTTTATTTTAAATTTTGGGAGAATTTTTTGTACACAACTTTTACCAATCTTTAAGTGAAATTAAATTTTAGTTTTCCTCTCAAATAAGCGAAGGCTTAGTAGTCGTACTCTTTCTCATTTTGTTTTGTTATTTTTTTAATTTATATTTAAATGATATTTTTGATTTATTTTTTCTGTTATGTACATTGAAGTGTTTTTTTATCCATTTTTAATATAATTTTTATTTATTATGATGATAGTTTAGCGTCTTATGTTATATTCGTCACAGAACACCCTATGACCAGGGAAAGTTAGAGAGGTAATTTTTTTGTGGCGATTTGTCGATGTATTTAGAATTGTTTGTCGAGCAATCTGTAAGATTAATTTATTCTATTTTCATTTCTACATTCATATATCATATAGTTTTAACAAAGACAATAAGGTTTTTGGTTTTCAATCCTAATATTTATATTCTGCTAATTTTTGTCACTGTGTTATTCTTTTAGGTTTTCAAACACACATTGTGTCATATATCTTTCCTCAGGTATGATTACATGCAGATTCCCTATTGATATTATATACATTTGTAAAAATATGTGTTTTGATATAATAATTGAAAAATGTTTTGGACTTAATTGAAAAGAATTTAGAATATTTTTTAAATTAAAAATAACTTGAAAATAAGTTTTATGATGTTTCAAAAGGTTTTGGCAATGTTTGAAACGTTTTTAAGTAGCCAAACCAGTGTTTTTAATGTACCCGTTTCGATACAGGCATAATCTGTATCGAAACATTTTGAAACTGCCAAAACCCGTTTCGATACAGGGCTTACATGTTTCGATACGGACAAGTGTTGTTTAGAAACACTCTTTGATGTTTTCGATACGCCTACGTGGCATACATACCAACGGTCAAAACCCCCAACGACTATTTGAATTGTAGGCTGTTTCGATACGACTCTAAGCGTTTTGATACGACCCAAAGTATTTCGATACGGCACACTGCATCAGACTCCAACGGCTAGTTCTGAAGAAGGGTGTTTCGATACAGCTACGCGTGTATCGAAACAGACATCGCCAGAACTGCATTTATGGTGGGAAATAAAGTCTCCAACGACTCCAATTCAACCCCAACGGTCCTCAACGGCTATAAACTCAATTGAGAGTATAAAAGGGACCTCTAAGGAATCAAAGAAAGGTTAATGCTTCAATTGTCAACAACCATATGATGAATTTCACTTGTAAGAGAGTGTTTGGTTAAGCTAAGGTTAGATAGCTTAATCGTTGTAATAGTTGTTTTCTAAGCCGAGAAAAGGTGACGAGATTCTTAGTGAATTTGGAGAATTCTTGGTCTAAATCTCAGTAGTATCTGTTCTAAATATACTCTCAACCATTTGACAATGGACGCTCAATCACCATGCTGCAGCTGCTGGTGCTCGAACCTGTGTCCTCTAGGAACAACAAACGTTCACTTAACCACCGAGACAAATTGGTTCTAAATATACTAGATATTTTATTAATGAATAAATATTACATTACTAATAATAATCCGTTGAAATATTGTGTCTCAAATAAATTTAATAGTTCAAATATTATATGAATTGGTATTATAAAATTTACTCCGAATTAGTTGCTCACTTAAGCCATGCCGAAACCTAAAGATTTTCATCTTCTACAACCGCTGTTAACCAAAACTGGTACGAAAACCGTATCCCCAAAGCTAAAACACATAACAGCTTCACGTCCTTATTCTCCTACCCCTCTTGCCTCCCACGCTAAACCCAGAAACCAATCTTCATCCACTCTTCTAAATGAATTCGTAAACTTGTGTTACCAAAGGGATTTTCCAGGGGCTTTGAAAGGCATGGCTGCTATGGAAAGGCACGGCCTTTATGCTGACTCCAACGCCTACTCTGAGTTAATCAAGTGCTGTTTAGCTCGCAACGCAGTAGAACAAGGCAAGCTGGTTCACAAGCACGTTTTCTCCAATGGGTGTCAACCAACAAGGTCTCTTCTCAACAATCTCATCAATATGTATGGGAAGTTTGAATTACTAAAAGAAGCGCAGACTGTGTTCGACCAATTTCCCGAAAGAAATGTTGTTTCTTGGAATTTGATAATATCTGCTTATGCTAATGCCGGGTGTTGTAGATAAAACTAGGAAGAGAAGAAGTTAATTCTCATTTCATACTTTCCCCTCACTTTCTCTGTTGGTTTACAATCTATTGACTTTGTAACTGACATAGTCAGTTAAGCTGCATGGTGGCAGTTTCTTCCTAGATCCTCTACGTACATCTTGGCCCTTGGTAACTGTCTTAGCCTCATGATTTATCCGTGTTGGATGTTGCTTGTCAACCTCGCTACCTCCCTTATGTTGTGCAACATTTGCATTTACAACATTACCTTCCCCTTTTTCGAGAACCTTGTCCTCAAGGTTCAACAATTAATCATCCAAGTCTGGTGTGGTGGCATCCATTAGTAAGGGAAGAGGTGTAATCTGGCGAAGAGGTTCACCGCGGCAAAGTTTCAATTTGGAGATGTGAAAAATCAGATGAATTTTTGCCGTAGGAGGAAGTTCTAATTGGTAAGCTACTGCACCAATTCGTTTCACAATTTGATAAGGGCCAAAGAACTTGGGACTAAGCTTCTGATGTTGATGGAGCTTAAGAGACATTTGCCGGTAAGGTTGGAGACGCACAAACACCCAATCTCCTTCTTGAAATTCCAATTCTCGTCGATGTTGATCAGCTTGATTTTTCATCCTCAGCTGCGCTTGTGACAAATTATGCTTCAATTCACGCAAAACAACATCACGATCGTTTAACGCCATGGACACTTGATCATTTTTAGAGCTCCCTTCTATATAATTAGATAGGACAAGTGGGTCATGGCCGTAAAGTGCTTTAAAAGGAGTAATACCTGTCGACATCTGATGAGCTGTGTTGTACCAATATTCTGCCCACGGAAGGTAAGTCTCCCATTTGCGAGGTTCCTCTGCTGCCATACATCGCAAATACATCTCTAGGCAATGGCTCAATGCCTCTGTTTGGCCGTCCGTTTGCGGGTGATAAGCATAACTCATCCGCAATTCCGTCCCTTGTAATCTCGCGAACTCGGTCCATACATCACTGAGGAAAACCTTATCGCGATCACTAACGATCGAGCGAGGAATGCCATGTAAACGGACAACACCCTGGACCAACACATTAGCTACTTGGGAACTGTCAAATTGTCGCGGCAGAGATAAAAAATGGCCATATTTGGTTAAACGATCAACCACCACTAGAATGACCTCCTTACCATTGGACTTAGGCAATCCGGTAATAAAATCCATCGAAATATCCTCGAAAACTTGTTTGGGAATGGGCAAAGGTTGAAGAAGACCAGCCGGAGATAAGCTCTCGCTTTTCATGCGCTGACAGGTTTGACATTCATTCACGAATTTGGCGACATCTTTTCGCATACCTTTCCATGAGAAGTTTGCAGCAAGACGCTGAAAGGTGCGAAAAATTCCAGCGTGCCGTCCTATAACTGAGGAATGAAATTCAGTCAATAAAAGAGACTTTAAGGCTGCATCATCTGGTATTAAAATTCTTCCCTGGAATAAAAGAATTCCGTCAGCATCATTGTATCCTTGAGACGAAACCTCCCCATTGGCAATGCGATCTTGAAGAACTCTGAAATCACTATCTGAACGACTTGCAGTGCGAATAACATCAAGAATTTCCATGGTGGCCTTGGACAAAGCCATAAGAGATGGAAGAGGTTCACGAGATAATGCATCAGCGACAGAATTATATTTCTCAGGCCTATATCGGATCTCGAAGTCATAACCAATAAGCTTAATTAGCCAACGTTGTTGTTCTGGGGTCTGAATGGTTTGTTGATTGAGCTCGCGCAATGACTGTTGGTCGGTAAGAATGACGAACTTTCGCCCGAGCAAATATTGTCTCCATTCAATTACCGCTTGTGTGATCGGATACATCTCGCGATGGTATGTGGAAGCATTTTGCATTCGAGTACTGAGTTTTTGGCTGAAATAAGCAATTGGTCGCTTGTCTTGAGTGAGCACTGCCCCAATTCCAACCCCTGAAGCATCGGTCTCGACAACAAATACCTTATCAAAACATGGCAATGCGAGAACTTGTGTTGAACACAAAGAAGACTTGAGTAGTTCGAAGGCTTTTTGAGCTTGTGTTGACCATTCAAATACATCTGATTTCTTTAAAAGGCCAGATAGTGGAGAAGCTAGTGTAGCAAAACCTTTAATGAAGCGGCGATAATAGCCTGCTATACCGAGAAATCCTCTTACTGCTTTGACGGTAGTAGGAATCGGCCATGATTTAATGGCGTCAATTTTGTTGGGGTCGACAGCTAACCCTTTCCGCGACACAATGTGACCCAAATATTCGACCCACTCTTGCCCAAAAGTGCACTTGGACATTTTAGCCACAAACCCATGTTGTTGTAAAATCAAGAGAGTTTGACGAACGTGTTCCAAATGTTCTGCCCAGCTCTGACTAAAGACCAAGATGTCATCTAAAAATATCAAAATAAATTTACGCAAATAGGGTCGAAATATGGCGTTCATAGTTGCTGGAAATGTTGATGGAGCATTGGTTAACCCGAACGGCATGACGAGAAATTCATAATGGCCATTGTGAGTACGAAATGTTGTTTTTTGGACATCATCACTTCGAACTCTGATTTGGTGATAACCTGCCAGTAAATCAAGCTTAGAAAAATACTGAGAATTGCCCAATTCATCAAAGAGTTCATCGGCAATGGGAATAGGAAACTTATCCTTGATTGTTATAGCATTGAGTGCCTGATAGTCAACACAGAAACACCATGTACCATCTTTCTTTCGAACCAACAATACGGGCGACGAGAATGGGTTGTTGCTGCGTTGAATCAATCCTTGGTCGAGCATTTGTTGCACTTGACGTTCAATTTCAGTTTTTTTGGAAACAAGGATAGCGGTAAGGGCGAACATTCACAGATTGTTTTCCTCTCTCCAAATAAATGGCATGGTCAGTGTCCCTTGTTGGAGGTAAACCAATAGGTGCTTCAAAAACTCCTTCAAATTCTTTGAGTAAAGCTAACACATCTTCTCGATCACTAACCAATTCAGATTTGGAGTCAGATTGTAACTCTAAGGCATACCATTCAGCCACGGCTTGAGTAGTATGCATTCGCCGTAGAGCTTGCAACTGAATTTCTTATGGACCAGTTTCAGAGTCACCCTGCCAATTATGCTCAATATCCCCTTTCCGAAAGACAAATGTAAGGCGAGAAAAATCCATTGTAACATGCCCCAAGGTGGTCATCCATGCAACGCCAAGAACCATGTATGTTCCTTCAAGTGGCAATGCGTAAAAATCAGCAACGAGCTTGGTGCCTTGAATTAATAATTTTAGATTTCTCACACACCCTTCATTTCGTAGTTTATCACCATTGCCCACTAGTACACGAAAATTGGGTGCTGTTGAAATTGGTAACCCAAGGAATTTAGTTGTCCTTGTTTGAATGAAATTATGTGTGCTCCCTCCATCAATCAAGACTCGAATCTCGCGGCCTTGAACCACTCCTTTCACTCTCAATGTGTTTGGCGTTGGGCGACCGGCTAAAACATTAAAATAGACTAAAGATTGCCCCTTTGCCAACCCCTCAACTTGCTCTTCATCCGAGCTAACATCATCTCGAGGTAGATCAATTAGAGTTGATTCATCATCAAGTAAAAATAATTGTGGATCCTTACATTTGTGCCCAGGTATGAATTTGGCATCGCAATAATAACATAAACCTTTTGCGCATCGAGCTTGAGCCTTTGCAGCGGAAATGCGACGAGGAACGATAGCATTAGTAGTAGTCGATTGTTTACCATATGTTGAATTAACTCTACCTGGCCAACTTTTAGGGCCAGTGGAGGTGGGCATTGGTGTCGGTAACAAAGTAGGAGGTTTGGAATGGAAACCTTTATGCAATAATTTTCGAGTTTCATTGATTTTAGCCTCGTGGAATCGTGCTAATGTTATCACATCATGCATCGAGTTAGGTCGCTGAGCCAACACTTCTTTTTTAATATCAGCCCGTAACCTAGAAATAAAATATTGGGTTAAGAAGATTTCCGGTAGGTTACTGGTACGTAGTGCAAGGTCTTCAAATTGTGTTTGATACTCCTCCACAGAAGCTGTTTGCATTACCTTTGTCAATTGCCCTTCAGGCGATTCAATTTATGTAACAGCAAATCGGTGACGGATAGCATCTGTTAAGTGATTCCAACCAGCCAGTTGACGTTGTCGTTGCATCCATCGAAACCATTTTTTTGTTGTACCATCCATTCAAAAAGAAGCCATAATAACTCGGGGATGATCCTCTGTACCGTAAAAATCAAAGAAATCATGTGCCGTGGCAAGCCATTCCTCCGGATCTTTACCCGTAAACAAAGGTAACTCAACCTGAACTGGTTTCAGGGCAAAAGGAAACACATCGTCGAAGTCGCTACAGATCTTTGCTTTCCCTTTTATGATTGTACTGTCACCGGTTACTTCACCCCCTACGGGCGTGGTGGCGGATATACCCAAGTGATTGGAGATGGATTGCAGTTGACGTGTCATCTCATTGAGGGTATTATGAGTGGCAATGTTCCACTGCTTTTGATCGTCGGCAAACTGTTGCAGCGATGTCAACGTTTGTTCATGGCGACCAGTTGTGTCTTGAAGGGCTTTGATTGAGTCCGAATGGTTTACCATTGTGGTAATCTCAAAGGAAGCACCAAATGTTGTAGATAAAACTAGGAAGAAGAAGAAGTTAGACAGGAAGAAGGAAAAAGTTAATTCTCATTTCAACATTTCCCCTCACTTTCTATGTTGCTTTACGATCTATTGACTTCAGTAACGGACATAGTCAGTTAAGGTGCATGATGGCAGTTTCTCCCTAGATCCTCTACGCACATCTTGGCCCTTGGTAACTGTCTTAGCCTCATGATTTAACCTTGCTGGCTGCTGCTTGTCAACCTCGCTACCTCCCTTATGTTGTGCAACATTTGCATTTACAACACCAGGCGTAGTGGCAAGGCGTTGGACTGCTTTGTTTTAATGCTTAGAGAAGGCTTGCTGCCTGATAAGTTTACTTTCTCTTCGGTTTTGAGAGCCTATACTGGTTTAGCTCTTTTAGAAGTAGGGAGACAAGTCCATGTTCATGTGCTGAAGTTTGATGTGGATTTGATACGCAACAATGCACTTTTGGACATGTATTGTAAGAGTGGTAGTTTGGAGGATGCTAGGTTGGTTTTCAAGGGGATGGTTCATAAGGATGTGATTTCATGGAGTACGATGATTGGAGGGTTTGCACGGAATAATGATGGCGTTGAAGCTTTGAATCAGTGTAAGGGTATGAAAAGAGCTGGCTTTACAGCTTCTCAAGCTACAATAGCAAGTGTTTTAAGAGCCTGTTCTGGTTTAGCTCGGATAGAAGTAGGAAGGCAAATCCATGTGCACGTGTTGAAGTTTGATGTGGATTTAATACTCAACAATGCACTTTTGGATATGTATTGTAAGAGTGGTAGTTTGGAGGATGCCAAGTTGGTTTTCGAGCGGCTGGTTTATAAGAATGCCATTTCATGGAGTACGATGATTGGAGGGTTTGCACAGAATAATGATGGCCATGAAGCTTTGAGTCAGTTTAAGAGTATAAAAAGAGTTGGCTTTACAGCTGATCAAGCTACATTAGCAAGTGTTTTGAGAGCCTGCACTGGCATAACTCTTTTAGAAGTAGGGAAGCAAGTACATGTTCATGTGTTGAAGTTTGATGTGGATTTGATACTTAATAGTGCACTCTTGGATATGTATTGTAAGAGCGGTAGTTTGGAGGATGCCAAGTTGGTTTTCGAGCGGATTGTTTATAAGAATGTCATTTCATGGAATACGATGATTCGAGGTTTTGCACTGAATAATGATGGCCTCGAAGCCCTGAATCAGTTTAGGAGTATGAAAAGAGCTGGCTTTACAGCTGATCAAGCCACACTAGTAAGTGTTTTGAGAGCTTGCACTGGTTTAGCTCTTTTAGAAGTAAAGAGGCAAGTTCATGTTCATGTGTTGATGTTTGATGCGAATTTGATACTCAACAATGCACTTTTAGATATGTATTGTAAGAGCGATAGTTTGAAGGATGCCAGATTGGTTTTCGAGCAGATGGTTCGTAAGGATGTTATTTCGTGGAGTACGATGATTGCAGGGTTTGCATTGAATAGTGAAGATCTTGAAGCTCTGAATCGGTTTAAGAGTATGAAAAGAGCTGGCTTTAAAGCTGATCAAGCCACATTAACAAATGTTTTGAGAGCCTACATTGGTTTAGCTGTTTTAGAAGTTGGGAGGCAAGTCCATGTATATGTGTTGAAGTTTGATGTGAATTTGATACTCAACAATGCACTTTTGGATATGTATTGTAAGAGTGATAGTCTGAAGGATGCCAAGTTGGTTTTTGAGAGGATGGTTCATAAGAATGTGGCTTCGTGGAATACGATGATTGGAGGGTTTGTGCTGAATAGTGATGACATTGAAGCTTTGAAATTGTTCAAGATTATGAAAAGAGTTGGCTTTACAGCTAATCAAGCTACACTAGCAAGTGTTTTAAGAGCATGCACTGCTTTAGCTCTGTTAGAAGTAGGGAGGCAAGTTCATGTTCATGTGTTGAAGTTTGATGTGGATTTGATACTCAACAATGCACTTTTGGATATGTATTGTAAGAGCGGTAGTTTGGAGGATGCCAAGTCAGTTTTCGAGCGAATGGTTCATAAGTATGTGATTTCATGGAATACGATGATTGCAGGGTTAGCTCAAAATGGTTTTAGCCAAGAGGCGTTGAAGCTCTTTGATTTAATGAAAGCTTCGGGTATGATACCGGATTCTATCACTATTCTTTGGGTTCTTTTTGCTTGTACCCATGTCGGTCTTGTGAATGATGGGATGTTTTATTTCCGATCGATGAAGAGACTGTACGGGATTGATCCCAGAAGGGAGCACTATGGTTGCATTATTGATCTTCTTGGAAGGGCCGGTAAGCTGGATGAAGCTGTGAGTTGGGTCAAGGAATTGGAATGTGAAGCAGATGCTGCGACATGGAGAACATTGCTTAGAGCATGCAGGGTTCACCATAATGTGGGCCTGGCGATATATGCTGCTAAACAAGTTCTAAAAATCGATCCTGAAGATGCTTTGACGTATGTATTGTTGTTCAATATTTATTCAAATTCTAAGAGATGGGAAGATGTTGCTGAAATTCGGAGGCAAATGAGAGACAAATGCATTAAAAAGGAGCGTGGCTGTAGCTGGATTGAAGTAAACAAGCAAATTCATGCTTTTATTTCAGGGGATGCTGCACATCTGAAGATCAAGGAAATCAGTTGATTCACAGATAAAAGGGAATTGGTTATGTTCCAAAAACGAGTTTTGTTCTGCAAGATCTTGAGGGGGAATATAGGTACATATTTCCTTCTAACTGCGTTACATGTGAAAAAATGACCGAAATTTTAGAGGTAAGTCATTTTTCTTAAGCCAGTTCTCTTTTTTTCCACATCTTTTTTACATATGACCTACTCTCTTCTGATCATTGTTACTCCTCCGACTAAATTTGGGTATAGGATAGATGTTATTCAAAGGTCATAGATGATTTTAATCTGAGCAAACATTGAAAACTTGAGTTTACAAAACTCGAGTAGATTCGGTTGCCGAATGTACAAAACTCGGATGCAACTATATTCGTCATCCATGATAACAATTTCACATGTTCAGATATGGAGGAAAAACAGAGTATGATCATATGTTTTACTTGTAATGCTTGTTGTTGTGTTTTTGGTTTCCATGTCAACATTGGATTGTCCTTTCATTATTTAAACTATAATTTCTTTGTTTGTGTTTTTATACATTTTAGATGTATGCATCTCTTTGTTTTGATTCTTCTTTCTTTTTCTCAGCATAATATATAATTTTATAACAAGATGATCTCAACCCAACACATTCTAAACAAAACAACACGGCCTCATTTAAAAGATCTACAATTAAAAATAAAAAATAATAAAATTTTTAATATGTTTGTTTTATTGGAAATAGATTAGATTCCAAAAAAAGGGCAAGTTTATCAACCAACATAAACTGAATTACACATCCAAATAGCAGAAAATAATTTTTGAAATCTGTTTCCAAGAAATGTAATTGTTTTCAGTGAAACAAATGCCAACTTAACGCGTTACAAGGAGATATCTATTGATGAAATGAAACTTCAAGTAGTGGCACAACATTAGAAGATTTGATCAAATATATTGGGTCAATTATATTATTATCTCATTTCAAATTGATTTTTAAATTTCATAATGTTATAACTGAATCTTCAAAATAAAGTATCGTCTAATCAAATCCTTTCGTTAGTCTAACCATCGACAGTGGTGTTGTATCTTAAGTTAGATATGACGTGTCTCTGAATATCTACTAATCCATGTATTTAAAAATGGAAACCACATTAGATCCAACCAAGTTGACATTTAACATCTAAATTCACAGTTAGAATAATGAGATAACTCGATTGAGATAATACTAGATATATTTTAACCTTTAAGAACCAATTTAGAATACCAAAATATAATGAATATGTTGGTAAGACACGTACTCTTAAAGAGAGAGTTTCAATTTATACTTTAGAGACAATATTGTTAAAATGATCAATACAAAATATGAATAATAAAACGAACAATTTAAAATCTGTAGATGTCTAGATGTGGTGGTTGAGCTAATAGATGGTTCCCATCCATAAATTTTCATTTAACTATTGGTATTACTCTTATATGATGAAATTTAGGTTAATTGAAGATTACACAACAATATTACGGAGGACTTTGAATTATCTGTGAACGAATTTTGTGCAACAATGGACTCCAACAAGGAAATAGCTACTATCAATTATTGGAGGGATTAATATTTAATTACATATTTAAATTTAAAAATTGGGAGGAAATTTTTTTTTATTCAACTAAATATTAAAATTAAAAAATTTTAAAATGTCATTATACCAAAGAATTTGAAAGGACAACAACTCCTCTCATCTTAAGAGTGGCTTCGTCCCTAAACTCCATCTTCTAGTTTTAATCAGCTCAATCCTCTAAATGTAGTTACCAATGACTTTAAAACAATCTAGATAAGGATTAAACTAAAATAAGCTAAAAAATTAAGTACATACTAAATTGAATAAAGTTGAACCAGGATAAAATAAGTATTTTGTCCAAAAAAAAACACGTGCGGTTACGTGTCCGTGTTAACATGAAAATGGTCGGACGACATGTTCGTATCACTGTCTGGTTTTTCTCAAATCACCGATAATTATACACGATTTCAGTAAAATCGTCGAGAGTTACTGACCTCTTCTAAGACAATATTTTTTTCAATGTATAAGGATGCCGGTAGAAAAGAAATCACCACAATTCACTAAATAATATGGTATCAACATTTCCCTAAATTTTTTAATAATATATATCATTTATCCATTAAAGTGGTATTTTTATTTTTCTATTGAATAAGTTTAAATTCATAACAAAATTTATAACGCATGAAATATCATATTTAAGAAAAAAATATGATTGAAACCAAGTGGTTCTAGTATAAAGCGGATGATATTTATTTTAAAAGATTCGAGTTAAATCATTCTGTCCACAAAGTGTGTGTCTTGTCAAAGATATAATTTTCGAAAGAAAAAGTACAAAAATATTTAAAAATAATAAAGATAAAGTACACAAACAGTCATAACATTATATTAAAGTTATTTTTTGTTCACCAATTTTTAAAAGTTACAAAATAGTCATTAAACTTTTGATTCGGTTATAAAATGGTCACCACGCCGTTAGTCACCGTTAACTCAGGTGATTTTTTGTGTGAAGAATTTATCAATTTTTGATTCTATTAGTCTCGATTTTTGATTTTTTCATATTAACTAACCAGTAAAGTTTTAAAGTCTTTTTCATAAGCATTTCTTTAGAAAAATATTCTTTTTGAATAGTCTAAAGGTGATTACAATCTGTTTAAACATATTCTTAAACCCTTTGACAAACAATGCACACACACCTTGTAGACAGAGCGATTAAACTCGTGTCTCTTAGGATGAATATCATCCACTTTTCTACTAGGACTACTTGTTGGTAAATAAAAAACAATAAATAATTCACATATAGTATTTTAAATATAAAATATTTATTTTTACATTAAATATTAAATAAAAATTAAATTAAATTAAATTAAATTCAGTTTAATTCAAATAGCCACAGTTTGTAAAACACTACAATTTTGATATATCAGTTTTTGTTGCTCAACCATAGTGCCTATCTTGCACTAAATTTTTTGTGAATGTGTTATTGTTTAGGTTCAAACACCCATTGTATGTGATATATCTTCCTTAGAGTATGACTACATGAAGATTCTCTATTGTTGTTATATCCATTAATTTAATGTTAGGATGAGTCTGTCACGTTCGACGAGCACCAATAAATACCATTAATTCAATTTATAAAGATTAAAAATTTAAAGGACTCACCGTATAATTATAAATTATTTAAAAATTAAAATGTAAATTAATTAAAATATATTTTTTAATTTTAATTTTCTTTTAAACATAGATCAAAATACATTTTTAATATGTATTGTAAGAGCGATAGTCTGGAGGATGCCAAGTTGATTTTCGAGCGAATGGTTCATAAGAAAGTGATTTCGTGGAGTAGGGTGATTGCAGGGTTCACACTGAATGGTGATGGCCATGAAGCTTTGAGTCAGTTTAAGAGTATGAAAAGAGTTGGCTTTACAGCTGATCAAGCTACATTAGCAAGTGTTTTGAGAGCCTGCACTGGTTTAGCTCTTTTAGAAGTAGGGAGGCAAGTCCATGTTCATGTGTTGAAGTTTAATGTGGATTTGATACTTAATAGTGCACTCTTGGAGGATGCCAAGTTGGTTTTCGAGCAGATTGTTTATAAGAATATCATTTCATGGAGTACGATGATTGCAGGGTTAGCTCAAAATGGTTTTACCCGAGAGGCACTGAAGCTCTTTGTAACAACTAATTTTAATTGAACCAATAAAAAAGAGAAATTTTTATTCATGAATAAGAAAAGTACAAAAGTGAATAGAATGAATTTAACCTACCCTTACGATCCTATTTATATCTTAATGAAGCTGTAAACTAGCTGTTAAAACTAACATAACTAATATAACTAACCCTAATAGCCTCCCTCAAGTTGGTCTCTGATGGGTATTTAAAAGACCCAACTTGGATAAGATGGATCGAAAGTCTGGAAGATGCAAGGCTTTTGTGAACACATCTGCCAACTGGTTGGATGAACGAACATGGAATAATCTGAAAAAATCAGTGTTGATCTTGTCTCGAATGAAATGACAATCAATCTCAATGTGTTTAGTTTGTTCATGGAAAACTTGGTTCATGGCAAGGTGGATGGCAGACTTGTTATCACAATATAAGGCAACATAAGGAATTGAAATTTGGAATGAAGAGAGCAATGCCTGCAACCATACAAGTTCGCAAGTGGATGCGACCATGGCACGGTACTCAGCTTCACATGAAGACCGTCTAACAACATTTTGCTTCTTATATTTCCATGAGATAAGATTGTTGCCTAAGTATGTACAGAATCCAGTGATAGATCTTCTTGTATCTGGAAATGATCTATAATTTGAATCTACAAAATCAATTAATTGTAGATTGAAATCCTTGGAAAAGAATAATCTAAGACCAGGGGATCCTTTAATGTAAGATAGAAGATGGTAAACAACAACAAGGTGAGGCTTTCAAAGAGATAAAACAAACTAACTAAACATATGGACAACATAGGTGATGTTTGTTCTGGTATGAGTTAGATAAAGTAACCGACCAACCAATCTTCTATACATTTGAGGATCTTCCAAGAGCTTTCCATCATCTTTCATTAGCTTATGATTGGCAAATCAACTGGTTTCTTCACAAGGGAACCAGTGTCTCCAAGAAGTTGCAATGCATAATGCCTTTGTAAGAGTGATATTCCAGTGTTATTTATAGCCACTTCAAAAATCAAGAAAATACTTTAAATCACCCATTATCTCGAGTTTAAATTGAGTTTGAAAAAAATCTTGTACTTCAGTTAAGAGAGCACGATCCTTTCCTGCAATAACTATGTCATCCACATAGACTAGTAATGCAATCAAGTTTTCACCCGAGCCTTTGACAAACAATTAATGGTCTGAAGGAGATTGAGCAAAGCCAAATTGGAGAACCACTTTAGAAAAAGCAGAAAACCATTGTCTGAAGGCCCGCCTTAGTCCATAAATGGGCATTTGTAATTTACAAACTAGATTGGTACCCTGGACAGAAGTAGTATAGCCTTGAGGTAATTTTATGTACACCTCATCATCTAGCATGCCATTAAGAAAGACATTATTCACATCAAGTTGGAGCAAATGCCAATCATGCTTGGCTGCAAGTGTGAGCAAAACTTTGAAGGATGTTAGCTTAGCAACAGGAAAAAAACGTGTCTATGAAGTCAATACCCTCAACTTGGGTGAAACCTTTAGCAACAAGGCGAGCCTTGTATTTGTCAATGGTTCCATTTGCCTTATGCTTGATAAGGTAAACCTACTTATAGTCAATGACATGCTTACCTTCTGGAAGTGGAACAACTTTCCAGGTTTGTAAATTCTCTATTGCCCTTAACTCATCATCCATTGCATCTCTCCATTCTGGAGATTTGATAGTCTGCTTAAATGTAGAAGGTTCCTTAATCATGGAAAAATTAGAAATAAATGTGAGAAATGAGGGAGATAGTTTGGAAGAGGAAATATAATGTTCAATATGATAAGAACATGAATGTAAAAGAGCATTTGTGCAATAGTAATTCTTTAAGTAAGATGGTAATTGAGGAACTCTAGCTAATCTTCGAACAAGTTGAGTAGAAAAATTATCCTGAGCCACGAAGGAATGCTGAGCAACTGAAACACGTTGTTCATTGCCCTACATGTTAGTGTCAATAGGAACTTCTATGAAAACATTATTCTGCATGACAAGAGGTTCAGCTATAGAAACAATGTCATTCATGTTAGTGTCATTTATTACAAGAGGATGAACATGTTGGGCACTATCCTGCATGTTAGTGGCATGCATGTTAGTGCCATGCATTACAAGAGGTTCAGGATCATTAGACTAAGTATGAACATATTGTTCATGTGAAACATTAATATTATGATCATTATTAGAATTACTAGAAGCAAGATCATTAACAGCAGAAATTGAATCATTACTATTAGAAGGCACTGATTCATGACAGACAGATGGTAAAGGAATATGAGGAAAAAGGATCAATTATAAAAGTTGAGGAAGAAATAGCATGGAAAGGAAATACTTCTTCATGAAAGGTAACACCACATGAAATTACAATGCTATGAGTTTTTAAAGCATACACTTTGTAACCTTCAATACCATAAACATATCCCAAGAATACCCCTGGTAAAGCACGTTCAGAAAATTTGTGTCTTTGACTCTTTAAAGTAGAAACAAAGCACATGTAGCTAAAAGTTCTAATATGATGATAAGAAGGTGCATGAGAATGAAGCATCTCATAGGGAATTTTGTTATGAAGCAAGGGAGAAGGAAGTCTACTGATTAGAAGGTGGCAGTTAAGATACAATCTCCCCAGAATTTGAGAAGAACACGAGAAGTAAAAAACAAGGCATGAGCTATAGTTAACAAGAGTTGGTGTTTCCTTTCAACTATTGAATTTTGTTGAGGGGTTTCAACACAAGAAAATTGATGTAGAATTCCCAATCTTGAAAACAATTCAGTGAACTTCAGTTCAAGTGCATTATCAGACCTAAACACCTTAATATCAAAACCATATTGCCTTTTAACCATGTTTATAAAATTTGGAACAACAGTGACAACATCAGATTTATGTTGAAGAAGGAATGTACATGTTGTCCTAGTGAAATCATCAACCAATGTGAGGAAGAAACACTGATTATTATATGTTAAGACTTTGAAAGGCCCCCAAATATCACAATGCATTAATTCAAATGGTGCTTGTGTACGTGTAACAAAAGAAGAAAATGACAGTCATTGTTGCTTGGCAATAGGACAAATGGAACAAGAATAAAGCTTAGTTTTATTAACAAAAGGCAATACATTCTTCAAAGAGTTCAAAATTTCATTACTGGGATGACCCAGTCTTACATGCCAATCCACTAAACTTATATTAGAGTCTAAAAACAAAGCATTAGGAACAATGGAATTATGAAATTTCAATAGGTACAATCCCTGACAAAGTTCATCCTTCCCAATCACATGCCACAAGGCCTGAATAAAACAATGATTATCAAAAAATAAGACCTTAAGGTTAGTATCTTTAAGCAGACTACTAATAGCTAAAAGATTGAAAGAAAATTCAGGCACACATAAAACATCCTTAAAAAGAAGTTGAGAAGATAGCCTAATGTTACCTGAGAAATTAACAGAAATAACAGACTTATCAGGAAACATAATATTACCACCAGAAATATGATGCAATTGTTCAAACAACTCTTTGGAATGACAAACGTACCTAGATACACCAGAGTCAATAATCCAACAACTACCAGGATTCGAGCTTTTAAAAGAGTTGATATAAGATAATATTTTACCTTGCATGGCCAAGTTAATAGGGTGAATCCAGCCTATTCTTGAAATAAACAACTCACACACACTCCCTTTCCAAAAAAGATCAATACACCAAGGACTACGCTTAGATTTATTGGATTTGTTGCTAAAATATCGGTATTAACCCCGAAACTCTCGGCAGATGGCTAATGACCCAAGGAAACGAAAGAATCGGTTACATTTTTCATATGATCTCCTATTTTATTTTAGATAGACTAAAAAAAGAACTCGGCAACTCAACACTTGAAGCAGTTTGTAGTTGGTTAGTAAGCATAGAGATCAATAGTTGGCATTGTCCCACAGTTAATGAATATGTTGCTGAAGTAGAAGTAGAACGTTCTTGCAATTGAGTAGAAGTAGAAGTAGAAGTAGGGGCAAAGGCTTGGCCAACATTAGAAGCAGTAACATTAACATGACTCGCATTAGCTTGAACAACATTAGCATGACTTGCACTAGTTTGATTAACATTCTGCTTGTATCGAGAGTAGCCTGATGGATATCCATGAAGTTTGAAACATCTATCTTTTGTGTGGCCAAGCAGATGACAATGGCTACACTGTGGACGAGACTTATGAGCATTGAGATTATATGCATTAGGATGAACCTTGATAGCAAATGCAGCCTCAGACACGGGATTATTCAAGGCCATGACCCTTTGATTCTCTTCTTGAACTATCAAAGAAAAAACCTTAGTAATCGATGACAAATGGTCTATCAATAAAATCTGACCACGAATATGAGCAAAAGATTCATTCATTCCCATCAAGAATTAAATAGTCAATTCTTGTTGTCGGTCGTCAAGAATCATTTGAAGCCCTCCACAAGAACACTGTGAACAAGTACACATTAGTTTGACAGAAGATAATTCATCCCAGATGATCTTAAAACTTGTGTAATATGCACTAACAGACATATTACCTTGAACCAAATCAACCAACTTCTTTTTCAACTGAAAAACTCGAGGACCATTGTTTTAGGAAAAACGATCTTCAAGATCTTCCCAAATGGCTGAAGCATCGGAATGGTATAAAAGACTCACGACAATATCCTTAGATACAAAATTAAGAATCCAGGAATTTACCAAGTTGTTTGCACGTGTCCAAGCACTGAAATTTGGGGAAGTTGTTACCAAAGTAGGGATAGAACCATCCACGAACCCGATTTTATTCTTGGCAGACAATGCCATGAGCATGGATCGCTTCCAACTATTATAGTTGTGACTCCCAAGAGGTTGAGTAACCAGCAGTGCACATGGATTATATGACTGATGAATGTAGTACGGATTATTGCCATTCTTGAATTCATCATTTGAAGCAGCTGTAGCCATTGAAACGTTGTTGACAACGTTGACCATGGATTCTTGAAGGGAAAGCAAAAGATCAAAAGATTAAGAAGCGAGCAAGAAAACTCAATTGATACCATATAACAACTAATCTTAGTTGAACCAATAGAAAAGAGAAGTCTTTATTCATGAAGAAGAAAAGTACAAAAGTGAATCGAATGAATTTAACCTACCCTTATGATCCTATTTATATACAAAGATCCAACTTAATGAAGTTGTAAACCAGCTGTTAAAACTAACATAACTAATATAACTAACCTTAATACTCTTTGATTTAATGAAAGCTTCGGGTATGGAACCGTATTATATCACTATGCTTGGGGTTCTCTTTGCTTGTAGCCATGTCAGTCTTGTCGATGATGGGTTATTTTATTTCCGATCGATGAAGAGACTGTATGAGATTGATCCTAGAAGGGAGCACTATGGTTGCATTATTGATCTTCTTGGAAGGGCCGGTAAGCTGGACGAAGCTGTGAGTTGGGTCAAGGAATTGGAATGTGAAGCAGATGCTGCGACATGGAGAACATTTCTTGGAACATGCAGGGTTCACCATAATGTGGGCCTGGCGATATATGCTGCTAAACAAGTTCTAAAACTCGATCCTAAAGATTCTTTGACGTATGTATTGTTGTCCAATATTTATTCAAATTCTAAGAGATGGGAAGATGCTGCTGAAATTCGGAGGCAAATGAGAGACAAAGGCATTAAAAAGGAGCGTGGTTGTAGCTGGATTGAAGTGAACAAGCAAATTCATGCTTTTATTTCAGGTGATGCTGCACATCCAAAGAGCAAAACAACATGTGAAGAGCTTTATCATTGATTTGAATCTTCTTTCTCTCTTTTTCACTCATCTCATGTTTCTTCTTTAGCACCAATCTTCCTTCGTCATCTCTCTTCATTGGAATATAGGGACCATCTTCAATGACATCCCAAACTAGATAATCGTTAGATTTAATGAAGAGGCACTTCCGGTTCTTCCAAAAGGGGTAGTTAGCACCGTTGAAGAAGGGCGGTTTGGTGGTTGATTGAGATTCATACATGCTTGACCCGGAGGTAGATGCCATTGCTTGATTTGTGGTTGATCACACTCTTCCTAGGAACTCCTCTTGTGGTTGTTAATCCTTCAAAGAGGTAGGCTCTGATACCAATTGTTGAGTGGATCAATGGATTGATCAAAGCCAAGAGGGGGTGAATTGGGTTTTTAAAAATTGTTGGAGTAAATAGAATGGCTAAAAATGAAGAACAAGAAATTTTAGAGTGGTTCAAGTTCCAAATGAACTCTACATCCACTACCTTAGCTACCACTAAAGATTTCCAACAATCCACTAATTGTTCTTTCCCTTTTCAAGGGTTAGGAGGTAACCTTTACAATACCGGTCAAATTTTCTACCCAAAATTTGACCAAACCCTCACAAGAGTACAAAGAAGAATTAAAGGCAAGAAAGATATCTCTCAATACAAGATTTCCCCTTTAAGTACACTCAACCCAAATTTGATAACAATATCAGAATTGAACACTACACAATTTGAGGTTTTACAAGAGATTAGAAAATAAGCACTTTGAGCTTGGATTTTTGCTAGGATGTTTATCTTTGATGCAATAGTTGTTGATGGTCTTCAATTAGCTTCAATTTATACTTTTTTATTAATTCTAGTCGTTTGGGTGGTTAGGGTATTGATTATAGCAGTTGAGACCCTCTCTTTTCACCATAAATGCACTTTTGCAGCTTACCGTATCGGTACACGAGGACCCGTATCGATACATGTCTCAAAACAGAAAGAGCCGTTGCACAATAACAAGAGGGCGTATCGATACGCGTGTAAGCGCATCGGTACGGGATAGGGACCGTTTCAATACGGGGAACATTCGTATCGATGCAATTAATTTCATAGAGCTCACTAGAAGTTTCTTTATCGATACGACAAAGGGTGTATCGGTATGGGACAACCACCACTTTAAATTTCGGTTACCTAACAACTGACACCAACGGTCGAAATAATTAAAATCTTTCAAATTTAAAATTTCATTAAATTCGTATTGATACGGGTGGAACCCTATCGGTACGCCATTCAAACTCCTTCAGTTTTACAGAGAGGGTGTATCGATACAGATGTAATCTGTTTCGATACGCTATTTCGATACGGTTAGAGGCGTATCAAAACGCGTTTCTCCAGTAGCCAAACTTGTAAAAAAGGTGTCGATACGGCTGGAAGTTTTTCAATACTTTGGCCTTGGAACACTTAGAAAATATTTTGAGTTTGAGTTTTTCAAATCAAATTAAAACCTTGATGATCTATAAATCATTTGAGGGACTTAGAAATCTATTTCAAGTTTTCAATTTAATTCTTAACATACTTTGTTATATCAAAATCAAACATAACTTTTACACTCTTTGATTTAATGAAAGCTTCGAGTATGAAATCAGATTCTATCACTATTCTTTGAGTTCTTTTTGCTTGTACCCATGTCGGTCTTGTGGATGATGGGATGTTTTATTTCCGATCGATGAAGAGACTGTACGGGATTGATCCCAGAAGGGAGCACTATGGTTGCATTATTGATCTTCTTGGAAGGGCCGGTAAGCTGGATGAAGCTGCGAGTTGGGTCAAGGAATTGGAATGTGAAGCAGATGCTGCGACATGGAGAACATTGCTTAGAGCATGCAGGGTTCACCATAATGTGGGCTTGGCGATATATGCTGCTAAACAAGTTCTAAAACTCGATCCTGAAGATTGTTTGACGTATGTATTGTTGTCCAATATTTATTCAAATTCTAAGAGATGGGAAGATGTTGCTGAAATTCGGAGGTAAATGAGAGACAAAGGCATTAAAAAGGAGCGTGGCTGTAGCTGGATTGAAGTGAACAAGCAAATTCATGCTTTTATTTCAGTTAATTTCAAGTTAAATAAAGATTTTTAATGGCTAAATTAAACAAAAATATCATCATATCAAAAATATTGAACTAAATTATAAAAATTTGAAAGTCATTTGGGTTAATTTCGGGTTGAATAAAGATTTTTAGGACTAAATTGAACATAAATAAAAATTTGATAGACTTAACGTGTAATTTACCCCTTTTATTAAAGTCGGCTAAGGGTGTGCAAAACCGGGTTCGATTAACCGTTAAAAAATTATTTCGAAAAACCAGTAAATTTGGGTTGCTTATTTCTTGACCCTAAACCTTAACCATTAAACCGGTTAATCGAAATATTCGGTTCAGTTCTATTCGAGTAATGTTTTATTAACTTTCCTTACTAAAAATATCAAATCTAATAACATAGTAAAAATATGTTAGAGTTTGAATTTTGAAATATTTGAAGAAAAAAATATTAATGTATAAACTGAGAATATGAAATAACTGACAATTAAGGTTGAAAATTTTAATTTCCAAAGTAAAATAAATCCGCTAATATTTGAGAGTGAAATATATTAAAATTACCGCTAATTTTTCACTTTCCAATACAATAAAAATATTCGAAAAATATTTGAGTAAGAGAATAAATTAACAATGGTGCTAAAATTTCTCAATATAATTGTATAAATATGCATATTTTATATATTATATATTATGTAATCGGTCGGTTCGGTTACCCGCTTTTGCTCAAAACTTCGAACCGTATCCAAACCGAAATAATATTTCTTTTTCTAAAAAAACCAACCAAAATTATTTTTTCGGTTCGGTTAACCATGTTTTCGGATCGATTTTCGAATTTTGGATTCGATTTCGGTTTATCGGATTTTTTTCACAGCCCTAAAGTCAGCTGATTTTTGTTAATAAAGTCACACGTGGCTCGTCCCAAAAAATTCTTTAGAGACAACTCGGTAAAAAGTGTATAGTTTAGGGGCCATTGGTGGCCCATTAAGCCATTTTTTTTGTAATGTGTACAATTTAATTATAATCAAATTTTAATGTATATAATTAATCAAAATAAAAGTTGCTCATGTATAATTGAAAATTTCTACCACGTTTGACGAACACTGTTAAATACCACTAACGCTAAACACCGTTGAACATCATTAAATTGATTAATAAAGATTAAAAATCTCAATGATTCAACATAAAATTATAAATTTTATTTTAAATAAAATTTTAATTAAATTATTTTCTATATATATATAATTTTTTTAATTTTTTTAATAATTGGATCAAATATCAATCTTAGTTAACTTTAAAAAATAAAAACGCTAAACCCAAAATTTTAAACTCGAAATCCTAAACACAAACCATAAAACACTAAACCTAAAACCCTAAACTCAAAATCTTAAACATAAAACCTTAAACCCTAAAATATCACATTTTCATTCTCCCTCACCCCACCGAAACTTTTCCTCCGCCACTAGAGGCTCTTCAATTATGCTTTGGATCCTACTTGAATATCCTTGACTTTGGCATGCCCTAGTTTCATTCCCTACGTCCGACTATTAACCGGTGAACCCAGTGGTTGAGGCGATTGGATGACGGTGTGAATTTTAAGCGATTCTAGAAAGGTGTATGGTTTAAAGTTTAGTTTTTATAATTTTAGATTTAGGGTTTAAAATTTTATTTTTTAAATTGACTAAAGTTGATATTTGATCCAATTATTTAAAATATATATATATATATATATAAAATAATTTAATTGAAAATTAATTTTAAATAATTTATAATTATATATTAAGTCGTTTAAATTTTTAATATTTATTAATTAATTTAAGGATGTTCAGCAATGTTCAGCGTTAGTAGTATTCAGCGGTGTTCGTCGAGTGTAATAGACTCGTCCACTATAATTACATAAAGGAAAATTCTACAACGTGCGACGAACATCGCTGAACACAACTAATGCTGAACACCGTTAAATAATATTAAATTGGTTAATAAAAATTAAAAATTTCGAAGACTCAACATAGAATTAATAATTATTTTAAAAAAATCAATTAAATTATTTTCCCTATATATATAGTTGATTTTTTAATAAGGGTAAACTACAAATTTAGTACATCACCTATTTTCATGTTTCTATTTTAATACTCAAACTATTTTTTAGTAAAATGGTATCTAACGTTACGTATTATTTCTCATGTTTTTCACTGTTATCATTCGCAATTTGACCATTACCCGAAGACCTATCACCCTTCTCAGCTTCAATAAACAACTCAAGTGTCTTCTTTTGCATCAACTTCAACATGTTCAAGAACCCATTATTCCTTGAAGGTGTTAAGCTCTGTTGTAGCCCCAGAAGCACAACAAATTTAGGCGAAAACCCTCAAAACTTCATGGACATGCCCCTTCCAGACAATCCATTAACAAGCAAAGCCGCGAACCCCTTCGTTAAAATCGAATCAGAATTGACTTGATAGAAAATATTCTTAGCTTCAATAAGAGACGAATTTGTTGAAAAAGAATAAAATATTTGAGGGTTTTGATACATGGAAACAAATTGAGAATTTGGATGTGCAAAATCGAGCAAAGGAGAAGGAATATGATGACATTTTTTTATGTGTTAAAGCGCAGATAAGAGGAGAGTAATCGAAGTTTCATTTTCAATAATCTAGATTATTAATTAAAAAACCCAACACCATTGGAGAATCGAGGAAAATTGTAACCCCTCGTCCTGGTCTGGCCGTATGACCGGTCCGAGTAGGCCACACGGGGAAAACCGAAGTGAAACCCGTTAAGGTTCCCCTCGGTTAGCAACCCTAATTTTTTTCTTTAACTTAATCTTTTCTAAAGGCTCATTCGAATCCTATATGATCAAACAGCGGAATAAAAATACAGGAGATAAACATTCGAACCCAAAACAACATTTAAACAGCCCAATTTTAATTCTTTAAACAGGCCGTTTCGAAACACCCTTGAGGCGTATCGAAACGCCTTGACCAGGTCAACTACCCCAGAGCCCATACAAGGGGCCGTATCGAAACAGAGGTCAACCGTTCTGAAACGCCCTCAACGGTCAACTTCTCGTGGTCAACGAGATTTTGACCGTTTCGAAACCCTTAGGCCCGTTTCGAAACACTTTCATCTCGTCATTTTCTCAGATTTCCAGTGGCCAAAACGTTCCGAAACCCGTATCGAAACAGGGGCTCTCAGAGGCCAAACCGTATCGAAACGCGTTCCGATACAGGGTCCCTGAAGCCTACCCGTTCCGAAACGGCCCAGCTCGTTTCAAAACGCGGGCTGTCTGCAACCTTTGAAAACCAGACTTAGGTGTTTTTCCACAAGTCTAAAGGTCTCATAGGACCTCTAAAGGCACACAACACAAACAACAAAGTCTAGAGGCATACATCCTAGGTCTAGCATGCTCAAACACCCATAAGACATAAATTTAAATAATCTTTCATACATGGCAATTACACATTAATAACATATCATAGAAGGCATGCTTGAAGACTTTAATAGTCAAAGACACCATTCAACTCATATAGGTTTACATGCCATCAAAACAATCTTAAACATCCATAGGGCATTCATCACACAAGCATTTGACACGATATATCATGCTTACAAACCAAGTCAAACCATAGACATCAAAATCATATATGAGTCATACATAGCTCATTCAAACACACACTCTTGCCACATTGCTAAGCTACTATATAATTATTAACCGTACTTGAGCAACAAAAACTTGGAAAGCCCTCCCTGCCTTGCTCCGAGCTAACACCACGCTAATGATCTTCATTGTTGAAAATGAGAGCGTAAGCTAGAAGCTTAGTGAGGATGCTCTAAAACCGAAAACATCAACAATGCGGGGTTCAAGCATGTATTCCCTAATTCTCATATCTAACATGCATAGGTAAATCCACAAGTAGACCTAGCTAGTCTTTCAAGAGTCATGTATGGCATCTCACATCATACTAAGTTCAAACATCACATATCAATACCACACATTACAATTAATAGAACAAGTTCAATTGGCCACTATTAGTTTACCCGGATGTGCGAATTTAATCTCAACATTCACATTACCTCGGTGGAATTACACTCATCACCGGACCTTGCATGGGCGGGATTCCACTCATCACCACATGCCCTACGGATGAGATTCCACTCATCATCCCGTAGAATATATATAAGCTTCCGGTGGAATATTACATCATCGTACTCCTCTTTGATGACTCAACGCCATCAAGGCCACGTACGTTTTGACTCAATTTGTGTGCACACTAATCCTAATATGATCGATCATTTACACCCGGTAAGTTAATTAGTGCCAATTTTCATTTACCACATCACATATCCATCAATCATATCTCATGCTCATCACATACACATATCATGGTACACATGTGCAAATCAACCCACATTTCACAAGAGCATAAATAGGCAAACACAAATAGCATTTAATGGAAATCAAGAGCTAAGTTAACAATTTAAATCTACATAGAAATGGCCTACCAAGCACATTTCAACTCATACACTATACACACTCGAACCAAACTTTAAAACACATTTAAAGTCACTCATCACCCTTCCTTAGCAACCAAATCAAGCCTCCTACAAGCCCGGATTCGATCCCGATGCCTCTTCAACGTCTCCTCTTGCTTCTAGCCAATCAAAAACACATCCATTATTCCCAATCAATGCTAAAATTAAGTCATCACCCAACCCCTAAGCTCAAGCCAAGCTTCAACAAATTTTCCAATCAAATTAATCCCTCAAAATGCTCATTTTCGTGCTCCTTCAAACCCTAGCTGAAAATTTCATTTTCAAACATCCAAGTGACACCCAAATGATCGCAAAACACCTTCCTAACATACCTAAACCATCAGCCCTTCAATTTTACCCTAAAACTCACCAAAAATCAAGTTTTAGACACCTTAAAATTTGCCTTAAGAATCCATTTCGGGTTTTCACCCAAACTTAACCATTTTAACATATCTTAAGCATTTTAAGGTGGTTAAATCAAAACTCAACCTAACATTTCAAGACAAGAAGAAAAACTCCATAAAAATCTTAACTTTCATTAAACCCTAACTTTTCAAAAGTGGGTAGTTTTAAAATCTATAACCATGAATAGATAAGAAATGAAGGGGAGAGTGGGAAAATGTTATTACCTTTGAAAATGACCTTGTGATGAAGGTGGAAATTAATGGAATAGTAGATGAGACTTTGGGAGAGGTTTTGAAATTGGTTTAACGTTGGGTGAGGAGATGGGGAGGAGAGAAGACCATTTTATTTTCTTTTCTTTTTAACTTTCAAAAGTGGTCATTCTTTTTAATTTATTTTGGGTTAAATTACCAACTTGGCCCCTCCTAGATAATTAAAACTCAATTAACTCAAGTCAAGGTCAAATTGATTTAATTTAACTTTACCGACTCGGACCACTAACCCGACTAACTCCTAACCCCAAAACACGGGTGTTATAAAAATGAAAATAATTTTGATTATTAATTTTTTTATTTAATTTAATGAAGTTTCACCAAAATAGAAATAACGAAATAGGTGAAGCACTATGTAGTTTACCCTTATTAAAAAAATTTAAAAATTTAAAAATAATTATTAATTGTATGTTGAGTCCTTAAAAATTTTAATCTTTATTAATTAATTTAATGGTGTTCATCGTTAGTAATGTTCAGCGGTGTTCGTCGCACGTGGTAGACTCATCCAATTACATAAAATAAAAGTTTATGAATAAAAATTCACATTGAACCGAAACTTATTATTACACATAAACCTATACATAGACCCTGTTTGGTAAAGAGATGTTTGTGCAAAAATTAGAGGTTTTAGGCATAATTAGAGGTTTGACCAGTCAAATCCGCTAATATTATTGTTTGGTAAACAACGGATTGAAAGAGCGGATTGAGGTGAAACTGCTAATTTTGAAAAAGCTCATAATAGGAGCCTTTTGAGATTAGAGGTTTGATATTAGAGTTGTAAAGACTTTTTTACCTTACAAGTTACCAAAAATCTCAAAATAATCTAAATTAAATATTTTCGCACCCTATTTATAAGCTAATCCTATTTTCTTTTTTCTTTTTATTATCACATATTTATTTATATGTGTATTTAAATTTATTTATTAATTAAATTATATTAAAATCCTTATATAAACAATAAATTAATCGTTTGAATATGTTTAGAAAGTTATATTAAAAATAATTTTATAGATCTAAGTAATAATTAGATACAAAATATTGATAATTAATAAACTATTAAAACAAATATTGAATATAATCATGTCCTAATATGTCATTTTGCTTTTTAAATAATCTAACAGCTATCAGCTATCAGTTAATTTTACCAAACACTTTTATACAGTCAGTAAATACAATCCGCTAGTCAAATCAGCTAATGCAATCAGCTATCAGCTATCAGCTAATGCAATCTGCTATCAGCTATCCGCTAATTATCAAACATGACCATATTATCAACAAGTTTTGCGTGTCATAGTAAATTATATTATACTCGAATTTAAACTTTAAAGATGATATTGTTGAGAGTAACAAAAATCCTGAAATGATTATTTTTTATAGGCCTACAACATATATTAAAAATATTTTAGTTACGAAAATGAAATATACTAGAAATCTCCTTTAAATTTCAATTAAAAAAACTAAAATTTGAGTGATCGAAATCTCTTTTAATTTTCGCTATAAATTTTGAAAAATTCTATTATTTTTAACCGGTAAAAAGATATTTTTAAAATTTTAAAAATTTTGATGAAAACAATCTTCTTGAGATCCCTCCTCTAAACGATAAATTATATTATGGGTTATTTTCACCATGTTATCTACGAGATTAACCAATAAAATGTATATATTTTATTAATTTTTTTCATCTAATTTGTACTAAGTGAATATTCACTCATATTTACTGTAAATCAAATTTAAAAATAAATTTTATCAAGTGAATCTTCACTTGATAAAAAGTTAACATAAAAAAATTAATGAAATGAATGCATTTTATTAGTTGGTCCAATAAATGACAAGAAGAAAATAACATATGATATAATTTCTCCTTCTAAACAGACGCACTCTTTTTGAAGAAGTGATAAAATTACACTAACATTAAATTATTATAATAACTCAATCTTAATCTCTCCTAATTTTTTGGTTTAACTTTGTCCATGTGGCTTTTTGAATATATTTAAGGTTTAAAGTCAAAAAAATCTCATAATATTTGATTAAATAATCATTTTGGCCTTAATTTTTTTTGAAATAACTTGACTTTCAAACGTTTTATTTTGGGTCAAAATGTTTCCTCCACAGATGAAAAATATTAGTTATAGAGAAATGTATTGACTTGAAAAAATGACATATCATTAAAAAATAATTTTAAAAAAATATTTTTTCGGTTAACGTGTCATTATGTCAAGTTATCTACCGTTAGTTGATCAATAGTCTCCAAGCCCCTTTGAGAGTTAAATTATTATAAAAAAAATATGAACAAAAGTGATTATCTAATCAAAATTTAAAATTATTTTTTTAATATTCTGCCTATATTTAAACTCGTAATATCTTTGTATTTATATGAATTAAGGAATATTTAGAGTAATTGAGAATGGTTTAATCAACCTTCCATATTAGATTAATAAATAGGGTATAATTCAGTAATAGCTGTAATTAAGGTGTAAAGAAAAGTCTTTCAAATTTCACGCTCCAAAATTCTCCACTTTTTAATACAACGATCGAAACTCCTTCATTCTCACTTTTTCCCCCAAAACAATCAGAAGAAACCTCACAAAATCTTTCCCGGAAAATCTCATTCTCTCAAAACAATGGAGGATTGCATGAGACTCTGCATGAGAAAGCTGGCCCTTTGGTATACCAAGACGTTCAAGCCCCTCATGACCCACGAGGAGCTCGAGCCCATCATGGCCACCATGGGTTTCGTCGGCCTCCCACCGGACCACGCTTCTTCGGCGGTGGCTTCGAAGGAGTACGTCTATAGGGCGGCTTCCCCGGGTTTTTCCTCGCGGTGGTTGAAGTCCTCGTCTTGTTTGGGTTCCACGGCGGAGCCGCCACGGCCGAAGCTACCTTACCCGAGGATCGACGGGCTCCACATTTACACCTACCGCGCTTTCCTGGACGCCGTTAACTTTTATCTCGAGATGTGCGACATTTCTGAACTCTTCCACGTTAGGTACGGATTGCTTTCAATATATATATACCTTTATGTTAAAGCCTGTTAGTTGGGAAATAAAGATTAAATATTTATTGTGTTATTCATTTCTGTAATGATTCGAACAAAAGAAATAAGAATTAAAAGTTGAATTAGCATAGTTTTTATTGGTAACAACTATTTGCAATTGTTTAATGCTCTTAAGCCGGCAACAATCCAATGTGTCTTGAATTCGAATATGTCTAACTCAAGTGTGTTTAAGCTTTCCTTATGTATTTGTGGAGTCACATCCAATACTCGTGTCTAAATATGTGGCTCATAATCATATACATGTACTTCAACAAAAGTAGAGTCCATTGTTCAAAATGGTTATGCTTGTTTACCTACCAGGAATAGTATGGAAATGAGAACTGAGATTGAATGCATCCCTTCATGTGAAAGCTTAAACATTTAATCTTAGTTAATAGTTACCATGTTTTGGTATTGGTTTAATACAGATTGTACTTAAATAGAAATGAAGAGCCTGACTGTTATAGCAATAAAGCTAATTCCTCTGCCTTTTTTTCAGGGGAATGCCGCTTTATCGGAATCACGATCGGAGCCGGAAGTGGAGATGTATGGAAGAAGACGATAGCCTGTTCGTTTACAGGGAAGGAACACTGGAACAAACAACATATAACTTGTATCATTTCAACAAGACAAACTCCAACAACAATGGTTACAGTTCAATCGTTATTCGAGACAAAGGAAACAACAACGCCACTGCTAGCTGCATTGTTCCATTGAAGGACATCATAGTATGACACCTACAAAGGGTCTCCATTTTGACATGGTATTCGCATACTCCACAGTCGGGTTTTGTGAATTTAGAACATACAATGTGAGTTGTGTTGCTCTCACATGACTCTGTCTCTGTGTATACCCTTTGAAGGGCTGGATGGAGTGGAGGCTCAATTTTTGAAAAATGATTCTTCCTACCTGAATTAGGCTTGGTTCGGTTTAAGCATGTTCGGCTTGTGGATAGGTCTAATTCTGCTGGACCCTTGTAATTTTCTTTAGGTTGTTGCATGCATAAACCACACAGTGCCTAATAGTTGCTGTGTTAGTTGTTGAGTTTATTACTATTTCATCTCTTTTGTTGTTTCAAAACTAATGAAGCATTAGCAAGTGTTTTTAAGTTAAAGCCTTGAGATTTTCTAAAGTCTTATTTCAAACTTTGGAGATGATATTGTTGGGAGGGAGAACTACAAATCCTAAACATGAACTATAAAATAAACATGGATTATACCAAAAATAATATTTTTTTAAAGATTGAGAATTTATATAATTTGACATGAGTCTCTTGAAATAAATGTCTTGTTAAGATAAATTAGATTGTTTACATATTATTTAGATTACATTAAAAAATTACAATCATATATAAATATGATGAGACGATCTCTTTAAACGAAATGACGCTTTAGTTGCAAGTTGGGCGGATCGCTCCTTAATTCCTCTTTTTCAACATTATTTAGATTACATTAAATAATTACATTGTTTATTTTTGATATTTTGATTTTTATCATGTCAACATTTTATTGCAATATTTTTTTAGGATGAAGTGCACTAATAATCATTAAATTATGAAAAAAAATATCATTTTGTTCTCAAAACATTTTTAAAACTTATAAAAGTTTATTAAATTTATCGAATTGTTACAAATAGCCATTGAGTATTTTAAAGTGTAACAAACCAATTAGTCTAATGACTATTTTGTAATAGTTCGATAAAATTTAATAATCCCTCCGTCCCATAAAATATGTCCCCTGTTGATTTTTTGAAAGTAAAAATTTTTGAACTTTGACTATTATTATATTAAATATTTTAAATAATTAATTGTTATAAAATATATATTTGAAAACTACTCGATTAAAGGTTTTTAAAATATATTTTTTCATATTTTTATCAATGATACATTTTAAACAATTATGAGTCAAAGTTAAAAAAAATTGACCAAAAAAAGTCAATAAGAGACAAAAATTGTGGGACGGATTATTTTGTAACAAATCGATAAATGTAATGACTGTTTTACAACTTTTGATAAGAATGATCAAAACAATCATTTTCATAGTTGGGTGATTAACGATGTACTTCAACCAAAAATTTATGTTCATAACCAGAAATTTCGTTAAATTGGTTTTTTTTCTAAGTTTTTTATTTACAATTTTTCAGAAAATGTGTAACTAAATTTTTTTGAAAATTTGAGAGACATTAGTGAGAAATTTTAAAAATTACAAAAGAGATTAATTAAAAAATATATAAAATATAAAATTTAATATGAATTTTTTTAAAAAAAATTAAGGGCCCAATAGATTTTTTTTTGATAATTTAAGGGACTAAAATTTATTTATTTTTAATTTTGGGGTAGTGACCCCACATGTCTACACTGTGTTCGACCTCTATTCATAATATTAATTAAGGTAAACTACTCATGTGACCATCAAACTATTTGAGCGTACCTATTTTAACCATCGAACTAGGTAATTTGTCAATCAAACCATTAAACTTTTAAATTGATCTTATTTTGACCACCGCCATTAAAAAACTAACGGAGGGGTGACGTGACAGTTAACATATATTTATAAAATTACACATTTGGTCCTTGTAATTTACTTAATATATCAATTTGGTCCTAATTTTTAATTTAATTAAATAAATTAACCAACCAACCAGATGACACTGTTTTATTTTTTAAAATTTTTAATTTATTTAATTTAATAAATTTAATCAATCAATCAGATAATGACAAATGTCTCCATTTGATTGGACATAATTAAATGAAACAAATAAAATGAGAAATAAATGCATGCAATAGAAATCAAGCCCACACGCCTCAACCACTGAGCAGACATCATTTATATTTTATATGATATTAGATGATAACATATTTTGTTTCTTATACAATTTCACTTTCCCTAAACAGAAAATGAAAGAAACCCAACATGATAAAACAGATCATACATTAAAAATCCTCAAAATTTCAATCCACACTTTACTGAAACACTTTAAATACTTCACCACAATCCCAGTTCTTCTTCTTCTTTCATTCTCAACTTAACTTCTTCTCTCGAAAACGATCCATGTCTTTCTTTTCACCCTTTTCTTATCATTTTTATCATTTGTCACATTAAAAGCTTCAGTAATCAAAGCTTTGAATCCCCAAAAATCATATTTCCAAGCACCTTTTTGGGGTTCATATCGATTTACAGGCCTCTACTTTTAACTCACCTTTCCAATTTAACTATGGATTTTCTGATCGTCTTGTTCATTTCCACTAAGTTGCACTGATACGGATACGGGGACGGGGACGGGAAACGGCAATTTCTAAAATTACAGGGTACGGGGACGGCAAGAGTACGACAAAAATAAAATAAAATTTAAAATATATATATATAATAATTAAAATTCATAATATAATAAGGTAAAAAAAATAAAGAAAATAGTAATGCCAAATATCCTTAATAACATGTTATATTGTTGAATAACAAACACAATCACATCAAATGATTTAAGAAAATCACAACAAAACAAACAAAATTCATAATCAAGTTATATTGTTCAACAATCAACAAACAAAATTCATAATCTGGTTATATTGTTCAACAACAAACAAACAAAATGCATAATACGATTGTTCAACAACAAACAAACAAAATGCATAATCCGGTTACATTGTTCAACAACAAACAAAATCACATCAAAGTTTCAAAACAACATAGTCCACATAATGCAAATCCGTAAAAGAGTGCAAGAAACAAAATAACAACAATTAATCAATCATTGTTAACATCCTCCAAGATTAATTCACTCTCCAAATCCGGTTCATCGAGTGAAAGTTCCGCAAACTCCAAATAGCCCACATCTCCTAGAGAATCGAATGCATCTCCACCAACATCCCACATCTTGGTTTTCTCATCCTCATATTGACTAGAATTCCTTGATAAAAGGCGGAGGTTGTAATGGATATAAACCAAATCTTCGGCACGACTTGGATTTAACTTATTCCTTCTAAGTGAGTGGATGAAAGAATAAGTACTCTAGTTTCTTTCACAATAAGATGATGAAGTAGGTTGTCCAAGCACTTTGAAAGCCAAAGATTGGAGCAAAGGAGTTTCGGCACCAAAGTTAGCCCACCAACTCTTCGGATCCGAAGAATACCTCTTTGTAAGAGAAATCAAATCTTCAAAAGGTCCACTCTTAAGTGAGAAATTGACATACTCATCCAAGACTTTGTCATAATCATCCTCATTTGGAAATAACCTACGGAAGCACTTCATTCTCTCTCGAGATATTTCACCATCTCTATGAGGAGCAACCCTACTAAGATCCTCGGTTAACCAACCATCACTATAAAACCTACAACATTTAAAAAATATATTTATATAAAGGAACTAAAATTTAAGAATATATAAAATTAAAAGCTAACAAGATTATATACCTTGGATTTAATGAGTGAGCTAGGCAATGGAGAGGAGTATAACTCTTTGTCCAACGAGCTATAAGAATCTCGTAAACAACATGATAAAAAAAGGACTAAAGTCTGAAGGGCCACGATTTTCCTTCTTGTAAATTTCAAGCTTCACCTTTTCAATCATAGAATCCCACATCTCATATACCAAATGAAGGCATGGTTTATCAGTGTCGCATACTCTAAGCATGTCATAGATAGGCGTTGTGAAATCAATGATGTAACTCACCTTATCCCACCAATCATCACTCACAAGCTTTTCCTTCACAAAGTTTGCCTTTCCCGTGTCATCCTCTTTATAAGAAGCCCATTCATCACTTATCACCATTGCTTGAAGTCCTCGTTTGATGAGCTTAAACCTTTTAAGCATCACAATGATCGAGGAAAAACGAGTATCGGCAACTAAAAGCAACTTAAGAGGACTAAATTTATGAAAGATTACCAATCTCATGATGTGGTTCATGATAAAATTCTTGATTTGTACAGCATCTCCATGAATTTCTGTAATCCAATTGCACAAGTCATATGTTTCTTCATTTCCCTCGATGTTTTTTGCCGAACAAATATTCTTCAATGCAAGATTAAGAGTATGAACAACACATGGTGTCCAATAGATGTGAGGATACATGCTCTCAATATCTCTCCTGCTCCCTTGCAATTAGCTGCATTATCAGTAATAACTTGCACCACATTTTGGTGACCTACCTCATCAATCACTTCTTTCATCAAATTAGCAATGAAGACTTCATCCTTAACTTCACCAGAACAATTTACAGCCTTGAGAAACATAGGTCCATTTCCGGAAGTAGCCATGAAGTTAATGAGAGGCTTTCTTGTTGGATCACTCCAACCATCGCACACAATAGTCACTCCTTTTTCTTGCCAAGTTGCTTTAATTGGTTGTAGAAGCTTCTCAACATTATTCTTCTCTTTGAGAAGCAATGAGGTTCGCAACTTATTGTAACCAGGGGGCACATAACCGCCTATGTCGTGAGTTGCAGCGAAAGTAAAAGCCCTTTGATAATGAGGATTCCTAGCAAGATTGAAGGGCAATCCACCGGTATAAAACATTCTTGCAATTTCTTCATCTAATTGAGCCCTCACATTCATGTTGAATGATTTAGCAATAGGCGATAAGTTGGATTTTCTCTTTTTAGAAGAAGATTCAATTGCAATTCCACTTTGACATTGACTAGGCAAGGGAACTTCTCTAGATGCTCCTTGTTTCTTTCTCTTCTCCCAATCCTCTAACAATGTCACATCTCAAGCTTTTGGCTTTTAGTCACTTTCTTGCAAATTGCAACCCCTTCTCCTGAAATTTGAAGCAAATGGGCCTTCACTCTAGTATAACTTCCATTACGAGTTTCACCACAAATATTACATCGGTAATTCCAAGTTCCTCTAGTAGCCCCCCGTTTTTCCAATTTTGTCACGTAATTCCATAGTGGAGAAGAATTGTCATTTTTTACCGATGAAATCGATCCACCCCCGCTAGCACTTCCACTTCCACTACTAGCAAAATTAGGCTCATCGCCACTTTGGGATGCCATATTTTAACTAATTCAATTGTTAACATTAAAAAAATAACAGTTAAAAAAAGAAAATCATGATAAACAATGCCAAGATTAATACCATAAGTGCAATCGAAAAATTAGTTAAAGAAAATTAAAGGCAAACTTAACACACAACAGAGGAAAATGGTTCATTACTAATATTAACAATTACAACCTATGAAGCACTGGTACTTAAAAAGTCTTTGATATAAGGCACTTCCAAGCAGGCTACATCAGTTTAGATGGGATATTGATGATCACTAATTCATTTCTTATTGTTTTACATTCCCTTTATAAGAAAAATAAGAGTAATGTATTTTCTGGGAAGTTCATAACTAAGTGTTCTCAGGGTAACATGATATTCAATGCAATTCCAGTATAGAAAAAGCCCAAGAAAAGAACTAGAAATTCTTATTATGGTAGTCAAGGCAACTTACATTTGAAAGTTGGAATGGACAAATTTTAGGCCTTCCCCAACGTCAATCACTAAACAAATTATATGTGGTCTTTATTTTTTGTTATCAAAAATGTATGTAAACAACAAGATAATTGGATAATTTTGTCTCTGATGATTGATGATGAACAACAATAATCATGGTATTTAATTAGAATCCAAGAAACAAATCCAATGCCATAATTCATTAAAGATTAGTAGAGTAGAGAGGCATCAAAATCAAATTTCTTGTTTGTAAAACTTTGACATTAATTGCCTTCCCTAAGCTTGTGAGGATGCGCATCAAAATCAAATCTCATGTCACCATTCATGAAGCAAAGACTCGACAGAGTATACTATTGGAACAAAGAAGCTTTTACTTTCAATAAATTTATACCGGTGGATCCAATAATGGGGCAGCAGCAAAAAGCCAGAAACAGATCCAATAATGGGGCAGCAGCAAAAAGCCAAAAACAGATCCAATAATGGGGCAGCAGCAAAAAGCCAAAAACAGTAAAAAAAAATACCTGAAGAGGCTGATCGGAACTCTGTCGCCGTCCAAGGAGAATCTGGCGCCGGTCTTGTGTCCCCGACGGCCGACGTTGAGAGGTTGCTGTGAGAGTTAGTGAGTCACGATAGAAAGTTGAGACTTGAGAGCCTGAGATGCCGATGGCCGATGGGTTCTAACTCTGAAATTAAAAAAATTAGGGCACTTAAAATTGGGATTTTGGGTTTTTTTATTTTATTTTTTAAGTAGAAAATAACTGATACGTCCCCGAAATGTCCCCAACCCCTTTGACCGTACCTGGTTGAATTTTGACCGTACCCGAAAATTTTGAGACGTCCCCGAGATGTCCCCGCGCCGTCCCCGCGCCGTCCCTGTCCCGGCAACGTATCGGGAACACGAAACGACCTCAAATAGCCGTACCGGTGCTTCATAGCATTTCCATGGCTTGTCTGAAACCATATATCAGCTTCATATTGCCAAGTTTTGGAGCTTTTAACTCGGTTATGGTTAGCAACTTAACTTTAGTAATGGCTGCCATGGGGGCTTGTAAAGGACCATTAGCAATCTATAAAGCTTGTTCCTTGCTTAAAAACGGTGAGACTTTATCTGCTTTTTTACTGTTTCTCCCATGAATTTCTATATTTTCTCTATTAAAACAATTTTTAAGTTCAGGATGGTGAGAATTTACAAAATTTTGGAGAAGAGGAATGCTTCTTTTCATTGGAAGGGGTGTTGATTGCTTATATGTATTCTCTTGTTATTGTTCTTGAAACAATCATCTGTTTTATGTTTTAAAAGAGCTTTGAATCGGTTCCCATGGCGACTGGTGATGACGACCAAATTCATGAAAATTGATGTTGTGATCTTGAATCTGCTCAACAAAGATGAATAATTTTTTTAGCGTAAACCCTTTAATAAAATATGTTATCATCTCATATTATATACATGATGTTAGCCTAGTGGTTGAGGCCTATGCCCTCCTTGCTTTTGGGTGTGAGTTTGATTCTCATTGCTTGCATTTGTCTTTGGTTGATTAAATTTATTAAATTAAAATAGGAAGATAAAACATGTATCGTCATCTGGTTGGTTAATTAATTTTATTTAATTAAATTAAAATAAAGACAAAATTGATATAATAAGTAAATAATAGGGACCAAATGTGTAATTTTACAACTTTTCATTAACATCCCTCTATTAGTTTTTTCACGGCGATGGTCAAAATAGAATTAATTTAACAGTTTGATGGTATGATTGAGGAATTTTCTAGTTAGTTGATCAAAATAGGTACGCTCAAATAATTCGGTGGTCACCTAAGTAGTTTACCCTACTAATTAAGTTTTATTAAGAAACTCTTTATTTAGGCTACTTGATAACCTATTGAAATTATGTAATTCATTAAAAATTAGGGTAAACTATATAAGTAGTCCCCCGACTATGTTTTAATTTTCTTTTGCGTCCTAAACTATCAGAAGATACAAATTGGTCCCCCAACTTAAAGAAAGAAACAAATTGGTCCGACGTTGTTAAAAATTTAACGGCTAATGACGTGACAATTAATATAAATTGATATAATTATATAATTAGTCCTCAAATTTTACACTTATTTTAATTTGACCTTAATTCAAAAAAATTAACCCACAAATTTTAATATTCTATTAATTTAGTCCATCTTATTTTCTATTTCTCATCCCTTTTAATTTTTCGATTCATTTTCACCCAAATAAAAATAATGGCATCGTCAAGAGGAGCAGGAAGCCAGCAAGTGATTAGAATGAAATAGAAAATAAATATCAAAGCACTGGTGGTGGAATAATGCAGCACAATTAAACCTGCTACTATACTCTTGTATTTATATAGTAACATACAAACTACTTGAGAGAAAATAAAAGAAATACAAGGAGGATTTTTAGGCCATAGAATAAAAACAAATAACAAACATATTACTAAGTGAACTAGCTGAATTTTAGGCTTAAGACTAGGCATCAAAGTAACAGCAACAATCACGATGCTTTAACTTTCCCCTTCAAACGAAAGGGTGATTCAATCACACCAAGTTTGCCACGTAAAAACTGAAAGTGAGAACTTGCTAGCGCCTTCGTAAGACAGTCAGCTATCTGATCATGTGATGGAACATATCGAATTTCTAAATCTTTCCTTAAAACCATATCTCTAACAAAGTGAACATCTATTTCAATATGCTTTGTTCGAGCATGGTGCACAGGATTAGAGGCGAGAGCAGTTGCACTTAAGTTATCAACCCATACTATAGGTTTGGAAGGTAGAGGGAATGGAATTTATTTGAGAAGTGATGTAATCCATGACATCTCTGCAGCAAGATTTGCTAAAGACCTGTATCCAGACTTTGTGCTTGATTTGGCAACAACATGTTGTTTCTTAGAAGACCAAGAAATCAAAGTGCCACCAAAGTAAACGCAATACCCTGCAACTGAACGACGATCATCTGGGCAACTCGCCCAATCACCATATGAAAAACCACTTAAACAAAGTCTGTCATTGTATTTGATATGCAACCCAACTGAAACTGTACCACTCAAGTAACGAAGAACCCTTTTAACTGCTTGCCAATGAACCATGGTTGGTTGTTGAAGAAACTGACTCAACTTGTTGACTGCATATGCTATATCTGGCCGAGTGTGTGTGAGGTATTGAAGAGCTCCTATAATCTGTCTATAAGAAGTTGGATTCCCCATGACTTCTCCTTATTCTTTAGACAAATTTTTCCAGCAGTAAGTGGCGTTGAACAAGCTTTAGCACTTTCCATACCAGCTTTTTGTAGCAAATCTTTAATATATTTAGATTGCATAAGAAACATGCCAGTCTCATCTCTGTAAACTTCAATGCTGAGAAAATGATGTAGAGATCCCATGTCTTTTAACCTCTGAATGAAAGCTTGTACGAGTTCTTTAACATTGCCTGTAATCAAGATGTCGTCAACATAAACAAGTATAAATAAGATTTTGTTGTGAGACTTGAAGAAGAAGAGAGACGTATCAGACTTAGAATGACTGAAACCCCAATCCATTAATGTGTTCTTCAATCTGTCAAACCAAGCACGAGGAGCTTGTTTGAGGCCATAGATGGCCTTATCAAGCTTGTACACAAAATCTGGTTTTTCAGGATCAACGAACCCCTCTGGTTGCACCATGTACACATCTTCAGCCAATAATCCATTCAAAAATGCATTGTTAATATCCAGTTGTCGAACAACCCATCCTTTTGAGACAACAATAGTCAACACAATTCTTATCGTAGTGGGTTTGATAACGGGACTAAACGTCTCAAAAAAGTCAACTCTAGGAGTTTGGTGGAATCCCTTGGCCACTAATCTTGCTTTGTAACGATCAATGTTTTCACTTGGACTATATTTGATCTTGAAAACCCACTTACTTCCAACCAAAGAATGCTTTGAAGATGGAGGGATTAAGTGCCATGTCTTATTTTGAACTAGGGCTTGATACTCAACTTGCATTGCCTTCTTCCAGTTATCATTTTTTAAGGCCGCTGGAACAGATTGAGGCTCCATTGTGTCGAAGTTATCATAAACTTCAACAATTTTGACAATACCAGTAAATGAAAATTTTGGCTTGAAGATGCCACTCTTTCCCATTGTGACCATGGGGTGGACATTCGAAGGAATTTCACTGCTTTCTTCCAGCCTTTCATTTCCAACGTCACTTGTGGATTGATCAAGTTCAACGGTGTCAGAACCTGATGTAACTTCAACGTTACTCGACTCTCTTGGTGAACGTGAAGTAGAACTTTCAGGATTTGGTGAAGCTGCTGGAGAGACTCGTTGCGGATCTATACAAGAAGAAGTTGCATTGTTACTCAAATTATTTGGCATCATGTGCCATGAGAAAGGTGAAGAGACAAGGACTAGAGTCGAAACACTTTTGGTATTGAGAAAACCATTAGCAAAAGGAAATTATTTTTCATTAAACACCACATGCCTTGAAATATAGATTTTTCCTGTAGAACTAAGACATTTGTACCCTTTGAAAAATTCAATGTATCCTAAAAACACACATTTAGTGGAATGAAATTGAAATTTATGATTTTGATATGGTCGAAGGCATGGAAAACAACTACATCCAAAAACTTTTAAAAGAGAATAATCCGGAATTTTGTCAAACAACTTTTGCAATGGTGAAATATTGTGAAGAACATGAGTTGGTAATCTATTAATTAGAAACACAGCACTTTAAAAAGCTTGCCACCAGTATTTCAACGGCATTTTAGATTGAGCCAAGAGAGTTAGGCCCATTTCGACGATGTGCCGATGTTTTCTTTCTGCTCTACCATTTTGAACGAAAGTGTGGGGACAAGTGTGTTTGAATATAATACCTGGACTATTTGAGAGAAAGGTAAGTATCCAGTCCCACAATCAGAATAAAGTTGTTTTATCGTAGTTCCGAATTGATTTTCAACTAGATTTTTGAAATGGTTAAAAGCTTCAACAGCATCACTTTTCACTTTAAGAGGATAAATCCAAGTATATCTGCTGAAGTCATCAATAAAATGAATGTAAAATCGATATCCAGATGATGAAAGTAATGGTGAAGGTCCCCAAAGGTCAGTGTGAATTAAATCAAGAACATTTTTTGCTTGAGAAAGAGAATTTTTAAAGGGTAAGGCATGTGATTTCCAAACTGACGTGCATCACAGAAATTGATATCAGTTGCTGAACCAAAATTATTCTCTTTTAAAACTTGAAACAAGACCTTTTTAGATGGATGGCCTAACCTCCTATGCCACACATCCACATTTGAAGAACTCAAGGAATTTAAACATGACTCTGACTTTGATAAATTTGACAAGAAAGAAACGGCTCTGGAATTTATTTTGGAAAAATTTGAGGAAGGGGCAACTTCAAGCTTGTATAGATCGTCTTCAAGTTTCCCTTTGAGCATCACCATTCTTGTCCACTTATCCTTCACAAAACAACCAGAAGAGTTAAATATAATATCCACATTGTTATCAGTCACCAATTGAGATACACTTAGTAGATTCTTTGTAATCTTAGAAACACACAACACATGATTAAGAGACAAATATTTCTTTTTCGTTGTAAATTTTGTGTTACCTATATGGCTAATATCCAGCTTGCTTCCATTGGCAACAATAAGAGAATTCTTACCATTATAACCATGCTTGTATTGTAGGTTCTGAGAATTGTTGGTCACATGATGACTGGCTCCAGTATCAGCATACCATGAGGGATCTTCAATCGTTTCAGGAGTTTCCATGAGGGCACTCGAATTTTGATTTGACGAGCTTCCAACGAAATTACGATCAAACCTGTTCCAGCAATCAGAGGCAGTGTGACCTCTTTTATCACAGATTTGACATATGAGTTTGTTTTCATTGCTTCTGCCTCCTCTTCCGCGGGATCTACCTCTAACACGATTGTTGTTGTAGTTTGATCGATATTGCCCTCTACCATTGTTGAAATGAAATGGCTTGTTGTTGGTGTTGTTCTTAGCAAAGTGAGCAGTGGCATGATTCAAATTAATACCTTCTGTTTGATGGGTATTAAGCTGCTCTAATATACTTTCATATGTCAACAAAGTAGTTTGTAATTCAATCCAAGATATTGACTCTTTGTCGGTAAGAAGAGTGACAATCGGAGTGTATTCTGTATCTAGACCACTCAAAATTTGAACAATTAGTTCAGGTAAAGGTATTGGATTACCTGCCAGGGAGAGATTGTCAGCAATGGCTTTCAAGGTTGTAAGATATTCCTCCATTTTCATTCCTCCTTTCCTTGTTTTCTGTAACTCAGCATTGTAGTAGACAACTCTTGCCCTTGTGTGTGCACTAGACAATTTTTTTGCTGCATCCCAAAGCTCTTTCGATGTAGATTTCCGCATTAGTTGAGAGACTATGTCTGCATTCATGGTGCTATAAAGCCACCCCAAGAGTAATTGATCATTTGCGAGCCATTCTTCGTACTCGGGATTTGGTATTCGAACTGTACTCCCTGGTGTTGTTCTTGGCATGAATTCGGGAGGACATAACTTGGTGCCAAGAACATAGCCATCTAGTTTGTGACCTCTGATGACCGGTATAATCATGGTTTCCCATAGAAGATAATTTGTGCGATCAAGTTTAATTGCGTTGTATTGAGTGGGTAAACTTTTGCTTTGTAAATTGGGTAAAATATGTGGTTCACTTGAGCTTGGAGTTCCTGGAGGAGAGACCATGATTGGAGTTTGAGTGAAATAATTTGCTCAGGAACCTGGCTCTCGATACCAAAATAGAAAATAAATATCAAAGCATTGGTGGTGGAATAATGCAGCACAATTAAACCTGCTGATGTACTCTTGTATTTATACAGTAATATACAAACTACTTGAGAGAAAATAAAGGAAATACAAGGAGGATTTTTAGGCCATAGAATAAAAACAAATAACAAACATATTACTAAGTGAACTAGCTGAATTTTAGGCTTAAGACTAGGCATCAAAGTAACAGCAACAATCACGATGCTTTAACTGAATGGCGAACTTGGAGAAGATGAGCTTGGATCAGCTCAAAGAAGTTAAATAACAAGCTGATATCAAAGTCAATCTCTTCAACAACATCCATACCGCCAACGGTTGGCTTCCTCTGTCGCCCTCCATGATCTTTCCCTCGGCCCCCAAGGTCCAGCTTCTATCAAATCACCTTATTTCATTTACTTTTTCTTAGTAATAAAATATTTGTTTTGATATTTTTGGGAAGAAAATGTTGGTTCCTCTCACTGCTTCGCTCTATGTTCCCGGTACACTCGATGATGCAGACAAGGTTCTTGTTGATACTTGGTTGAGGTCCATATTTTATTTTTTTTATTGATTTGATCAATTTTTGTATGATTTATTGCTTCCTTCAACCTGATGGAGGATGATCAAATTTGCCCTTGTTTGTTTCGTATTGAAATTTGTTTTCTCAGAAAACTATGGCTGAAGGCAAACTCGTTGAGGTACCTTCAACTTACTAAAATCCAATTTCGACCAATTCGTTGAGGTACCTTCCTTCTTGCCTTAACTCATCACTCTTTTGGGGTAAAGAAGTATTTTAGTGCAGGAGTTTATTAAAGTTGATGGGTACATGTTAGTTCTTAAACCAATTAGATATCAGCTAATAAAGGTGGATAGATGAACTAATTAGACTGAGTTTCAAATTTGATGACTACTTTTAAGTTAGTTGTCCACTAGATTTGATTGCTTTAAAGCTTCTTAGATCGATGTTGTTAGATGGAAAACCTCGTTGTGGAGAAGGAAGATTCAATTTCTCTTCTATTTTTTATCATAACTTTCTCTTCTGATTAGTTCGGTTTTGTACGTCTGCATGTTGATACATTCTTTGTAATGTCTTGTTGTTGGGTGATACATTCTCTGTCATGTTGTATGTTGTTAAATGGATTTGGGGTGAAAATGAATTAAAGAATTAAAAGAAATGAGAAATAGAAAAGAAGATGGATTAAATTGATAGGTTATTAAAATTATAGGTTATTAAAATTATAAGTTATTTTTTTAAGATTAGGGTCAAATTAAAATAAGTATAGAACTTGAGGGCTAATTATGTAATTATATTAATTTATATTAACTGTCACATCATCAATCGTTAAATTTTTAACGATGTTGGACCAATTTGTTACTTTTTTTAAGTCAGGGAACTAGTTTGTAACTTCTGATAGTCAGGGACGCAAAAGATAATTGGAGTATAGTCGGGGGACCATTTATGTAGTTGTAAAACTCTTAATTTGAATTAACTTGATTTTGATATAACAAATACTTTAAGTTCTCAAAAGGCTCAAAATTGACAAGTAAAAATTTAACCCAAAATATTTTAAGGTTTAAAAATAGTCCCTATAAATTTTTCTAAGTGTTTTTAAGCTAAATCTGTAGCTTTTGCCCAGGCGTTTCGATACGGCGTAGGCTTGTTTCGAAACATTTTGCCACTGAAATTTTTCATATCGAACAAGTCTCGAAATGAACTTATCATTTCGATACGACCTTCATCCAGGCAAGTCAAACTTTGACTTTGTTTCGAAACGGAAGTTAACCGTTTCGATACGGGAGTTAAACATTTTCAAATTGGGCATTTAATGTTTTCGACCGTTGCTTGTAAGAACCAAAATTTTAAAGGTAAAGTACTCGTTTCGATACGACCTATTGTGGTCTCGAAACGTTTTGCTACTGGAATTTTAAGAGCTCAACCGTTTCGATACAGGTTTCGAAACGACCCCCTAATGTTTCGAAACACTTTCAAACATTTCGATACGCCTATTTAATGCACACAATGACTCTTTCTTTTTTTAGTCATGTTTCGAAATAGGTAAATATCGTTCGATACGAGTAGTTGCAAAACTGCATTTATGGTGGGAAGATGAAGTCTCAACGACTATAATTATGAAGTCAACCACCCAAATGGCTAGAAATCAATGAGAATGTATAAAAGGAAGCATTTTAAGCACCACCAACAACTATTGAACCAAAAAGAAATATCCAAGCAAATCAATCCAAATCCATGTGCTAAATAGTCATATCTTGTACCCAATTTTGTAATTATTCATTGTATATCTTTATTTCACAAATTGGGTGTGTGATTGAGTGTAAATTGGGCAAATTTGTATTTTGAGAGATACTTTTGTTGCCTTGTATTCCTTTGTTCTTTTTAGGGTCTCAAGATCAATCTTTGGGGTAGAAAGATTGATCTTTGTAAAAGGTTTCCTCCTAAGCCTAGAAAAGAGGAAGATTTCAATCGTGAAATTGGTTGAAAATCCTTAGTGGTGACTAAGGTAGTGGATGTAGAGCTTGTTCTAAGCTTGAACCACTCTAAATCCTTTTATCCTTCAATTTTTCATTTTTCCAATTTCATCCAAAACTTTTAAATTCCAATTCACCCCCTCTTGGCAATTTTTATTCGATCGATCCACTCAACAATTGGTATCAAAGCTAGACTCTTGGAAGGCTTTACATCCTTAAGAGAAGATCTTAGAAGAGTGTGATCATCTACTTCAACAATTTTCATGGCTTCTACTTCCGGCCCTAACCTCTATGAAGCTTAATCCACCACCAAGCCACCTTATTTCAATGGGGATAACTACCCTTATTAGAAGAATAGGATGAAGTTATTCATCAAGTCAAATGATTACATGGTGTGGGATGTTGTGGAAGATGGCCCAACAATCCCATTGAAGATGACCGATGAATGAAGGATTGTGCCAAAGACCAAGTATGAGATGACTAATTAAGAAAGAAAGAAGCTCAAAATCAATGACAAGGCTCTCCATATAATCTTTTGTGCATTTGGTCCAGACATCTACTAAAAGATGTCTTCATGTACGAGTGCAAAGGAGGTGTGGGACAAGCTAAAGACCACATACGAAGGGACTAATGAAGTTAAAGAGACCAAGATTGGACTCCTCAATCTTAGCTACGAGAATTCCAAGATGGAGCCGGATAAGACCGTCTCCAAAATGTTTGATCGATTTTTGGTGATTGTAAACGGTCTCAAAGGTTTCAGAGAGGAGATCTCGAAGACAAGCTTGTTCGGAAGTTATTGTACTCTCTTCCCGAATTATGGGATGGGAAGAGAACAACTATCATCGAAGCTAAAATCTTGAAGACATTGAAGCTCGATGAACTAGTTGGCTCTCTCCTCACACATGAGATTATGAAGCAAGGGAGATAAGAAGAGAATAGAAGAAAATAGAAAAATATGAAGTGAAGAAGAAAAATCAAGGAATTTCTCTCAAGGCCTCTCTACCTCAAGAGGAGAGCAATTCAAGTGAAGATGATGAATTCAAGGAATTGGCTATGATAGCCAAGAGATTCTCAAGGTTCATGAAATCCAACCGAGGGAGAAATTTTGAAAGAAAGAATGATTTCAAGAACAAAAGCAAGGAAGAAGAAAAGGATCAAATAATATGCTATGAGTGTAAGAAGCCCGAGCATATAAGATCAGATTGTCTTCAACTCAAGAAGAGAGGATTCTACAAGAAAAAGAGCAAGAGGGCCAACATTGCCACTTGGAGTGATGAGGAGTCATCATCCGACGAGGAACATGAAGTGGTCAATCTTTACCTCATGGCTATTGAGGATGATCCTAAGGTAAACTCTAACTCATCTAATTTCGATTTTACTTATGATGAACTCTATGATGAGTTGCAAGAAATTTACGATGAGTTGGTAGAAAAATTCAAGGCATCCGTTTTGAAAAACAAGAAAATAATTTTCGATTTACAAACTCAAAACGACTCTCTTTCAAAAACCAACTCCGAGTTGGAAAAGAATGTAATATATTTGATCAATCTTTCAAATGATCTTAAAAAGAAAAATTTTGATGTTGAGAAACTTCTTCCGATTTTTAAGATTATCACAAAAAGGAAGTGGATAATCTTAAAACTTCTCTTGTTATTGGGAAAAACAGTTTTGAGAAAAGATGTTCTTCAAAAACCCAATATGTAAAGAGAAAGTCATTTCACTACAAGCAAAGTAGCTCTCAAAGGCATCCTAGAGCTAAAAAGGTTAGGAGTGTGTGGGTTCCTAAGGAACTTGTAACTTCAAAAAATCATGTTGCTATATCTCCTTGGATTCCTAAAGGAACCAAGGTTTTGGGAGCTAACACACATGGGCCCAAAATGATTTGGGTACAAAAAATCAAAGTTTAATCCTTTGTTTGTATGAGAAGCATTGCTACAAGGCCAAAGCTTCAAGTCAAAACTCATGGTACCTTGATAGTGGATGCTCAAGACACATGACCGGTGACAAGGGTAGATTCATGAAACTCAAGCCTAAGAATGGTGGAGTAGTAACCTTCGGTGACAACTCCAAAGGCCACATTGAAGGAATTGACTCCATTAGTAATCATTCTTCTATTTTTATTGAAAATGTGTTATATGTCAACAATCTTAAGCATAATTTATTGAGCATTAGTCAATTATGTGATAAAGGGTTTAATATCCTTTTTGATGTTAATGGGTGTAAAATAGTGGACATTAAAACAAATAAGATAATGCTCATAGGTCATCGTATATGAAATATCTACATGGTGCATTTAGATGACATTCATACATCCCATGCATGTTTGGTTGCTCATGATGAAAATGATGCATGGTTGTGGCATAGGAAACTAGGACACACTAGCATTAGTGTTTTAGTGAAATTAGTTTCCCAAAATCTAGTAAAAGGTTTGCCTAAGCTTAAATTCGCATTAGATAAAATTTGTGATGTATGTGCTAAGGGCAAACAAAAACGTGTTTCATTTAAACCTATTAATGATGTCTTAACAAGTAGAACATTACAACTAATCCATATGGATCTATTTGGGCCTATTAGGATAACTAGCTTGGGTGGAAAATCATATGCATTTGTTCTTGTTGATGACTATTCTAGATATACTTTAGTTTTATTTTTACGCACTAAGGATGATGCTTTAGAAAAATTCATCACATTTTCAAAAATTACTCAAAATGATCTTGGTCAAAATATTTCCCACATTAGAAGTGACAATGGAACCGAATTTCAAAATTCATCACTTTAGATACTATGACCTTTTAACCCGTTGGAATTTCAAGGCCTTTTTAAACATTCCTGGAGTCATGTACTGAAATCTTGTGTTGTTGTTCTACTCCAATGTAAAATGTATCCTTAGTACCGACCGTTCCCAAGTTGTCGCCCTTGAGTCTTACCTTTTGGGGAAGAAAATTCGTATTGAACCATCTACCCTTGTCAATCTCCTTGGTCTCAAAAATGAAGGCATTGAAGATGAGAGTTCACTTGATCCTCATACCGGCCAAGTTACTACCTTGGATGTCTATGATCAATTTCTTCATCTTATGATCTCGTGGTGGTTTCGTCCATTCGGTGGGAAGTTTTTGCACATCCGAGAGGTGGATGGCTTTTTGCTCAAGTGCTTCCGCCAAGAACAACAACTGAATCTTGTGAAGATTATGTTTGCGGAGATGGTGCACTTAGTAAAGCATCGCAACAACGTATCCTCCTTCACATATGGTACCGACTTAAGCAACATCTTTGTTCTTAGTGGTATTGATTGCTTATTTGATATTGAGAGCCTCTCAAGGAGAAGCTAAATGAGACTACACTCATGAAGTATGGTTTTCGCTTCAATGGTGATGATTGGGTTTGTGTCCCTCGAGGTGAACGTGCTAAAGCTCAAGCTCCTCCTCAAGCTCAAGTCGCTCCACAAGCTCCTAATAATGATGTAATGATGGCTTTCCTCACCGAGCAATTCACCGGCTTACGTACTCACATGGACAATCGGTTCAAAGCCTTGGATGATCGCTTTGATGGTATGGAAAATCGCATTGCCGCTATTGAGAATCAACAATCGTCCTCAGATCTCTCCTTCACCGCCTTCTATAGTGAATGGCAAGACTTTAAAAGGAGTCAAGAGAAAGATGACGATGACATGGATGAAGATGAAGACGATGATGAGCCCTAGCCTAGCTTGCATTCATATCATATCATCTCAGACTTTATTATTATGTACCTTTTATATTTTTGGACTTATGCTTTAGTTTATTATTTTGGATTATGCTTTTTAAGATTTAAGTTTGGATTGATGTTATTTTGTTCTTGGAACTTATACTCTATAAATTATAATTTATGTTGTTTGGTTTAATGTTGCCTATCTTTTTTATTTCTCATTGCATTATTCTTGTTATGATTTTGATCTAACAAAAAGGGGAGAAAAGTGTTTTAAGCAAAATTTTAAAGTTTTCAAAACCTAGCTTAAACTAAGGGGGATCTCACTTAATTTTTTTTACTTTGGTTTTGTTATATCAAAAAGGGGAGATTGTGAAACCCTTAATTTGAATTAACTTGATTTTGATATAACAAATACTTTAAGGACTATTTTACAAAGTAAATAAATTTTTAAGTTCTCAAAATTGACAAGTAAAAATTTAACTCAAAATGTTTAAAGGTTTAAAAATAATCCCTATAAATTTTTCTAAGTGTTTTCAAGCTAAATCTGTAGATTTTGCCCAGGCGTTTCGATACGGCTTAGGCTTGTTTCGAAACATTTTGTCACTGTAATTTTTCATATCGAACAAGTCTCGAAACGACCTCATATCGTTTCGATACGACCTCATATGGGCAAGTAAAACTTTAACTTTGTTTTGAAACGACAGTTAACCGTTTCGATACGGGGGTTAAACATTTTCAAATTGGGCATTTAATGTTTTCAACCGTTGCTTGTTAGAACCAAAATTTTAAAGGTAAAGTACTCGTTTCGATACGGCCTATGGTGGTCTCGAAACGTTTTGCTACTGGAATTTTAAGAGCTCAACTATTTCGATACAGGTTTTAAAACGCCCTCTAATATTTCGAAACACTTTCAAACGCTTAGATACGCCTCTTTAATGCACATAACGACTCTTTCCTTTTTAGTCGTATTTAGAAACAGGTAGGTACCGTTTCGATACGGGTAGTTGCATAACTGTATTTATGGTGGGAAGATGAAGTGTCAACAGCTATAATTATGATGTCAATCACTCAAACGACTAGAAATCAATGAGAATGTATAAAAGGAAGCATTTTAAGCACAAACAACAACTATTGAGCCAAAAAGAAATATCCAAGCAAATCAATCCAAACCCTTGTGCTAAATAGTCATATCTTGTACCTAATTTTGTTATTCTTCATTGTATATCTTTATTTCACAAATTAGGTGTGTGGTTGAGTGTAAATTGAACAAACTTGTATTTTTATTTTAAATTTTCAATGATAGTAATATTTAAACTTTTTAAATTTTATAGATATGAATCAAAGTCAGGACTTGGTCCCTTAATTGAATGGACAATTTTCATTTGCAGTCCTCTTCAAATATTGATAGTTCAATTTAAATTTTTAATCATTTCACTAAAATGAAAAATTGTATTTTTATCGTTTGTAAAAATTAAATATTTAGTTTAAATTCTTTTAAAATATTTTTAGGCTTAAACGTTAGAAAAGTGCCCAAACTATATCATTTTTTTTTTCAATTTGGTACTTGAACTTTGTTTTGGGCCAAATTGGTATCTAAGGTTCCACTTCGTAACTCAAATAAAGTTTTTTCGTCAACGACCATTAAAAAAATTCGGTCATCTTATCAGAACATGACACATGGTCTGCTTTTTTATTTTTAATTTCTAAATTCTTTAAATATATGAATTTCTTTAAAAATCTTTAAGTTTTATTTTCTTTCAATAAAACCATCAAATCACATCTCCCTCATTGTTCAACATCCCTCACACGTCGGTGGATCACGTTCACTGCCCAAGTGTCGCGTTCCTCACCGTTCGGCAACCCCCCACCTTCTAGTTGTTGGTTAGAACTCAATTAATCTTTTTTTTCATTGTTAGATGTCCGCCGATGGTGCAATCGATGGTTCATTCGCCGGTTTTCGATGATGAGATTTGTAACCCCTTCATCTCGGTCTAGCCAGATGACCGGTATGAGTAGGTCACACAGGGAAAACCAGAGCGAAACCCGTTAAGGTTCCCCCTCGATTAGCAACCCTATTTTTTTTCTTTCATTTTAATCTTGTCACATTCGAACCCCAAACCACATTCAAGCAGCCCAATTTTAATCTTGACTAAAGGCATCTTAGTACCTATGTGTTTTTCTCTTTAAAAAGGCCAACAAGGATCAAACAGTGCATTTTTAAGCAAAGGTTTCGAAACCTCCACAAATGGTTTCGAAACCTAGACTGGCAGTAAGGTCTGGAACCCAGATTTCTGCAAAGGTTTCGAAACCTTACCCATGGTTTCGAAACCCTCTTCCATGGTTTCGAAACCTTCCTCAAAGGTTTCGAAATTTAGGCCGGCACTGAGGTCTGGAATCCCAGATTTTGCAAAGGTTTCGAAACCTTCCTCAAAGGTTTTGAAACTTAGGCTGGCAGTAAGGTCTGGAATCCCAGATTTCTGCAAAGGTTTCGAAACCTTACCCATGGTTTCGAAACCATTGTGCAGGGGAGCACTTACTGCTTAACTCTAAAGACTTTCTATGGAAAAAGAACACCAAGAGCATACATAGACATACATAAGAGCTTAAAAAGGGCCAAAGGCATGAATTAACACACATGAGACTTGCACATACAAACATTTAGGCAATCATACATGAGCCATAGGTAGCAATCAACATGAGTCAAGGCATTCGTACATGGCATTCCAACAAAAGAGCAAATTCGGCAATTAAGGTCATACATGAAAGCTCAAAGGGCCCAAATGGCACAATTCAACACATAAGATGTTTGCACTCACTAACAAGACACTCAAACATCTAAAGGCATGCCACCACACACAAACATTCATCATGGCATATCATGCTTTACAAACCATAGTCAATCCAAAACATCAACATATCAATGAGTCATATAAAGCTCATATAAAAACCCTTGCCACATTGCTAGCTAATACAAAATTGATAACCGTACTTGAGCCACAAACTTAGAAAGCCCTTCTTGCCTTGCCTCGAGCTAACACCACGCTAATGATCTGCATTGTTGAACATTGAGAGCGTAAGTTAATAGCTTAGTGAGGCTGCTCTAAAACGAAAAACATCAACAATGCAGGGTTCAAGCATGTAAATCCTAATCTCACATACAACCTACAATTGCATATAATTGAGTAGACCTAGCTAGTCTTTCAAGTGGCATATATGGTTTCTCGATCCTACCAAGCTCAATTATCAATATCAACATCATATAGCAACACCATATATCACCAACATATATCAACATCACATATCACAATGTATGAACAAGTTAATTGGCCATTTTAATTACCCCGATTGTGCGGATTTAAACCTCAACAACACTTTACCTCGGTGGGATTACACTCATCACCGGACCTTGCATGTGCGGGATTCCACTCATCGCCACATGCCCTACGGATGAGATTCCACTCATCATCCCGTAAAAATGTATAAAAAGCTTCCGATGGAATGTTACATCACCGTACTCCTCCTTGATGACTTAACGCCATCAAGGCCACGTACGTTTTGACTCAATTTGTGTGCACACTAATCCTAATGATCGATCATTTACGACCGGTAATTATATTAGTGCCAATTATCATTATCACATCACATATCATCAACCGCACTCATGCTCATCACATATATTCACATCATGATATATACATGCACCAAATAATCACAATCACAAGAGCATAGCTAAGTAAGCATAATAGCATGTATGGATATCAATGGCTAAACTACAATTTGAATTAACTAGAAGTGGCCTACCAAGCACACTTTACACACACACACTACACATACTCGAACCAAACTTTAAATCGAGTTTGAAACCACTCACCGCCCTTCCTTAGCAATCGAAATAATCCTCCTACGAACCCGGATTTGGTCCCAAAGCTTCTCCGATGACCCCTCTTGCTTCTAGCCAACCAAAAACACAACCGATAACCAAAATCAATGCTAATATTCAATCAACACATAACCTTTTAATTCAAATCAACTCCATTCAAAATCTCCAACCAAATTAACCCCCAAATATCTCAAATTCGTACTCCAACAAACCTTGGCTGAAACACCCATTTCCAAACACCCAAATGACTCAAAAATGTCCCAAATCACCCTCCTAACATACATAAACCATCAACCCTTTGTTTTCAACCTAAAACCCACCAAAAATGGTGTTTTTGACAACTCAAAAATGGGTATAAGAGCTCACTTCGGATTTTCATTAAAATTCTACCAAATTAACATATAATGGGTATTTTATCAAGAGTAAACAAAACCCCAACACAATTTATCAAAACAAAATGAAAAACCCCTTAAAAACCCAAACTTAGATACAAACCCTAATTTTCAAAACTTCATAACTTTGAAATCTAAGACCATGAGTTGATAGGTGTTGAGTTGATCGAACACTTGCAAATGGCCAAGAGGGGGGTGAATTGGTAATTAAAATTTTGGTGAAGAGAAAGATTGAAAATAAAAATGACAAAAGGGGTTATAGTGGTTCAAGTTCTCCAAATGAACTCTACATCCACTACCTTAGCTCCCACTAAGGATTTTCAAACAATTCACTAATTGAATTCGTCCCCTTTTCTTGGATGAGGAGGAAACCTTACAATTTCGATTAAGCTTTATACCCAAAGCTTAATCCACTCAAATACAAAGAAGGAATTTTGGTAAACTCAAATGTTTCCTCTCAAAGGATATTTGTCTACCCAATTACAATTTGAACTAACCCAAACTCACAATACAATATGATAATTTGAAAGACAAAGAGTTGAGTACAAGAATATGACTTTGAATAGCTCAAGGGTTTGGAATTTTTGCTTTGATGATGCTTGAATGTTCAATAGTTGTTGCTTGGTCAAATGAAGCTTGTTTTTATACCCTTGCATTGATTTCTAGCCGTTTGGGTAGTTGGGATCATCAATAGAGCTGTTGTGGACATTTTTCCCGCATTAAATGCAGCTCTGCAGCCTACCGTATCGGTACTCGGGAAGGGCGTATCGATACCTGCATCAAAGAGGAAAGAGCCGTTGTGCCTGAAAACAGAGCGTATCAATACGCGTGGAAGGCGTATCGGTACGGTTTTAAGGGCGTATCGATACGGGCGTCGTATCGATACGGTCCAATGTTACTGGAATCCCAAGCTTTTGTTTGTATAAAAAGTGTATCGATACGCGTACCAAGCGTATCGGTACGGTATAACTACCTTTTGAAAATACGGAAACCAACCAACTGACAAGTAACGGTCATATAATTAAATGCCCGGATTTTTCAAAGATATGCTTAGCGTATCGATACGGTTACCATGCGTATCGGTACGTGTTCATGAAAGCAATTGCCCAGATGCATGTCGTATCGATACAGTTTTAGTGCGTATCGGTACGGTATGTTCAATAACATTACAGTGGGTATCGATACTCCTGGGCGTTTTTGCATACTTATGCTTGGAAAACATAGAAAGGGACTTTGAAAAATATATATGATTTAAGAACAAGTCTTTAATTATCATTTTGTTTGAAAACACTTGTCAATTGTGAGACTTTAAAGAGTACTTAAAAATTTATTGTTTTGCAAATTAGTCCTTAAGTTTATGTGTTATATCAAAATCAATTTCGGTTTTACAATAGGGAATAAAGAGGAGACTTAGAAAACATGATTACCTTTGAAAAACGTCTTGGATTGAAGAAGATATTTAATGGAATAGTAATCAAGCTTGAGAGGTTTTGAAAATGGTGGTTTATCCCTTTCTAACGTTGGAAAGGTTTTTGGGAGGAAGATGACAACTTTTGTTTTAAAGTTGTCTTGATTTTAAAGACTTTAGGGTCAAAATACAACATAAGTCCTTCCCTTTTTACTAAAGCTCACTTACACCACCTTTTAGGTTGAATTGTTCTTATTAAATTTTTATTAACTCGAACTATAAACTCGGCTAACTCCTAACCCCAAAACACGGGTGTTACAACTCTCTCCCACTTAAAGAATTTCATCCCCGAAATTACCTGACTGAAAGAGATACGGAAACTGCCTTTCCATATCCTCCTTCCTCTCCCAAGTGGCCTCGTCCACACCTCTACGTCGCCACCTCACCTTCACTAGCTCAATCGATCTACCCCTCAACACCTTACTGTCAGAAGCTAAGATCTCAACGGGCTCTTCTTCATAAGTCAAATCCGGATTCAATTCAATCTCCTCTACGGGCATAACATGTGACGGATCGGATCTATACTTACGAAGCATCGAAACATGGAACACATCATGAATCTTCTCTAGCTCAGATGGCAAACGCAACTGATAAGCAATCGGGCCAACCCTCTTCACAATCTCATACGGTCCTATATACCTCGGACTCAACTTCCTCTTTCGGTCAAATCTCATCACTTTCTTCCACGGAGACACCTTCAAGAATACCTTCTCACCCACTGAGAACTCAACTTCCTTCCTCTTCAAATTGGCATAGGACTTCTGCCTATCCGAAGCAGCTTTCAAACGATCACAAATCAATTTTACCTTGTCGGTTGTCCCCTTGAGAAAATCCGGCATAGGTAACAATTTATGTCCCACTTCGGCCCAACACACTGGAGTCCTACACTTTCGGCCATACAAGGCCTCATACGGAGCCATCTGAATGCTCGACTGAAAGCTATTATTGTACGCAAACTCTACTAGAGGCAAATGCTTCTCCCAAGTACCCTGAAAGTCAATGATACAACAACGTAACATATCCTCTAAGATCTGAATAACCCTCTCCGACTGACCATCTGACTGAGGATGATAAGAAGTGCTGAAGTTCAAAGGGGTACCCAAAGTTGTATGCAGACACTCCCAAAATCTAGAAGTAAACCGCGGATCTCTATCTGACACGATGGACTTCGGAACTCCATGTAGTCTCACAATCTCACCAATGTACAAGTCGGCTAATCTATCTAAGGTGTATGTAGTGTTGACTGCCAAGAAGTGAGCACACTTCGTAAAACGATCTACTATCACCCAAACTGAGTTCTTCTTCGTAAGAGTCAAAGGCAAACCCGAAACAAAATCCATGGTGATGTTCTCCCACTTCCATTCCGGAATTCTCAACGGCTGTAACAAACCTGAGGGAACCTGATGTTCCGCCTTCACTCTCTGACACACTAAGCACTTACTCACAAAGTCGTCTACATCTCTCTTCAAGCCAACCCAAAAGTACTCATTCTTCAAATCACGGTACATCTTCGTACTTCTAGGATGCATAGCAAACGGACTACTGTGGGCTTCAGTCAAGATCGTACGTCTCAAGTCACTGTCTTCTGGCACAACTATTCTATCCTTGAAACACAAAACCCCATCAGTGCTGAAATTGTAATCTGAAGATCTACCCTCGGCTATATCTTGCACGTGAGGTGCCAAAGATCTATCTAAGAGTTGTTTCTCTCGAATCAACTAACCTAGAGTAGGTCGAACCTGAAACTCGGCTATTAAGCCACCATCTCCGGACAAACTCAATTAGCAAACATAGCTCTCAAGTCCACGACCATCTTCCTACTCAATACATCGGCCACTACATTGGCCTTACCCGGATGGTACTCAATGGTAAGATCATAGTCTTTTAGCAACTCTAACCACCTACGCTGTCTGAGATTCAAATCTCGCTGAGTCATAATGTATTTCAAACTCTTGTGGTCAGTGTACACTGTGCATCTCTCACCGTACAAATAGTGCCTCCAAATCTTCAGAGCAAACACAACTGCAGCTAACTCTATGTCGTTGGTCGGATAGTTGCGCTCATGGGTCTTCAACTGTCTTGAGGCATAAGCCACTACCCTCTTGTCTTGCATAAGAACACATCCTAGCCCTACATAAGAAGCATCACTGTAGACTACAAAGTCCTTCCCGGACTCAGGCTGAATCAAGATCGGTGCTTGGGTCAAAGCTTCTTTCAATTTCTCAAAGGCTCTCTGTCTTGCATCTGTCCACTCAAACTGAACACTCTTCTGAAGTAACTGTGTCAATGGAGCGGCTAACTTAGAGAAACCCTCTACAAACCTCCTATAGTATCCAGCTAAGCCTAGGAAGCTACGTACCTCTGTCACATACTTCGGTTGCTTCCACTCAACAATGGCTTCAATCTTCTTCGGATCAACTCTAATCCCATCGGCCGACACTACATGTCCTAAGAAGACTACCTCTCGGATCTAGAATTCACACTTGCTGAGCTTCGCATACAACTGATGATCTAGCAAAGTCTTCAAAACAAGTCTCAAGTGTCGGTCATAGTCTTCTTTAGTTCGCGAGTACACCAAGATGTCATCAATAAACACAACTACAAACTGATCTAGATACTGATGAAAAATCCTATTCATCATGTCCATGAAAGCTGTCGGTGCATTAGTCAACCCAAAAGGCATGACTAAAAACTCATAATGACCATATCTAGTCCTAAAGGTCGTCTTCGGTACATCAACCTCTCTTACCTTTAGCTGGTAATAACCCGATCTCAAATCAATCTTCGAAAAGACCGATGCTCCTCTCAACTGATCAAACAAGTCATCTATTCTAGGCAATGGATACTTATTCTTCACTATCAACTGATTTAACTGCCTGTAATCTATACACATTCTCATGCTTCCATCTTTCTTCTTCACAAACAAAACTGGTGCACCCCAAGGTGAAGAACTAGGTCGAATAAAACCTCTATCTGTCAATTCTTGCAACTGAGTCTTCAACTCTTTCAATTCTTTCGGTGCCATACGATACAGAGCAATCGAAACAGGAGCTGAATCAGAATAAGTCTCAATGCTGAACTCTACCTCTCTGTCTGGTGGTAACCCTGGCAATTCTTCCGGAAACACGCTAGGAAAATCACATACTATCCGGATGTCCTGAGGTCTAACCTCACTCATGTTAGGGTTCATCACATACGCTAAGTATGCTTCAGACCCCAACTCAACTAATCTCTTAGCCTCTAATACTGAAACCACATTGGACAAGAACTTCACGTTCTCACCCACCATTACAATCTCATAGTCATCTGTGAGCCTCAAAGAAATCCGTTTAGTTTCAAAATCTATCCTAGCTCTATTCTCCGTGAGCCAGTCCATACCCAGAATCACATCAAAACCATAGAAAGGAAGCTCCATCATATCCACTAGAAAGACATGCCCCTGAACCATCAACGAACACCTTCGGTACATTTTCCTAACTACTACCGTGTCCCCAAAGGAACTAGTAACACTAACTCCTACCTCTAACATCTCACAAGGCAAATTCAAAGACTGTGCATGCTCACTCAATATGTAGGAATGTGTAGACCCAGAGTCAATCAAAGAAAGCAAACCCAAAGACTGTATCGAGAAGTTACCTGCGATCACATCGGTGTCATGCTGATCCCCGCGCTAAGCATAAACTCTGGCCTAACCTCCGCCCTCTGGCTGAACCGCAACTACATGTGCTATATTCCTCTGACCATCGTTCCTCGGCTGGAAGTTACCTCTACCGCGCCCGCGGCCTCTTTGAAAGTCATTGGCTCTAGTAGGAGCCTGAGCTGGTGCCTGTCCCACCTGATGTCGACAGTCACGCCTAATATGGTCTCTAGCCCCACAACTCCAGCAAGAATGAAAATTTCCCCAACACTCACCGGAGTAGTTCCTCCCGCAAGTAGCACATGCGGGCAACTTCCCACCAGCTCTCTGGCCCTAATGGCCCCTACCGTGGTTACCGCCACCACTCCTATGATCAAAATGATGTCTGTTGTCCCGATGCCTCTTGGCATCACCTCTATCAAAGTTGCTGGACCTCTTACCCGAACTAGATCCACCTGACCGCCTGGTCAAACTCAAACTGTGCTCTAAGTCCTTGGCCCTCGCGACCAAGACATCAAAATCAGTGTAATCTGAAGCTAGAGTATACGTCTTGATCTCTTCACTCAGCCCATATCGGAAGCGGTTACAACGCTCCACCTTAGTAGGTACGAGCTCAGGTGCATACTGACTCAATCTGACAAACCGGATCTCATAATCTGTCACTGACATACTCCCCTGAAGCAATGCCATGAACTCCCTCTTCCTCACATCGAGGTATCGCGGACCCAAATACTTCTTACGGAAAGCTGTCTCAAAAAACTCCCAAGTGATCTCGGCCTCATCCATACCCGTAGTAATGGTGACCCACCAAGTGTAGGCATCACCCTGAAGCAGAGACTCAACACATCCCAACTTGCGCTCACCAGTACATCCCATCTGAGCAAGGATACGGACAATCTTCTCAAACCATAACTCTGATCTCTCCGGAGTAGCACCTCTGAACTCTTCAGCCCCAAGGCCCCGAAGTCCCTCTAAAGGTAATCGGGTGCCCTCACCCTGATGGTGTGATGCCTGACCTCCAGCTACCGCAGCCTGAAACGCCCCCACTATCGCCTGAACCAATGGAGCTAAGTCAATCCCGGCCGGTCCTTGGCCACCTTGGCCACCTTGTGGTCCCTCTCCTTCGGCCCCGGCCTCACCTCCTGCTCCCGGTGGAGGAGGTGGTGGTGGTGGAGGTGGTGGAGGTGGTGGAGGAGCTCCAACTCCAACCACAGGCTCTCCCACTTGAGCCTCAACCCTAACTACTGGCTCAACTCCTAGAGCCGCTGCCCGTGGTTCCGGTCGAACCATCCTAGGCCTCCCACGTGGTCTCATGGTACAGCTACCAAGAAAATAACTACAACAACAAACAAATAGGGATTACGTTAGTCAAAGCAAGGGTCTAATAGTGCTCAAGTACTTCTTTTATCAAAAAAATCTTTTTCAATTAAGTAATAGTAGCAATGGGCACACACTCTACACCAGACACAACAACTCATGCTTCAAACATCATGCGAACATTCAAATATCAAAAATTCATGGCAAGGCATGCATCAAACAAAACAATCATTTAACACATTAAGCTTACCTCACTTACGTGCCCGAGGTCTCGGTAACCTCAGGCTCTGATACCAACAAATGTAACCCCCCTCATCCCGGTCTAGCCGGATGACCGGTCTGAGTGGGTCATACGGGGAAAACCGGAGCGAAACCCGTTAAGGTTCCCCCTCGGTTAGCAACCCTATTTTTTTTCTTTCATTTTAATCTTATCACATTCGAACCCCAAACCACATTCAAACAGCCCAATTTTAATCTTGACTAAAGGCATCTTAGTACCTATGTGTTTTTCTCTTTAAAAAGGCCAACAAGGATCAAACAATGCATTTTTAAGCAAAGGTTTCGAAACCTCCCAAATGGTTTCGAAACCTAGACTGGCAGTAAGGTCTGGAACCCAGATTTCTGCAAAGGTTTCGAAACCTTACCCATGGTTTCGAAACCCCTCTTCCATGGTTTCGAAACCTTCCTCAAAGGTTTCGAAACTTAGGCCGGCAGTGAGGTCTGGAATCCCAGATTTTGCAAAGGTTTCGAAACCTTCCTCAAAGGTTTCGAAACTTAGGCTGGCAGTAAGGTCTGGAATCCCAGATTTCTGCAAAGGTTTCGAAATCTTACCCATGGTTTCGAAACCATTGTGCAAGGGAGCACTTACTACTTAACTCTAAAGATTTCCTATGGAAAAAGAACACCAAGAGCATACATAGACATACATAAGAGCTTAAAAAGGGCCAAAGGCATGAATTAACACACATGAGACTTGCACATACAAACATTTAAGCAATCATACATGAGCCATAGGTAGCAATCAACATGAGTCAAGGCATTCGTACATGGCATTCCAACAAAAGAGCAAATTCAGCATTTAAGGTCATACATGAAAGCTCAAAGGGCCCAAATGGCACAATTCAACACATAAGAGGTTTGCACTTACTAACAAGACACTCAAACATCTAAAGGCATGCCACCACACACAAACATTCATCATGGCTTATCATGCTTTACAAACCATAGTCAATCCAAAATATCAACATATCAATAAGTCATATAAAGCTCATACAAAAACTCTTGCCACATTGCTAGCTAATACAAAATTGATAACCGTACTTGAGCCACAAACTTGGAAAGCCCTTCTTGCCTTGCCTCGAGCTAACACCACGCTAATGATCTGCATTGTTGAACATTGAGAGCGTAAGCTAATAGCTTAGTGAGGGTGCTCTAAAACGAAAAACATCAACAATGCAGGGTTCAAGCATGTAAATCCTAATCTCACATACAACCTACAATTGCATATAATTGAGTAGACCTAGCTAGTCTTTCAAGTGGCATATATGGTTTCTCGATCCTACCAAGCTCAATTATCAATATCAACATCATATAGCAACACCATATATCACTAACATATATCAACATCACATATCACAATGTATGAACAAGTTAATTGGCCACTTTAATTACCCCGATTGTGCAGATTTAAACCTCAACAACACTTTACCTCGGTGGGATTACACTCATCACCGGACCTTGCATGTGCGAGATTCCACTCATCGCCACATGCCCTATGGATGGGATTCCACTCATCATCCCGTAGAAATGTATAAAAAGCTTCCGGTGGAATGTTACATCACCGTACTCCTCCTTGATGACTTAACACCATCAAGGCCACCTACGTTTTGACTCAATTTGTGTGCACACTAATCCTAATGATCGATCATTTACAACCGGTAATTATTTTAGTGCCAATTATCATTATCACATCACATATCATCAACCGCACTCATGCTCATCACATATATTCGCATCATGATATATACATACACCAAATAATCACAATCACAAGAGCATAGCTAAGTAAGCACAATAGCATGTATGGATATCAATGGCTAAACTACAACTTGAATTAACTAGAAGTGGCCTACCAAGCACACTTTACACACACACACTACACATACTCGAACCAAACTTTAAATCGAGTTTGAAACCACTCACCGCCCTTTCTTTAGCAATCGAAACAATCCTCCTACGAACCCGGATTTGGTCCCAAAGCTTCTCCGATGATCCCTCTTGCTTCTAGCCAACCAAAAACACAACCGATAACCAAAATTAATACTAATATTCAATCAACACATAACCTTTTAATTCAAATCAACTCCATTCAAAATCTCCAACCAAATTAACCCCCAAATATCTCAAATTCGTACTCCAACAAACCTTGGCTGAAACGCCCATTTCCAAACACCCAAATGACCTCCAAAATGTCCCAAATCACCCTCCTAACATACCTAAACCATCAACCCTTTTCTTTCAACCTAAAACCCACTAAAAATGGTGTTTTTGACAACTCAAAAATGGGCATAAGAGCTCACTTCGGATTTTCATTAAAATTCTACCAAATTAACATATAATGGGTATTTTATCAAGAGTAAACAAAACCCCAACACAATTTATCAAAACAAAATGAAAAACCCCTTAAAAACCCAAACTTTGATACAAACCCTAATTTTCAAAACTTAACTTTGAAATCTAAGACCATGAGTTGATAGGGAATAAAGAGGAGAGTTAGAAAACATGATTATCTTTGAAAAACGTCTTGGATTGAAGAAGATATTTAATGGAATAGTAATCAAGCTTGAGAGGTTTTGAAAATGGTGGTTTACCCCTTTCTAACGTTGGAAAGGTTTTTGGGAGGAATAGGACAACTTTTGTTTTAAAGTTGTCTTGCTTTTAATGACTTTAGGGTCAAAATACAACATAAGTCCTTCCCTTTTTACTAAAGCTTACTTACACCACCTTTTAGGTTGAATTGTTCTAATTAAATTTGTATTGACTCGAACTATAAATTCGACTAACTCCTAACCCCAAAACACGGGTGTTACAAGATTATAGGGTTTTCAGTCGTGTTAGTTTGACAAATGCAATGATGGGTGTTGGTGGTTGAATCAATGGTTGGAGAGAAGGAATTTAAGGTTAGGGTTTTAAGAGTTTCAGATAAATTAAAGATTTTGAATTTTTTTAATAAAAATGAAGATTTTTTGAAAATAAAAATAAAAATCAAAGAAAATAGTATAAATAGACCACGCAACATGTTCTGATTAGATAATAAAAAAATTTTAACAGACGCGCGAAAAAATCTTATTTAAATATCACACTGAAACATAAATAAAAATTTAGCCCGAAAAATAATTTAAGCATCAAACTGAAAAATATTGTTTAGACACATTTATAACGTTTAAGCCTATTTTTTTAACTTTCTAATTTTATCTTAATTCCTGTACAAATTTGCTGACTTCTTCCACGAATACGAACTATTTATTACTCCATTCAACTAAAATGGACTAAACAACTGCAACTCGATAAAAAAAACTGCAACAATAGTTGTAATAAATTAAGGGTAAAATAATATTTGGTCTCTGAATTTGATATTTTCTATAATTTAGACCACAAAACTTTTATCTTAATATTTGGCTGTACAAATTTTGCTCATTACGAGTTCTTAATGATTATTTTGACCACGTAACGCTTTTGATATTGTGTAACGTGACACAATTTCAGAGTGACATATTATCAAAAATATAAAAAGTTATTGAGTTCACGTACTAATATGGAAAAAAGTTTATGGAGTAAATCGAAAACAATTATCAAGTTGAGGACTTGGAAATAGTAAGTAGTTGAAGACTTGGATTGTCAGCGTTTGTTGCTTAATATTCACGTGACATTAAGACAAGCCAAGAGAAAATTCAAATTCTTAGAACACAGAAACAAGATCCAGATTTTCATTTGATTCTTTTTCAAGCAAATTTCAAATCCCACGACTTCGCATTGATTTCCGGCCAACACTGAAACTCATCATCGGAATTTCCACATGTCAGCTTCCCAAACACTCGGCGGCCCGTCGCGGTGCGGCCGCGTGCTTGGCCCGTCACTCGACAAGATCATCAAGAACGCCGCTTGGCGTAAACACTCTAACCTCGTTTCCTCATGCAAATCCGCTCTCGACAAGCTCGAAACCCTCTCCGACGCCAGCTTACCGGATCCGGCTTCTCCTTTGCTCGGCCTTTCCTCTTCCGACGCCGACTTCGTCCTCAACCCCATCCTCCTCGCCCTCGACTCTAATTACGCCAAAGTCGCCGTTCCCGCCCTCGAATGCGTCTCTAAATTATTCTCCGCAGGCGTCGTTCGTGGCGAGATTGACGGCAGCAACTCCGATTCGATACTCTACAAGATTGTTCAGAGTGTTTGTAAAGTCGGCGGCATTGGCGAGGAATCGGTCGAGCTTGCTTTGCTTCGAGCTTTGCTTGCCGCCGTCCGATGCCCCTGCGTTTTGATCCGTGGTGATTGCTTGCTTCAGTTAGTTAGAACTTGTTTCAATGTATATTTAGGTGGTTTAAATGGAACTAATCAGATCTGTGCTAAGTCTGTTTTAGCTCAAATCATGCTCATTGTGTTCACCCGTGCGGAAGAAGATTCCATGGATGTTAGTATTAGAACAGTGTCAGTTAGTGAGCTTTTAGAGTTTACGGATAAGAACTTAAATGAAGGGAGTTCAATCTATTTTTGTCAGAATTTCGTAAACGAGGTTATGAGTGCTAGTGAAGGGGTTCCGGATTTGAAGCTTTCGCAACCGGTGGCGGTGTTGCAAAATGGTGAGTCTAAGGGGGAGGAGGAGGAAATTGGGGAGGAAGAGGCGAAGAACGGGGTGGAATTGGGTGCCGGTGGGGTTAGTAGTAAAATTAGGGAGGATGGGTTTGTTGTCTTTAAGAATTTGTGCAAGTTATCTATGAAGTTTTCATCCCAGGAGAATCCTGATGATCATATCCTTTTGAGAGGGAAGATATTATCTTTGGAACTCCTCAAGGTTATCATGGATAATGGGGGTTCAATTTGGCGCTCAAATGAGAGGTAAGTCGTTCTACATTATTCCTTAAATGCGGGACTTACTACTATTAATATAAGTACATAATTAGTTAATATGGTTGTTTGCATGTTGGCATATTATTTTAGGCTTTATCTTTGTAAGTTCAGAACTTTTAAAATGGTAATGAACCTTTGGATTTTGGCTATTTGCTAACCTAATCAAGATAAGTTTTTTTGAATGATTGAAGTTTAATTTCAACTTCCAAATAAAGCAGAAAAAAGCATTTAGGTTTCATACTCTAAAAATGGACATTGGTGGTCTTGGCCTCCAGATATGAGTAAAATTAAGAAAAAAATGAATGAACCTGTGCCAGACACATAGCTGGTTCAAGTAATCACCCCGAATTCTTGGCATGTAACTCCCAAAATAACCATTTCTTGTCAAATGATTGTATACTGGGTAGTGGAATTTGCATGATTTATCTGAAGAATAATTTGCTTAGCTAGTTGTTACAAAATAGAAGATGAAAATGCTCCAAAGTCATTATTACTGTTTTTAATATGATTATTTTTTATCTTGCAAGATTTGAATGTTCTGTAGTATATATGATAAATCACTCACTTGTTTTCTTGTGATCTTCTGTTAAATTTATTCCAGTGTTCTCATATCATGTGGTACATCATGCAGGTTTCTTTACGCAGTTAAGCAATTTCTCTGCTTATCATTGTTAAAAAACAGTGCATTGTCAGTGATGTCAATCTTTGAGCTCCAGTGTTCTGTTTTTATGAGCTTGTTAACGAAATATAGATCAGGACTAAAAGCTGAAATTGGAATATTCTTTCCCATGCTAATCCTCCGAGTTCTAGAGAATGTTCTCCAGCCAAGTTTTGTACAGAAAATGACCGTGCTTAATATGTTGGAAAAGATTGCTGGGGATTCACAGATTTTCATCGATATATTTGTGAATTATGACTGCGATGTGGATTCACCTAACATATTTGAAAGGTATTTCTTTTTCTAGTAATTGTCCATACAAGTGTTTGACATGAGTGCTGGTCTCATTTATCATGTGTGTTTCTCATGCCAAATTTTCAATATTACTATCCGGCAAATCATATGTGAAAATCCTATATGAAACTGAAACATGTTCTCAAAGTTTTTCAAAGGAAGGTAGTTCCATATAGAATTAACTCGAGCAGCAGATTTTGGCTCACGTTATCAGAGCATGCTTTAGTTTCTTTCCTAATGTAGTTTTTTAATTTTTCATACTTTGTTATATCTTAATATTGTACTTCAATTAAATATATCAAAACATTTTCTTATCAAATCATATGGTGAAATTAGTTATGAATCTGATATCTTTTCTCAAATTTTGAAGGATGGTTGGTCAACATAGAAATTAACTCAAGCACCAGTCATCTGATAATATTCTCAGAGCTTGCTATATATATTTTTTAGTTTCTCATTCTCATTCCATCAGATATTTGCAGGATTGTCAATGGCCTTCTGAAAACTGCTCAAGGGCCACCACCGGGTTCAAGCACAACTTTGTCTGCAGTCCAGGATATTACCTTCCGTCATGAATCAGTGAAGTGCTTAGTTGGCATCATTAAGTCAATGGGAGCTTGGATGGACCAACAGCTAAAGATAGGTGATTCTGACTTACCTAAGGGCTTTGAGAGTGACACTTCAGCGGAGAGCCATTTAGCCCCGCTTGCAGAAGATGGAGCTGTCCCTGATTGTGAGTTACATCCTGAAATAAATTCTGAATTATCAGATGCTGCTGCTCTTGAGCAACGCCGGGCTTACAAGATTGAACTCCAGGTTATTTTAACGAAGGGCTGCCTTGATATATCATGATAATTTTCCATATTACCATTGGCTTGATGGCTTCTATTCTTTCATGGATTAATTTTATATTTAGTTATCTCCTTTTCTTCACAAGCTTGGTTTTTTAGTGACAGCTTTACTGGGTTTACATGCAGAAAGGTGTCCAATTGTTTAACAAGAAGCCACCCAAAGGCATTGAGTTTCTTATTAGAACCCAAAAGGTTGGTAACTCTCCAGAGGAAGTGGCCGCTTTTCTTAAGAAAAACACCACTGGACTGAATGAAACCATGATTGGGGATTATTTGGGTGAAAGGGAGGAATTTGCTTTGAAAGTCATGCATGCTTATGTAGACTCTTTTGATTTCAAATCTATGGATTTTGGTGAAGCGATAAGGTTCTTCCTAAGCGGCTTCAGGTTGCCAGGAGAGGCACAGAAAATTGACCGCATAATGGAAAAGTTTGCCGAGCGTTATTGTAAATGCAATCCAAGCTCATTTACTAGTGCAGATACTGCTTATGTACTGGCATATTCTGTCATAATGCTCAACACTGATGCCCATAATAACATGGTCAAAGATAAGGTTTGTTTGTCAAATTCTTTTTTGTTTCTTAAGCACATCCCTTAATTGTGGACTTTTGCTTCACATGCTTGCTTATGCATGTACTTGTCTTTTGAAGAACCTCTACGATCTATTGTGTGCCTCGTAAGCCAGTCTGGTGCTTAAATTCCACTGACAATAGAATGGAATTTTCCTCAGTTATGCGAAACATGTGCAAAGTTTACAGTAGATTTGATTCTGTTCTAATATATGTTATATGTTGCTTCTGAATTCAGATGACCAAGTCTGATTTCATCCGAAACAACCGAGGAATAGATGATGGCAAGGATTTACCTGAGGAGTATCTTGGTGCCCTTTATGATCAAATTGTGAAAAATGAAATTAAGATGAATGCTGATTCTTCTGTACCTCAAAGCAAGCAGGCAAACAGCTTGAATAAGTTATTGGGTCTAGATGGTATACTCAATCTGGTCAGTTGGAAGCAAACAGAAGAAAAGCCATTGGGTGCAAATGGGCTTCTTATAAGACATATCCAAGAGCAGTTTAAGGCAAAGTCGGGAAAATCAGAGTAAGTTTTAGTTGAATACATTTAGAAGGTTTGCTATTTCCAAGATGACTTGTGGGGCAGGGAATAGTAGAAGTTTTCCATTTGTAGGTCATAATCGGTTATGTCTTGAATCATAGTCGTAACTCATAACTGTGTATGCTTCCTTCATACAATTTATCTGTGAGCTTCAGATGATTTTTTTGCATGTTTTTTTTATATGATTACATGCCATAGGTTGTGATATGTTTGTTGGCTAATTAAGTCATTTGATATATAGTTGATGTCGGGCATAAAAGTCCAATAAGTCAACAACATGCATCATTAAACAAAGGATTTTTTCCTTCTTCCTCCCTCATACTCTTTCAATCCTGCTTTTGTGTTAAATTGATCTTTACTTCTCTCATCCAGAAGACCAACTACGTAATGTTTGTTAATATTAGTATTTTTTTTGGCCTTTTGCTGTTGCAGGTCCGTTTATCATGCTGTTTCAGATGTAGCGATCTTGAGGTTTATGGTGGAGGTCTGCTGGGGACCCATGCTGGCTGCATTTAGTGTCACACTTGACCAGAGTGATGATAGACTTGCTACCACTCAGTGTATACTGGGCTTTCGATATGCTGTGCATGTAACTGCAATAATGGGCATGCAGACACAGAGAGATGCTTTTGTCACATCTGTGGCGAAGTTCACTTTTCTCCATTGTGCTGCAGATATGAAACAAAAGAATGTCGATGCTGTAAAGGTAAATAATATTTGTTTGCACATGATAACTAAGAATGGGACTGCCCCTAGCTTTCTCATATGCTATATCACTGGTTGTTGCATCTGAATGCTTGCACGTACTTTTTTATGCCTTTTGATTCTATTTTCTTGGAATTTGCTTGGTTATAGTTTAAGTTTCTCTCTGTGATGTGTTCGTTATTGTTGAATAAACTTTAAATGTTGCTTTTAGTGAGTCTTAAATTTAGAAGTTATGTGGAAAATAAAAGGTCAAGAGTCTTAGTAGATGAAAGGTCAAAGGGTGATATAGGAGTTAGTGGTCTTTATGGTTTTTAATATGATTTATTGTGTTTAAGTTTTTTTTAACATAACAAGTGCCTAGTGTCTATATAAAGGCCTTGTTGATTTTATTTGAGATGTGGAATGAGTAGAAAAGATATAAAAGAGTAAAATAGTTATCCTGGTTATTTTGATTTAAGTTCTTCAAATTGGCATCAGAGTCAATGGCGAATGTAACGGGTCAAATGCCGCTACCACGACTAACGAACACGAACTACGGAAACTGGAGCATTCAAATGAAAGCTCTTCTCGGATCTCAAGATGCGTGGGAGGTGGTCCAAGAAGGTTTCGAAGAACCAACAACTACCACGGGATATACAGCGGCTCAAACCAAGGCGTTGAAAGAGGCGCGATCGAAGGATAATGCGCCACTATACATGTTGTTCCGAGCCGTTGATGAGTCGGGCTTTGAGAAGATTGCCGGTTCAACAACTTCAAAAGAAGCGTGGGGCATTTTAGAAAAAGTGTTCAAAGGAGTCGATTGAGTCAAGCAAGTGCGTCTCCAAACTCTTCGTTGCGAGTTGGAGGGCATGAAGATGAAAGAGTCAGAAAGTGTATCCGACTACATCACGTGTGTACAAGCCGTGGTGAACCAACTCAATCGTAATGGTGAAACATTAACCGATGCGCGAGTTGTGGAGAATATTTTGAGATCATTAACCGACAATTTTGAGAATGTTGTGTGCGCAATAGAAGAGTCAAAGGACCTTGCGACGCTCACAGTCGACGAGCTCGCCGGTTCTCTCGAGGCACATGAACAACGTAAGAAGAAAAAGAAAGAGGAGACACTCGAGCAAACACTTCAAACCAAGGCATCAATCAAAGACGAAAAGGTACTCTATTTTCAAAATTTTCGAGGTAGAGGGCGTGGTCGTGGAGATGGTCGCGGTGGTCAAGGCGTTAGTCATGAAGGGTTCTATAAAGAGAAGGGACAATCGAGCCAACCAAATTGGCGTGGAAGAGGACACAGTCGAGGAAGAGGCGGCCGATCAAACTATTCCAACATCGAGTGCTACAAGTGTTATAGGTATGGTCACTATGCGAAGGATTGCAATTCCGACAAATGTTATAATTGTGGTAAAATGGGGCATTTTGCAAAAGATTGTCGAGTCGATAAAAAGGTGGAAGAAACAACCAACCTAGCCTTGGAAGACGAAGCGAATGAAGGCTTTCTCTTGATGGCTCAAAATGAAGTCAACGACAACAATGACACTCTGTGGTACCTCGACTCGGGCGCAAGCAACCATATGTGCGGTCACGAGCACCTATTCAAAGAGATGCAAAAGATTGAAGATGGCCATGTGTCGTTTGGGGATGCATCAAAAGTGGAGGTCAAAGGCCGAGGTACAATTTGTTACTTACAAAAGGATGGCTTGATAGGGTCAATCCAAGATGTTTATTATGTACCAGATCTCAAGACCAATATTTTAAGTATGGGGCAACTCACGGAGAAAGGTTACTCGGTACTTTTGAAAGACCGGGTACTACACTTGAAGAACAAGCAAGGGCGTCTAGTTGCTCGAGTCGAGATGGGTAGAAATCGGATGTACAAACTGAATTTGAGAAGCTTGCGAGAAAAATGTTTGCGAGTCGACGTAGAAGACAAGGCATCGTTGTGGCATCTCCGCTTTGGTCACCTATATCATGGTGGTCTAAAAGAGTTAGCAAAGAAGAACATGGTGCACGGGCTGCCAGACATGGATTATGAGGGCAAATTTTGTGAAGCATGTGTGCTTAGCAAGAAAACGAGAATCTCATTTCAAAAGAAGGCAGAATATCGAGCTAAACATCCTCTCGAGTTGATTCATACCGACATATGTGGACCAATCACCCCCAAATCTTTCAGCGGTAAAAGGTATTTCATTTCCTTTATCGATGATTTCTCACGAAAAACTTGGGTTTATTTTCTGAAAGAAAAATCTGAGGCATTTGAGGCGTTCAAAAAGTTCAAAGTGATGGTGGAAAAGGCAACATGTAGACACATCAAAGCCGTTCGATCCGATAGAGGTGGCGAGTATACTTCGACGGCTTTCATGGAGTATTGTGAGACGCAAGGCATAAGGAGATTTCTAACCGCACCGTACTCTTCTCAACAAAACGGTGTGGCCAAGAGGAAGAACCGGACCATTCTAGACATGGTACGATCAATGCTCAAAAGCAAGAAAATGTTGAAGCATTCTGGGCAGAAGCTGTGCAATGTGCAGTCTATGTGCAAAATCGATGTCCACATGTGAAGTTAGATGATCAAACACCACAAGAGGCATGGAGCGGACAAAAGCCGACAGTTTCCCATCTCAAAGTGTTCGGTAGTGTGGCTTATGCACATGTACCGGATCAACGAAGAACGAAGCTCGAAGACAAAAGCAAAAGGTATATTTTTATTGGGTATGATGAGAAGACAAAAGGGTACAAGCTACTCAATCCAATAAGCAAGAAGGTGACAGTGAGTCGTGATGTGCGAGTAAACGAAGCAAGCGAGTGGGACTGGAACAATTCGACAGAGGTTATTATCGAAGTTGGAGAATCATCAGTTGCTGCACCAACAAGCATACCAACAAACTCTGAAACTACCGATGATGAAGATGAACCACGACAACCAAAAATGCGAAGTTTGCAAGAATTGTATGATTCGACAAATGAGGTACACCTTGTATGTCTTTTGGCAGATGATGAAAATATCAGCTTTGAAGAGGCTTTGCGAGACAAGAAGTGGCAAACTGCCATGAATGAGGAGATTAAGGCGATTGACCGCAACAACACTTGGGAGCTAACAGAATTGCCGAAAGGAAGTCAGCCTATTGGTGTGAAGTGGGTGTTCAAGAAAAAGATGAATGCTCAAGGCGAGATAGAACGATACAAGGCGCGACTTGTTGCGAAGAGATACAAGCAAAAGGCAGGTATCGACTACGACGAGGTGTTTGCTCCCGTTGCAAGAATGGAGACAATCCGATTACTCATTTCACAAGCTGCTCAATTCAAATGGCCGATATTTCAAATGGATGTCAAGTCGGCATTCTTGAATGGTGTGCTTGAAGAAGATGTCTACATCTAACAACCACCCGGGTACATGAAAGTCGAAGAAGAGAAGAAGGTGTTAAAATTGAAGAAGGCGCTTTACGGGTTGAAGCAAGCACCGCGGCCCGCGGGCATGAAATACACGCATCGATACATATTTCAAGGAGAACGGGTTCAAGCAATGTCCCTACGAGCATGCCCTTTACGTAAAGAAGAATGGAGGTAACATGTTATTTGTTGCTCTTTATGTCGATGACCTCATTTTTATGGGTAACAATGATGAGATGATAGAAGAGTTTAAGGGCACAATGACACAGGAATTTGAAATGACAGATTTGGGTTTGATGAAGTTCTTTCTTGGTTTGGAGGTTAGACAAGTAGAGACAGGTATTTTTTTATCACAGGAGACATATGCAAAAGAAATTTTGAAGAAGTACAAGATGGCAAATTGCAACCCGGTATCAACACCAATGGAACCAGGTGCAAAACTCTCGAAGTTCGATGGAGGAGAACGTGTCGATGCGAGTAGATACCGGAGTTTGGTTGGAAGCCTTCGCTATCTCACATGCACAAGGCCAGATCTTTCATTAAGTGTCGGCATTGTAAGTCGGTTCATGGAGGAGCCGGTTCATTCACATTGGAAGGCGATGAAGCGAATCCTACAGTACATCCAAGGAACAATGACACTCGGGTTGTTCTACTCGAAAGTAGAAGATTACAAATTGGTTGGGTACTCCGACAGCAATTGGTGCGGAGACATAGACGATCGAAAAAGCACATCGGGATATGTGTTCTTTATGGGAGATACTGCATTTACATGGCTTTCAAAGAAGCAACCGATCGTGACGCTTTCAACATGTGAAGCTGAATATGTGGCAGCATCTTGGTGTGTATGTCATGCGATATGGCTTAGAAATTTGTTGAGCAAGATGGAGCTAAAGCAACTAGGTGCAACCGTGATTCAAGTTGACAACAAATCAGCAATTGAGTTGGCAAAGAACCCGGTGAACCATGAAAGAAGCAAACACATCGACATTCGTTTTCACTTTATACGAGATCATGTGAAGGAAGGAAATGTGGAATTGGTGCATGTGGCGAGTCGGGATCAAGTTGCGGATATCTTCACAAAACCGCTACCGAAAGTACTTCTCGACAAATGCAAGAAGATGATTGGCATGATGGATGGTAGAAGCATTTAAGTTTATGGGGGAGTTTTGTTGAATAAACTTTAAATGTTGCTTTTAGTGAGTCTTAAATTTAGAAGTTATGTGGAAAATAAAAGGTCAAGAGTCTTAGTAGATGAAAGGCCAAAGGGTGATATAAGAGTTAGTGGTCTTTATGGTTTTTAATATGATTTATTGTGTTTAAGTTTTTTTTAACATAACAAGTGCCTAGTGTCTATATAAAGGCCTTGTTGATTTTATTTGAGATGTGGAATGAGTAGAAAAGATATAAAAGAGTAAAATAGTTATCCTAGTTATTTTGATTTAAGTTCTTCGGTTATTCTCATTTGTTCAAACATTTACTTTTATACAGGCAATAATATCTATAGCCATTGAAGATGGTAACCATCTTCAGGAAGCCTGGGAGCATATATTGACGTGCTTGTCCAGAATTGAGCATTTGCAACTGTTGGGAGAAGGTGCAGCGACTGATGCATCCTTTTTAACTGCGTCTAACACTGAAACAGATGAAAAGATGGCAAAATCTGTTGGCCTTCATTCTCTGATGAAAAAAGGAACTCTCCAGAATCCAGCTGTAATGGCAGTCGTCCGAGGAGGTTCATATGATAGCACCACTGTCGGAGTCAATAGTTCAGGACTGGTAACGTCAGAGCAGATTAACCACTTCATTACAAACTTGAATTTATTGGACCAGATAGGAAATTTCGAGTTGAACCATGTTTTTGCAAATAGCCAAAGGTTAAACAGTGAAGCAATAGTGGCATTTGTGAAAGCCCTTTGCAAAGTTTCTATGTCAGAGTTGCAGTCTCCAACAGACCCTCGTGTTTTTAGCCTCATAAAACTAGTTGAAATTGCGTAAGATTCTTATCTTTTTCTTTTAGAAATTTTCCTGTACTGCGATCTCCAACCTCATAGATCAATGTCATTGCTCTCTCCAGCACATCTATCTCCCTCCTCCTTTGTGTTCCTATGGAAAGTACTTATTCTGGAATGTTATATTGCAGGCATTACAATATGAACCGCATCAGATTAGTTTGGTCTCGTATGTGGAATGTTCTCTCTGATTTCTTTGTTTCGGTTGGATTGTCCGAGAACTTATCTGTATCAATTTTTGTGATGGATTCATTGCGGCAGCTTGCTATGAAATTCTTAGAGCGCGAGGAGCTGGCAAACTATAATTTTCAGAATGAATTTTTGAGGCCATTTGTGATTATCATGCAGAAAAGCAACTCTGCAGAAATAAGGGAATTAATTGTTCGATGTATTTCTCAGATGGTCCTCAGCCGTGTCACTAATGTGAAATCAGGATGGAAAAGTGTTTTTATGGTATGCTCAGGTCTCATAAGTTTTAAGTTCATGCAAGTTCCGATAACCTTTCTTTTCATAAATTTTTTATTTCCCTCTCAGGTGTTCACAATTGCTGCTGCTGATGAGCGGAAGAGTATTGTCTTGTTGGCTTTTGAGACAATGGAAAAAATAGTGCGAGAATACTTTCCTCATATAACCGAGACAGATGCAACCACTTTTACTGATTGTGTAAGATGCCTCATCAAATTCACAAGTAGCATGTTTAATAATGATGCTAGCCTCAATGCTATTGCATTTCTCCGGTTTTGTGCCCTCAAGCTTGCTGAGGGTGGACTCGTTTGCACTGATAAGAGCTCGGACAAAGGTTCATCTGTTTCCGCTATGAATAAGGATGGTTCAGATGTACAAAGTTCCACGTATATTGATGATCATGGATCATATTGGCTTCCTTTGCTAACAGGTAGCTTGCTAATTTAGTTGCTTGCAAAAATCTCATAGCCTTGCTGACACTGTTATGCAATATGGATGAATAATTGGCTATTTGTGTTATCGAGTCCATAGCAATTGAAGCAAGCTGATTATGCGGTGAATATAAAAAAAATGTGATTGACGAATGCAAACATGTCCACGCCACCTTTTCACTTGTTGCACTGCTCTTTTCTCCCACCTGCTCTCTCTGTTTAAGTCCCATGTCAGGGATATCCATTTTAGTTCAAATTACTGCACAGGATCCATATTCTTCTTTTATGATTTCCCTTGCTTTCTACCGCATTGTTGTGAATCTCTATCGATAACGTGCGCTCCAAAACGAGGCATCGTATGTAGTGTGATGACTCCTGATATAAATGTTTTCTACACCAGTTTAGGTAAATGTTGATTGGGGACATGATTGGTATCACCTTTAGCTTTCATGTTACAAAAATAAAGTGTCTTTCCTGTTTCAAAACTAAAGAAGTTTGTTGTGTTTCAGGTTTATCAAAACTAACATCGGACTCGAGATTAGATATCCAAAAGAGTTCAGTGGAAGTGCTTTTCAACATCCTAAAGGATCACGGTCATCTTTTCTCAAGAACTTTCTGGATTGGCGTTTTTAGTTCTGTTGTTCTCCCCATTTTTAATGGTGTATGTGGAAAGAGAGACATGCCCATCAAAGACGAGCAGGATTCACCGACTTTAAGATCTTCTCATCATGATCGAAGTACATGGGACACCGAAACTTCCACCGTGGCGGCACAGTGTCTAGTAGATCTATATCTTAGATTTTACAGTGTATTGAGGCCTCAGCTATCAGATGTGCTATCAGTACTGACAGGATATTTGAGAAGTTCAATACAGGGTCCTGCAAGCATCGGGGTTGCAGCGATCTCCCGTTTGACAGGAGAGTTAGGAAGCAGGCTCTCGGAAGAGGAATGGCGAGAAATATTTATAGCTATAAAAGAAGCTGCCGTATCAATGTTGCCAGGGTTTATGAAGCTTCTGGGAACCATGGATGACATTGAGGTGCCTGACAATTCTCAATCCCGTATGAGTACCGACACAAGTTCCGATCACGGCTTCACCAATGATGATCTCGAGGATGCTAATATGCACACCATAGCTTATGTGGTTTCAAGAATGAAGAGTCATATCGCCATCCAGCTGCTCATTATGCAGGTTTCTCCCCGTTACAAACGCTTCATTTCGATGCCATGAAAACATGCGACATTAATTAATCACCATTTGTTTCGGCTTTTCATTTTTTTTCAGGTTATAATGGACATGTACAAAACAAATCTACAACTCTTGTCAGCTGCCAACATCAACATCATTGTTGAGACAGTGTCCTCCATTGCATCACATGCTCAGCAACTGAACTCCGAGACTACCCTTCGAAAGAAAATACAGAAAGCGTGTTCGATTTTAGAGCTCTCCGATCCCCCTTTGGTTCACTTTGAGAACGAGGCTTATCAAAAATACCTCGATTTCCTCCAAGATTTAATACAAAACAATCCATCATTCGCGGAGAAGATGAACCTAGAATCACAACTTGTGGCGGTGTGTGAAGAAATATTGCAGATATACCTCAACTGCACCAACAACCAGTACGTGGCGCAGAAATCGATTGAGAAACCGAGTCCGACATTACCTTGGGTACTTCCGTTGGGTTCAGCCAAAAGGGAAGAACTGGCAGCAAGAACATCTTTACTCGTCTCGGCATTGAAGGTATTGAGTGGTTTGGAGAAGGATTCCTTTAGAAAGTACATTCCGAATTTCTTTCATCTGTTGGTGGCACTGATTCGGTGCGAGCATAGCTCCGGCGAAGTTCAACGTGTTCTAAGTAACTTATTTGAGTCATATATAGGTCCAATGATAATGCAGTAACACACACACACACACATACATCGGTACCATATTCTGATTTTTGATTCTCTTTGTTAATTTTTGTTTGCTTTCTCGTAAGAAGAGCGTGTATGTTAAATGTACATTGTGATTATATAAATTGTTGAGAATTGGGATTGTTTTTTTTTTTTATCAAATGGGAATTGGGATTGTATGCCGCCCTTTGCACTCCATTTGAATTTTGGAGTTAGTATATAGAATAAATTAAATTAGATAAATTGTTCCATAATGGGTCTTTACCGTGTATTTGATTTAAATCGAACTATTAATAAATTGAACATGTGATTATATAGAAAAGATGTGACCTGAACTTAAAATCTATGGCCTTGTTTGGTAAATAACGGTTTGAACCAAAATTAGAGGTTTGAGTTAATATTAGAGGTTTAACTGATCAAATCTGTTAATTTGGATGTTTGGTGAATAACGAATTATAATAATGGAGTGAAACCTCTAATTTTAAAAAAGTGGTTAATAAGAGCTTTTTAAAATTAGAGATTTTGACATAAGAGTTATAAAGACTTTTTATCTTTAACAATATCAAATATCTCCAAATAACTAGTTTTATTTTAATTTTTCACCCTCACATATTTAAATTTTCACATTTGTAAACTAATATTTTTTTATTCTTTTCTTTCTATTCTCACATGTTTATATTTGTATTTAAATTTAATACTTAATTAAATTGTGTATTAAAAATAATTATATAAATAATAAATTAATATATAGATCTTTTAAATATATTTAGTAATGTTATATTAAAAAATATTTTTCATAATGTAATTAATATACAAAATATTGATAAATAATAAACTATTCAAACAAGTATTTAATATAATCATGTCCTCATATGTCATTTTGCTCGTTTAAATAATCAAACATCTATCAGCTATCAATTAATTTTACCAAACACTTTTATACAACCAGCTAATACAACTCGCTAGTCAAATCAACTATTAACTATTAGCTAATGTAATCCGTTAATTGTCAAACAAGGCATATATCTTGACCATTAAAACCAAGAATTTATTGCCTCAACTCTTGGTAGTTCAGGCAATATTCGATACAATATAAATATTTTAAAATACGTATTAAATTTTGTACTATTATTTGCTACACTATTAGTGAAAATAAAAATTTCACAAACACAAACATAGTTAAAATGACAGAATGTCTTTTAGATATTATAAATCTAAAAAATAAATTAATGAAATCTTACTTAAAAATTTTATTTTCTATTAGCAATGTACATAATAATGATCTTTTAAAATTTATTATAAAATATGTTAACATCGAAATACAGCTAGAACACCTATTTTGGATTTTAATTCATAAAAGCATTTCATCTTCTGTTTTATTAATCACCATGTTTGATTTTTTTTAGTTTAAAATATGTTTATTATAAATAACTTATCAATATACTATTACAGAAATAAAATTTTAATAATTATTTTCACTATCCTCAAATCTCAACTAAGATTACGTTCGGTTAGGTTGGGTCGCGTGATTAAAGAAATAAAATCTTTAATACTTTTATTGAAATTAAATCTCAACCAATATTCCGATCGAGGTTGGGTCGGATCGAGTGATTTCAAGTTGTATTGCATTTGGTTTAAGTTTAGTTTGGATTTAGTCCAAGTCTGTGATTATTTGTGTTCGATGTTGGGTCAATATCAGATCAGTCAATTTCGGATTTGTTTAATATGGGTCGGTTATTTTCGAGTCGGCATGAGTCAATAGCAGACCGGCCAATTTTTTATTCAAGTCAACCTTTTAGAACTCTGAGTTATGAAACTATATATTGTCATAGAATATTGATATATTCTTGTAAAAAAATACATATATATATGCTTGCCAATCTTATCATTTAGCCTTATTTTTTTGTTTTAAAAAAAAACTTCGATTCTTAAATTTAAAAGGGTAAAGTTTGATTTGATGGCTTTATTGATTTTCAAGCTTTTTTTTTAAGAAAATCTTTATTAAGAAACTCAATGTAATTGAGTTAATTACTTTTAAATGAGTTCTTTATTTGAAATGTTTGTTTCATGTTAACTTATATTTGTAAAAAAAAAATATTTTTTTAGTATGAGTCTACTACGTTCGACGAACAACGTTAAACATCATTAATGATGAACATTGCTGAACACTATTAAATTAATTAATAAAGATTAAATTATTATATTCAATAAAAAAAGAATAAATTATTATAAATTATTTAAAATAAAATTTTAATTAAATTATTTTCCATATATATTATATTTTTTAATTTTTTAAATAATTAAATCAAATATCAACTTTAGTTAATTTAAAAAATAAATCCCTAAACTCTAAACCCTAAAACTAAAATCTTAAACCCTAAACTTAAAACTATTAACTCAAACATCAAAACTTGAAAGCATAAACCTACAACCCTAAACTTTAAACAAGAAACCTTAAACCTTAAATATAATGTTTGAATTTAGAGTTTTGGGTTCAGTGTTTATGTTTTAAGTTTAGGGTTTAAGATTTAAGATTTGAGGATTAGGTTTTATCAGTTTTGAATCCGTCGTTGCCGACTTTTTCCCTTTGAAGACGAAGCCTTGCGATGATGAACACAGAGGCAACAATATACAAAGCTTTTGAAGCAATGATCGGTACAACAACGATCCAGTTAGGTAAAAAGCTGGATTCTCAAAAAATTTAGGTGGAAAAAATAAATTTAAATTTGTTTGTTAAAATATTGGACAATTTTACTTATTTGTAAAAGTTTATGGTTTATGGTTTTAAATTTTAAGTTTAGAGTTTAGAGTTTCGGGTTTTGAGTTTTATTTTTTCTAAATTGAATAGGGTTTAGGGTTTAAGGTTTTTATTTTTAAAATTATCTAAAGTTGGTATTTGATCTAATTATTAAAAAAATAAAAAATATAGTATATATAGAAAATAATTTAATTAAAATTTTACTTTAAATAATTTATAATTATATGTTGAGTCCTTAAAATTTTTAATCTTTATTAATCAATTTAATGGTGTTCAGCGATGTTCGTCGAACGTGGTAGAATTTTCCTTTCTTTTAAAGTTAATTATGTTTTACCGTCTACAAGGTGTCAATTAAAGTTAATCACATAATGTAGAATTTCGGATAATGAGTAACTTTATTTTATAATATTTCATGTCAAATATTTTTTTTAAATATCGTATAGATATGGAGATGATCTTTAAAGAAAGAAAGATGATATCGAAACATTAAATTATTATCAAAATGAACCAACAAGGGTTGGGTGCAATGGCAATGCACATTGCTCTCCCAAGGAGAGGACCCGAGTTTAAACTTTGAAGAAGATATTGTTGGGAGGGAGAGCCACGAATCCCAACATGAAAAATAAAATGAACATGTAATTTACAAAAAAATTATTACCAAAATGATCTTAAAAAATAGATGGCTTTATCTAACTTATGCATACATGCATATGTTAAGAGTCATTTAAAAGTTTAGATTAAATACATTATTCTATTGAAAAACTCTATCATTCAATGTATTAATACAAAACCCTAAAAGATTTTATTGAAAAAACTTGGGAAAACTACACCGATGGTCCCCAAACTATTACCGTCTTCCTATTTTGGTCCCAAAACTATTTTTTTTGGCAAAATCGTCCTTTCTGTTACATAATTCTCCTGCTTTAGTCCCCGTCATTAAAAACTAACGAAAATGCTAACGGGGAATTTTTTTTCTTATTTTTTAAATGTGAGGGGGGAGCTGGGATTCAAACATGCATCCCCAAGCCAATGAGTTAACCATTGGGCTAAACTCCAATTATTTATATGTTTTAGCACAAATTACATTTAAAACAATCAAATGAACCCCCAAAAATCAAAGAAATAGTTGAAACAAATGACTTGCAATAAGATTCAAACCCATGTGCCATGGCATAAAAAGACCAAGCATAAACCAAATGTGCCAAAGAATTATTTCGACTAAAATTTATATTTAACGTATATTAATTTACAAACAACACAAAATAAAATATTAAACCTAGGGAGGGATTCGAACACAAAATTTTATTGATAAATTAATATATGTTAATTATAAATTTTAGTATGCATTAAATATTTTATTCGAACACAAAACATTATTGGTAAATTAATAGAATATACGTTAAATATAAATTTTAGTATACGTTAAATATTTTATTTGAATACAAAACCTTATTGATAAATTAATATACCTTAAATATAAATTTTAGTATATGTTAAATATTTTATTTGAACACAAAACCTTATTGATAAATTAATAGAATATATGTTAAATATAAATTTTAGTATACGTTAAATATTTTATTCGAATACAAAACCTTATTGATAAATTAATATACCTTAAATATAAATTTTAGTATATGTTAAATATTTTATTCGAATTGTAACCCCCTCGTCCCGGTCTGGTCGGATGACCGGTCCGAGTGGGCCACACGGGGAAAACCGAAGCGAAACCCGTTAAGGCTTCCCCTCGGTTAACGACCCGGAAAATTCCTTTTTACATTAATCTTATCTAGATGCAATTATAATCCTATGTGAAGCACAGCAGCGGAAGAACCAAACAACGCATCACTCACCGACCAAACAAACATAAAACAGTCCATTTTACTTCATTCTAGCAGGCCGTTTCGAAACACCTATAGGGTGTTCCGAAACGTCCTGACCTGGTCAACGGGCCTGGGTCAACCACAAGGTGACCGTTCCGAAACAGGGGTGACCCGTATCGGAACGACCTTGATGGTCAATATCTCGTGGTCAACGAGATTTGACCGTTTCGGAACTTCAAAGGCCCGTTTCGGAACAGCTTCATCTCGCCAATTTCTCAAAATTACAGTGGCGAAAATGTTCCGGAACGACCCTCATCCGTTTCGAAACGGAAGGCCATTTACGCAGGGCCGTTTCGGAACACGGGGACCCGTTCCGAAACGCCCCCTGTCTGCAGACTTTTCTGGGCTGTTTTGAGGCACAAGGATGCCTCAAAACATCCCCAAGACACCAAGCAACTTCAAGGCAAGACATCCTAAAGTATAGCAACCATACAAGCATGCTTCAACAAGGCTTAAACATGTATAATACAAAGGCAACAATCCACATCATGCATTCATTCAAACCACATTCAACACATGTAAAAACTCTAAAGGCATAAGCTAACATTCAAGCAAGCAAATAGGCAAGAGTTAACATCCATCATGGCAACACAACCATGCAAAAGCAACATGTATAAAGGAGTCTACACATACTCCTATCAACCAACAATAACCACAAAACATTCATATCCCATTGCTCAACCATTACATGTCTAGTATTTTAAACCCATACTTGGTGAATTCAATCCAAACCACACTTGGAGGCCCTCCTCTTGCCCGAGCAACCCACGAACTAAGGATCTGCAATGTTGAACAAAGAGAGCGTAAGCAAGAATGCTTAGTGAGGGCAAGCTCTAAAAACAAACTCAACATTGCAGGGTCCGAGCACGATCTAGCCAAGCCATACACACTTACCAAGGTCCACAAGGTATAAATGCATGAGCAATGTATTACATGTATGCCTTAATTAAGAGTTCAATACTACCATACATGCAATCACATAAAAACATCCAAACAGCTCATATATCTCAACACATTGCTACATATATCAATCAACATTGGCACCTAGATATCGCTCAAATACGCGGATAGACACGTTGGAAACTCATATCCAACAACCACATTACCTCGGTGGGATTCCACTCATCACCGGTCTCGCGGAGGGGATTCCACTCATCCTCACGCCCCGTCGATGGGATTCCACTCATCACCGACTATATTTAAATACCATTTCCGGGCGTACCCGTACTCCTCCTTGGTGACTCAACGCCACCAAGGCCACACGCGACTTTTGACTCATGTGTACACACTAACATCCTAATGATCGATCATTTGTATTTAAGTATACTAGTGCCAATATTTTACTCATTCCACAACACACATTTCAATCATTTCCGTGCTTAGCACGTACTCACCATGGACACAACCATAAACCATCACCATGCATGCTTTAAGCAATACAACCCATGCCTCAATTCACATGTATAGAACAATATACATAAGCATTCATATCACAAGACATACGAGGCATATACATTCATACATTCAAGTTCATCCAAAGGCTTAGATCTAGTTTAGGATTAGGCTACCACCCTAATCCTAACTCTAGGTGGGTCTACCAAGCCCAACCTAGTCCATATACTCGAACCAACTAATTTAAAACCTTTAAAAGCTAACAACCACTCACCTAAGCTCCCAAGCTCCAAGACCAAGCAAGCGACCGTTCTTCAAATTCCCGGATTCGATCCCGAAGCTTCTTCTACGTTTCCCCTTGCTTCTAGCCAAACAAAACACATTCGTCACTTCCCAAATCAATGCTAATTCAATCATCAATCCACATTGCAAAACACAACTCAATTTCCACAAATTCCAAATCACATAGCATCCCAAAAACCCAATTTTCGGACTCCCACAACCAAGGGCTGAAATACCCAATTCCAAGCATCCAAATGACTTCCAAAATATCCCAAATCACCCTCCTAACATAGATAGACCATCAGCCCTTCAATTCCCACACAAATCCTCTCAAAAACCCAATTTTTCAAACCCTAAAATTGGCCCTAAAGACCCCCTACGAAAATTCATCCAAAATTGACCAAATTCATATATGTTGTATACTTTAGCATGATTAACAAAAACCCCAACACAATTTCTTAAGACCAAATGAAAAACCCCATTAAAACCCAATTTTCATCTTAAACCCTAATTTCTCAAAACCCATATTTTTGAAATTTAAGACAATAAGTAAGTAGAGGATGGAGAGGAGGTTAAGAAAATACAATTACCTCTTAAAATGGTGTGGAAATCGGTTGCTAAAATTGATGGAATAGTAACTCCAAGCTTGAGAGGTTTTAGAAATGGTGGGGGTTTTCAAAATGGGAAAAGGAGGAAGAATGAGGGAGGAAGACAACTTTACAATAAAGTGGTCTTCCTTTATTTAAAACTTGGGTAAATAGCAACATAGGTCCTTCCCAACTTAATAAAACTCATTTAGACCATTATTTGAAATTGAATTGTTTTAATTAAGTTTTATTTAACTCGAACTAATACCCGACTAACTCCTAGGCCCAAAACACGGGTGTTACACGAATACAAAACCTTATTGATAAATTAATAAAATATATGTTAAATATAAATTTTAGTATACGTTAAATATTTTATTCGAATACAAAACCTTATTGATATATTAATATACCTTAAATATAAATTTTAGTATATTTTAAATATTTTATTCGAACACAAAACCTTATTGATAAATTAATGGAATATACATTAAATATAAATTTTAGTATACATTAAATATTTTATTCGAATACAAAACTTTATTGATAAATTAATATACCTTAAATATAAATTTTAGTATATGTTAAATATTTTATTCAAACACAAACCCAATTGATAAATTAATATGTGTTGTTGGTAAATTAATATACGTTAAATATAAGTTTTAGTCGAAATAATTTCGTGGCACATTTGGTTTATGCTTGGCCTTTTTATGCCATGGCACATGAGTTCGAATCTTATTGCAAGTCATTTGTTTCAATTATTTCTTTGGTTTTTGGGGGTTCATTTGATTGTTTTAAATCTTATTTGTGCTAAAACATATCAATAATTGGTGTTTAGCCTAATGATTAACTTATTGGCTTGGGGATGCGGGTTCAAATCCTAGCTCCCCCTCACATTTAATTTATTTTCTTTGTTATGGTGACATTAGTCTGAATAAATTTTTTTAAATAATATATATAGGAGAGAGAAAATAATAAAAAATATTTAAAAAGTAAGAAAAAAAATCCACGTTAGCATTTCCGTTAGTTTTTAATGACGGGGGATCAAAATAGGAGAACTATGTAATAAAAGAGACGATTTTGTCAAAAAAATAGTTTTGAGACTCAAATAAGAAGACGATAATAGTTTGGGGACCACCGGTGTAGTTTTCCTAAAAAAAAATTATTTAATGTATTACGGTTTAGGGTTTATGGCTTTAGCATTTAGGTGTTAGGGTTTAGGCTTTAGAATTAAATGTTTTATGGTTTAGGGTTGTATGGGTTCAGTGGCTCCCTCTAGTCGTCCAAATAGTAAGCTCTCATGGGTGTGGAAGAAGTCTAATCCGAAGGACTTCTTCACTAAAAACTGATGTTATGTCCTTGGTGATGGTAAAGCGATTAAGTATTGGGAAGATTTTTAGAGTGAAGTCCCTTCTCTTAAGGATGCTTTCCATAGGATTTATAAGTTTGGTTTTGTTTGTGAGTTTGGGTGTGTGGATCTGGAAAATAGATTTTGTTTGGGAAATAGAACTATGGGATGAATTTCGGAGCATCTTAGACTGAGCTTCAATGGGTAATATGTGAAATGGACAAGGCCAAAAATTACTGCGGATGGTTTGATAGCAGATTTTGTGTGAAAACTAATTTGGCAGAACTTTGCCCCCTAAAGGTGGAAATTTTTCTTTGGAAAGCAGTCCATAATAGAACAACTTGGTTTTCTCGGTTTAGGCTGATTTAATTTTGAGGTACATGGCTTTTTGTTCAGAGGAAAATTGCAGTGCCCATAAGGCGATAGCAGGAGTTCTGATTTCATCATGTTTATGGATTAGTTTTATCAACATCTCGGTGTCTTGTGTAGTTTTATTTGTAAGTCACAAAGGTGTATGTCGTGGCTGTATTATGTAGTATTTTCAGGTTGGATATTTTTATTTCTAATAAATTTGGCACTCTTTTCTTCCTACGTAGGTTTAAAAAGAGTTTTAATGAGGTTTGTTCTCCTAAAAAAACCTACTCTTATGGCCATCTAAATTTGTAAATATTGAGATCTTTGTCGGATTTTTTTGGGATCCCTACGGTAATTTATATGGATATAGTTCAATTATTCCTACGGTTTGGATATAGCAATTCCCGTGTCCATTTGAGCTTCAGTGATAAGACTTCTCCCGTCTCGTCTTTGTGTGTGAAGATTCCGATTATTCTCCATACCCATCAATTCGGTTCCTCACGATTTTCAATTATTCTCCACCCGAATGTCACCCCTAGTCTAGATGATTGTTTCCCCCGCAATGATTTTAAGTACTTTTTCAATTAAAGAATGGCATTCTGATTTATATTATATAAAGACACTTTAATTTGAGTAGTAAGAAGTTTGACTTTTTTAGATTTAAGTCCTATAAATGAAAAAGAAAACGATACAAGAGTATTGCACCTTATTTAAGAGTCCGGTCCGACTCAACTTCTAGGGGTGAAGGTAGAAATTATAAGGGTAAAATACTTAAAATCATCACTCAACTTTGTTTCGTGAGTTATTTTGGTCACTCAACTTTCAAATTGCTCAATTTTATTATTAAACTTTAAATATTGACCTATTTTCGTCACTCCACCGTTAAATCTCTAACAATGTTATGACGTGAAAATAAAAAATAATAAAAAAATATATTTAATACACATCATTAAATAAATTAAAAAATTAAAATTTAACTCTCATCCTCACCCTCCTTCACCCTCACCCCACTCATTCCCCAAACACTCAATATCCATCACTGCGTCACCGCCACCCTCAACCTCAACCTCCATCAAACAGAATCCATTGCCCCCTAAACTGTCGATCATTCAACAACCTCCACCTCTCGACACAAAATCGAGAAACCCCCCTCACACACCCGTTTGCCCTTAAATGATGACCCAAATTAATCCATGTAGCCACCGAGCATCTTTCACCATTGAGCAATCAACCGTGCCTCATTCAAACAACCATCACTAGACCCTTCACCGCGACCACCACCCTCATCAATAGTCAACCAATCCCTAAATCAGAAACTTTATTAGTATTGGCACCCCCCTCAACTACCACTCAAGCTTTTACTGCCCTTACCCAAGACAAAATTGAGTCTCATATCCTTATAATTAGCAGCAGTAACAAAAGAATAAAAAAAAAACTCAAAAAATACAAAAAAAAAAGAAAGGAAAGAAAGGTAGTATCTCTCGGCCAAAGTTCATCGCCAGCAATCGGGGCATCATATCAAAAATTTGAACGGTTAAAGTGCAGTCCGTACAGTGGAGAGTAACATATCTCAAAATCAAAGCCATCCAACGGTGGACGATGTAGATTCGGCACCAAAGAATTTCAAACATTGGTGTTATTTTGTGGGTTTTGAGTAGTTGGGGAGAAAACTAGTTTGAGGGAGAGGAAGAGGACGACGTGTTAAAATGTATATTTTTTATTTCCACGTCATAACAATGTTAGAGATTTTATGGTGGAGTGACGAAAATAGGTCAATATTTAAAGTTCAGTGATAAAATTAAACAGTTTGAAAGTTGAGTGACCAAAATAGGTCATAGAGCAAAGTTGAGTGATGATTTAAGTATATTACCCAAATTATAATTAGTGGGCCAAAATTAAATTATTAATTTTTTAGGGACAAAGTACAATTTTACCATTGAACTAATAAAATTTTATAACTTTTAAGGAATTAAACAATAATTATACATTTGTTTTGGGTGGGGGCAGGTTCGTTGTAAACTTCTGGTTTTGTCACGGTGGATTTCATATATAATTAAAACTCGTATGATTACTATAATATATATTTAGAATCATGTTTCTAATGTTTATATGTTTTAATCAATTCATTTTTTTATTTTCAAGACCAATACATGATATAATCTCATCGTTAGAAGAAATTTACAAATTAACAGTCAAAATACTAATTTAAAATTTATTAATTAATTACTTGAAGTTGACTAGTTGAGTAGTTTATCATGAAGTTGTAGCTTATGGTCTTTGATTCCACATTTTATTTTATATTTTTGTAAGTCCAATATTTGAGGGTCATATTCATCCTATTTTGACTAGGTTCCACTTGCTAATTTAAAAAATGTGATACAAAAATAAGATGTCATTTAAGTATAATAATACAATTACGAAATGAATATAATTTCTTATTCATTATCAGTTATATAATTATATAACATCTGAAAATTATTATTATAAAATATAAATATGATATAAATACAAAAATTCAAAGCATAATCCAAATGCAAGTCATCTAATCACGTGTCATTAATTTATCGATAGCAATTAATTGCTTGGTTGAATTATTTCTAAAAATAGTAATAAAGAATGGTTGGATTGTTCAAGAAAAAAAAAAGAAACCAGAAGTGGAGAAATAATACTATATTATCTATATATTTAATTAGGAAAATATCCCATGCGAAGGAAACGAAAGGTTTCTATAAACACTTTAGTTTTAAGATTTAAGGATTTAATTTAGAGTTTAAGTGTATGGATTTAGAATTTAGGGTTTAGTTTTTAGGATAATATGATTAGGGATTTAGATTTTAACCTATAAACCCTAAATTCTAATCACACCCTTAAATTTAAAACCTATCCACTAAAACCCCTAAACACTAAATGTTAAATAAAAAAGCTAAATCTTAAAACTAATGTGCTTGTTTGTTTCCACAAGCATTTGTGCTCGAATAATTACCCAATTAATTATATACTATTATAATTTTCTCCAAAAAAAATTAAATTTGTTAAATATTACTTTTAAGAATAATTACATAAACCAAATCAATTAAATTTGGATTCTTATAATTGTACCTATGTTATTGTTAATATAACCTCTGAAGTAGGCATGGCCTCAAATTTCTAATGAATTAAATGGTTGGATTGTTCAAGAAAAAAGGAGAAAATTATTATTATTAAAAAACTTGTCAAGAACCCTAAACCTTCCTCAAATTTCTAATTAATGAATATTGTTGTGGTTTTGTAAGGTCGGATTTAAGTGAATCTAATAGAATTTATGTTTAAATCATTATACGATAATGTTGCATGTGATATCTGTGCGTAAGATATCATTGGAGTATGAATTGAAATTATATAAATAGATAAGAACAAACGTAACAACCGAATGCTCATCCAAAGTATATGTGATTTATAATTAAAAAAAATTAGTCCATGAATTATTTTCACCGCGTCAATTATAGTTTTAACAACTTAAAATTATTCGTATCATTTTGTTTCTTTCATATCATTTTTACGAGTGCATCTACATTCACTTTTTTCCACAACATTTAAAAATAATAATCATTTAAAATTTTCAATTTGAGTGAATTGATGATATGAAAGGAAATGTCGATATAACTAGTTTTTTTATTAGGGTTATATTTTGATATATAATTCGTGTAATTTTTTTACACAACTCTTTTATAAAATTTAAAACATAAATTCTATATCCTAGCACCCTAAAACATAAACTATAAACTCTAAGTTCTAACCATAAACTTTAAATTCTACTCCTTTACACACTAAACTCTTAAACCCCTAAATCCTAAAATTGAAAAGTTTATGTATCAAAGTATTTTCCTTTTTATTAAATAGGGATAAATTTATGTTTTCAAGACAAATGTGGAAATTCGAACAAATATAAGATGAGACAACATAAACATCATTGACCACTCGTTCAATCGATAAATTTCAATGTAACTAATTTTTAGTGGTTGAAATTACGACTAATATTCGAAAATATTGCCGTAATAATTAAAAGAAACTGTTAATACAATTAGGTATGCAATTAATACTAAGAAGATAGGATTATATTTAGAGTTTGTGGGACAGTTAGCAACTTTCCTTCGACACTCCACATTAAACAAACCCTTTTTATTTTATTTTCCTTTTTCAAACTCAGATTTAATAGATTGATTGATGCCATCTTTACAATTTTCAAACTGGGATTTGTTAGGATTGATTCTGCAATATCTCAACAAATTTAATTTTTTATTTTTTGTAATATATTTTATTTAATTTTAAACTTTTTAATCCTTAAATTTGACAAAAAAATTAACTCGACTCTTGAATTTTTTTGTCTACATTAATTTCTTCATAGGCGGACTTTCATTAGTGCCTGTCAGGAACGGATAATTCTATGGTAAATGACATGTATTGTAATATACTACTATTCATATGTACCATAAAGTATCATTAACTGTATTAATTAGTTTTAATTTCTAGGGACCGAAAGTGTTATTATTTCCTTTTAGAATAAAATTTTAAAAAATACTTTTTATATTAATTTTTCAGATTATTTATTTATTTTTTAATTAAAAACAATTAAAATTTTATTACTATAATAATTCCTACATTCACTTTAATTTAAGGGTAAAGTTCACAAATGATCACTAAATTTTGAACAATTATTCAATTTGGTACTTAAACTTCCAATTGGTTCAATGTTACCATGAAACCTTTAGTTTTGTTTCAATTTGATCAATTTGATTTAGAAAATAAAAGAAAATCTGAAAATTAATATAAAAATTATTTTTTTAAGATTTTATTCTAAAAGGAGATAATAACAGTTTCGGTCCCTAAGATTTTAAAACTAATTAAAACAGTTAAGGGTACATTGTGATACATATGAATAGTGGTACATTGCGGTACATGTCATTTACTGTAGAATTATCCGTCGGGGACTTGTTCCCTTCAAAATTTGGGAAATTAACTTCGAGCCCTTTGAAAATTTAAAAAAAATTAATTTGACCCCTTTAAAAATTTTTAAAATGTTTTTATATTTCAAAAATTCTGAATAATTTTAGTTAAGAACCTCCTAAATTTTTTTAAAATTTCTCATTAAATCTCATTTTTTTTAAATTAAAATTAGACATCTGAATTTTTTAAAATAATTTAAAATAATCACCCTCAACCTGAATTATCAAAATCCGACCGTAATTATCTCCTCTTCATTTTTACTTAATTTTGATGACATGATCTTCTAATAGTGTGTCACATGAGAAAATTTTAAAGTATCACATCATCAAAATGACAAAAAAAATATATAAAATTATCAAATTTATGGTCTTATACGAAAAAAAATCAAAGATCATATAAGAACAGTTAACAAATTTAAAGACTAATATTTCATCCCATCCAAAAATGAAACACAAACGTTGAATAAAAGTATCGAAACTGAAAATAATAAAATTATAACAGCGGTCTTCATCTTCCATTAGAATATTTTAACTACATTTGTCTTTATCATTACTGTTTAGTCAGAAATTTGGTCCAAGCCCAAGTTTTTTTCTTCGTATATTCAATGATCGTATGAACTCTAATTATATTTAAAATTAAATCATATCAAATTATTAAATCGGATATAAAGCTCTTTTGATATTATTTTTAGGTCAATAAAACTGAAAATCAAAATTTTATTTAAGAAAAATTGAGCATCATATCTTATCATTCGACTTAATAAACTTCGAAATTCGATGAAACTCGAGTTTTTGTTTTAAAATATTTTTATTATATGTACAATATTTAAGAATATTTAGTCAATGGTAAAAGATGAGTGATTTGACTATAAAAATGATGTGATCAAAATCATTTCATTAGTCCATCCAAAATGATTGGTGTTAATTATGTCGGTCCAAGTTTTTTTCTTCTAAAAATAGGTGTAAGAAAGTAAAAAAAAAAATCCTTCGTTAAATAATATTAAAAATAACAATCCTATAGGCTATAGCTATTACTAATTTAATTCTAAATATAATTACGTGAAGTTGTCCAACTTCTAAGTAGTTTCCTAATAATTAAATTACATAAGATTTGTATACGTTGAAAACTGAGCCATGTAAGTTGCTATGCTAAAAAACAAAGGGAAAGAAATCGAATCGTTTGACTTGGTAGTTTACATGCAAAATTCATGCATGCAACATGCGTAGCGTAATTTAACGGCCATTGACAAATTATTATTATTTTTTATTTAACGATACCGGAATTTAATTTATTGGTCATTTAATTTGGAACAAAAACTGTAAATGTTTATTATAAAATGACTCTTTTAATCTATTTTGTTTTATTCATGATGTCAATATTTAAATTATTAACCTTATATAAAAGATTTAAGCGTTTCATCCCGCATAATCAACCGGTTGCGGCTCAAATCTTTATTACTTTGAATTCCTTACGCAATGCCTTCAACTATACCTTGTCTGGCTACTTGTTCTGTTTGAAGGCAATTTTTAAAAGAGTTGCATTTGTGAAAGTTCAAATTAAAATTTTGATATCAACATTATTTTTTTGATATATATGGTTATAAATATAAAATATAAAATATTTTACTAATTTTAATAATAAAACGAATCATCTAGACTAACTCGAATTCGATCTAAATTTTAGGTTGGATAAGAATTTTAGAATAATCAGAACCATGACTCCGCGTCTAATTTTAACCATGAATATCTCTAACTACAACAATCTTTATTTTTTTTTCTCTTTAATAAAATCATATTATCTTTGATAAAAAATAATTTTATTTTTTTAATAAATCTTAAATCTAATCCTACTTAGAGGCAAGGACGGAGCTAGGATTTGGGGTTGAGGGTGCAAAACATAAAAATTTGTAAGTAGGGGGCAAATTCAAATATAAATCAATTTGTAAAGAAATTTATATTGGAGGACAAAGCTGAAAAAAGAATCTTGGGGTGGAGAGGGGCAATTGCGCCTAATGGATCTAGAACCCATAACCTAAAAAAATATGAGAGAACAAAGATGAATAGTTTGACAACCGACCAAATGTGCTTCCTCTAGCTACAACAAACTTTAAAAATAGAAAATTTACTACTGTGAGTGTGATAGTATAGAGAAGTATACATCAAACATAATAAATTAGTATTACTATTTGTAACCCCCTCGTCCCGGTCTGGCCGGATGACCGGTCCGAGTAGGCTACACGAGGAAAACCGAAGCGAAACCCGTTAAGGTTCCCCATCGGTTAGCAACCCTAAAATTTTTCTTTCATTTTAATCTTGTCTAAAGGCATGTTAATTCTTAAGTGATCACGTCAGCGGAAAACATCGATAAAGAAGCACATTCGAACCACATCCACACTTCAAACAGTCCATTTTACACTTACAGGGCAGCCCGTATCGATACACCAATCAAGGGTATCGATACGCCTTGACTAGGTCAACTCAAACAGTCAACCCAGGGAAGACCATATCGATACAACCCTTGAGCGTATCGATACGCCCTTCTCGGTCAACATCTCGTGGTCAACGAGATAGAACCGTATCGATACGCCTCAACACCGCACCGATATGCCCTTAACTCACCAAAATCTCAGAATTCTAGTGAGCTAAAATCGTATCGATACGCCCCCGTGTATCGATACGCCCAGCCAAAACTGAGTCCTGCAGGTAAGACCGTATCGATACTGCCCTTAGATGTACCGATACGCCCTGCTCTGCAATTCTCCAATTTCAGCAAAAACTAACAAGACTCTAACTCTAAATGCATATTGGGACTCTCCTAACCACATACAACCATTTATGCAACATACTACAACCATGAATTAACAATTGAGGCATTGAATCTACAAGAACCATACAAAGCAAAGGTTTCATGCAATTCCACAAGGTAAGCATGCTTAGCAATCACAAGGCATCATACACAAGACAACCAAACGTAGAGCATTCATAGGCCAAGTTCATACACTCTTAGGCACATACAATTAAGAAACAAGATAAGCATGGTCCTCAATCCATGAGACAAAAGCATAACAATCCATAATTCAACATGCTCAAATAACACAAAACCTAAGGAGTTTGACACCAACTCCTAAAATTCTATACCTCATCGTTTAGGCATTATTACAAAACACAATTCATACTTGTGCTAGCTTGAGAACTCCAAAAGCTCCTCCCTTGCCCACTTGCCTCCCGAACTCTAACGATCTGGATGTTGGAAACAAAAGAGAGCGTAAGCTAACTAGCTTAGTGAGAGAAGCTCTACAAATCCACAACATGCAATTTTCAAAACTCTTTTCATAAATAGAAGTAAAACAATGGATGCCCGAATGAATTTCTCAAGAACAATCCATGGTTTGCACAAACAAACTCAACATACACACACGGTGGGACTACACATCACCGTTTCGACTAGTAGATTTCCAATGGGGCTACACATCAAAGTACTTTCCTACTAGTCACTACCGGTGGGACTACACATCACCGTAGTTTAGACCACCATCACATGAGGCACGACTTCAACTCGACTACACATTAACAATTGTATGAACAACTCAAAATGCACATGATAATCACAACACATAACCATTCATCCATTCACAACAAGCATATGAGTAGAGGCTTACACTCGGGTTTAGGTTAACCCTCAAGGTCCCACCCAAACCCCAAAGGTTCCATATCGAGCACAATTCAAAGATTAACAATTCTACTCACCGTTGTTACCCAAGTGAAGACCGAAGACCAAGCTCAAGACTTCAAAACCTTCAGATTCGTCCCCGAAGCTTCTCCAACCAAATTTCTTGCCTCTAATCATTCCAACACAATTTAAAACAATCTCAAATCAGTTCATATTCCAATGTAGTCAACCCGGATTACAAACCAAACACAAAACACCCAATTTCAACTAAAATCAAACCCAAAATCCATATTCACGAGCAGCCCCTAAGCACACCCTAATTCCAATGGTTCCAACACTTAAATTACTCCCAAAGGCCTCCAAAACAACACTTAAATATAGCCTAACCATCAGCCATCAAAATTCCACCTAAAACACCCCAAAACTCAACTTAAAACCCTCCCCAAAACCCCATTTCGGAAAACACCCCAAAACCTTGTAAAAATCACATACATTGGACCTTTTAGATTGAAAACAACTCATGTAACATTAATAAATCAAAAACCTAAGTTAAAGATGTTAAAAATGATATTTTTAATCAAAATCTCAAAACACCCAAAATACAAAAATCATGAGTTTTATAGAAAATAAAGATATGAACTCGAAGAGGATGATGAGGGCAGGTCAAAAACGACTTTACCTTTGCAAAAGCTCCAACAATAAGCAAGATGTGAGATGGAATAGTAACCTAGGCCAAAGAGAGGTTTTTGACGTTGGAGTGAAAATGGGAGGGGAGAGAGAAGAAGATGATGAATAGTAGAGTTTGAAATAATAAAAGAAAGTATTCATTTTGAAGTTCCAAATAATTACCATCTTGCCATTAATGAATGACTATCACCAAAATCTTAAATTCTAAGGGATTTAGGCTTCAAATTTAATCCCAAAATTAATCTAACACATAAACTAAATTTTTAAGACAAAAGGGAAAACCAAAGTATTATTTTAGTATCATTTTTACCCGACCCCTAAACCCGGGTGTTACACTATTAATATTGATATCATAATTATATCATTGCCTTCATTGCATTGCATATCTACCCACCGAGAAATGACTTTTTTCTTCCAACCGTTTTAAGTGGATCATTCGTTTATTAATTAGGTTATTAAACTGATCGCCAATTGGTTTAGTTTGATGAGGTTTTTTGTTCATGTAAGTAAAACAATGTTCAAATTTTAATTTTGTAAATGAAATAAATTAGGTTGAAGAGGTTATCCTCATAATAAACTTTTACAATATTTAATCCAAATTAATCAGTCAAATAATCAGGTACTTGCTATTCACACGCACAAAAGTAATGGGATGGACATATAGACAATGGATACTTGTGGTTCATACGAATTTGAAAAAAAAGTAACGGGTTAGAACTTTGTTAACGTTTAGAGAGAAAGCTAGGAAGAAAGAAAAGATTTAAAGAAAGAGAGACGACACTCTCTAAAGATTTTATTAATCTTGCTGTAATATATTCAAAGAAGACCAGCCATTATATACAAAAGGGA